>JAGPOW010002514.1:35601110-35616142 GCA_030014935.1 Caiman crocodilus | reverse complement strand
TTCTTTCAAAGTCAAATGAGTTTTTTCTCCTTCCAGCAACAAAAGCAAAAAGGTTTTGACTGAATCTATATGCACATTCAGAGGGGTTGCTTATGCCCGACAGGAGAAAAGTAGCCCAGACTCTCCACCCACCACCACTGTGAAGCCAGCTTCTGTTGAGGAGGCAAAGGCTAGCCCACTTAATAGATCTGGGCCCATCCATTATACATTATGAAATAATACAAATTGTGTCTCATTAGTGGCAATCCTATTTTCTTTTTTCTGCATCACCCATGTTGCCAAAATACTTGAGAATGTCAGTTGTGAGTAATTATTGAACAAGTTCACGTCAACAACGTTACAGCTCATTTAGAGGACCATAAATCAAAACTAAAACCTGTTTTCCATCAATACTCTGCTCTTCTCAAAATATTCTGTTTCTGCATTTAATATTATTAAATTGTCACAGCATTCAAGTTAAACTAGGCACTTTCCAAGCAAAAAAGAAACATACTTCTCTATGAAAAGTACACAATCTAAAAAATATCCCAGGTTTTACATTTTTCCTATCATTTAATTTTTTGATAACTTTTCTACTATGCACAATTACACTTCATTGAGATTGCTGCTTTTTATTCTTATGTTTATCAGCTCTCCCACATTCACTAGTCTTTGTTTCTTCCTTCTTCTCCCCTCTTTTTGCCCTCTTCCTTGTTGTTCTATTCTATTGGAAATGGGAGTGGAAACCTGGCCCTACTGAAGTCAGGGGGAACAGTCATATAGATTCAGCAGAGCCAAAATGTCATCCAAGGTGTTAATCCTTTATTTATCCAAATCAGCCCAGAGAACTAATATGTTTAATTTGTTTCTCATATCAATAGCTGCCATCATGAATCACATTCTCACTCTATACATGTAAGTAAACTGCTGATGCTGTATAGAATAAAATATACAGCATCTGCATTTCTAGTCCTTGTGGTTCTCATTGTGAACTCATGCTGTTTTCCTGATTCTATAGATGAAAAGCATGAAACAGGGCTGTGAGTCTGTGAACCGTCTCTATTTATCTCAGTGGTAGATAAGAGCATTTTAAAACCTCTTTATGGTAATTTATATGTCAACATTGCTAATGTGTTTACTGCTGACCCTTTGAGAAGAAATTTCCTAGGTAGCTGGCAGTATTATACATTGATGTTAGCACTTTACTAACACTGCCTTTACCTCCTGCTAAGCTGATCAAGTTAAATCCTCTTGGGGAACCTAGGCTACAACGAGGTCAGCTAATATGGCATCTTAATGGGGCTTTTCTATCATGTTAAACAAACACAATTGAAAAACACATATTTTTGTCTATTAAGATGTACCCTGGGGGCTTGTCTGGAGGAGGGACTCATACCAGCAAAACTCATACATAATACAATATTAAATTATCCAAATAATAATTAATATTGTGCTAATCCAAAATAAAAGTAATCTTTTCTAATTTAGTTCCATGATTTTGAAAATTCTGTTGACAAATTCTCATGTAGAAAGTGCTAGGATAAAAAAAACAAATGCCAAAAAACAAGAATAAACACTGCGTGATTAGAAACTGTTATGTGATATGTTCTAAGGCATTTAAAAAGTCTAATTTAACACATAGGAAACCAATGAAGAAAAAGCCCCAGAGGGAGCCTCAGACTATAATTCAACTGGACTAGCATGCTAAAGTAACTGCTGTCTGGTCAACACTAGATTTTTGCAACATGTTAATGAAAACGGGCAATGCTCTGACATTAAAACACTTGTCTAGATCAGGGGTCGGCTACTTTTAGAAGAGGCCGGTTGAATTAATGGCAATTGGTCCACAGGTAGGCCACCACTGGCCACTAACTCTCCGGTTGACAAACTGCCACCAATTCCTCCATGGGTGATTTCCCTGCTGCTGAACTGCTGCCCACATCCTGGCTTCATGAACTGCATACAATCACTTGACAGTCTGCATCTGTCCTGCAGGCCATAAACTTCTGAACCCTGATGTATGCAAAGCACTAACACGCAAGTTTTCTGGACTGCCTAACCAGGGTGGCTACAGAAGAGATGCAGGGTATGGTCACACCACTTTTTGGCTGTGCTACCTATGAGCTCTTGGCACAGAGGTCTTCAGTTTTCCAGTCCACCAATCTACCTGTTTCCTAGCAGGTGCTGGCTGTCTGCAACTTGCTTTCGGATCCTTGAATTTCAGGTATTATAAAATTATAATCTAATATTGTAATACAACATAATTCACCCTTTATTTTACAGCATTTATAATACGTGAAGGTAAAAAAAATTATTTTTCTGAAATTAAGACTGTAGCAGGATAAGCCTCAAGAGCTGCAGCCCAGCTGCAGGCAGGCAAAAGTGACTGCAAGCCTGCAGAGAGGGACTGGCTAACTGATAAGGGGAACTGTCTGGCCAAAGGAAGTTAAAAAGCTTTCTGGAAGGGAAGATGAGGACAGGGGGCAAGCTGGCTGCAGGACAAGCACCATACTAGGGTTGCCTCTCTCCTAGTTTCTGGGAAAACACCCAAAGGTTTGATATGTGTTTGCTGTATACTTGTACCCATTTGGTTACTGTGAGGAAAATACGTGTTTATCTGAATGAGAAGATTGGTTTTGTTTCCTCTACAGAGGAGCTCTCCAGATATGTAATAAAGGTCCTGGTTTTGATAAGAACAGAGCTCCCAAGTCTGCCTAGGGAGTGTCACTCGGCTACAAAGATGAAGCATAAAAGAACGCTGTGGAGGTCAAACAGCATCAGGCACTGATGTCTTATGTAATGTATTCACAGTTGCTTTAAATAAGTTTATAAATCACTTAAGCTTCCCTCTGTTGAAATTAGAAACTGTCTTGAACCACTACAGGTAGACTACTTGAAAGCAAAGTTGCTTTTCTAGACTGATTTTTAGCTGTAAATTAGGTGCCTAAAATTCTAATTACGATAAGAGAACAGAACAGTGAATACATTTATTATGAAGCTCTTTAGAAAAATAGCATTCCCACCTACTGCCATTACAAAGGAATGGCTCCATCTTATGAACATTGTTTTCTTGTCTTAAATTCAGATATAAGCAACTTGATCAGTTGATGATTCATTTTTGGTTTACAACTTAATTAACTGTAGAGATAAACCATGAAATGTTATTTTTAAATAGTCCTGGAAATAGGCACTACAAACTAGTTTTGTCCACTGACCTTCATCTACATAGGATATTGCTGCAATTATAGTCACTCCTGGGGCTGCTCGACAAGTCCTACTACAGTCTGGCAAAGCCAACATAAGCTACAATTTGCTCTTATACATTTCACCCCAGTTTCAAACACGAGTAAATTTTATCAATGCATATCATCATGGCTTATCTTAGTTACAACGGAGACTGCAGCCTCATCAGGAATTTGGTAAGAGGAACTGACACAATTCCCCATGTAAGCACACTCTACATAAAGGTAAAATCTAGCCTGAAAGGGGGAAACATGATACAGAGAGAAATGTCTCTTAAATATGAATGTTTAATGATTGAAAAGCAAAATATTAATCTTCTATGATAGTGTAACCAAGGCAGTAAAGAATTTCCTAATTCTCTGTGGCATTGTGACTGAACTGATAGCTCAGCAAATAATGCATTAAAAGTTTATTTTCCCTCCCCACTAAACCTGCTTTTTATCATTAGATGCAAAATAAACAAAACAGAAGAAAGACCACTCCTTGTCTCTAAAGTGTTTCAGATCATGTGGTCTAACCACCCTCTTACGTCAGTAACCCTCATACAACTTAACAGTCATGGGATTCTTGCCTCTAAATAATACCACAAAGACCAACAAATAACTAGAAGCTTAACACGTTTTTAAGTAACTGTAAAACCCAATCTTATTAATAAAGTGAACAGTAATGGAGCACTCATTTCCATGAAATAGGCCATTGCAGGTACACTACTACTTGTATTTTGGTAGGAAAGGCTGTAAATTTTGGTGGCCATGTTATAAAAGTTACATGAACATATATTTTAATATATGCTTTAAAAAAAAAAAAAAATCTCCAAATAATCTATTATCATGAGTAGGAGTAAAGTTCATGTTTCCCACATGATATGCACAGCTATTTTCACCAATTATGATTTCATAGTTTTTTTTCTAGGCCACTACAATCAAGGAAAGAATCTTTCATAACCTTTCCATTTCCTAAAATTAAAGAGGTCACAAAAAGTAGTAGTTGGTTGTGTAAGTGTGTACAATTTTGCCTACACTCCTAGGAAAAATGAGGTATTTATTAAGTGCAAAGCTTTGCCATTATGTAAGAGGCTGAAAAATTAAAATGCGATTAGATCACAAGAAACCTTGGGGATAGCTCATACCTTTTCTAATCAGTGATCACCAATACCTTTTAAAAAGCAGGTATCCAGGTTGTAGCCATATTGGTCTAGAGGAGAAAGCAACCAGGGCTCATGGTAGAGGTAATATCTTTTTATTAGACCAACAAAATTTTTGCAAAAAAACCCAAATAGTTCTTTAATTGCAAGCTTTTGGGCACATACAAAGCTTGCAATTAAAGATATTTTTGCACAAATCTTGTTGGCCTAATAAAAGATATCACCTCTACCATGAGCCGTGGTTGCTTTTAAAAATCAAGGATCATGAAGGCTATGGGTACTGGGAATCCTGCTATGTTTGTACATGGAAGAAATCACCAGAACAACTGGTAAGGTCACTACTGCTAGGTTGAACTTGTACAAAAATGAAGAGATATACCCTATTTCCTAGGTATACTGATGACAATAGCCAATAACAGCCATAGTTGTAGGCTGTCAAAAGAGGTGCAAACACATTGACTGCTTGGGTAGGAAGAAATTGAGGAACTGAATTAAAGCAGAGGCATGCAGCAAAACAAGAATAGGTCCAGGTAAAAGTCCTTGGGGTTGTAGACAGAACTCAAATGCTGCTGCTAGGGTAGTAGAAGTGGACCAAGCTGTGGAAGTCTGGAGTCTGCTTGTACAGAGCCACATGAGAAGTGGGGAGTGTTTCCCTTTGTTCACTGCTTGGAGCTGTCCCTTTCTTCTATAGCTCCCTACACTTGGTGAGAGTGAAGAGAAGTGACACCCACAGCACATCTACATATGACATTAGTGCAACACAATAAACTCCGGCACAGTTCACACCAAAATGTATTGATCCCAGATGTAGTGCTCACATGTGAGCCAGGGCAGCACAGCTCCAGCTGGCAGAGAGTCCAGGGAGCCAGCCTTCTAGCCCAGAGCTGCTCCCCTCTGGCTCAACATGCTAGGGAGGGGCTGGCTGGAGCATGAAAATGCTACAGTACAGAGCAAGGCGGTTGGCAGACCCTGCACTGTAGCACCCTTGTGCCCCAGTGAGCCCTAGTCACCGTCTACATGTGTGTTGCTGTGGAGTAAGTACCTCCACCACAGGACTTTACTTGCATTGCACAGTGCTAACCTATGGCGGAGTTAATTAGTTTACTCCTGCCTAAAACTCAGTACAAATAGACTGAGATGCTTTACTGTGAAGCTAATTAGGCAACTAATAAGTGTCTCATGTAGATGCTCCACATATGCCCTATCCCCACCTAGTCTGACACCCTACCTAGTGGAGCAACAACCCTGCTAACTGATGAAAAGAAGCCAGGAGCTGCCCAGGTGAACGTAGTTTCTTCGTTTTGCAGAAGATACTTGATAAGCAGCTAACTGAACTCTGTGACATTACCTGCTCATACTACTACTACTGAAAGTCTACACAGTGCACGTAAGAGTGAAATTGGTCTGTCTACCCAAGTGTTTCCCAGCCAGTGTGCCATGGCACAAGTGTGCTGTCAGAAACAAACAGGTGTGCTGCAGAATTTTGCCATGGCAATGAGCTACAATAGGTATGAGGATGGGGAATACCTTAACAGGTTTGCTGTGGAAAGTTTTTATTAATGTAAGTGTGGCTTGGGCTGGAAACGGTTGGGAAACACTGGTCTACCCCACACTCATCACTGTGTTTGCCTAAGGGCTGGTTTGCTGTGCACTAGCATAAGTGTAAAAAGACTGACCAGGTAACGTTAAGCACTAGGCATAGGGTGCCACTGTAAGGATCTCAAGACTCTTGTCTGCTCCATAGAATAAGAATGATGGAGGCTATATGGAGAATGGGCTTGTTTGAGGAGACTTGGGTTTAAGTACAATCAAAACATTCAAATTAGTTGCTTTGCTGCACACTGCTTTTTTCCTTTGTTCCTGCTATGCACCAGAGGTAACTTAGTGACACTGTAGAATTACGTACATTGGTGCAAGTTCAGATTCCCTGCATTCCATGTCCAGTTCATCATCTTGCACCCTCTGAACTTGTTTAGTACAATATCAATCACTTAATTATTTCCTATGCCAGTGAGGTTTTTGTCAGAGAAAGAAAGTTGCACCTTGCTTACTTATAAATCTTGTCAGAAACGGTTACTTGTAAACTAAAGAGCTGACCAGGTCCTTGGATCTTCCTAGAAAGACCAGAAAACTTTAAGAACCAATTAAACTATTGTGTCAACTAGCCAAATGTTAGGGCATCACCAGACGTTATATAAGAATGTTGTCACATTATAAGCAGCTGCAAGTTTTGGATTCGATTATCTTATTTCTTTACCTTTGAAAAGCAAAACAGAGGACTCGACTGCTTTACAACAAAACAGTCATATTAGCAGACCCCTTTCCCACCATTTTCTTTCCAGCATGTATTTTATGTAAAAGCTGAAATGCAAGAGAGTGATTTGATGTTTAAATCCTCTTATATTGGATATGACAATATTATCCTTCTTCTCTAATTGGAAACAGGTCACTTTAATCTATGACCGAGACAGAGAAGGATATTGTTTTATACTGGCTAAGCTTACAAGTTCTTAAAAATACAGTAAAATATTAAGCTCCTGCATATGGAATGCCATTCTTAAAGACAAGCTTTTAGTTCTGTGACAAGCTATGTCATCGAAGTAAATAGCAGTGATTCAGAAAGACAACACTAAAACTAGTCAGCTAAATGAAATCTGACTTTCTAATAGTATGTCTCTTATACCCTAACATTATCCATTTCCATTGTTTGAATAGGATATGCTTTCCCTTTCTAAACTTTCATAAGATACCACCAGCATAGTATCTGAGAGCCTCTAAGTGGCAAGAGCAAGAATACATCCTCATCAAGGAAAATGATTTTGGTTTCCAAGATCTCAACAGCTGTTTTAAAGAGTCTTTTGAATTCTAATTATTTTCAATTTTTTATTTAAAAAAGCAGTTATACTGTGCTTTACATTTACAAACACCTGTGCACCTCACATTTTCTGATTGACTGGTCAGTGTTTTCCATATATATGGGAAAGCTCAGGCAGAAGTAAAACAGATACCTGCAAAGCAGACAAAAGAACTCCAAAATACCCAAATTATAGGTGTGTGATAAAACTATTTAAAAATACAAGAATAGAAGGCAAAATAAAGTGGAAGGATCTTGTTAAGTTACCAGTTACAGCAGGGATGCTCAACATCTGGAAATTTAGCAGCAGTGGGGTTTCAGCAGTGTTAAATGCCGGTTCCCTGCTGTGGGGAGCCCTAAAGGTTAGATAATGTGGCCTTGTGTGCCAGATCTCTCCAGCACATGGCCAGATCCAGACATGCAGGGACAAGTTGGGCCAGCACGTGGTGGGAACTGAACCCACAGGACTGGGTTAAATCAGTGCACAGCCACATCCAGGTGCACAGGGGTGGGCTGGGCTGGCTAGCACACCCAGAGGACAACCCTATCTGGCCTGTGAACTGACCCTGAATCACTTATCCAGCCCAGAGTGCCAGAACGTTGAACACCACTAACTTATACTCATCTAAACTTTCCCCACTTTCTTTACAAGTAAAACCTAGTTTACAACGTATGAGAAAAAAAAAAAAAAATCAGAGAAGGGAAGACATTTTTTGTTTTTGTTTCTAGCTTATTGACTTTGTGCATTTAGCAAAACTTCCTTCACAGTTAGTGTCACACTTTCCCCAGTACAACAAGTCAGTCAGTTTCCACTGCTGTTTTTGTTAGTCTTTCACAAAGTAGCAGAGTAGAGGAAAAAAAAAACATTTTAGTAATAGGAAAATGTGATCATAAAACCACAAAAATTGGCAAGGGGATCTCAGGACAAGATGAAAATATCATTATTTCAAACTGGCTAGATTTCAAATGGAGTATTTTCCCTTTACGATGTAATTTTGTTATGCTAAATGCTTAGTCTTCAGAAACTATAATTTTGTATGAAATTCAATTAATTTTACACCAATGCTCAGACCACACTCTGTCCTTTTTATTGCTGTTTAGGTCATCTATCCACAGGCACGTGTACAGTCAATATTTTCAGCTAAGAGCAGTGGTTAAGTAATGATTACAAGAGTATAACATATTCATTCAGTGACTTAATTTGACATGAGGCCAAGACTTCAAAGGCATTTGCATTGACATTTACAATATGATACGATATCAATAAAGTATAGTAGATAGATAACATTACTACTTTGGACATCTGCGTTATGCTCAACAACTGAGAAGAATTTCCGTATAGTTACTGTTAGTATAGTTACTTGAGAACAGATGTGTATATAGGTGCTTCTATACATCCTAGTAGGAAATCTGGACATCTACAATACTATCTTGTGTGTCAAAAAATAGTCACATTGTAAAACTAAAATTGAAAACTTACTTTGATGTCTAGAGAATTTCTTGGAAAAGTACTCAGAATAAATATGTCTGTGAGATTAGCAAGCAAGAAATTTTTATGCTGTCACTAACAATAATTCTCAGGGACTTTTCTTCCCATCTCTACTTTTATTCCCTGATTTTCACAATTCATAGACCTATTATTTGCAGCAAACTTGCCACGCTTGAAAAGAGATTCAACAAGCACTGAAACTTTTCCGTGCATAACTTCAGGCACAACAACATACAGAAGCAATACATGAGAGAGGTTTGCAAAAATTGTAAACACAGAAGTGAAAATACGTTTTGCATTTTAGTTTCACTATAAGTACTCCTCTGTATCCGACTCATCTGCAGATTGGTACAATCCATGAGAGCACATTTGCTGGACTTTCATTATTGGTGCTAGTTACCTTTTTAAATTTATTTTCTATTGCACTATATCTATAGGTCCCAGCCATGAATTCAGGTCCCATTTTTCTAGTACGGTATAAACAAATATAAAAAAACAAAAGATGTTCCCTGATCCACAGAGCTTAGGAGGTTTTCTAAAATGATACATTAAAAAAAGGCTTTTATAAGTTGTTTTAAAGAATAAATAAAGGGTGAGAAGAAATGAAGAAAGAATCCCTTATTTTCATTATTTTGTAACCTAGATATTTTCAAAAGATGATTGCTTATATAATCACACCAAAGAATGCAGGTTCCTAAAGTTAGACAATCTAAATCCCTGTGCCAGCACCTGCATAAAAATTATAGTGTTACAAAGTGCGCAGCAATCAGCACTCCTGAAAATTAGTACATTTTTATGCAAACATCAAATATGCCTTAGGGGCATGTGAAGTGGGTCCTATTTGTTTTGGATCCAGCCCAAATCAGGGACAGTGATTCAATTAATTGATTCCGATTACTGTCCCTGATTTGATTCAGCTGAATCCAAATATGATGATTCGATGCTAATTCAGAGAATTAAAACGACAGCTTTAAAAGTTTTTCTACATATCTCAAGGCACCAGGTACAACTTGTGAATGCTGCGATGATGAGGCACATGAAGCATTCCACAGGAGTGCCGAGGGGCCCCTCCATGCGCTCAGCAGTGAACCCATAAGTGGACCGGACATAGTTTCAGTCCACTTCCAGGTCTGCCAGGGAGTGCGCAGGGTCATCCCCCTCCCTGACTTGGCAATGGGCCATGGGGGGATGCCAAGTGCCCTCCCCAGACCCGAGAGGCACCAGTTGCCGAGCCAAGTGGGGTGCATAGGCGCCCCCCACCCCCAGCATGCTCCCCAGAGGACCCAAAAGTGCTTCTGGTGCAGTTCTGGATCTGCTGCTGAGCACACTGGGAAAAGCTTCATGCACCCCAGCATTGCAGCACTCATGAGCCGCCTGCTACCTAGAGGTATGTAGAAAAAAATATTTAAAGCTGTGTCTATGTCTAAATCTCTGAATCTTTCCAAATCAATTTGGAGGTTTCCGATTCGATTTGGAGAGATTAAAGGATCCTCTACTTCAATACGGATTTGGAGATTTGGCCACCGAATCAAGCCGAAACTCCACCAAATCAGATCAGAGACTGAAGCTTTATGCAGCCCTAATATGCATTACCAGATTAATATTAGTAACTGGGTGCATCTACATGAGACACTGACTGTGTGGTAGCATGACACTACTGAGCAGTAGTGTCACGCGGCAAAAGCCAAGCCAAGTCGCTACTGCATAGTATTAGGACACTGCACAGTAGCATCACTTAGAAGGTGTTTGCTGATGCTACTGTGTAGTAACTCTGGTTGGGAACCTACAGCGTGTTCTGAACAGTATCAGAGGCATGAATCCTAATTACGATCTGCCATTATGACCCCCATACAGAGTTTCAGTAAAGTCCATGGGACTCTGCAAGGAAACAGTGGTCCACCACTGCCAGATCCCAATACAGCAGGCGTAGGCAACGTTTTTTGGCCAGAGTGCCAAAAAACCCACAATGTCTACCTTGGAAGGTGCTGGAGTGCCAACATGCCAGAGCCCAAAGTAGTTGTTTGCAGCCTCCCAGCTGCAGCCGGCCCATAGAACCCAGTCTGCTTGCAGCAGGGCTTGCACCCTCCCAGCCACCTACTGGGAGCAGCACGGGCTCTGTGGCTGGCAGCAGCTGCTTAGAGCCTGGGCTAGTAGTGGTCTGCCAAGCAAAATGGCCCTGCATGCCATGCTCGGCACATGTGGCAGGGATTACTGACCCCTCCAATAGATGATAGGAGCTACACAGTAGACATCTTTCCTGGTCTAAGGCGCTCCACCTCAGTCACAAAACACAACACCGTATCAGCTGACATTGTGTCCTTTAATATGGCTCCCATGTAGAGACAACACACTTAGTTCTTATGACAGTGCTTTCTATGCATGAAAGATTCCCATGCAGAGGAGAAACCAAATGACCACACAGAGGAAATAATAAAACTAAACTAAGTAGGCAGAGAATTCTCTCAAATCCTTAAAGAAAAGAAATTTGAAATAAAAGAGATAAATATCTTTCTCTTTATCTTCCCCCCAATTACTATAAACTTAGATGTTACTTGTAAAAAGTCAGTGGAAAAAAAGTTCACACTGTAATGTGACTTAAAAGCTGATGATGTTCCCTTTCTCTTATTTTGCCACATATCACTATTTTTAATGTTTGATGCCAGGGCTGGAGTCAAGTATTCTTGAGTTCTTATCCCTGCTCTGTAAAAGACTAAGGGTCAAATCCTGTTCCATCTACTGGATATCTAAGTAGACCTATGCTTCTACATGTAATTCTATTCCATGCTGTTCAAGTCCCTGAAAATCCATTAATACATCTCCTTTTTTAACATATCTTTATCTTACTTGTAAAACTGAGTCACATATAAACAGTAAAGAGGAGGAGGAGAAATAGGTAGAATAGAATCTGGTCCTTTATGTTTAGCCTTGAGCAAAGTTTCTCTGCCTCAGTTGCACAGTTATTTAAAACAGAGGGGGCTCCAGATACATATTTTAAAAAATTAAAAGTAAAATCACAGTTCAAATTATGGCTTAAACACCTGAATTTTAATTTTTTCTCATTCAATCTTCTTTCACTATAGTATGGGGTACTATAAGGGATGTTCATAGGATGGGATGGCTGATGACATTTTTTTTTAATATAAAAAAAATATTGAAGGATTTGTTTCAAAACATGAACAAAGAGATTTGTATATACTAGAAAAAAGATTATATTTATGCTCTGCAAAATTGGACATGTCTCTTTATTCTTATGACAAAGCCAAGAGTGTTGCTGAATATTTTAGTTGTAGTGCTCTGAATACTTATTCGTTGCATTGTTAGTAGAAAAACAGCTTCAGAAATCTACATCCAGATTTGATGAATCAAAGAGACCTAGTCAATGTGTGACTGCAATATAAATTTCCAGTTCTGATGTAAGATACGGCGTAATTCTGACTGACCTTCAGACTGTCTAAGACAACTACGCTTACTGTGCATCTCATCCCAATGCCTTGCCTGTAAAGTCTGGTTTCTGAAGAAATAAGACTAGTCACTTTTATGAATCACATTTTCCTTCTGATTTCAATAAACACATGTAAAATATTGATCCTGTTATCTCTGGAAATCAGAAGTACTTAACAAATACAAACACAAGGCAAATAAAAGATTTACAAAAGCATATAGAATAGGTGGTTAATTCTCTTAGGCATGAGGCATTCAGAATTTTTTTTTAAATGGTTAATTCTTTAAAGTAAACATTGTTAATATTGTTGGCTGAATTGAAAACAAGCAGTTAAAAATGGTTTGATCTCAGTTTAAAAAAAAAAAAATTCGGGTCCTGTCTTAATAAAGTGCACCTTCTTGCTTTCTTGCAGGATTCAACAAAGCCTAAATACAAATATTTATCTTTTTTCCCCTTAATATTTGATGTGTTCAGATACAACTAAAATGACACAAACTTTAGTCATTTTTAGTCAAATAAAATTATACAAACCAGTAAACAAACTGATAGACAAATCAAGTAACTCTATGTGAAATTCTTCCACTATTTGCTTATTGGGTCATTCATGCCACAGGAGGTGCATAAGTGTTTTGTATATGATTTATTTATTTATTTATTTATTCATTCATTCTCCACTCCTGAATGGGTTCAAAATTATCACTGAAAATTATTTAATGAGATTTATGTACTTTTCCCCTGATAAATTAATCATCAGAGCTTGCATCCATTGCATACTATACTACCCAGTGATTTAGATGAAAGTAGTTATGAAGGAAATTTAAGACTGGTCCGTAAAGGTGGACCTGCTCCTGCTCTCTTTGTATATGCAGGCTGGTATGTAATTAGAACTTTTGATTGCCATTAAAAAATAAGGACATCATTATGTGTAGCTCCCATAGGAGGAAAGTACTGCTTAGTATCCAACTTTGCTTTAAGCATTGATCAAAACCAGCAAAATTTCAAAAAGATGGGAAGCACAAAGACAAATGTACTGACTATATTATAGCACTAAACCTGCAGAGCAGTGCAAACACTTGACATCCTCTACACAGTTAGAGCTGAGCAAATGAGCATCAGGTTAAACAACAAGCAACTGAGAGAACTGTCACAGATGTGGAGATCATATTCCAAAACGAAAAAGCAGAAAAGTAAAATAAAAGGGCAAACTGATCTAGAAAAACCTTAGTAGAAAAAACAACTTGCAGAAATGTTTTTTTTGCATTCTAAAAATAGAGTTTATTAAAAGATGAAGCAGCTATTAGGTAGTGTAACTCTTGTAGCTAACAGTTACCTTTTAGCTGCAACTGTAGCTGTTAGGTAGGTGCAGCTATAACAGTGTCCCTGTATTTGTTTTATTGAAGAAAACCTTTTCTTGGAGCTATGACAAATTTGGGAACATATAAGGAATACCCAACATCAACTTAGGATAGTTGTGAAATAAATTCTGTATGATTTCTGTGCCTAAAGCTTAATCGCTGAACTTCAAAAGTGAACAACAAACAAACTTATTAGCTGCATGTCCAATTTGCACGTTGAAGGCACAAAAGGAAGTGAAAGTGTGAATGGAGTAAACATGCAGTGCTTAATTTTCCACAGAAAAATTTGAAAAAGCAAAGAATGATTGATCACAATCATAGGCAATCTTCAGTAAATAAAAAAGTCCGCTGATCAGTAGTGCATCCAGCCCTCAGCCATTTACCTCTGTAGGCTTTCCTGCAATACCCGTCTCCCAGATTGAGCAGGCTCTTTCCAAACAACAGTAACAAACCCTGTTACATCAGCTATTAGGATCAATATTTCCAGCTAAGAGAGGGGCTGTAGCACCCTGTGCCGAACACAAAAGCAACCTGTTCTGGCACCTCTCATGAGGTTCCCATCTGACCTACCACGGTGTGCCTATCTGGCTTGATAAACTACCAGTGTGCCGCTGAAATATGCCAAAGCAGCGTGGAAAGGAGGGAGAACCGAAAGGCTTGTCCTTGTCCGTCACCACCATCAAAACCTTTTTTTTTCGGGGGGGGCTCTTAAACTGAAAGAGCCACGGAGAAAGTGGGGTGGAAACTTCCACCTTCAACACCGCTTGGAGTTTCCCAGGCAGGGACGAGCAGCAGCACGGTCCTCCAGCCCGGGAGGACGCACGTGGAGGTGGGTGAGGCACCTCCAGGGGCTGCGAAGCCCGATGCGGGAGCGGGGCAGTCCGTCCCGAGCAGCGCCAGGGTCCTACCTTGTTGGAGGCCATCTCGCTGACGGAGTGCCTGGTCTGCAGGGTCTCCAGCTGGTCCAGACACCAATCCAGCTCCTCCAGGGTCTCGCTGGCCAGCTTCTGGTAGGCCTCCTCTGCCAAGAGATAGGGAAAAGGGTACTCAGTCCGGAGGCGCTTCACGGGGCTAGCGGCGAGCGGCCGCGGGGCCATGGTGCCGTAGCCGGGCGCGCCGCGCTGCCCGCTGCCCGCGCACGAGCGCTGCTCCTTCATGGCGCGGGCGGGCGGCGGCGCCTCCAGCCTCCGTGGCGGCGCGGGAAGCGACCCGACCCGGCGGCCGCGGCTCCTCGGGGCTCAGGCAAGAGCGCGGCGCCGCGGGGCCATGGGACGGGGAGCGCCTCCAGTCTTCGTCCTGCCGCGCGGCAGCGACAGGGACACGCGGAGCCCAGCTGTACCGCCACCCCCTGCACAAGTGAATCAGCGCGCGCGCGCGCGCGTGTGTGTGTGCGCGCGCGCGTGCCCGCCGCGCTTCCTGTCTGCTCAGCGCCTCCTGCCCCGCCCCGCACCGGGTCCCCCGCGGGGCATCCCGAGCAGCCAGACCACCCCCGCCTCCCAGTCCGGGCTATGCTGCGTGTGCGTGCG
>JAGPOW010002514.1:35542463-35601010 GCA_030014935.1 Caiman crocodilus | reverse complement strand
TGCGTGTGCGTGCGGGGGGAGACTGGGAGCAAGGGGAGAGCAGCAGAAAACCCGGCGCGGAGCCCGCCGGCCCCTCCGAGCGCCGCGGCCGCCGCCACCAGCCACGTCCCAGCCTCAGGCCCCCCCGTGTGCTGTCTGACCCCCCAGGGAAGGCAGAGCGCAGTTCATGCCGGCAACGAGCTCTGAAGGAGAAAGAAAGAAAGAGTGTGGGGGTGCCTGTGTCGGGAAAAGGGAAGGGTCACATTCTGCAGTGATGTTTGCTCTACTCCAAAAATCGTGCACGTGTGTGTGCGCGCGCGCGCGTGCGAGCGTTGGGGGCACACACTACACACCTACACTGCATGCAAAAGTGACAGATACACACAAACTTCACAACCCCCATCACATAAACACACACTACATCACACAGGCACACATAAGCATTGCCACACAAATAAGCTGCATCACACATCACCTACACCGCATACACAGGTTACATAGACGCATACCACATACACACCTGCACTGCATACAGATGTTACACACAAGCATTGCTACCCCCTGCGCCCCATACACATACTGCATACACCCGTGACATACACATACTTTATACACAAATCGCATCAACAAACATTGCTCACATACACTGCATACAAGCATCACTACCCCCAGCACATGCACACACACTGCATACACATCACACAGAAACACACCCCATGCATACAGACATCTCTCACACACACATAGAAATACATCACATACACCCCATGCATACAAACATCGCACACACATGCACACACACACACTTTGCTATCAGGGAAAACAAAGTCTTCTGAGTTTTCCAGATGTTTACTTTGAAGGCACAATGTCTGCTTGCAGGTTTGTGTTTATTCACGATTCTGTGTCCTACTACAGCGTGCTGACATACACCCAAGACAACACAAAGGAGGAGCAAAAAGTGACCTACATGCTGCCTTTTCACAAAATGACCAATCACATGAGGGTCTGCATGTACTGACTGTGGGTAGGTAAAGCGTTCATGAAAAAAAACCTCATTCTAATGCCAAGGTACAGATATCATCTGTAAAGCCTGTCTGATCTCTGCTATATTTGCAATTTTAATTGGCCAACCTGAACTGACGCTATTGAAAGCAATGTGTAGAAAGATGTAAAGCCTCTAGAACAGTGAACTTAGGCACCTTAGGCCATGAAAATGCTAACATACTTGCTACTGGAGTCCATTATATGAGAATGTAGCTCCATGCAGAAGAAATTGCAGCCCAGTGGGTTTCCTTGTCCCATCTAAAAATCTTCCTGAATTTGTCCCATATGAAATTACACATAATTTTCAAAATGCTAAAAACATGTTTTGACTTGTAACAAAGGTTAATTTATCGGACTCTGACATCCAGGAAACTGGTTTCACATTTTCTTACATTACAGAGTACATACAAAATGAGCTAAGATTTCCTCACAACTGTCAAACTCTCAAGATCAGTCCATATTTACAAAACTATTGCACAATTTGCATGATTCCCTTTCTCATTTGGAATAGGCAATACTAAAATAATGACTAAAAAATACTGACAGAGCAGTTTTAAAAAATGTAAAGTACCTGCCTGAGTTATGGTTTGTCACTTCTGCGAGCACTAACAAATATTCAACAAGTCACATGCCCCAAGTTTTTTTTTAAAGTTTTTCAGCTGTGATACTTAGTACAAGTGTTACCTACTGCAGAATATTCCCTAGCCTGTAGAATCAAAACTTTTTGATGTATGTATGCACCAAAGAATACCTGTGACATTCTGCAACACAGCAATCACCACAGATTACCAGCTAATAAAATGACTGTCAACTAGTCCTAAATGTTGCAATTAATTCTTAACAGAGATATGTGCTCAAAGAGGATCTGTTTTTTTAAAATACTTATTCTAGGTATAAGCAAAAAGCTGTTTAACATGTCTATAATGTGTAATTTTTTACAAATAATAGTGCTGATGAGGCAGAGATAGGTTTAACATGTTGCATTACTCTGAGTACTTTTCATATGGTAATGCCACAAAGTAAAACATACACTGAAATAAAGTGAAGTGAACTTGTATAGCATTCTGTTGCCTAGCCAGACTGCAGTCCATCTTTCAGCATTCCTTGAAATTCAGATATTGAGGAATTCACTTTTTTTTTCACAAGTAAATACCACTTTTTTGTTTAATAGACCAAATTGGGATTTTGTGTGAGCAAAATAAAAAAAGTTGAAGTTGAAGGTGTTCAAGATTTAAGTAAAGAAATAAAATGCTTATCTTTTTATTTTAAAGCCCATCTTCTCCCCAGCTCCATCTATCATTTTAACAATTACTGCAAACAACGCTCCATTTTTCTGTAAACTTTACTCAGAACCTGTCTGCAGAAAAGATCCCAAAGCCCTGTAACAGTAATTCCTTCACTCTTGAATGAAGTGCCAGGGCCTCTGTGAGGATCTGCACATGGCACCACACTCTAGTTCTGGCCTTGAAAAAGACATTTCACTAGTGCACAGTTTTGTATAGTAGGAGTTGGTTGAGGAGTGAACCTAGGCACAATTATAAAGGGACCTCTGGCATGAGTAAAGACTATTAAAAGTTCCTTTTTATAGAATTACAGGTCTTGGAGTCCAGACCAACCTCACTGACTCAAATGGAAAGCTTCTTGGGCATCAGTATGATTAAAGAACTTGAATAAGACAGAAAAGGATTCTGGGTATTTATATGCTAACAAATAGAATAAGCATTCCCACGTTCATCCCTAAAATACCCAAATACAGTTGAACCAGAAGTTTTACAGAAAATACCATAAAGCTTTTGTGGTCTAAGTTTAACTTCCCTCTTTAAATTGTTACAAAATGTATAGAAAGTATCTTGTAGGTGGTTTTTTTTTTCTTTTTAAGCCTACTAAGAGAAATTAAATAATTAAAACTAAGCCAGTGTTAGCCACTAGTTTTTGGCAGGCCTATAAAAAGGTTTCTCTTCTTTTCATTAGTTCTAGAGGGGCAGTTAACATGGTTCCCAGAGCATGAACAAAGTTATTTTGTCCTGATACTACATGAGTCAACACAGCCAGTTTAGTGTCATCTTCACTCAAAAAAAAATGTGTGGAGGCAGGAAATCAATGGTTGCCAAAAAAAAAAAAAAGTCAAACTGAGAAGGAAATATTTTTTTCAAGATAAATATTACACAGAAAACAGAGTAAAACAAGACTATGGCCGAGGTTCTGAGCTGAGTTTTGCATAGCTAAGGAAGGAACCACATTTGACGCACAGACTCTGGAGGTAGCCGGAGGTCTGGTCCCATGAGTATGTTACAGTAGGCAGAGGGCTTCCCTTACACCCAGCCACAATGGTCCCTTGAGAAATGCTGTGGTACTTGGGCCACAAACCCTGCACACAGGAATGCTCCAGCATTTTCTGCGCCAGGAACTGAGAGGGAGGAGCAGCAGGTCTAATGCACTCAGGGAATGCCCTTACCAGAGACACTGACTTTGTGTCTCCTTTATATTGCTACAACTAGCAAAAGATGACTCTCAGGGAGGCCAGAACAGGGCTTCAAAACAGGTTTTTTGACTTCCACAAACTGGAGTTGGGTTTTCCAGACTATGTAGGCAAGGTCCTGTTTAACTGGTATACGGTATGTTATTTATATTTGTTTCTCAAAATAAAAAGAATGCCTTGGAAATATTATAATTTCTTTCTGAACATTACTACCCCTGATATTTTAAAAATTATTTATCAACAGGTCACCTGAAGTTGGCATGGTTCTTAGTACTTCCATACTACTGTTCTTAAAAGCAGAAAGTTGGAGTGCTGTTATAGCTGCTGTGGTCCAGGGAATGTCAGAGAATAAAAAGTGTTTTGGGTTTCAGTTTTAGTAATATCTGTATAGGTGTATCAGATACATAGTTGAGAAAGATGTTAGATAAGCTTTAAGACACAGGAGCCCTTCCTCAAGTGTCTGAGTGCCTAAGAAAGGGCATTCTGCATCCAAAAGCTTGTCTAACATCTTGTTCAACTGTACAGCTGCTTCAGTGACAGACTTTACCCCAAACCCTTTGTTTCTCTTTTAAAAAAAAGAGGAAGCAACAGAAAATATTCTCTTTTTCAAGTTCATAAACTAACAAAACCAGTTTCCTAACCACCCTCCCCCCCAAGTCTAATTTCCAGCAATGGTGCATAGAGAAAACAAAACAAATGCTTACAGAGGGAAAAGAGATCATCTATGATCATTTGGCATTGCATAGTCATGTTTTTTAAAAGGATGTTTCAGTATTTGTGTTTACAAAAGAATCAACTGTGAGAACAGCATCTAATACCACTCCTGAGATAGCCATGTCCTCATTTTCCCTTAGCTTATTCAGAAGCTCTCTGTTTACAAGTTTCAATGGGAACATTTATCAAATGCTACTAATGTTGACAGGGATAATGTCCAATTTGTTTAATTGCTGATCATGTTTTCCATATATGAAGTCATGTCATTTTTCAAGATGGTGAGAGAAAGTGCAAGCATTTCTGTTACAGGTCTAGTTAACTTCCATACTCATCTTTTCAGTTCTCTCTTTTAAGCAAATTCAACAAATGTAGCTGAAGAAAAAGATAAGGGGTCAGATTCTGGTGACAATCTGGCCATTTTGTATCATTCAAACAAAGCCAAAAATGCTGAAAAATATCCAACAAAGAACACCCTCTGGATACGGATGAGCTCTCAATAAATACACAGATGATGTATTAACCACTGTCTTGTCCTCTTTTAATAGTATGCTGGGATCCATCATGATGGGGAGGGTCATAGTCAAAGTAGTGCTCTACAGTTATGCTTAGTGTGGCTCCTTGAGGCTAATGTAAGTCAGAGAGGCACTAAGGCTACTCTAACCTATGCTGCAGCAGGAAAGTTGGAGATCTCCGGTAAGAATCAGGTAAAATTAGGAACCCACTCCCTAATTGTTCCCCTTGGAGAAAAAAGCCTGTTAGCTTTTACTACAGGTGCTTAATTATACAAATTCATAAATGTTGTGAATTTTCTGTCTGTTGTTCACATATCATCCTGCTGTCAAAATTTAAAGCTGCTCTGACCCAAAGCTCCTGAGAAAACCTCATGATCACAAGTGAAACAAAACACCACTGGTCAGATCTAGAGCATGTGTGTGTGAAGAGAAACACAGTGGCAATAGTTTTCTCATCAATTCTGTCAATGCTGCCACTTTTAGCTGACATTTTCTCCATCCTTGGATTCTCTACAAGGTTTTGTTCTACAGAAGAAAAATTGGTCATGATGATTAGTGAACTTACGTACTGACAGATCTATGCCTTAGAGACCAGGACAAGGCTTCTTTCAACATGTGAGAGTTCAAAGGATTCTTTTGGCACATTGCCTTAAATTGCACTACTAGCACCAACAATGGATGTTGAAACACCCTTATCTCTTTAAGAAGAAAATTTGATGGCCTTAAAGGCAACAGCAGGAAGAGAAGGTTGAAGTAGTTCCCTTGTTTGCCAGACTGCTCTATTGTATTTCAGATAAAGTTCATATTTACATAGCTAAACATGGGGCAAAGCCTGCATTAAAAAAGTCCTGTAGCAATATACGCTATTACTTTCATAGACCAAAAGGTGTTTCGCTACCAGTTTTTCATAGTTGTACACTCCACTGCTGCAAAATTAAAATTTAAGCTAACAGGTGCAACATCCTGAAGATTCTTCTTGTGGGTGGCATAGGAGCTTTATGCTTATTTGTTATACTCCAGCACCAGGGCATTCACCAGAGAAAAGGGCATGGGAATATATTCCTAGCCTCCAGCAATGCTTTACTACTAATTACAAGAATGAGTGTAGTAGGGTGTTGGGAAGATGCCTGTGAGCAGCCTGAAAGCTACTCTAATTCAACACTCCCAAAATCTTCTTGTCCCATGCTTAGCTAGACCAAAGAATTTAGTCTTTGGTGTGCATTTCAATGTGCTTGTCTTTTTCAAAGATTTATAGTTGCACCACAATGAATCTCCCAGCTAATTTCAAGAAGCTTAAAGTTTTAGGAGTGCAACTGGCAAAAACCAGGGCTCTCTACCTTTAGTGCCAGGAGAAAACATTCAGACTCATTCCTTTGCTTTGTTGTAATTTGATTTTATTAGTTCTCTGTTTCTTTGATCATTGTGGAACAAATTCTAACTTCATTCTACAGCATTGCAGTGCAATCTTCTTCTGAGTTTGGGAATACTGGTTGTGTATTTTGCAGAGAGAATGCAGAATTCTTCCATGGTGCAGTTGTTTTATGGTGGTATCTTATATGCCAACCAGTTTGATCTATAGCCTGCAATCATTGTAAGGGGCATACAAAGTGTATACTACAACCTGTTATAAAAGCTTTTTTGTAATATTAAGTATTTGCCACTTCTCCCCCAAATTGGAATCTTGCAAATGCCGGTATAATAAAACAGATTATTCAGAAAACAACCAAACAGTACAGAAAAGCACATACTAAAACAGCTACAATTTATCCAAACATTCTGTTATTCTGTTGCTTTAATGATTGGTCATCACTGAATCTTCAAAGTATGAAAGTTTACATCAACTCTTTGAACTTACAAAGAATATCACAAGGTCAAATCACCCACTGTCTCCACACAATTTCCCTTCTTTCCTATCTATTCTTGTCTTCCTGTATGACTTCTTGCTAGAAAGGACTGATATCTCTCACTGGCATCCTTGATAGAGATGGTCCTCTCATCTCAGTGCCTTAAGGGTACTAGCAGCAGCCCCACAAATCCTCAGTGGTAAATTAAGTGACCACTCCTCACATAATGAGGATTACCCTGCTTGTCACCACTGCCAGTCCCTCCAAAAAAAGTCAAATGGTTTCAGCTAACACTCCTGATTACATGAAGCAGGCACAGAGAGGAAAGAGAACACACAATGTAATAGGGCTGTGCGAAACATCGGTTGCCGATTTGATTCAGCAGAGGTTTGGCCTGATTCAGCAGCCAAATCTCCAAATCCAAATTGAATCAGGAGACTCTTTAATCTCTCCGAATTGAATCGGAACCCTCTGAATCGATTCGGAGGGATTTGATGATTTGGACATACATACAACACTAAATGTTTTTTCTATATACCTCAAGGTACTAGGCAGCTCATGAATGCTGAGATACTGGGGCAGATGGAGTGTCCCACGGGAGTGTGGGGGGTCCCCAGAGTGCTCAGCAATGGACCCAGAAGTCAACCAGAAGCACTTCCAGTCCACTTCCAGGTATGACAGGGAGTGAGCAGGGGACCCCGCCCTGCCCCGGCTCAGCGATTGGTGCCTCCTAGGTCTGGAAGGGATACCCAGTGTCCCCTGAGGCAGAATGAACCAGCATTAAGTCTTCAGATATAGATTCATCTGAATCAAATTGGGGCAGTGATCTGAATTAATGAATCAAATCACTGTCCCTGATTCAGGCTGAATCCGAATCGAATACAGCCCATTTTGCACACCCCTACCACATAACCCATCTCAAACAACTGCTCAAAATGTGACACAACACTAAGAAAATGTGTAGGACATTTTTACAGTTTTCCTAAAAATGATGAAATTTTGATGTACATTTTAAACATCTGCTTCCATCTCATGAGCAATTGGAATTCTGCAGAAGTTTTCTTTTTCTTCCCCAATCAATAATTTAACGTGTCCTGGTTGTGATGGCTCTGTATTTAGAGGCTTAAGTAATACATCTCACAGTAGGGCCCGTCCTTCCAAAAGCTTTGCATTTCTCAAGTTACGTATTTTTGCATCATAGAAAAACTACTTTTCTAGGTCCCTGCAGTGTCTTGGAAATTATTCTGCTCAAGTTGTAAAGTACTTGTAATCTAATGGTTCTTAGTAAAATATTGTGGTTGCTGCTGCTGGTTCAATATCATTTGAACAGTAACAGATAGGCAGAGTGGAAAAAATTTAGTTTAGCAGTCTAGAAAACAAGGGCCTCTTGGATAGAAAAAGAGGATGTTTGGAACAGCCACACTGTCCTGTTCGTTTTTGTACAACATTATCTAGTCCAAGTAGGGGGGATCAGGAAAAATTAAACTTGCCACCCATCAGGATTTCCCTTGAAAAGTCCAAATGTAAAATATTATCTTCAATATTAGAACGAAAAAAGTGTTATACATAACTAAACGGAGGTGTAACATTTTATTGTTCTTCAGACTTAGTAACAATTTTGTCATCTTCTTTCCATGCGGGTCAGCCTCTCACTACCATCTGAATGTAGCTATAGCTGCAATCAGACATGTTGTCTGGCATCAGGCCAAAACCACCCAGCTCAAGTCTGATTCAAGCCATTGCTAGGACCTGGCTGCCACTTCTTCACCACACTGACCAGCATGGGTGAAGTTCCCCAGCTCCATAGGCTAAATTCAGTAGCTCCATGGACCAAATCTGGCCTCTGGTCCATAGGTTTCTAACTCCTAGACTATAATTCGCTCTGCTGAGAGGCAGAGCTAATTCACCTGGACACATGCTGCATGGATACAACTATGCTGCCTCTGGGTTCAGGTGGTAGATGTAGGCTGTGGCAGCTACAATAACCAGGACTAGAACTGGTATAAACTACTTTGGTTTTGAAGTTGGTTGCTTCCCTGGGACCTCTCAAGACCAAGTTAAAGTTAGGAATTCCATCAGGGAATTTTTTAGGAAGTACATTTGTTTTGATCACACAGAACTTCTTTAATCCTGACAAGCAGAAGCAGGAATCAACTTTCCCCTCTGAGTCTCCTCCCCAGCATTATTTACTCCAGTAGCCAAAATATATTCACATAGTTGAATAGGTCAAGCTTTCTGTTCTCTTTTGCATAAATGCAAAGGACTCAGATCTCAGACAGTTGTGTAGTAGGTTGTCTTGGGAATTGTATTGTGTTTGGATTCTAACTTTTTTGACAGACCTTAACGGACAATTTTCTGCTTTAGACAGGATGAGAAGAATATTATAGCTTCCTGGCTAAGCCTTTAATGCCTGCTGCTGTCCTCTATTTAACTATAACAGAACTCAAGAAATAAAAGGCGTAGTCAACAAACAAACCAGGTTAGAAATAGGGAAGTTCAAACAGAAGGTCATCTACAGAACAGCTCCCCAAAAACTTGGGGGATGTCAGACAAAACTAGAGACAGACCAAGCTGTGAAGGTGATAAACTGTAGTGAGGAATAAACTGGCCAACAAAGGCTTGAGAACTATATACCTGGCATTTCATCTGGGATGGTCTGACAAGCTGGCAGAGGCACCTCTGAAATTATGATTTTGTTGGTGCAGGACCCCTATACTTAAATGAGCATCTGGCCATCTCTGTCTTCTAGTTTCAGTATATATTTAGCTTTAAAAGCCTCCTTCTGAGATCAGGGGGTGTTTGAATCACCTCTCTTCAGGCCTTTAAACTGTAATGTGTTGCACCTGGGTGGGACTTTGTGCTCAGGCTACATCTGGCCAATGAACTTCAGATTGTTCATAGGACAAAATTTGGAGCCCAGGAACTAAGGCAGTGTTTCCTGTCCTAGTAACAAGTGATGCTCTTGCTGGATTTACTTCCTATATACCTTCATCTATTCTATGTAGCATTGCGCGTCTTCATTTGCTTGAGTCTCATGTCACTCTTTCCACCATTGCCTACCTAACCTCTCATTTCTCTTAGGTTTTGGGAAGGATGGGATTCACATACACCTTGTACCACTTTTCCTCCTCCTTTCTCTTTCCTGGGCACCCCCACCTCTGCTCCCTTGTTCTGGATTATCTGCAACAAGAAAATTAATGTGAGCAACAGTTTGTTAGATTAGGCCTTTAGCCAGTATGGTCTTCAGGTCAGGTCCTGTATCTTCCTTTGTGTTCTGTATGCTTCCATGCACACCTCTGATACAATTGAAATAATTATTAAAATATGTGTTGGGACTGTGTAACTCCAGCAGATCCTCATTGTTTTAATTACTGATATCATAAACCAGGGGTCAGCAATATTTTTGGGCAGAGTGCCAAAAGTACTCACAACCTCAACTTGTAAGATGCTGGCATGCCAGGAATGGACAACAGAGCTAGGGACAGACATTCAAAAAGCCTGAGCCTGAATTGATTCAATCTTTGCTAGTTAGTCTAACCTGGTTAGGCTAAACTGGTTTGTAACCATACAGACATTCCCTCTGGACTGAAAAATTGTAGGCACATGCCTGCAGTTCCTTAGGCTAGAAGTCGGGGTGCGCTAGAGCAGTCCTCCCTTCCCTTCTATAATGCTGAGCTGAGGGGGACATGGCCAGGTCCCAGCAGGAGGTTCTGATTAGGGAGGGGTTTCCCCCACATATCCTGACCAGCACAGTGTTTATCACCCCTAACTCGGTTTTTATAACCCCATTAAGAAAACAGCAGAGGGACATTTTCAGCTACCTGTTGATTCTGCCTTTGTCCCCACGAGCTGTAGCCAGCATGTGCTAGCTAATACTGTGTGTCTGTGTAAGGCAGAGGGCATGGTAAAATCCCTGCTTAGAGGGGAGGGGGTAGCAGAAGCTAGGCAGATGCCTGCAGTCTATGCCGGAGCTCCAGCCAGGGAGCAGAAGGGAGGGGCCAGCCCTGATGTGGAGCAAAGAGCCCTGCCCATCTCAGAGACCATGTGTGGATGCTAGGGTTTAATTTAAACCAGCAAGGGGTCTGGGACAGACATTGCATAAACCAGTTTGGCATAAACCAATTTGATCCAAATCAGTTGTCTGCTACTGCATTCAATCAGGTTTATCTCAAATCAGTTTCAGCCATTTTCAAAATGTTTTATGTGCAGTGAACATTTGTTCTGTTACAGGTTTAAACCAGTTTCTGATCACTGAAACCAGTTTATGTGTAATGTCTGTCTCCAGCCCAGGGTAGCCATGAGGGGCCTGATCCTTGTTCTGGCAGCACAGCTCTGGCCCCTTCCCTACTGTCCACCTTGAGGCACACATGCCAAGCAGAATGCCTTCATGTGCCATGCTCTGGTACCCATGCTCACAGTTGTCCTATCCATCATAAACACTTATATATGGGCTATGCCTTAGTTTTTGTTGTTATTATTTTGGGAAAAAGTGAGGGGCGTATGCCTGAAGACTCTAATCAAAATTAGATCTCTTTTGGATGGTGTAGTGTGCAAATTTATTAGGTCCATATTTTTTTCACCTTACAAAATGTAAGTGGCGCACACTCACTTGCTTTATATGATTATTTTTTAAAACTGTTGTATTTATTATATTTCAATTATTTGCTTTTTCCCAACAACTTGAATAATGTTATGGCTGTGACAAGATTTAGATGCACAGAATTATTATTACTACATGTGATAAGTAAGAAATCTACACATTAAAGCTGAATAAATTGCATTAATCACACATTTCCTCTACACTGGACAATGAGTCAACTATGTTTTCTATTACATTTCCTTATTATCTTGCCCTAGTAAATTATTCTTGAGGCCACTAAACCTTACAATGACATTGTAATTATCACTCACCCTTTTCACAGTTGTAAAAAAGGCAGACTGGGGAGGGGTCTGTTTTGGATGACAGGTATGCAACTGGCAAACGTCATAGAACAAAACCACAGAACAGCTCAACCTGCTCTTCCATGCGTCAAGTCTAAAACTTGACAAATACTGTGCCAGTCTTTCACAACATTTCCTAGCAGGCTTGGTCACTTCCCCTGAAGAAGCAAACAAAAGGAATCTTTTAACAACTTCTAAGAAAAAATCCTGGAACCAGACTATGAGCACTAATGTCACTGAAGTTATGCTAATTTAAGCTACCTCATGATTTGTTCTCTAGTTTGTAGATAGTTGAGGGAAACTTATTCAGATACTAATATAGTAGTGAGAAAAAAATGCAGAAAAGACCAATACATGATAGTAATTGTTAATTTTTTTCATTCTGTAGATTATTTCCTAAGAGACTGTTCCTGTCCAATTCCTTAGTCCAGAACAGAGGTCACAAGGAAAGAATTTTCCCATATCAGATTTCAAAAAACTTCCTGTTCCACACCAGGCTGAAACCAAGGTGTTTAAAAAGTTGGTAACTCTGTGTTGTGTTTTTATTTTTTCCTGAATCCAGCGAGAGACCCATCCCAGAAGAAACAATAGTTTCATGGTTCAGGTACTACCCAGGGATATAGGAAACCTATGTTCAAGTCTTTACTCTACTATTCTCCCCATCACCATTCTACAGGCTATTCTGGGATAGGTCCCTATCAATTTCTTCTACTGGAAATGTTCCACTGTGGACAAATAATCAAATAAAAGGAATCTGAACCTGGGTCTCCCTGGGTCCCCCACTAAAGTTAGTGCCAAGTCCCTGCAGCCCTGTCATGTGCCCTTTGTGGCTGGGCAGATGTGGCACTACAGTTAGTGCTGGGTCATGTCTACATGTGCATTAATGTACTTTAACTAATCAGGCCTAAATTTGATACAATTTAGGTGCATGTGTAGATGCATGCCTGTAATATGCATTAAATTACGCTAATGCAAATGAATGTGCCTTATGTAGACACACCCTATGCTTATTTTTTGGAAAGGGTAACTACTCAGGTAGGGAAAATGCTCAATGTTCTCCAAGAATTGCCCTCTAATTATAATATGTGGAAAAGCAGCTGGTTGGTTTGGGGTGGGTTGGTAAAGGATCTTGGTTTTCATGAAATAGACAGCGAATCCAAGTATTTCATATACTTCCCAGAAGCAGCCAAGAGTGCTCTGGAGCTCTTCAACTGAGTAGGAGCACACAACGAAATCATCAGCATCAACATATTGAAGATCGGTAATAGGCGTTACTTATCTTGGATGTGGAACGTAGCTGGTTATTGTTAGTGATTCTCACCCATGCAACACTGGCTGCTGACTCTGGATAGAAGTCTATCAGCAATAAGATGCAGAATAGCTCTGACGCATGGAGAAGAGTGTTAGTGCAATCATCCATCCTTGTTTGATTCCAATTTTAGTAGAGAAGGCGTCCACTTCAGAGTAATTTCTTAGAAGAGTTGCTGTCTGTATTAAAAACTGACTGTATATAAGGATGGGACTAGAAGTCACATCCCTTCACCCCTAATCCAGAGTCCTAGCTAATAGATGGGCTTTTATAGAACTAAAAAAAGACTGGGATTTTCATATTGACACTGATCCCTGAAATCTGACACACCAAATATAAACCATAAAAGGTCCCAGCCTTCCCCCCCAGAATTTATTGCAACATTAACTGAATATGACAGTGAAAGAATATACATACTTTAAGTAGGAAGTGATTTGTGACTAAATGAAGTATGATTTGAAAATCTGAAATAAGGACATCTCTATCAGTTTCCTGCCAGCAGAGAGGGACTGAATATTATTAATAAAAAAAAAAAATCTCTGCATAAAATGAGAAGAAGAAGAAAAGAATTCTTTAATTCAGGTATAGTCTACTTTTCTGATTCTTTCCCAACTATGATAAGAAATTTCCCTTAACAGATAAGTTATTTGCCAGTAGCTGCAGATGATTTATAACAGAATCCCTAATTCTGTATATTTGCATAATAAAATGTGTCATCATTTTCATTTATAACTCTGATCTGGACAAAATATACTCTATTTCAAATGTTACTAAAAGCTGAAAGGAGTCATTCTGAAGCAAGGTAGGATGTTTTGTTACAGTTGGATAGCTGTTGTAGTTTAAGGAGGCTTCTTAGCAGCACAGCCATGCAGCTATCTGGGTTTAAGGACAAAACTTAAAAGGGGTATAATTCTGTGTTTTCTGTATGCCTTGGAAAGGGGAAGGAGGAATAAATGATAAGAATAAATAATCATTAATATAGCTCCATTTACCTATGAAGTCTGTGCTTTAATAACCAATGTAAATGCTTATACTGCAGTTACTCCACTAATGCTGAACTGTATGGTTGGTGGCATGATAGCTGCTATTTACTGCACTGTAACAGTTAGGTACAGAATGTGAACACTTAGCATAGTGAACCCAGTTGAAACTACAGCTATGAAGAATAGAATGATACAAATCACTGGCATATATAACCAGCAACGAACCAGACTTATTCACACATATCAGTCTTAATTCTTGAAAAAATTAAGTCATGTGATTTTTAAATGACAGCTTCTTAACTGTTTAACACCATTAGGTTAGTATTGTTTCAGAGGAAAGGATGCCAGCTACCAAATTAATGACTTCTTGTACCTGCTGCACCTTCTTGTAAGTTACTTCTCAGTTTACTGGTCAAACCCAATAGCTTTTGATTATGAAATCTGACAAGATCAAGGGCCCAGGTGACATGTTGGCTAAACTCCATGCTTTCTTTGTTCTTAGAAAATCCAGGGTAGTCATTAGCCTGTGGGGAATAAGCTGTTTTCTTCAGCATATTTACTGTAACAAAATCAATGGCTGCTATTTGCTTTACCACTTTTCAGGCATATTTAAATGTAATAGGCATGCAAGGTGGTCCACCTTAGGAGGAAGAACCCACATCATACCTATAGGTAAGGCAGTGCTACACTCAGTAGTACCACTCCTGAAAGAGACTTGGGGGTTGTGATTAACTACAAGGTGAATATAAGCCACCAATGTGATGCCACAGCTGGCAAATCAAATAAAATCCCAGTTTGCATCTATCAATGCATCTCAAGCAAGACTCAGGATGTCATCTTCTCACTTTACTCAGCCTTGGTGAGGACACAGCTGGAGCACTGCATCCAGTTCTGGGCTCCATGCTTTAAAAAGGACATGGAGAAGCTTGAGAGAGTCCAGAGGAGAGCCATGCGCATGATTACAGGTCAAGAGAACATGCCTTATGAAGAGAGGCTGAGACACATGGGACTCTTCAGCTGGGAGAAGCATAGGCTCTTTGTGGACTCTTTGGGGACTTTGTGTCAGCCTGTAAGTATGTAAGGGGTATGCATCAGGATCTGGGAGAGTGTCTGTTCATCATGGCACCCCAAGGGAAGACAAGGTCTAACAGTCACAAACTGCTGGAAGACCATTTTAGACTAGACATAAGGAAAAACTTTTTTACCATCCAAGTCTCCAGAGTCTGGAATAGACTCCACCCCAGAAGTGGTGCAAGCACCTACTCTGGACACATTCAAGAAGCAGTTGGATGACTATCTTGCTGGGGTCATCTGACCCCTGCTGACTTCCTGCCCTTTCCTAGATCTGATAATCTCACGAGGTCCCTTCTAGTCCTAATGTCTATAAAATCTATGCAATCTATGTCTACAGTTTGATATATTAACTGACAGTATCCATACAAATAGGGACTGCCAACAGGGGAGCAGTTTGCTGGAAGCAAGAGGAGGGAGGAAGGAGGAGAGAAGCCAGGCCAGGCACTAGATCCTGCCCAGAAAAAGTAAGTGATCCAGCTGCCTGTACCTTTGGTTTAGCTGACTGTTTGTTTGGTGGGGTGGGGGGGGTGCTCTGCAAAGCTGGGAGTGAGTGCTGACAGCTGAGTAAGTGCTGATTGTTGATTGTTGTGGGATTGCTGACTGCTGTGTGATTGCTGCCTGGGCCTGAGTCAGCCCAGGCCCAGAAGGGTATAAAAGGAGACTCCTCAGGTGACCAGGGAGCTAGTGAAGAGGGACTGCTAACAGAGGAGTAGTTTGTGGGCAGTAGTATACAGAAACTTCTGATAGAGACTTCAGGTAAGTGAATGAGGAGATGTGGGGGCTAGTATGAGGGTGGTGACACAGAGCACAGCCAGGGCCCCTACCCTGCTGCTGCCTCCAGCCTGGAGCTCCTGTGATGCCTCTACCCAGACAGGCTGGATGGGTTGGCATTGCCCTGCCCTGCTGTCTGAAGGGGCTGCCTGGAAGGACCTCTGAGGCCTGGGGGTAGTGTGGGGGGTGGGGGTTCCCTTGCTTGTCCCACATGTGCCCAGATTGAGGCCCTGGAGGGGCAGGTAAGGGAACTGCAGGCAGAGGTGAGCAGGTTGCAGGGGATCAGGGCTGCAGAGGATGAGATTGATGGATACTTTCATTCTCTGCAGGACCAGACACCTGGCACAGAGACATCACGGGAGAGTCCCCGGACAGCTGAGTGAAGGATGGTCACCTCCAGAGCTAGACAGTATGCAGCTGTGACTGCTTCCCCAATGCAACTGGGGAACAAATACAAAGCCATGGCAGCACTGGAGGATGATGCAGCAGAGGAACACACAGCGAGCCAGGACATCATGGCGAAGATTCCCAATCTCATCCAGCCCTCTGATTACTATCTCATGGTCCGTGTCCATGTGGGCACAAATGATGCAGCCAGGAGTAGTCTAGAGTACATCATGAGTGACTACAAGGCTCTGGGGGCCAGGCTTAGGAAGTTGGGGGCACAGGTGGTCTCCTCATCCATTCTTCCAGTCAGTGGTTGCTATCAGCATCAAGATGCCTGCATCAGGGAGCTCAACCTGCATCTCTGGAGTTGGTGCCATCATGTGGGTATAACAGACTGCTAATGTGGGCTCACCAGATTGGCTCGAGATGCTTACCCTGGGCTAGAAACACTGTCAGTGACCTCTGAGCGACTCCCAAGGGTGAAGCAGGGGAGCCCTGCCCTGTAGAAAAGGAGAAGCCAATCTAGAGAAGGGGTTTTCAATCCCCTCATTTGCACGGAAGGGGGGTGGCCAGAGTGGGGGGCCAACCACCCTGAGCCCTGGTTGGCTGGTTTGCAAGCCAGGGAGGGACTGCCAAAGGGAATAAAAGCAGCAGCCAAATTGGCATGTGGGAGCTGCTGACAGTGACACTGGGGAATGCTGCAGGAGGCCTAAGAAGAGCTAGAGTGAGCTGACCAAGCAGAGGGAGCAAAGACACCCCTCTGAAGAGCCTTAAAGGCCCTGGGAGAAGGCGGCAGCGGCAGTTGGCTGTGCCTCCAGTCCTGCAGCAGAGAAGGAGTAGCGGCCAGGGCTTGGGGCAGAGATCTGATGCCCCAAGGCCCCATTGCAGTGTGCTGCGCGTCCCAGAGGCTGGGGGGGCAGTTGGCCCCCCACTCCACTGTAGAGAAGAGGCAGCAGCCAGGAGTGCAGGCAGTGTCCTTATCTGGACTGGGGCAGGGAGCTGGGCCAGTGAGTTGAGGAAACCCCTTGCCTTCCCTGGGGAAGCAGGACAGCAGCAGACAAGGCACTGGGATCCTGAGGAGCAGCAGAGCATGAGGGCGAGGGTCCCTGGGACCTCGAGGTGCAGGCTGGCACTTGGAGTGGGACTGGTGAGCCATGAGGCATGTGGGGTGCCCAGCCAGTCATCTGGAGCAACAACCCCTGGGAGCTGCTTGTGCTGCTGACCCTCTGCCATTGACTGCCCCAAAGGGGAATCAGTCCTGTCCCTTTATTCTGCGGCTGATTGTCATTGGATGGCGTCCCTGAGCTTTGTGCTTGGGTCATGATGATTGCTGCAGGAGCCTACTCTGTTTGTTGCTTGCCTTTTTTGTTGCTACAGAGGGTCACCCTTTAGCCTCATTTGAGGGGTTCAAGTTCAATTTATAATTTCTTTACTGCAGACCAGAAAAGCTTAACCTGTTGCTGTCTGTCACTTATTGGGAAGCCTGGTGGAGCTACAGGGAGTGACTACCTTGCTTCCTTGTGGTAGCCCCTCAGCAGTGGCTGAAAGCTGCCAGTTACCCTACCTGTGGTTCTTGAGTCGAGGGTTGACTAATGCATTCTGATTTCTTTTGTGATTCTGGTTATGCCATTTAAGTTCACGTGTAAATAAACTTTTCTATTATTCTTGTTTTGTAAACACTTAAATCAGTTAAGTGTTAGACCCTGTTGGGACCACAAGCTGCTCTGTGGGGAGCAAGGGCCAGCTGGAAAGTAAATTGGTGCTGGCCAAAAGCCCTGCCCCACTCTCGCCACCCCATCCCTGATATTGGGCAGGGGTGGCAACTACTGGGCCACCATCCAGGTTACACATGTTTGGGCTTCTACATCCATTATCTGCACTTCCATGAGAGAGGCATCCAGGGATGAGATGGTCTTCATCTCTCTTCTAAAGGTAAAAGTCTGTTCTCTTACAGTTTGGCTGACCTCTGAAGGACTTTAAACTAGGTTCATCAGGGGATAGGGAAGCAGAGCATAAGGAGAACCTAGGATCACTGAACCACAGGCAGTGCACTGGATCAATCCAGGTAAGCACTAAGAGGCCCAATAGACATCAGGGAAGGGGGGTACCTAGGGCACCCATTGGGGAGCTTAAATGTCTCTACACTAATGCTAGGAACATGGAGAACAAGCAGGAGGAACTTGCACTCATTTTTGTAAGCAACAACTTTGACCTGGTTGGACTAACTGAAACCCAGTGGGACCCTACCCACAACTGGGCAGTAGGCATTGAGGATTACAGGTTGTACAGATGAGAGAGAGAGCAACATACCCTCCTTTTCCCCACTCTGTTAAGGAACAATATACTTCCTCTATAATTGAGATGATGAGATCAGAGGAGGGCCGAAGTGAGGTACTGTGGGTCAGGATACAAGGGGGTCAGCGTGGGGAAAGGGATCTGGTACTAGGGGTCTACTGTAGACCACACCACCAGGAGGATGAGCTAGACTTGTATTCTCCAGACAGCTTTCAGAGGCTGTATGGTTGAGAGAGAGGGTTGTCATGGGTGACCTAAACTACCCTGACATCTTCTGGGAGAAGCAGTCTGCCAAATCTAACCACCCACGTAGGTTCTTAACCTGCATACAGGACCTCCACCTAGCACAGGAGTCATGATTCCACTAAGGGAAATGCCTTGTTGATGTTAGCTACAAGGGGTGACCTGGTGGAGAATCTGCAGGTACAAGGTAACCCAGGGGATAGCAACCATCAAATGACTAAATTCACTATCTGGCAAAGGGTGGGTAAACTAACCAGCAGGGCAGAAGTGCTAGACTTCAGAAAGGTTAACTTCAGTGTGGTCGGGAGATTAATTTAGTGAGGCGTTTAAAGCTCAAGAGCATTGGTGAAATGGGGGCCCAGGAAGGGTGTATGTTAAGGGTGCAATCCTACAGGCGCAGAAGGAGACAATCCCATTGTGCATAAAAGGGGGCAAAAGGGCCAAGAAGCCCTCTTGGCTGAACAGGGGAGTCCAGGAAAGCCTAAAGACAAAGAAAGAGGTATACAGGCTATGGAAACAGGGTTGCTGTCAAAGAGGAGTATACCTTCCTGGCTCTCACTTGCAGGGAATCCATTAGGAAGGCCAAAACACTATTAGAGCTTAGCCTGGTGACAAAAATTAAAGATGACAAAAAGTCCTTCTTTGGATAGATACGGATAAAAAGGAAGGCGCAGGTTAACATAGGACTCCTACAGGACAAACAAGGGCAACTGGTGACTGAGAGGGAGACAAAGCTGAGCTCTTGAGTTCGTGGCATCTGTATTCCTAGACACAGACCAAAATAAATCTCTCAATTGGATCATAGATCAACACAGGAGGGACACCAGCCCACCAACTATTTAGTGGAGACTTAGTGAAGGGGCTGAATGTGTTCAAATTAGTGGGCCCAGATGAACTTCATCCAAAGGTGCTGAAGGAATTGGCCAGTGTCATAGCAGAGTCACTGACAAAGCTGTTTGAGCACTCATGGTGCTCTGGTGAGGTCCCAGAGGACTGAAAAAGGGCCAATGTGGTCCCTATTTTCAAGAAGAGAAGGAGAGATGAACCAGGAAACTACAGGCCAGTTAGTCTCACCTCTATCCTTGGGAAAACTCTGGAAGAAGTCATTTAAGGATCACATTTATGGGAGCCTAGCAGGGGAAATAATGCTGCAAGGAAATCAGCATGGGTTCACTGCAGGTCTAGTCATCCTGCCTGACTAGACTTGTTTCTTTTTATGGCCAAATCACAAAAATGCTTAGATGCAGGAGTTGAGGTAGATGTCATCTACCTAGACTTTGAGAAGGCCTTCAATACAGTATTGTGTTCCATTCTCATAAATAAACTGACAGGCTATGATGTAGATGATTACACAGTCAGGTGGGTAGCAAATTGACTTAGGGGTCACACGCAGAGAGTGGTGGTAGATAGGTTGATATTGACCTGGAAAGATGTGGGCCATGGAGTCCCACAAGGCTAGGTCCTTGGACTGGTGCTATTCACTGTCTTCATCAGTGACTTGGACAAGGGTGTGGAGAGCACCCCATCCAAGGTTGCAGATGATTCCAAATTATGGGGCAAAGTTAACAGGTGGATCTGGACAGGTTGGAAAAATGGGCAGAATGAAATAGGATGCAGTTCAACAAAGACCAGTGCAAAGTGCTGCACCTGGTCAAAAAGAACCACCAATTTACTTACAGGCTGGGGGATGACCTACACAGCAGCGGAAAAGGATCTTGGAGTCATAGCTGACCCCAAGATGAACATGAGTCATCAATGTGATAAAGTGATTGAAGTGCCATTAGCCTTATTATCATGCATTAGCAGATGCATGGCAAATGGGTACAGGGAGGTGATGTTTCCTCTCTGTGGCACTGGTGAGGCTGCAGTTGGAGTACTGCTTCCAGTTTTGGGTAGTGCACTTCAAAAGGGATGTGGAGAATCTTGAGAGGGTTCAGAGCAGGGCCACTCATATGGTTAGAGGCCTGCAGGCAAGGCCCTGCAAGGAGGGACTGAGGGATCTAGATCTCTTCAGCCTTTGCAAGAGAAGGCTGAGAGGTGATCTTGTAGCTGCCTATAAATTCATCAGGGGAAGGCAGCACAGAATAGCAGATGCTCTGTTTAGTAGGACACCCCTTGGAGTAACAAGGAACAATGGCCACAAATTGACAGAGAGCAGATTTAGGTTGGACATTAGGAAGAACTTCACAGTAAGGGTTACAAGAATCTGAAATGAGCTTCCACGGGAGGTGGTGCTCTCCCCTACCTTGGGGGTCTTCAAGAGGAGACTGGACAAGCATGTAGCTGGGGTCATCTGACCCCAGCACTCTTTCCTGCCCAAGGCAGGAGGTTGGACTCGATGACCTACTGAGGTCCCTTCCAACCCTATAATATGGGTATTTCAACAATTTATTTGCAAACACTAATTTAACTTCACAGTGAAGTAGTCAGTTAATGTGACAGGAGGCAAATGTACCATCTGGCATCAAATTCAAGGATTAATTATTCAACTGGATTAAACTCCAGTTTCCCTTTGCTTCTCTCTTCCATGAGTGATGGCCAACAGGAGACATGCATGAGAAGACAGGAAAATAACTACAGGAAAGAAGCAACTTGGCCAGTTCTCACAGACTTATTAGGAATAGCACCATTTCATCTCTTCCTAAAAGAGCTTCACAAAACAGTCCATCAGTCAGTCAATTTATTTATCTTAGGAGGACAAAAGGGAGAGGAAGGTGAAGGAAAAATGTTCCAAACTGAAAGCCAGGACAGTTTTCATACCATCTGTTCCATTCGGTCCTGTTGATATTTCTATTGTCTTCCCAACAATTATTAGCAAAGACCTCATAATGCTATTTTGGAAAGGGGGTACAAGTTTTGGGGAAGTGTGGTCATACTTGAAGTTAGGCTATAGATACAGACAGACCTAGACAGGCTAGCAGGTTGGGTAGATCAGAACCTGATGAAGTTCAACATCCAGAAATGTAAAGTGCTCCACCATGGGATGAGCAACCTTCAAAACACCTACAGGCTTGGCAGCACCAAATTGACTAGCACCACAAATGAAAGGGACCTGGGGTAATAATAGACCACCATATGAATATGAGCCGGCAGTGCAATGCTGTAGGCAGTAGGGCACATAGTACTCTGGCATGCATCAATCAATGGATCTGCAACAAAACCAAGGAGGTAATTCTGCTCTACTCATCACTAGTGAGACCAAAGTTGGAGTACTGCATCCAGTCCTGGGCACCACACTTTAACAAGGATGTAGACAAGCTTGAGAGAGTCTAAAGAAGAGTCACTCATATGATCAGAGTCTTACAGGGCAAGCCATACAAGGAAAGGCTGAGGGATCTGCGATTCTTCAGCCTGAAGAAAAGAAGGCTGAGAGGGGACCTGGTAACAGCTTACTGCTACACTAGGGGAGTACATCAAAGGCTTGGTGAGCAACTGTTCACCAGGGCACCTGAGGGGAAAACTATGAGTAATGGCCACAAACTCCTGGAAGATCAATTCAGTCTCAGCATTAGGAAAACCTTCTTCACAGATACAGTGTCCAAACTGGAATAAACTCCTTCCAGAAGTGATGCAATACCCTGGAAATCTTCAAGAGGAGACTAAATAGTCACCTTGCTGGGGTCACCCGACCCCCAGTTACCTTTCCTACTTGGTGCAGGGGGCTGGATCCAATGATCTTCCAAGGTCTCATCCAGCCTTACAATCTATGAATCTATATTACCCACCTGGAGACATACCCAACTACTATGCAGCAGACTTAAAAATACTGTTTGAATATAAGATGATGTTTTTTTTCCCCCTGCCAATCAACATGGTGGGGAGGAATCTCCTCATCTTACATTGTCATACAAAGAAACCTCACTAAATACTTTGTCTATAATTAAACTGCTTCCAAAAGCAGCATGTGGTCAGTAATAGAAACCAACTATAAAGCTGATTGAATGCAGCCAACACTAAGCATGAGTATAAAACCCATGGTCCACATAGGGCAAACTTACTGGGTTTTTTTGTTCGTTTTTTTGGATTAATGCTGAATTAATTTTGAATTCCAGACTGCCTTGGTGTTTAGATGCCCCCTACTCTTGCTTGCCCCTAGCCAAAAGGCTGAAGGGGCAAACTAGAGAAAAATCCCCCCAAAAATCCAAGCCCAATTAACTATATGGTAAAGCATAAGCGTTTGGCTCTGGACTAATATCATACTATAGAGCATGCTCATGGGAATAGGGAATTGGGAAGGGCTGGAAGACTGCAGTTTGCACCTACAAACAGAAGGAACAAAGATTCTGGGAGTAGAGATGAACATGAAAGGGAAAGGTGATGAGGCCTGGGAAAAGATAATTGCCAAGGTATGGCAGATAGTGATCTGTTTCCAGAGGACTGTTGTTTAAACGAGGTAAGGTGGAACTAATAACAATAGTATTATTACCAGTGATCCTCTATGTAGGAATTGTTTCCTCCACTGTGGCAACAAGCACAAAGAACACAAAGTGAATTGTGTACCTTTTTCTGGGACAGCAAAAGGGAGTTGGTGGTGAGGCAAGAGATATATAAGGGAAAACAAGCAGGAGGATGGGATTTTGCCATTTCTTTGGGTTTCTTCCTAACAATGCATATTGTACCATGAACTTCTTTGCTCTTGTGTAGTAGGCTGGGGAGGGGCAGTAGGTGGGGGTCTAAGCCCTCCTTCTCTCTTTACCATGTCCTCAAAACTTTTCCAGCTAAGTACCTGCAAAGGTTCACCATTTTCCAAAGGTTTGTGCTTTACCATATAATTCACTGGGCTGGGCACTAGCAGAGACAACACATTTCAAGTCATGGTGACCGCACAGCTCAGCACTGCTTAATATGTAGGTGTACTCCAGATATCCCTCCACAAAGGATCCATGTGCTAATTAGCCTCCTACTCATTACTAGAACCAGGTGTTTTTGTCATAAGTTAAAAAATCTATATGCAGTTGAGGTACAGGGCAGTTTGGTCCTGTTCCATCATTCTGAGGGGCAGGGCTACACTAATAGTATGTGCCAGGCTGAGAGAGGAGGTGACAGCATTTCTGGGTAAAGTTGTTTGGGACGTGCAGAACATAACGGTATTTACACAAAATTAATTAGCAGAATGTGGACGGTGGGGGTAAAGGGTGAAGGGAAAATGGTGACCTTTTGCAGGTACTTAGCTGGAAAAGTCTTGAGGACATGGTAAAGAGGGAAGGAAGGTTGTAAAACACCTTGGGCTTGGGCACACTACCCCTAGCCCACTGCACAAGAGTGGAGAAGTTCATGGTATAATATGCATTATTAGAAAGGAGTCCGAAGAAATGACAAATAGTTAAAGCCATGGAAGGAATATAAGGGACTGAGGCAAAATAATAGAAGTGGGGAACCTGACTGAGATTCAGTCAACCAACGTGTGGAAGGGCTTGTGGGAAGCAAAGGTGAAGAGGCAACACTTAGAAATTGCATGGATGGTGGTAAAAAGGTATTACTAGTAAGGGAGAGGTTATGCAGATGGAGATTATGTAGGTCAGAAAAATGCCGAAGGGAAAAACTGCAAGAACAGAGAGTCAATTTACCACATGTTTTGGGAGTGCGAGTATGCAGAGGTGTGGAAGAGGGTGGGGAGGTTTGTGAAGAGAACCCAGTGGTATAATGTATTGATACACGAGATGGCGATGTACGGACTGGACCAAATGCAAATGAATAGGCAAATGAATCTTGATAATGCATGTGATAGCGGCCATATGAAAGATATGGAACCTGTTGGAGCACAAGGGACTATTCTTCACCATGAGAATGTGTGCAGCTAGCCACACATGAACTGTGAACACATATTGAAAGTGATGAAGAGGAGCTGGAAGCAATAAGTGTGATGAACAAGTGGAGATTAAAAGACTGGGGAATGCTCTTCTAGGAAAATTCCAGGAAGTCTGAAATGCTGGGGAATGGGGGGAATAGCAGAATGGGTTGGGAGGAAACTGATGAAATCATGGCAGGTAATGCCATTTGAAGAAATGTGGGTGGTAAGGGAAGTCTGTTGGGTGGTTATATGAGAACCGATATAGAAATGTTAATATGATGTGAAATAAAAGGCAATGCTGATTGCTTAATCTGGATAAATCAGGGGAGGAGGATGTATCTTGTTAAGGCTACATATAAACAAGAGGTAAATGATGCCAGAGGATAAAAAAAATGCATAGACAGATGAAATGGTAGGTGTCAAAGGATGTAAATGTGGAGATTCTATGTTAGTTTGGGGAAATGTTTTATGTAAAGTGATATAAACTGTTTTGTTTTTAATGTAGGGAAGCAGAGATTTTAATTTAAAAAATGCAAAAGGGCTATGGAGAAAAGTGTTTATACTTCTCAAGACCGTGACAAAGGTCAAAATCCTAACTAAAGAAGTGGTACTGTTTGCACACCTGTACAAGCAGCAGGGAACCCCAATGGCTTACTTTGATCAATTCATCTTCTGCTTCAGGAATGGCCTATGAAAGTCCAGGAACTTGCTCCTGTACACAACCACACAAACCTTTCAATAGAGGCCTGGGTCAAAATGGGACCAAGTGAGATACAAGTAGACTACAAGAAAATGGGAGCAGACATTAGGAAGGAGATGGTGGGGATCACATGGAAGAGGAAGGACTGGCACAGACTGTTCAGGGGTGGACCCCTGAAGACAGTGACAATGAAGACAATGACAGTGGTAGAGTTGATGAGGGACAAGATGACTATGATAAGTGAGAAGAGTGGAAATAGACAGGAGTAGAGAAGAGGGAGGGGAGGTTAGAGGGGAGGTTGCATCATTGTGACAGGCAAGGAGATGGTAATCATGATGGACACACAGGTTCACAGACATGTTGGAGTGCGGGTGTGGATATTGTGATGGGAATGTGTACATTATAATCCCAATGGTGGATTTTGGACTGTCAAATGAGCCATAGCGGCCATGGGATAGGTTGGTAGAGGTATTGTGTTTTATACAGATAGATATTGATATACTGATATATATTCCTATATATAGGAATTTTTGCAACCCCCCCCTCCATCATTTGTACTACATATAAGCAGTAAAAGTGCAGTTCCCCCAGGCTTAGTTGGCTAACATTGTATTTTCTGTAACCTAGTTGTGTTCTCCTTCTCACCCCCATCCCTCTTATGTTAGTCCCTTGCTCGGGTGCTCTGTATTTCCCTACTGGCTTTGTCATCTTTTTGGTTCATGATTCTGAACATCCAACTAATGCAATTCAATCTGTTCTTATCAGTTTGGATACAGAACTTGGAGATACCTCCCTACTCATGTGGGGGGGAAATGGGAACCCCAAAACCAGGAGTAACTGGACCTCAGGTCAAGAGCCCATGGCAAGAATGAAAAGAGGCTTCCCTGTAAAATTTCAGGTGAAGGCAGGACATTTGCACCCAGGAAAGTTACCAATGGAGAGAGGTTTATTATATAGATAATGCAGGACCTGCTAAAGGTAGACATTAGACCTTATGAATTTGCATTGGCTAATATACATGCCAGGTGTGGTGGAGTGAGATCTGGGTTTCAAGAATGCAAAGAGCAGGTCAGATTTCTGGCAACAGCATCAGGCTGCCCAGGGAATTCCCCAGCTGGAGGCTTTTCAATTTGCCAGAGGAGACACAAAGGGTGCATCTACATGTGTCATTATGGTGATGTTGTTGGGTCCATGATGCAGTGCTTCCAAACCCTCTGGCAACAATAGAGGAAAAGGGGGGTAGAGAAGGATGGGAAGGGGGAGAAGAGAAGAGAGGGAAGAAGAAGAAGGGGATCCCTCTGGAAAGGAAAACTTGATCTTCTTCCAGGACAGTGTGCAAGCCATAAGGCAGATGGTTAAGAAACTTGGAAGAATGGAGGAAGAAGATTAAGAGGGAAAAGGAGATGCTGAATTCCCAAAAAGAGGATCTAGAGGGAACCCCAGAAGCTGGAGAAAATTCCAGCTCAGGCACTGAAACCCAAGAGACCCAGGGGGACAGAGGAACCCCCAGGGAGCCCAGACAGACCAGGGTAGTTGGGAAACCCCAAAGCACAGGACAAACCCCCCACATCCACACCATCAGCATAAGAGACCTGGTCTCCCGGAAGGACTTACACAGGCTGATGAAAACACTGAGCCAAAGCAAAACCCCTAAAAAGATAAGGATATGAGAAAGGGAAGGCTGCAACTGCTTCCCCTCCCCCAACAGCTTTTATCATGGGGATCCTAATAGCCTCAGTAAATGTAAGGAGTCTGCTAAAAAAAGAGAAATGGGGCACCACATGGCAGTGTCTGGACCAGATGCAAGCAGGAATATGGTTTGTCCAGCTTTAAATATTATTCTCTGCTTGAAAAACGATTCCCATATGGCTTCTCCATGTGGTAAGGAATAAATGACAATAGATCAGCAGAGGTGGCTGAAAGGAGATGAAGTGAGACCTCTACAGCACACAACAAGTATTGCAGGCAGGCTGTTACAAGCCACCTTTGAACAAAGGGAGGAAAATTTACCTCTTAAATGTTTACGCCTTGACCAACAAAGGAAAAGCTAGGTGTGTCTTCTAGAGAACATGGTTATAACAATGCCCAGTAACTGGCCAGTGGTGATCTCAGGAGATTTCAAATGTATCATCCAAGAGGGAAACAGAACAAGCTGAGGCCAAAAGATGGGCCTGGACAGATCCTCCAGGCTGTTGAAGCAGCTTGCCTGTGACTACATCCTGGTGGATGTGGGCAAATGAACCCAAAGGCCTGGAAGGAACTTCATCTGGGTAGACCCTGCAGGGAAGACAAGGTCCTATATAGGTATTATCTTCCTCTCCAACCAGTGGACAGCAGCAAAAGCCACAGCTATGCCTGTCTGCTTCTCAGACCACTGCCTCCTGACAGTGAAGGTAGAGATGGGGGGCAACCCAAGAAGGGCAGAGGTGTGAGGAAGCTGCGTGTGAGCCTCCTGGATGCTGAAAAGATTCAGTGGGATTTCAGAGTGACAAGGTGATGGACCCTCAGAGCTGGGTACCGGAACCACACAGAGTGGTTGGGCCAGTGTTAGAGAGTGACAGCCTTCTTCCAGTAGGCCAGCAGGTCATGAGCCTAGTTCCACAAGAGGCACCACAGATACCTAAATCACAAGTAGGAGAGCCTGCATAAGCAAGCAAGTTGGGGTTGATGTATAAAGGAGGCCATGTGGGAAGTGAAAGCTCAGATCAGGGCCTGGTACAGAGAACAGGCCAGGAAGAAGATCTTCTTCACCTGGGACCCCTGGGTGGAGGAGGGGGAAGAGTGCTTCAGCAGGTTAAAGAAAGCCAAGAGGCAGGCCATGACCATCTTGGCAGACAGAATGGGAGTGGAGCACCAATTGAATGAAAAATGCTGGAGATGACAGCAGACTTCTAGCAGGAGCTGTATGCCCAGAGAACTGGGGGTGGGGTGCATACAGGACTTCCTGCAGGAACTCACCTGGGCCCTCAAGGGAACAACAAGGGCCAGAAGTTGGTGGAAGTGTGGACTCTGAAGGAGATCAACAAAACTCCAGAGTTTCAAGAATGGTAAGCCTCCTGGGAAGATGGCTTGTCCAAGGAATTTCTATGTCATCTTCTGGGATTAGGTAGGCCTGGACCTGCTGGAGGTGTACAGAGAGTGGCTGCAAAAGGGCCACTTGTGAGCTAGGATGGATCAGGGCCTCACAACTCTGAAGAAGAGCTGGAGACCCATAACACTCCTGATCTTTGACTATAAACAGATGGCTAAAGTTTTGGATGAGCTCTTTAAGTTTGTTATAGATGCTGTGATTCACAAACAAAAGTTGTGCGTGGTCCCAAGGAAACAGAGCCACAGATCACTGTTGCAACTGTGAGACATGCTGTGATATCAATGGGAGAAAGGGCTGAATACCACCCTGCTGAACCTTGATCTGAAGGAGGTCCAGAACTGAGTGCACCATCAATTTCTGTTCAAGATACTGAAGAAGATGGAGGTCCGCCTGACCTTTGTCACCTGAACAAAGACACTCTACACTTTGAGCAGTAGGGTGCTGGTGAATGAGCTTATGATCATCCCAAATGTAACAGAGTTGGGCATTCAGCAGGGCTGCCAACTCTCCCTGATCTTCTTCATCTGTGTGATAGAACTGCTAGCCTAGCACTTCAGATGAGATCCCAGGATCAATGGAGTGAAGATGCCTGGGGGAAGCAAGGCAGAGACAAGAGTCTTAGCCTACATGGATGACCTCAACATCCAGTGCAATGACAAATAGTTGGTGGAAAGTGTTACTATACACACAGGTATACAAAGCAGCATCAGGGGCCAAGCTCAATGTGAACAAGAATATCTGCTTGGTACTGGGCAAATTTGGGGACCTGTTAGCCTTGGGGATCTTCATTCCTTGGGAAGGTGTGGATGATGAAGTTTTCTAGATTTTTTTTCCTCTGGGTGGCTCATGAATTGGTTGGCATGTTGTGGAGCCATCTTTGTTTTCCATAGCTGTGCCCATGGTTTGGAGAAATTAACAATTGTTAAAAGTGAAGTTGTAGGTGAGCATGATGTGGAAGATTTGTACAATGTGTTGCAAACCTGAGTACATTTTATGGTCTTAAAGGTATTTCAGGTATTCACCTGTTTCTTCATGGTGTGGGATGCCAGTATACAGGCTGGTGACATCCATGGTTGCATTTTAAAGAACCCGTAGAGGAGCAGGTCTGGACCCCAAGCAGCCAGAGTTAAAGGGGGTGTGGGCCCAGCCAGAGGAGAGCACAGGGGGGGAACAAGAGGTGCACAGGCCTCTGTCCCCCCATGCTCCCTCCCCCTGTCATTCCTGACGGGTAATTGGCTAGTAGGAGATAACAGCCTGCTTCCACTCTGACCTTTCTCCCCATAAACACATGTTCCTTCACTTATTCCTAGAGCTAAAATGAAAGAAGACTATACTGTAAACCATAATGCCATAGGCTCCCTTCCTACTGATGAGCTACCTATGAGTCATTTTTTGAAGAATGACAATACTGATTCAAATTAATTTTTTCATTGTTAATTAGCAGGAACACCCACAATCGTCTGGCACCAGATAAACATGTAGGACATTATGATCCCTGTCGCAGACAGTTTACAATCCAAATAATAAGATAAAATAGCAAAAGCATCCCTGATTCCTATCCTAATCTGGGAATTATTAGAAGACAAATTTTTAGCAATCTAAGACCTGAGAACATCACTAGCTACTGTTTTCTACTATTTGGAATTCATATTTTTAGAGTAAGATTATTATAGTCAATTAAAAAAATAACAAGAAAATCAGTGAGAAAGGCAAGATCTGTAGTATTCTTAGTGGGAATTTAAACTGACTTCAATTTCACAATGACCGAGTAGTCACTGCTCAGTTTACACAGTTGTTAAGTATAAAATAAGTTACTATGTGTAAGTTGAAACAAATATTGTTCAGACGGAGCAAAAATGAAAACTAAACATATGGTATCACTTTTGATTGCAAACTAATTCCTAAAACTCCATAAATTAACTGACATACCCTGTACTGTAAAGTTATACAGCCAGGAAATAATCTAGACCATTTCCTGCCTGCATAATGAATTTATGTAGCTAGAGCTAGACATGGTAGGACTTGAGTCTATAAAAACATACCTAAAACCTTTTCTTTGTGCTATATTTACCTCTAAAGTGCAAACTACAGTTACCTCACAAATCATGCCTATATTCTGGAACCAGTATTTATAAAAATTAGGAAGTAAAACCTTCTGAAGATGATTACCAAAACTACTGCTACTTCTAATTTTCAGGTTAAATGCAAAGATGCATCCAAATATTATTGTTTTACAAACTGTGCTTAGCAAATTAAGATAATTTTTTTTGTTTTATTTTTATCTATTGTTCTTTATTTTACTTATTTATGCATCAGTAATGGAGTCATTTACATGTTGGCATTATACAATTCTGCTGTTACCATTGTTTTATTTTTCTTAAACAAACTCAAGCTGATTCCCAAATATCAAGGCTTATAGTGTTTTTGCTTTTTACCTTATCTTCTTTTGCATCATTAAGAAACATAGGCAGTACAATACAGGTATGTACCTTACCTATACGATAATTTTGACTTTGGAGGGGATGTGCAAGTACGGAAGTGCCCGGTTTAACTCTCAGATTTCAGATGAGTTTGCCAGCAGGGTACTTAGGGAAAAACACTGTTTTATGTGTAAACTGGAAAATTTGATATAAAGGAAATTTGATATGGGAACCAACAACAATTTATAGTCATTTTAAAGAACAGACTTTAACAGGCTGAAAAATGTTTTCCAAATAGACAAGATATTTTCTTCACAAAGAAAAAAGAGACATCATGTTTGGCAGAAGCTTGCTATACTTTTTTATAACAATGTTGTAATGTTGGTACTGAGAGATCAAAAACTGGCAGGAAGAAATAGTTGGAATAGTCATAAAAGAAAATGAGTTATTTACTTTGAAAAACACAACCTAAACCAAACCTGATTCAAATTAAACTTCATATAACACACAATGTGTAAAAATTATATTTTAAAGAAACATCTTAGCTGAGAAAAACATGGAGTAAAGATAGTAGAGAAAGATGAACCCTGCACTCAGTAAAACTGAAAAGAGAACTGAGGAATCATTGGCTTTTCTGTGTCTCTGAAGTGTTTAATACACAGACTGATGACTAAAATGCTGTCCTATCCCTTGGCTGTTGTTGCTAATATTCCACAGGTACAGCACAGCACAATGCAATGTTTGTATAGATACAAACCTTTCATACAAAGATTCACAACATTCTTTGCCACGAGGAGAATAAAAGAGAAAGAATACTTCTATATGTGATTAGCAAAAACAGAAAGGGCAAAATAACCCGAGAGAAAAGATTTAAAAGAAAACCCAAAGAAACACCCTGCTAACCCATGGAGTTGAACTGAAAAGATTTTCTTTTATAAAATGCTTGTTTGGAATCCCATTAACAGAATTCATGTGCAAACTTACACATTTCAAACACATTTATTTTAGTAGTAAACTAAAAATCTTTTGAGTTCTGGCACTCTGGTTCCGTTTTTTTCCTGAAAAAGCTGGAGACTGCATTAACATAAACCCTTCACCCAAAAAACCCCAACAGTTGTATGTGTTACTAATGGAAACAGTCAGTGTAAGAGAAACAAAAACTTTTCAAAACCACTTTTGTTAGAGAAGGAGAAATGAGTAGTTTTCAAGTATTTTAATTTCAATTTCATTTATTGGTATGATCTGGATCTAGAAAATGTATTCTAGTAGAATTCTGAGGTATTGAACTGCATTGCTTATGTATTTGATTAAATAAAAACAATCAGTTTACTTTTACATATAAATTAAATGCAAACTCTTATTGCTAACTGATTACTGTGAGGAGAGAATTGAAGGCTGAAATGAACTGGAAAGAGAAAAGTAAGAAGGGTTTAAGTCAGCTATTAGCTACAGTTTTAGAAGAGTTTTAGTATGAGATTTTAAGACATAGATGGAACACAGTAGGGAGCAGCATGAACAAACAAGTTAGCACTATGCCCCAAGCAACTGAGGAATATAAATAATTGCCAGTGAAAGCAACTGGAGACACTTGTACTCTTTTGAAAGCAAACAGCCAATGGAAATATACATGAGGGGGGAAAGGGAGTGTACCAGTAGATACAACAGAGTTCACTAAAAACCAAAGGAAGCTAATAAGAAAGTCTTTGGATTATGTAACTTCTCTCATTTTTGTTCAGACATTGGTGTGATGCTAAACTCATATTAAAAGTCCCTTAAGGGAACCATTTCTGGTTTAGATAGCCGTGTACCTAACAGGATCAAGCTCCCTTATTAAAGGACTAAAATAACCCACTTACATTACAAATGCAGTTTATGATGAACATTTTGTTTACTTTTAATGTAATTGCTGAAGATAACGAAGGGAATGCTCTGCAGTGTGTGTGAGCAGATAAAAGAGGCAGAAAGAAACACAAGACCAAAAAGAGATGTGCAAGTGGGAGGAATTTCAGAATAAAACAGCAACTGCTCCAGAAACCATGAGGGAGGAGGGAGGAGGAAAGATGAAGTCTCCAAAATCATTTTGGTTTTATAAAATCATCAATAAAGAGGCCAGGTACAGATGGTATAAGTGGTCGTATTGGAAACCAGTCTGTACCTGTAACAGAACAGAAGTTCAGCACGCAGAAACTGGTATAAAAATAGCAGAAGCCAGTCTAAGGTTTGTCCCTTCTTCCCACAAAGGGCAAATGTGTGCTCTGTTTGCTACCAATCTAAACTATGCCACTTACATAAAACTGCATAATTTGGACTGATTCTGCCTTGCACTCTTTAAATGTCTGTATCTAGTAATTAAGAATGGTTGGTAAAATCCTGCCCTGCCTGAAGCCAAGGTCAGAAATCCCACTGATTTCAACAAGGCAGGATTTCAATAAGACACTGTTCTATAGGATTACCCTGAATTATGTCCTTTTCAGCCAAGATGACAAAAAGTGACAAGATATGTACACGAGGGCTGCTCAAAAAGTATCAAGACTGATGCTGTAGGAAACAAATGATTTTATTTACAGGGGTTTCAGCTTAATCTCCTTTGAAGTATGCTCCTTCTGCAGCCATACACTTCTCCCAATGTTTCTGCCATTGTTGGAAGCACCTCTAATAAGGAATTTGTGGAATAGCTAAAAGCTGCTCAGTTGCATTTTGTTTTATGGTTTCCACATTACAAAATCTTCTTCCATTCAAGGTTTTCTTTAGTTGAGGGAAGAGAAGAAAGTCACATGGGGCCATATCAGGTGAATATGGAGGCTGCAGCATGTGTGGGATACAGTGTTTGGCTAAAATTTGCCTAAAAATTGTTTCACAAGCTGTGCTGAGTGGGCAGATGCGTGTCATGGTGAAGTATCCAAGAGTTGGACACCCCTTTTCTGGTCATTTTTCTGGTTATTTAATTTCCGAATTGCTGGTTAGAATGAATGACATGAACCAACAGAAATTCCAAATTCTTCTGCTCTCTCTCAGACAGTCAGTTGCCTATTGTTTTGAACCAAACTGTGAAACACTGCCACATTTTCACTGTTTTGCAATGTTGAAGGGTGTCCAGGGTCCTTATCACTTTCAACCAATGATTGTCCTTCTTTAAACTGATGATACCATTCAAAAACTTTTGCATGGCTCACAGTGTCATCACCAAATGCTATTTTAAGTAATTCAAATGTTTCACTTGCTGTTTTCCTGATGGATGCAAAATTTAATGCACATGCATTTTTCTGGACACTGACATAATGAAAGGGGACGCAAGACACAAATGATTTTACTTCAAGCCATGCCCCCCACCTTATACTTTGCATCACAAATACACATTCAGTCTTGATACTTTTTGAACAGATCTTGTACTTACTTATAGTCTATAATTGTTTAGCTTCAAGAATTTTTCTTTTAAATAGGCAAAGATTCTTTTAAATATAAATTCACAGTCAGCTCTGTATACCTGAAATGGTCTCTCTTTTATTGATGAAACTAAAGCCAGTTTTAATTGGATCTACTATAGTCTTGGCTTTTTTCTCCCAAAAAATGTGCTGAAAAAAAACAAATATTTTAGAAATTAAGTTTTTGAATTTTTCCATGGGAAAGATTGTATATAGTCTACATTAGTGTGGACTCATCTTTTTCACACTATCTGCACAATTGCACACAATGCTCCCTTTGGGAATTTTAGAGTTTTGACATAAAAATATATTATTTCAACAAGAATTTTTACTTAGGGAAAGTGCAAACTAGAAGCATGTAAGTACAAGTAAAATTGTTGAACCTTCTGCTATAAGAAATATTAAATCAGTTTTTAATTATTAAGTACCTTTAAGTACCTCAACCTTTGTGACATAAGTAATATAACACATTACAACATGTCTTTATCTTAATGGTTTTTGTGTCCTGTTTGAATCCTAAACAGAGAAGAGAGAGTTCTGTTTTAAATTCCACTTGAACCTAGAATGAATAAGAATATTTGGTTTATATGATTAATAAAGACATTTTATATTCAGAGGTATAATTTTAACACTTTACTCTCTATACCACAGCAAATTTGCTAACAGAAATGTTTGCAATGGAAAATGTAAAATATATAGGACCAGAGCTTAGCTAATGATAGTAAGATATAAGTTTCTTTTACTTTGAGTTGCACTGATTTAACCTCAGCTGAAGAACTGGCCCTACATTTGTATTTGTTTGCACAGATGTACTAAAATACAGAAAGGCAACTGAGTTCAAACTCATGAATAACTGGTTAAATAAATAAATGCATAAAATGACCATTAGAACATGGCAGAGCATGTGTACTGGGGAGATAACATGAGCATTCAAGGTTTTATGAAGTGCAAGGCAAAAATGAGCACCTCCAGTCACCTGGACAGCCTGCTAGCTCAGAGGAGGACAAACAATGCTCCACTGTCACTCCTCAAGGGGCTCCCAATGAAAAGGAACAAAACATTTTGTTTACTTTTTGAATTAGGGATCATTTGCTCTTATTTAAAACATGAAATCTGTTTTATTTTGCTAGTACTTTATTTTACAATGCATTTTTTAAGATAACACTATACATAAAAAGCCTATGTGTTGCACAGCAAGCTTTTGACTTCAGGTATACTAGTCTAATTCCAAATTGTAGACAGAGACAACAAGAATGACCAGTGCTTTTATAAATAAAATAATACAGCTTCATATGCCAGTGTGGTTTCCTTTCAGTGGTGCTATATACTCTCATTTTTCATGGCATCTGACTAACAGTGATTAAACTTTGGCAAAGTATCTTTTCTGATATCATTCTAAACTATTCTTTAGCTAACATTCCTATGTGGTAATGGTACCCACCAAAAGAAAAATACCAGCATTTCTACCTTCCAGTAGTATGGAAAAGCCCTTGCTCAATAACTATTATGAACTATTAAACTATTAGAACTATTATGTATCATGCTAATGTTTTTTACTCAGTTAATTCCTCAGAAAATGCAACAAGAAAGTACTTTTTTACTGTTCTGCAATCCAGTGGCTTCAACAGGTACTTTGTACCTTGTGACAAAAAGTAAACTGAGAAGTAACATTAACATGTGGTCTGAAAGGAGAAATGGAAAGGTGAAGTCTGGGATTCTATTTTTTTATTTTATGAGTTTAGGTTGGCCATATAATGAAGGGAGGCCAACCTAAATGGAATGAGTAAATAAAGTGAGTGAACTCAAATAAATGAAGCTATTCCTGTCTACTATGCCAAGTATGTTAGGGGACTCCTCAGGAACCTAGAGTGTACCTCTATTTTAAAGGCTCAGGACAATATCAACAAAGAAACACAAATGCAAGATTAAGTGGGGCAGAGGAAGGAAGCATAAATTTCTAGTCTGATGGTTACTGCACTTACATACAAGGGAGGAATCCTGGGTTTCTGTCCCACTCCAAAGACTTATGCATTTCATGCATTTTAAATTAAAGTCTCTAGATAAATCCCATAAAGCAGAGGTGGGATATCTAGTGGTGTCTAACTACTGGGCCACCAGGACCTTGACTCCCGCTCAATTTTGAACAAAAGTGCCAGACACCACTATTTTGTGTAGAGCTCAATCCTGCAGGTTGTGTGTGCTCTGAGCTTGCCTGACAGCCAAGTCCCTCAAGGGAGGGATAACTGGAAGGCTGTCTAAACTGAGGTTTGTGATCAGATTTAGGCCTATGATAGGTGTCACACTACTCAACCAGCACAACATGCACCATGCACTAGATCACACTTATTAGTGCTTAAGAGTCAATAAAAAAGCAATATATATGCATCAGAGAAATGAAAACCATGGCTAGCAAGCCTCAATTTTGTTACAATTCGTGGTTACATATTTTAAATCAATAATGCTAATAACTGTAAGCCAATTACATTGCCTGTTTCCTTATTACAGATGAATGACTCAGAAGGGCAACTCTACACATTCAGGAAAGAGTACAGTGCAGGGAAACTTCTGCAAAGCACGATCCTCTAAATTGTTACAGCAATATATTCCTTATGAACAGAGAGTAGCCAACATTTTTACATCACCAAATCACTCATGCTCAGGTAGAATTTTCTTAAAAGGACATTCCTGTTAAGGAACATGATGGCAGAGCTTAAACCTTATTTTAAAAGGAGCCCAGGTTAGAGAAATTCCAAAGTATCAAACTGTCTGTGTTCCTTGGGGGCAGAAGCAATTAAATCTTTCTTCTAAATCGTGAACTGAATGCTGAGGAAATAAAGGAATATATCTCCAAACAATACCCCAGGGAGAAAATCAGGGAGAGAAGAACATAGAAAGCACTCAAAGACCAACACCAAAGACACACTCATGTGAACACTGAACCATAATATCATTTATAGCCTTTATATCACAGACTGGTCCCAAATCTGAATTAGCCCAGGTTTGATTTTAGATCTATGCAAACTCCTAAGAAATACTTTGTCTATACTTGGATTAAATTAACTTTTAAGCAACATTCTTTGAAGAGTATGTTCCCTAATACCTACCGCTTTATTAATCTCCATCTGCTGGTTGGTAGTCTCTGTTATGCTTTAAAAAGTTAGAGTAACGACTAGCGGAATATGTCAATCATTAGAAAAGCAAATGGAAATAAAAATGACTCATGCCAACTTCCACCCATTCCAGAGAAAAATAAGAATATATATGGAACTGACTGTTGCTCTCACTGGTTCTGCATCCAGTCTGTTTAATAAATACACAAGAAGACAGCCAGCAGGAAATTCAGCTTGCCGCTGCGGAGTAGTAAAATGCTTTGAACTACAGGCAACACACACACCCAAATTACATACTGTGAGACTCTCAATATTTGAGCTGTTCCACAATGCAGAAGCCAATTATTCTTGGCAAGCACTTCCATCACGCCTTCCAGCTCACCATCACTCACATCTGGAATGCTGCCACATCAAACAAACCAAGTCATAAATTCCATAAATCTTTACAGATGAAATCAAATATATGGAAAAAAAAAGACCTATTGGTGCGCATAAGATTTAGACTGGAGGACGTATCATTCCTCTGCTCAGACACGTTATCACTATCGCTCTTTCCAGAGAGGAGGAAGAGCTAAAAACTGACTGGTGAACATCCTAAGTGATTTAATAATGAATTGGTACTAACTACAGACTGGAAGAGTTGTAAATAAGTATGCCTGAAAAGTGGAGCAATAGAATACATCAATTATACAGAAACATACTAGATAGCTTTTGTGACTATTTTCCTTTCATTTTAATAATATTTCACTGCTGGTTGGTATAGCCAGCTAGGGAAAGAAGTCAATATAAACTGGTTTCAGTGATCAGAAACTGGTTTAAACCTGTAACAGAACATAAATTCAGGGCACATAAACCAGTTTCAAAATGGACAAAACCATTTCCATTTCAAAAATGGAATGTAGCATTAGACTTAACTGATTTGGGTCAAACTGGTTTATGGAACTTCTGTCCCATAACCCTTCCTGGTTTAAGTTAAACCAGAGTCCCCCAGCATCCCAGCATGCTTTTTAGTCCTGGTCTGGGCTGGTCTGGGCTGTCTGCTCCCTAGCCAGAACAGGGGTGGGGCAAGGCCAGGCACTGGTCCAGCATGGCCTCCTGAGGTAAAGGGGGAGGGGGAGAGGAGTGGCCAGATGCTGACCAGCATGGCAAAGGGGGCAGGGAGGGATTTATTTCCCTCCTGCCTGCACCTACCATTTTTTAACAAGTGTACATCAAACCACTGCCTGCACAGCAAAGATAACTAACACCTTGTTAAAATGTTAATCTAAGAGCCACCAAGACTGCAGTATGAGGCTAACAGCTTTGATTGTTTCTCAATTATTGACTCCCACTCTGGCAAAGACTAAAGTAAACAGTTGATAAGGGGAGGTGGAGGTGGTATGATTCCCCTCAGCTCCCCCAGGCCATAGAGCAGTGGGAAGAGGCTAGGGAACTGGGCTGGCCTCCTGCCACCTTTGAGCACAGAGCCAAGCCTTGCAGGACCACACTGAGAGGTAGGAGGTGTTGGCAAAGACCTGGCACAATCATCACATGTATGTGCTGGAGACCAAGCTAAGGGAACAGGAGCGGGTTGCATACAGCTTGGGGGCTGCAGAGAGCTTGATTAAGAATGCAGAGAACTACAGTTGCATTATAAAGTAGAACCTGTAAAAGGTGCAAATCCTTAAACAAAGCCTTTCTGAATAACTGGCTGTAAAGAAACTCTCTGCCCTCAGGATTACAAGACTTATGCAAGGCTTTCTCTTGTCTTCTTGGTTTACCTTTTAAGTTAAATTAAGTAGTGTGCACTCTCACTGTGTTTTACTGGGCTGTATCTAGCATAGGTTAAGATTTTTTGATTGTTCTTGATGTTGTTTACTTGAGGTTGCAAACTGCTGTGTTCAATACATGCTTGCTTCAGAGAAAAGACTTTTTCCTCACCCCCACTCCTCAATCTGGCAGAGGCTGCCCCTTACCCCGCTGGCATCCCATATGTGCCAGGGAGAGGATTTAAACTCCTCCCCCCAACCCCCAGACTCCAGATGGCATCCCATGTGGGCCAGGGAGGGAATTTAAACCCTCACCCTCCATGGGCTAGCCCTGTGCTGGTGCCTAGCCATTCCTCCTTCACTTCAGCTGGGAGGAGTGACAGCCTTTTGGAGAGCTTTCTCCCCTCCCCTTTGGCAGTGGCTGGCAGGCATGCTCTAGTGCCCCTCACCTCCCGGCTTGAGCCACTGCAGGCATGTGGCTGCATATCCTGATTCAAAAGTGAATGTCTGTCTGTCCATTTGTTAATCAGTTCAATCTGCACAGCTTAAACTAACCTGTGAAAATTGAATCAATTTAGGCTCAGGCTTTTTGAATGTCTGCCCTTATCCCTAGAGACCACAGGTGGATTTGAGGCCCCATTGTGTTAGGTACAGTATGGGAGAGAGTTCTTGCCCAAAAGAATTACAGTCCAGATAGATAAAGGGCAGACTGGGAAAGAAAGGCATAAGGAAGTGAAATGACTTGGTCAAGGGCAAGAGGCTTTTCTCCGATTCTGAACTTCCACTACCAAATCTATTATCCTTGTTGTTTTGGTGGCTTTTTTAGTTTTCTGGTAAAATGGATGTAGCCAAAGAGATGAGTCTTTAGCTTCTTTGATAGGAGTCAACAAACATGGTAAAAAAGATTAGTGGTTACAGATGAGGGCTTGTTGTCACTGCAGTAGTTAACTCTAACTATTAGATCTGAAATACTCTACTCAAGCTAATTCAAGTGAGAATGACCACATGGCAAAACAACACTAGAGCAATAGAGAGGGAGTGGATCAGCATCTAATACCTAATGGCAACCCGAGTTGCTATATCCCCACTGCAGTACTAGCTTATGCATTGAGCTCCAACATACCCTATGATGGCCAGCTAGCTTGAGCTTAAAGCTCTAGTTAAGACACGCTACATGGCTTGTGTGTGAGGACAGGAGACAGACTAGTGGAAAAGCTCAAGCTGTAGCTCAGGACAAAAAAGCAGTGAAGGTAAGGACTCAGAAAAAAGCAAGAGACATATTTATTTCAAGTGCATTTTCACAACATTGCAATACTATGGGTTCTGATGCTGGCAGGCATTAGGGTCTTGACTGAATCCAACAGGGCAGCATTTTGCACTGAGAGAATCAAGCAGTGATCTTTTTTTTTTTGTATTTATCTAAGTTACCAAGGGTGTAGAGATTTGGTAAGAGAGGTGGTTCTGAAAAATTAAAACCTCATTGCTTTCCCAAAAAGTTATAAGGCAAAGAATAATGTCAGTGCACATAAAGTACAAGGCCAGGTATCTGATGGAAGAGGATATATGTTTTCACCATACAGTTCAAAGGAAATGTGTTGGCTAGATTTCCTTTGCATTAGCCAGTGTCAAATATGATATAACTTGTTCATATCATAAAATATTAGTGGCCTGCCATGACATAGTCATCAAGCATTCCTGAACCAGGCCAGATGCAAGCTGGATGTGGGCAGAACAGTGAACTGCACTGGTGCTATAGAGATCATTTCAACAGAGCTTGGCAATTAGTTCCAGTCCTATCTCAACAGCTTACTACTTAATAAAACCTTTTCTATTAAAAAAGAAAATCAAGCTTATAGCTATTTCCTGGAGTTCTGTGGAGTGTAACAAGGACCAGATTAAAATGCTTTGCGGTTACTTAACGTATTTGTTTTGTTGTTGTGGAATTTCTTTTATGGAACATAATAAGGGACAGAAGACTTTTTGGTATGCTGAGAGCATTGTACACTTAACAAGGAAGCATGAAGTCAAAGGCAAAGTGCCTCTAGAAACCAACAAGTGCATTCAGATAGTCTGCAATGATTACAGTTCCTACCATCTGAGATACAGTTTGAGCCACACACTTCAGGTAAAGGGCTCCATTATCTTATTAACAACTTCCTAAATTCTCAAGTCTTAACATATACTAAAACCTTACTTGCCTCCATTCCCAAAACTTTGCAAATCTACACTGGAAATGGATTTGTAAGCTTGTTATTTATTGAAACACAGAGGCAAGAGTCTGCCAATGTGCCAACAGAAGGGGTTGTGTAGGTAATGCCATATTGCCCCAAAGCCAATATACTATTAACTCCTGGCTTATCCCCCAGTGCTTTGTGATTCCCTTAAACAGGATGAGGGAACTTACAGATGTCTGGCAATGCTGCTTCATCTTCCTTGCTTCTTGAAACACACACATCCACAGTCCAACTTTGCTACCAAGTGTCAGTGGAGATGAGAGTGATTCTAGTGTATTCATGATTTCAATGATTAATGCTTTTTCTCTTTTAGTATTTTATATTGTCAATGAACTCACTGAAAAGCGCTAAAATAAATTTGCATATAGACTTAAACTGAAACCATACCTCCCCAAGTAAAGTGCCTGCACAAAAGCAAAGGTAAGCCTAAAAGTATAACCATTACCTTCCTCAAAATCTTTAATACACATTATTAGCTTAGACTCTTTAGCCACTCTCTGTTGGAATTACTTGCACTCCCTTAGCTACAAGTGCGAAATGTTTGGGGTTGGACTTGATTTTGCAAGGTCCCTTCCAGCATTTAATGTCTATGAAATCTATGAAATCTAACCAGAAGCACAGCACATTCTGTCCACATTATTTACATTTGTATCAATGTACATTGATATGGTTGCACCAGGGAAAATATCATTAGTCTAGACAAGCCCACAGACCCACCAGACCAGAATAAACCCATTCACAACAGCAACCAGAGAAGCGCCACCAAAGCCAATGACATACCAGGAATGAATTAAGTTTACATTGCCCTTATGCAGACTAGGATATGAAGATAAAACATTAGCATACCATCTGCCATTATGTAACATGTACCCACTTACACATGAATTCTGAATTTGTCCATTTGCCATCCAAGTTTTTCTTAAAGAAATACCTAGTTACAGACTTTCATTGACATCAGTGAGACATTTCTTACCATAGCATATGCTGTAGTTCAGGGGCAGGCAAAATACAGCTCTTTCATCTTGCCTGCAGCACCCACCAACAAATTGTGCCCTGTCCAGCCCAGTCCTTCTACCCATGAGAGTAGGAGTGAGGCACCCAGGTATACACATGTCCCAACATACCTACTGCGCCTTGCTCACACCCCTGTGAGTGGAAAGGACTAGTGCAGCCATTAGTGGACAGGGCTGCTGCTGCAGTCGCTCAAGCCCCTGGGGACCTGCTCAGCTTCCTGAGTGTCCCGCTTGCTCCAGGTAGCAGTTAAGGAAGTGGTGGGGCCAGAGCTGCAGCTGGATGGGAACATGGAGCATGGGGTTGGGGCTGGTGACAGCACAGAGCCTGTGCCCAGGGGGATGATAGCAGTGGGGAGCTCAGTTGGGTAGTGTGTGGGTGTCAGGGATTGTAGGAGGCTGTGGGGACTCCCCCACACTCCACCCATGGAACACAGCCCCAGCAGGCAGTGGGGGTATTAGCAGCAGGCAGAGGCATTCGGGGTATTGTATCTGGCGGGGCCAGTGCTGCACACTGCGGTGTGGAACACAGCCCTCTGCTGGGCCATCTATCACAGTGCTCCTTGCACTTACATGGCACAAGGAAGTCCCATGCACTGCAGCCAGCTGGGGCAGGGATAGCAGCTAGCTCCAGTGCATGGGGCTTCCCTCCCGTGCCAGGCAAGTGTGGGGAGTGCCACGATAGACAGCCCCATGGAGGGCTGCATGTGCTGCCATGATGTGCAGCGCTGGTCCTGCAAGGCACCAGCACTGGGAACAAGAGCCCCTGCCTGCTTCTGCACCATGTAGGGGGAGTCCCCACCCCCACACACACTCCAAAAATGCCACATAACACACCCTGTCCCCACACACACCCACAGACCCCATGCTACTCACACAAACCCCCCACACCCCACCAAAAACACACCCACCCCACCATACAGACACTCCCCCCCCATAATATACAAGACTAAGAATATATTTTTGAGTTATTATGCAATCACCTTTATATACAGTATGCAAACTGTAGGGGTGGGACTTCCAGTCCCAAGATGGTGACCAGGTGGCAGGGCAACTCAAGGGGTAGGTCTACCCATGCAGCCCTCAAAGGGTCACCAAACCTTGTTAAGCAGCCCTGCACCTGAAATAACTGCCCAACCCTGCTCTAGTTTGTTTCTTCTGTTGCTTTGATGTAAATGCCTTTTTCCAAAGGTTTAAAAAAATTATTTAACTTCTCTTTTGGATGAAATCTACAATGCAGGTTTGATTTAGTAGCATCTAATTTCTGTGCCACAAATAAGATCCTCTTTATTCTTACTTTAAGCATTTTCTGAATGTCTCATTCTTTTCTTCATATAACATATCTTTTACTGGTACTTTACTTGCAAATCATGGAAAAACAGAAGTGTTTACTATATGTTCCAGTCTTCTACCAGAATTAAATGTCAAAGGTATAAGTTGCTATGAAAATATACAATATTTCCATTATTTTGGCATTCTTGGAATCAGGATTCTCTTATTATAATCTCTGAACAACTCAATACTTTTATATAAATTAAATGTTTTATGAAACCGAAGAAGCTTAAACTGTTTTGTACATGTAACCACACTTTACAATGGTTAATCACAACTGGTTCAGTTAACGATGGAGCAAGAAGTTTCTAATTTTCTTCAAGATTTAACTGTAAACCTGGTACTAACTATACAACTTTTAGATTCAGAATAATGGTAATGATTATTTAAACCAACTTTATTAGCTTTGATTTCCAGAACCTCTACAGTTCAGTTTCAGGCATGTCTGAAAAATAAATACCTACTGCAATGAGCACGTCCAAACCTGTTCAGAGATATTTCTGACCATATAAGTTTCCTGCTCTTCCTCCCTTCTTTCACTAGGAAAGCGGTAAAAATCAATACAAATACAATAAAAGTAACAATAACATTGTTAGTTACAAAGTAACATGTTTATGAGACACCACTTGGAAATGATTTCAGTGTGTGAGAAGGAAGCTATCCAGCACGTACTGCATGGCACCAGGAATTCTGGCTAATGGAGATACCAGGTGATACTACTTAGATGATGACTGGTATCAGTGCAGAAAAAAAGAGAGAGCTGACTGGAAAACCAAGAAAGCAAGCAAGAAAGAAATGCAGGTGGGAAAGCATAACTCCGAGTAGTAAGAGAGAATAGCTTACCATGACAGAAAGTATTTTAGAGATGGTCCCTGAGACCATTACCTTCCATGATTTTAAACTGCAAGTTTTCTGAGATAGTCCCTATCTTTTTCTGCTGTGTTTCACAATGGGACCTTTGTATAGTGCTCCCAGGCACTGTGGAAGTGGTTGTCATGGTGATAACAGGTCAAAATTCTAGATCAAATTTGCCTGAACTTTGGCAAAGTTTGGATGCAGATCTGAATCCGAACCTTTGAATGAAGCACCTTTATCCCTCTTCTTCAAAATTAAACAAGCATTGGAAATTTTCACAGCAACATGGAACAAAGCTGTCTTTATGTATGTAACTGTCTTCAATTTTTTTGGCTAGAGATATTTCACTTTCATTTTAAAAAGTGGGTCTTACGCCACTACCTACAGTTTTTTAAAACAGACTATAAATTGTAATAATTAATTATCTTTATAGTAGTGATAATCTCATAAGAAAAATATTGTCATGACTGTTGAAACTCTGTTAAGAAACATTCACCTGGAAACTCCCTCCACTCTGTCTTTCTGGTTGCCCTTCAAGTTCAAGGCCTATGACAAAGTATAGACAATTAACATGGAATATTTTCCACACCTTTTGTTATACGGAAGGACTAATGATAACAAGCAGGGTTTTCCTGTCAATCACAATACCGAAACAGCACTTAAAAAATATCTATGTTTGAGATTAAGAGTTTATATTGAATACAATTGGTTATAGGAATTGAAATGCATATTAAATGTACAGAAATGAAATTTCTGCCAGGACTGGCTATAGCCAATTTCCTGCTTCCTGTTTCAGGAACCAGATGGAGCAACGTGCATGTCCTTGGCATGTATACTGAAGCCAGCAACACAAGGGCTGACTGTTCCAGCTGTGGTTACTTGCAAGCTACTAACAATTAAGCAAATTTTGATAGCACTGCACACAGAAGACTGACTGCTATGAATCCCATTCATATTCTCTGGTGGATGTGATAATACCAGCTGGACCCAGTGAACTGTGACCCATCATGTGACAGGGCCACTAACTTTTTTGTAATCCTGACTCCTATTGGATAACTGGAGCCAGAAAATAAAATTATGTCTCCACTCCCATGTGCCATATCATTATTGCAGCAAATATTTCCTGATTGTAATTGAATGGGCTGTGTTACACACATTATCTTATATATTGAAAGTATTTTATTGTTTTTTATCATTTGTCAACATCATATCAAGAGATGTAGATATGACCACTCCCACCACAGAAGTTTATGCAAATTTAGGTTATTCATAAAAATGTAATCCAACACTATAAATAGTATTTTTATTGCAAGTGAATCAGAAATATTAAAAATTAAAGCAAATCATGCATTGATGTGATATTCTCTTATTTCATACTGTATGACCAACCTATGGTAAACATTTATGGAACAAGGCAGAGCCACTTTAAGATTGTTATTTCAAGAACAATGAAATTTGGTTAAGTATGTATATCTGCATTTTTTATCAGTTGTGATTTTAGGATTTGATAAAATAGATAGGGCATGTATACATAGAGTATGGCTTGGAGAGAAGAAAGAGGCAGAAAGCTGTAGGTAACAATTGCTAGAAAAATGACTTGTCTAAGACACTGCAAGTCTAGAATGGAATCTGATATTTGATCTGTCACGTTACTCGTATTTTAATAAAAAAGTAAATCACTGGTCTCATTTGAGGAATAAAATGCTTAATGAGTTTCAGATATGTAAACATTACCCTTTAAGAATTCATAGAACAAAAAATTCCCCAAAACAACAGTCCATGGAAATGTAGTAGGATTGGAGTATTGTTGTAGCCATGATGGTCCAAGAAATAGTCAAGCAATATCAAGGAAAATATGCTTGTTTGACAATCGTTAGTTAAAGGACCACCATCACCACTTCAAATGTGGAGACGCTGAATACACGAGACTGCAGCACACTGCAGGATGCTAATTAGAATGTTAGAGCACATGTAAATGTGTCCAAAATTTCTGAATTTTTGTTGGAAAGCTGAGACTGAAGTTTTTAGTTAATTCTCCCATGTTATCCCAAAAAATATTTCCTTTTCAAACCCCAAATGGAACCATCAAACAGTCATTGTGCATTTAAATGGTCTAAAACCAAGCATTTTTATGTTTTCTCTTATGATGATAATATTGTTCTATAATTATTGAATGATGGGAAGTAGGATGGATTTGAGGGACAGAATTATCATTCACCACAGAGCAAGGGCATTTTATAATTAGGACAATTCAAAATGAGTGAAATAGGCTGGAGAAATCAGAATTAGTCCAAGTTTTACTTGTGAAAGAGTTATCTGAGCAAAACCCCAGTGGAAAAACACTTAGAGAAATTAGTTACACAACTTACACATTCAAATAGGGTGAAATGGGATTGTATTTAGATAATAGTGCAATAGATTCACATCACTTCTGCAATGCTAGGATGGGTGCTGTTCTCAAATATGCCCGGCCCACCCACATCCTGTTCTGTACATGCCAATCCTAAAATGAGGCAATGGAGCTTCCCTAAAGGTGTCTCCAAACATTTCTCTCAAGGTCCAGATTTAGATGTTTAATTTCTATTGGGAATTTCTACCATTTTCCTGCGAGAAACCAGTAATGTCCAGAAGTTTAGCCTTTTTCTCCTGGTACAAAAATGGCTGCTTCAAGAGAAAAATGACCCAGCAATAACTGTGGTTAAATTGTGACTGGGAGAATTTTCTGGGAAGACTTAATGTCTTACACATTTTTCCATGGCTTAACTCCTCCTGGGGACCAAAAGGAATGGAGCCAGGGAAAAAGTTTCCTGCCTTTCCAAGACTGGGGGACACTGAGCCCTGATCCCAATCACTGGCTTTTAAATCACTACCCTGCTGCTGCTCAGCTGGGTGCTGGAGTACCAAGAGCCTGTCAAGATGGGGAAACTTCTACATGCCTGGTTCCTGGCCCCTCTAGCTGTTAAATCACTGCAAGTGGCACATGAGGAAGCCAGAGAGACTCAGAAACAGATATGTGGAGTCTTTCCCTAGCTTGGTTTCTGGTTTCCCCTTGCCACCCATACTTCCAAATGGATGTGGAGCAGTGCAGGGAAGGTTGTGACGCTGAGCCACTGTGGAAAAGCTCAGGAGCCTTGCCACCACCTTAAAATGCCACCAACTCATCCAGCACTGTTCTGGATCAGCCTGGAGCAGTGTGGGGTGAGTCAGTCTGCTGTACCCATGCTGCAAGGATCCTAGAACTTTGCTGCAGAAGCTGAGTGGTTTTGTTCCTTCCTGAACTCCTCCAGGTCAACCTAGATGAGTGCAAGGAATGGGGCTATTCGCCTGAGGGGAAAAACTAAGAAGGCTCTCACCATGAGAGGAATTCCTGCCTCTTGCCAATCCAGGGGGGGAAGGCATTCTCCCAGGGCAGGAACTCTCCCCAGATGTCTGTGACAGCAGCTGCTTTTTGGCAGGGAAGAAGGAAGGTTGTCAATTAATGAGATAGGATCCCCTGAGGGCTGAGGTGCACCAAGGATAATCCCTCTAGTGCCCCTGACTGGAAATCTTGTCGATGTAGCTCTTTAACCATGAGACTGGAGCAAGGTTGCAAACTGTCCATAAATTTACAGACAGTCATTAAAAAGCACGCTAAAAAATGCTGTGCATAAAGTTTGTACATAAACTGTAGCTGTCAATAAACATAAAAAAGTGTCAATCTGCTTGACTGAAGCTCCTTCTTGGAAAGAAGCTGGAGAGATGGAACCTGGTGTGAGCGGGAAGGAAATTCCCTTCAGGGAGTCTTCTCTCAGGGCTTTGTAGACCCTCTCTGCCTCTAGGCATATGCTGCTGCTGCTGCTGTATTTAGTCTTGTAATACTGTTGGGTTGCAGTAGGCTTCTTCAGGGATCTGTGACAGGACATGGGGAGCAGTGTCAATGGGGTAAATATGATGGGGATGGGCTGTGGGGGACAGCATAATGCAGGGTATGCTCAGGGGCAACAGGGTGTGGGCACAAGTTGGAGACCTAGGGGGTGGGCAGCCTGATATAAAACCAGATGGATAGGAGAGGGCAGCATAGTGTAAGAACTTAGCTGCAGTCAAGCAGTGTTGCCACCTCAGGAACCTTTTTTTTACTGCATACTTTTTACTGACAACCACACTTTTTTACTTTTTAAAGTATACTTGGTGTTAAACCCATAAATTTGGACCCAGCCCTTCTAAATGAGGCCTGACAGCAGAGTTACAATTGCATTATGTGAAACATATATCAGTATATATAATGGACCACCTTCATGTAATGAGGGTTCAGATTGTTGTAGGATCTGGTTCTTTTCAAGAGCTCTGCAGCTGTGCTCTTCTATAAGGGCGTGGCTGTAGAGCACTTTCAAGGGGCCAATAATATGACAAATATAACTTCTGTCTGCACCCTGAAGTGCCACTTAGAGGTGTAATAGATTAAATAGAATCTGGCCCAAGTTGTCGGATTTATACTGATGTGATATTAGTGACTTTAGTAAAGTTATTCACAATATAAAGAATTAGATCCAGGAAAGACAAAATCAGTTTTATTTTTGCCCTAAGTGAGAGTGCGGTGGCCACTGACTTAACAGCTGTGACGATGTTTGTTAAGGCTATTCCAATTAAAATGCAATGATCCATCTTCCCTACTATCAAATGCCTGAATTTACCAGAATCTTGAAAACAACTTTCTCTTCTGCAGTCCAATAAAACTATGCATATTGAAAAAAATATCAGAATGACAGCAAAGGTTTTAGGTGTTGTCAGACCGGACTGCAAAATCAAGAGCTGTTCTGGTGACATATTTAAAACAATCTGTTTTTGATACTTTACAGGAAAAAAAATTAAAGTCCAATCTATTTGAGAAGAAAATTCTAACCAGCAGTACATTTTCATAATTTGTACAACTTTTCTGATTAGTGCTGTTGTTCATGTAATACTACATCTTACAATTGTTTTAAAAGACAGAGAATATATAATAAAATGAAATATCACATATAGCTACACCTCTACACAAATCCTATAGACTTTTATTTTATAGTAAGCAAAATATAAATTGAAAAATAATACTGCTCTGCTACAATTTTGAGGAGCTTATCATAGTTCATATTTTTTTTCCTTAGAACTCCAATAACCAGCTATGCACATAGGCTTGGTCTAATTCTCTTTGATTCAGCACAAAAAAAAAATAAGTTCAAGTAGCTTGTATTTTGTTTAGTGGCCTGGAGCCTATATCCAGCTCATGGGTGGCATGGTTTATTTTCCTAGAAAATATAAATTCCGGCTAAATTAAATCATCCTTTTTTCCTATGGTGACTTTTAATTTCCTTCAGCAAAACACTGCAGCAAGGTTGGGTTTTATATTTACAGGAAATGCAGAAGAAATTGGAGAGTTAGCTGGAGCCACTACTTTCCTCCTTGCCTCCCTCCCTCCCCCTAACACCGGCTTTTAATTTTCAAAAGAACTGAAACTGCTTGGTGTGGTTTCAAGAGCAGGGGTGCCATTCTCCCTGATGATGACTCTACTGACGTCAATGGCATTCTTATCATGCTTAGTGCGACATCAGAAACCAGCCCTCAGAGGCTACTCTTGTTTAGAGAGCTTGTGTTTTTGATAATCTGTGGAGTGGAGTACTGCAGCGAACAGGATTTCACTCTCAGTTAGAAGGGGCTAGAACGGGTGCATGTCTGTAAATACATACACAAAGAAATACGGACTTAAGAGTTTATTACATTTGTCTAGTACTGTATTTTTTAAAGCTGCAAACACATTTAATGACTAAGAAATAAAAATATTTTTACTCCTATTCCCCTTTAATTTTTCCCCTTTTTGACAGGTAGCATAAAATGTTAAGAAATGACCACAGTCTTTAATCATCTACCTTCCACTCTCTTTGTCCCACAGTCTATTTCATTAATCCCATACAACTAGCAGCTGCAACATCCATTCTAGATTTCACAGCCTATCTAGTTGGGTCATGAAATCTGGGTCTGTGCTGCAGCAAATCTAAGCTGAAGATAGGATTTCATGAGGGCTCTCTTATATGAGTTCCTGAACTTCTCAGTAATACCTGTACATGTTTGCATACGCACATCTGTTGTCATTGTTCTCTAGTTGAATTGAGCTCCTCTTACACCTCAGTTAATGTAGTCTCTTGTCAGTTATCACTAATGAGTGAAATGAGGTTAGCCCCCGCCCCTCCTTCCAGAAGCTGAGGGCTCTCAGAGTCTCCTTTCAGGTTGCAGAGCAGGGAGACCAGTTCCAGAACTCTCGCCCTAACCTCTCTTCTCCAGGGCATTGCACTCTCCTTATCACAGTGCTTTGTCTTAAAGGGAAACAAAATGCAGGGGGGGCGGGGCGGCTGGAAAAGGGACACATGAGAATCCAACAGGATACCGGAGAATTTAATCATTTTTCCTAATTGGCATTACATTTTAAGAATCAGTTTCTCACATGATACATTTAATTTTAAGCTTTAACATTAAGACCTTGACTCTTCTCTCATTTATACCTGTTTTATATCAGGTTTAGTTCCATGTTTTGATAGCATTAAAACTGTATGAGTGAGAGGATGAAGGCACAGAAAACCCACTTCAGTGTTTCTTTTCAACAGTGTTGAGTGCTTTTTTCTAAACACTCCTTTTGCAGCATTTAAATTTTATGTATACTACATTTATGCAAACTAGTACCATGTAACTTTGCTATTGAAAAGTATGCACTTAGAATTATTATAGCAGTTAGGAGGTCAAAACCATTGATATACATAGATAGGATATCATATGGAACTTCAGCATCTGCATTATGGAAGTCATAAAGGACAAAGCAATTCAGAGATTCTGTTTGATTAAATCCTTCCCAAACTTGAGTTGATGGGAAACCATGGCAAAAGATCAGGGTTCTGAAGACTCTGAGCCACAGGTGTTTTCCTGTGACATACTTCTTGTGGGGTGATGATTAAGTGACACATTACATGCTCATAATGCATTTGGGATGGTGTTACAAAAAAACAGGGCCAAATTCGGTCTTGGTATAAACAAGTACTTCTGCAGTTAGTGTAAAAGGAAATGTACCTGTTTACACAGTGTATAAATTTGGCCTGCTAAGTGAGAAGCAGCACTTTGACACAGTTTGCATTGCTGACTGGAGTCTGGCAAGCACAGCTGCTTCTGTTGGATTTTGAGTGTATTTTAACAGCACAGCTGCAAATTCTATGTTTTGCTGGTGCTCTTTTTGTCAAACTACATTTGTTCAACAGGATCACAGGTACTATGCTTGGGTAAAATGAGAATTGGGAAAAGTACCCAGAGTCAGTTCTCTGCCAGTTAGGCTATAACGCATTCTTAGGAGACCCTTCTTCCATTGAAAGATGTAAGTAACTTCAACAGAAGCCAACACAAATTATTTATATTTGTCTGTGAGGGAAAACTAAGCTCAAAGTCCAAAAATCTCTCTTAACTTTTGTGTTCATCTTTGTAGCAGAAACTGCTCAGTTCTATGGGCACTTATACACATGATGTCATTACCATGCATGTGTGACAAAAATGTCACTTTGTGTGGCTTAACAGTATCACACTGTACAAGTGCAAGAGTTTTGGGGTTTCAAATGAGTTTGCATCATTGCAAACTAAGCTACATCTGGAAGTAGTTTAGTTTGCAACGTTGCAAATTGCACAGGACAGGCAGGCAGGCTCTGCAGATAAAAAGGACTGGGTCTCTCACTGCTTCTCTCTTCTGCAGCTTCCTGTGACTGGCAGGATGCCTTGGGCCACCTAGGAGTGGGTTGGCTTACCCCTGGAGCAGCACAAGAAGGTGGCAGGAGGGAAGCTGGGTTTGCTTGCAGTGGGAGAAGGCAGCAGAGATGGTGCACAGAGTGCTGGAGGCACCTGATCCAATGTTACCCTGAGCCCACCCGGGCTTCCAGCACTGCATTTGTTGAGGGGCCCGATCCTATTTTTCTGCAGAGCCTGCCCACCTCTCCTGTGGCAAGTGGGTGAGCTGACAACTGCATTATTGTACCCATCTCAATCAAACTCTTCTCCAAGCCTGCTTCCTGGAAACCCACCAGGTGCTGCTCCCCAGGTGGGCTCATGGAATAGTTGGATTAGGCCAGGTGCTGCCTCTGAGCTGGGGCAGCACCTGGCTTGCTAGCAGCCCACCTGCATGGCCCCAGGTGGCACTGTCACATAAAGGGAAGGGCCAGCGCACACCACAGCTCAGAGACCAGTTGACCTGCCAGCAGCTTGCCCCCAAGCCATGAGCAGGATCTGGCTCTGGCAAAAAAAAGAAAAGAAGAAAGGATTAGGTCCCTTTCTGCAATATGATGGAAAAATTGAATTGGGTTTCAGTTAAAGACCCACCATTTCAATTTAGGGGACATAGAATAAAACCCTGAGGAATAAATCCCCATCATTTGTACAAGTACCCTACAAGGATATGGACAGACAGATGATCACATACCCACATATAATGTGTGTTGGCTGTGTACAATGATGTATATTGCATCAGGGAATGTGATAGATATATAGCTTATCTCAGGGTAGCTAACTACAGTCTGTTTTTACTGTGTATCTATACTAGGTGTCAGGGAGCAGGTAGCCTGTTTAAATTGAGGTAAATGGCTAATCTGAATTAAGTTTTACAAATAAATGATAACTATACACTGGTATAATTTACACCAGTGGAGTTTTACCTCTTTTTCCTTCAGGGGAAAGTCTCTATTGAATTGTAAGTTATTACCCTGGCTTAAGGGCTTGTGTCATCTGTTCAACACATTCTTATCCTAATGCAAACAACTGACTGACTCCTGACCTTAGGGCCTTGTTACTCATTACACTGTGAGCTGCGCAAATGTTGATTGGCAAGGCTGAGTTCAAGTTTGGAACAGTCACACATTCAGGCCAGCAGGGGCCTAGAGGCCTGAAAGGTAAGAATCCGCCTCCCCCCACCATCCCCTGCCCACTTTCATTCTGGACTTCTTCCTACCCTCTACCCACCAGAGCTCTCCAGCCCCCACCCCCACCCAGGGTGGTCAATCCTTAGCGCAGGGGTGGGAAAAACATGGCCCATGGCCTGGATCAAGGACATTCTATCTGGCCCTTGGGGCCCCTAAAAACGTTAATATTAATTAATAATATTAATAATTAATATTAATAATAATATAAAGTTAATATTTATCTGTCCTGTAAAAAATGACAGGAACCAAGGGCAGTAGGGCCCAGGAGAAGCCTGGCAGCCTCCCACAACAGCAGGGCCCACCCAGCCCCGCCCCCCAGCTGGAAGCCCCAGCCAGGGCTTTTAGCATGGGACCACATGGCTGCCCTGTGCTGGAACCGCAGGTAAGGGAAAAGGTGGGGGGAAGGGCAGTGGAGGACCCCAGGCAGGGAAGGAGCCCAGGGAAAAATGGCCCAGGTAAAGATGAGTGAAGGGGGGGAAAAGTGGCCCTGCGCCCACCCCATGCCAGCACCCCGTGTTGCAGCCACTTGCAGCCTGGGTGGGGCTGCCTGTACCTGCTCTAAACAGCCCCACATGGGCTGTGACCAGCTGCAACAAGGAACGCCGGCCATAGGATGGGGAGGGGCCACTTTTCCCCACCACATGCTCAGCTTTTCCCTGGGCTCCTTCCCTGCTCCTTCCTGGAGTGGAAGAAAGCAGCCCCTCCTCTACCCTGTGGCTGGTGCTCCCTGCTGCAGCCACTCACAGCCTGCACAGGGCTGTCCAGAGCAGGCACAGGCAGCCCCATGTTGGCTGTGAGTAGCTGCAGCCCAGGGCATTGGGCACAGAGTGGGCAAGGGGTCACTTCCTGCCCCCTTCGCACTCAGCAGCAGCTTGTAACCCGGCCCCGCTGCCAGCCTGAGCCTCGTACTGGCTCCAGGTTCACCAATTGGGGCTGCATGGTGGCAGCACTGTGGCCCCCCACACTTGCTGCGCCAGGCAGCATTTGCCACTGCCACCTGTGGGCTGCCCTACACATGAGCTCTGGGCAGGCAGCAGTAGCCAACACTGCCTGGCGTGGAGTCCAAGCTGGCAGCAGGGGCAGGTTATAAGCTGGCACTGAGCATGGAGAAAAGCAGCTCCTCACTTGCCCCTGACTGGTGCCCTGCACTGTAGCCACTTGCAGCCTGTATGGGGCTGCCTGTGCCTGCTCCAGACAGCCCCAAGTGGCTGCAAGCACCTGCAGCAGGAAGTGCTGGCCATGGGGCTGCTTTTCCCAGTGTTCAACACCAGCTTCTTCCCTGACGGTGAGCAGGGGGTCGAGGCTGTGCACTGCCCCCCACCTGTACCACAGGGCTGGGGGGCACTGGGAGTGAGTAGGTGTGGAAGCCAGCAGGAGCACGGGGCCTGCACCAGTGTCCTGGGGCCAGTGCTGGCAGGGCCCAGAGCAGTGTGGCAGGAGCAGGGGGTCCCAGCTGGCCAGGCCAGCTCTCCCCTCTCCCTGCTGGCGCAGCCCAGCCCAGCTTCACAGACCCCTGCCAGCCTGTGCCCTGCTTTGGGCCCCACTGGTGCTGGCCCTGAGACATTGTTCCCAAGACAGTGGGACATTGGTGGCTGTCTACAAACTCATCACAGAAGATCAACAGCAAATAGGTACAGCTCTTTTGTTCCCAGCACCACCTGGAGTGACAAGGAACAATGATAATAAGCTGATGGAGAATAATAGGTTTAGGTTAGAGATCAGAAAGCAATATTGTACAGTTAGGGTGGCCAAAATCTGAAACCAACTTCCCAGGGAAGTGGTCCTCACCCCTACCTTGGGCAAATTCAAGAGGAGGTTGGATGATCACCTGTCTGGGGTCTTGTGAACCCAGCATTCAATGGTGACCAGGGAACGGGGCATCTGTTAAGGGGCAGGGCTACCCATGCAGCCCTTGACAGCCTCCCAAAACTAGGTAAGTGGCCCTCTGCCCAAAATAATTGCCTGCCCCTGCCTTAATGTAACACAAGATGGCTAACAGATCTGAGATAACTGTGACTTGGAGTGGCATAACTTTGAAGCTGATAAAAAGTGCTTACAACCAGTTTAAGGTGTTAATGTGCAGATAATATAGGTGTTAAGAGCTCCAGGAGCTACCCAAAATTAACATGTGACAAGACCCTTAGTATGGAAGCACATTGAGAAAAAAAGACACAGTCATGCAGATCTTTGCATTTGCCGTGCAATTGGCAAGCAAAGGATCCATCCAAAATGCTTTCTAAAACAGTTTGGCTCATAAGCAAGGATAGAAGAGCTGTGCTGGGAAAACATATAACTAGGCCAGATTACACTTTCCACTAATACTTCTAACATGGATTGGTTGGACAATGTATCCTCCGCTTTGTTAGGTACACACTATATTCATGAAGAGAATTCATGCAGAGTAGGAAGGTGGCAGGTTGACTTTGAAAAATGTGTATATTCTGGTGTAGGGCTATTGGAGGTGTCATTGTAACAGTTTCAGACACAGTTTTAAGCTAGCTAGCTAGCTGAAATGCCAACAGCAGTGAAGCCAAGGTGGCACTGTTTGTAGAAGTTCATCCAGCACTCAGGGTACTCAGGTGGCTAAGAATATGCTGAAGCCCATGCAATTATGACTTCATTTCCATTGTTTCTTGAGCTAACTAGATGAAAACTAGCTCAAGTTGTCTACATGTGTTACAATCACATCTCCAACTGCAAAGAAAGCATAACCTCAGAGCAGGCTGCTCACACTGAAACATTAACATTTGTTTTTCCAATAACTTAACTGACCCATTCCCTGACAATGAAGGAAGCAGTAAGCTGTACAGACAGTGGAGAGGGATATCCTATGTACTATATAGCTGGTAGTCTAGTGTGAAGTGTGGGAGCAGTTCAATTCCTAGTGTACAGGAGTCTAATTGGTATTTTCACTGGCTATTTTAGGAAAGATGTTGAAGATCAAATGGAAAGACCTCTCAGTCCAAGAAGTACAGATTTGTATTGAGATTTGGCAGTGTATGGAATTTTATACAATGGCTTCTGGGTGTACTGAATCTGTTCTGAATCCAAACATAACACTTTAGTTCCAGGGTTGTTGATACATTACCCTTTACCAGCACTAAGTTTCACCTGCAGATAATGAATTAATGAATAACAGTTTTATTGTTTTTCCCTAATTTGAAGCTTATGTATCTCTAACTACATCGTACCAATCTTTGTATATTTAGGAATATTGAAAATGCTACATTCTATGGTGCAAATGGGACATATATCACACCAAAAAAAAGTTACAAATGAATTTAATACTGTACATAGGAAGAAAATATATTTCTAGGCAAAATGAAAACTACAGAGCTTTTAAAAAATATTTGTGCTACACATGTTAATTTTTGGAGAACTCAATTAATAAACAAAAATTAAAATAATATAGCCTCTATTTTCCTGAATCTCCTTCCCCTTATTACTTCTTTTGCAAGGTGTAAAGAATATCTATCATACTAACTTGAAGGTTGTTAGTAACAAATCCTAAAGGCATTTTGAAGTCAGAGGGAATTCTATGTAATTAATACCTAAAAGATTTGGCTATAAAAGTTTATCTGGATTAGGTAAACGAAGCCACAAACTATTTCAGTTGTGCTTCTTCTTTAAGACACAGCAATAGGCAGACATTCCCATGTTTAAGCTCATATTCAGATATCTATGTCTACTATTAATATTTTTCCTCTTGAAGAAAAAAAAACAAAACAAAAATAATTGGAGCGAGATCTAGAGCTCATTACTTTTTCTGAAACTGCATGGGTCAGATGATATGTAGAATTCATCTCTAGATCCACTTCTTTAATTTTCCTTCACTTGCTAGGGCAGAACCTTTTCTGCTTCTAAGACCTCCAAGTGGCACTTATATGGTTTTTAGGCATCCAAGACACTAAACACAGAACTATTCCACATTGCACAATGGCCACAGGACTGTCAAAAGTCTCGTTTCCTTAAGTTTCTCTATTTTGTCCTGAAAGGCTCTTTAGAAAACTAGACTTGGCCTGACTACAATCCAGAACAGCCGACCACCCAGTTCAGGTTTGTTGTGATCCATTCCATCTAGAATAAATGTTTAAATTCTGTATAAATCCAAGATTTCTTACACAAAGGAAAATATGCCAAATGACTATTTGAAACTGAGGGAAAGGGGTACCTTTTGACTAATAGCTGGTGGCTATCATGTTTTCCCAATAATTGGAAGACCTGCATCTTGTCCCACTCAGATCCTGCTCAGGACCCGCTGCTCACGAACAGGGGAGAATTGGTGAGTAATTTAGTAGTGGATGGCAACTTGTGCAGCAGTGATCATGAGATGATAGAATCATCATGAGGGAAGGAAGGATAAAGAGCAGAAGAATAAGGACCCTGGATTTCAGAAAAGCAGACTTTGACTTACTCAGGGAACTCATGGGCAGGATCCCCTGGGACGCTAGTCTGAGGGGGAGAGGAGTCCAGGACAGCAGGCTGTACTTGAAAGAAACCTTACTGAGAGTGCAGGAACAAACTATCCCAGTGTGCAGGAAGACTAGCAAGTATGGCAGAAGACCAGTTTGGTTTAGCAGGGAACTCTTCAGTAAACTAAATCATAAAAAAGAAGCTTATCGGAAGTGGAAACTTGGACAAATAACTAGGGAAGAATATAAGACTGTTGCTTGTGTATGCAGGGATGAAGTCAGCAAAGCCAAAGCACAATTGGAGTTGTAGCTAGTAAGGGATGTGAAGGGTAGTTAACAAGAAGGCCTGTGGAGTTATCCCCGATGTCTTTTGGTAGAAAAATGAACATACTCAGTTCTTCTGTCTTGCCATAGGGGAGCTTGAGCACTTCTATCTGAGGTTCTTCTACCATGGCCAGGTTGTATTTGCCATTTTGAAGGGGGTTCAAAAAAGGATGGAGCTAGACTGTTGTTAGCGGTGGTAGATGACAGAACAAGGAGCAATGGTCTCAAGTTACAGCAAGAAAAGTTTAGGTTGGATATTAGGAAGATTTTTTTTCACAAGGAGAGTAGTAAAACAGTGAAACAGGTTACCCAGAGAGGTGGTGGAAGCTTCATCCTTGGAGGTTTTCAAAATCCAGCTAGACAAAGCTTTGGCTGGCATGATCTAGTTGGGGATTGTTCTTTGAACAAAAGGTTGGACTAAATGACCTCCTGAGGTCCCTTCTATTCCTAACTGTGACGGCGTCGGGCCGTCCCTAGGGACCCGAGAGGGACCCCTAGGGTCGAAAGGAGGTGCAGGAAACTCACCTGAGACGGGTGAGCAGGGGGACGATGAACTGCACCAGCTGCAG
>JAGPOW010002514.1:35496272-35542363 GCA_030014935.1 Caiman crocodilus | reverse complement strand
CGTGAGTACCCCGCAGGCGGACCCCAGCAGTAGGAATAACACCACTGAACATCCTCCCTTTAACATATCTGGAATCATCAAAGTCGTGGCGGGTGAGACAAAGGGTTAAGGGGCAACCTGCAGGCGTTACCTACGACCAGGGGACCGGCAGCCGTTACACTAACTTTCTATGATTCTATAATTTACATCTCCTGATTCCTAAGCAGGTGCTCTAATCACCAAGCTATGAGTTAGACAGGAGTGAAGAGATCCTTCTTTCTCTCATTAAAATGCCTCACCTACTGAAAATAAATGCTGGTTCCAGAAGGAGAGCACACAAGATGGAGTATGACTCCACAGCCTAGTAAGGTTACTGGTAATGCTACTCCTGTAGCATTGAGGCCTGGCTTCTGGTCACTATTGGCAATATTACTCATTCACTTTTCATTAAATAGCCATTGGATCAAATGATTAAATAGGATTGCAAGAAGAAACCAGAACCCAGGACTCATTTTCTCCCTTCCAGGGTATGTCCACACTGTAATCAGAGATATGGTTGTAGTCAAGTACAGTACATATATATGCCTGAGCTGGATCTAAACAGGCTAGGTCAGGACTGATTTATTTAGATTTTCTGGATAAAAAGGAGATATGAAAATTGACATAATATTGTTTTGGAATGTTACAACACTGCTCAGCTACATGGGGAAAATGAAATGAGAGTACAATGCTTTGCGTTATTTTGATGCTTTAAAATAAATACTCATAAATCCTGCACATCCACGTGATGCGTTCTCTACTTAACTGAAACCACAGTTGTTACCTTCAGCTGTGTAGACCTTGCTACCATGCTTCAAAATATCAACTCATAAGCTCCATCAAAATCTTCAGGCTACCAAAATCTGAGTACATAAATGTGATGACAAAGGGCAAAAGTATATTTTGCAGACCCCTTTAAAAATGCTAAGTGAGGCTCTGTTAATAGGGCCTAATGTCTACATAAAAATCTTCCTCTGCCTTAAGAAGGGTGTTTGTACCCAAAAGCTTGCAAAGAAGATTTTTTCCAGCTATTTTAGTTGGTCTAATAAAAGATATCAGATTTACCCAAAGAAATTTGACTGCCTATGTCCTTAGACCAACATGGCTACAACCAACACCCCTGATACATAAAATTCTTGCATTTATTTTTACAAACTTTATTGCTGCCAGATACCTTCATCTTCATAAACATTTTATTGTGATTAAATTGCTTTAAAATACTCCAAGTTATGCCTAAACTCTCTGCAGAACCCAGCCTAACATAAAATTTTATGTCTGTTAATACTGGTCATTTCATGTCATGCATCTTGCTATCAATCTAGAAATATATATTTTTGAGGAAATATTTGCGTTATTGTTGTGGGGTTTTTTTTAATGGAAGTCTTTTCAGCTCTGCAATTAGTTAAGTACTGTATACCTTCATGTATCTGAATTGCAGTGAACAGAGTCAGAAAAATATAGTTTTTTCACATCTGTTTATCTGAATAAATACATATTGGTTGCTAAGGTAAACAGTACAAAATCAACAGTCTCAATTGTCTTATTCTAGAAAACTGCAGCCTTAGGCTGTAATCTCCACTGATCTTTTATGTCGAGCACTGGCAGGCTAGTTCAGGACACAAATAGAAGAACTCCAAAACAAATCTAAGTCATAATGCTGATTCACTGAACCTCTCATGGGGCAATGAACTAATGAATGTGCCACGTTTCAGATATGGTCATTAAAAATCCCAGAATACTAATCTCAAGAACAGGTGATAGTTTGGGTTTTTTTTACTCTAACCAAAATACAATGAGTAATAAAATTAAATTTTCCTAACTTTAATTCCCTTTAACACTGTTGTTCATCCAAAAAAACTTTACAAACAGTTCATCAATCTATTTAGTCTTTCTTGGTTAAAACTGATTTTAAGGCACCACATTTCAAAATGATCCAACAGCCCCAAAACCCAAAGCAAACTCTTACAGTTATGAAAAGTTTCTAATAACAAAGTCTGCCAGTAAATCACGTAGATTATGCAGTAAAACTCCAAATCAGAAAGGAAAGTAAGCTTGTGTGTAAATCTGTTCCTATTCAAGATAACACTTACAGATATGTAATTAAACACTTGCTTGAGTCTCATTGAAAGCAATGGGACATAAGTGCATGCCTAAAGTTGAGGGATAATTCCTTAAATCAGGGCTTAAATGAGTTTAATCACAGGGAATTGAAAAGCAGAATAATTTTAAGAAGATTTCTTTGGGCTGGTCTAGAGCTGGACAGTGGCTTTGCTACTACATCCAGCAAAGTTTTCAAATCAACTAGAAAGATTTGGCACTACATAATAAGAAAAGAAAATCCAAGGCAAAACAAGAAAAGGGCCTTCTGTGATTGATGACTTGTCTGCACTAAGGAAATGTACCCACCATTGTTTACACTTCCATTAAAACTGGTGTGTCACTCTGGAAGTTTGAGTGAAGGGATATTTGTGCAAGACAATACATTGTCAAATATACCCTCTGGTGTTAGAGATCACGTAGCTGCTATATCATGCATGTAGTAGAGTGCCCTGCTTGGCTCATCAGCTCTACTTATAAGCAGGGTATCTTAGTTTATGAGGAAGGCCATATAAATGCAGCTATACTACTTCTGGTGCCAAAGCTGTGTAGGTGTACCCTAGATACACTACCAGCTGCAGGCATTGTTTTCATTCACAGTGGATATTCCTTGTGTAGACAAGACTCCTAGATTCCTTGTGTGGAGGAGACTCTTGAGGCACAGCTATAGCGTATTATGTACTGCTCTCAGAATATTATATGGCTCTGTCCACCTTGCAGAGGATCTGAGGTAGGTGTGACTGATTTTAAAAATGGGGTCAGCCTCTCAGGGGTGTTGCTCCCAGGACAAAACCAAGTTTATCCCATTTTGGAAAAAAACCCTTTTTGTATCTAATATAACAAATACATCTTTAAATAGGGATTAACATATATTTTCTTAATCCTTAGTGATCAAGAGAGTACCCCTATTTCTAAATTAAGTTTATCTAATTAGTATATTGTAGTAAAACAGGTCCTTTAGGGGGTCACATTTAACCTCTTGGGAAAAGAAGCCCTGTTTAAGTGAAGAAATATTACTGTCTGAAAACTTAGAAGCAGAATTTCAAGTCCCATAAGAATTTTTAAATATTATTTTGAAAATGCAGTGTTTGAAACATTCCCATTCCAATTGTTATACAAAGATAAAAATGAAATGTATCCATGAACCAATAATTTGAGAAAAAAATCAGTTTAGACATTTTATTTTGATACTTACAAAGTGTTTCATTTTCATTTTGATCTTTTTAAAAAACTATTTTAGCATACAGCAATGACATTTTTAAACAAAAGTCATTTAGAATAAAACCCAAAACTTTTCATTTTAAAAATGATGAAATGGGAAGTTTCTGTAATTCTAAGATTTTTTTTCAAATGTATATAAATCTGATTACGCACTTAATTTAGTCATAGAAAAAAGGGGGCTGGAGAGGACCTCAGCAGATTATTTAGTCCAACCCCATGTTCAAGATAGTTGAAACCAGTATCATCCAGATGCCTGTTTAACCTGCTTTAAAAAACTTCCAAGAATGGGACTCCACAGTCTCTAGGTAATCTGTTCATATACTCAACCACCCATCATAGTTAGACACTTCATCCTAAAATCCAATACATATCTCCTTTGTTGTAAACTGAGACTGTTATTTCTTGCCCAATTCCTGTGGCCACAATGAAGAGCCTGTTGCCCCCAGTAGTCTTTTCCAAACTATATAAACCCAATTCTTCTCATTTCCTTTCCTTGCAGGTCATGTTTCCTAGACCTGTAACCATTTTTGTGGCTTTCTGCTGGATTGTTTCCAATTTAACTGTCTTTTTTCAAAGTGCATTGCCCCAAACTGTACCTTGCTGTATTGAGCAGCAGAGGAAAAGAGAAGACAAGCAGCAGTGGTGACACTTAGCCCCTGGGAGCTGGAGGTTCATGAAAGCAGCAACTGAGAACCACTGCTCATCCCCTCTATTCTTTTTTCCTGCTGTTGAATTCAGTGGGGTCAGGCAGAAGGCGAAAGTTGAATAGGTGTGGCACCCACCTACTGGACTCTGGAGTTACTTGAAAGTAGGGCCTCATGACAGACCCATGCTGACCAGCTGGTGAGCTCATATAGCTCACAGCACATACAGAGCTCAAGGCAGGAGCTAATTTTACATTGTGGTGAGCTCAGGAAAGGTCACTGGTATCCAAGATCCTGGCAAGTGGTGTGTGGCCATAACCCCTTCAGCTGTGTGGCACATCTGTAATGAACACTCTTCACTGCATGAGGCACACTGCTGAAGTGGGTGTAGTTGCACCCTCCTCACAGGGATCCTCAAGCTGCTCATGTTGATGTTTAAGTTTGCAGTCCACTGTAATCTTTAGGTCCTCTTCTAGAGCACTGCAGCCCAACCCCTCATTCCCCAGTTTGTATTTGCACATTGATTGTTCTGTCCTGAGTAATTAAATTCAGATTTGTTATCAGGATTATTCCTAATCCTATCCCCTAAAATTTACCATTGCAAAGTTGCTAGCCATACACTCACTCCCTTCCTCCAAATCAGCAACATCTATGATTGGTGATTCATCAATCATGTCTCATGAGCAGTTTGGATTTTGACAAATCAGGATTTTCCAGTGAAAAAATATTTTGTCAGAAAATTTCTGACTAGCTCTAATTATCTTATCTTAATGCACAGAAAAGTTCTTAAATGATAAATTGATATTTTTATAAAAAACTTGCATTCTTTAATGAATCTGAAATCACAAACTTATTTTATAAGTCTTTCCAAAAACCCATAAACATGTTCAAAACATTTAAGAAAACTTAAAAGATATACAAACCCTTGAGTTCCTTAACTCTGAAGGAAAATTTATTACATTAATCTCCAAATTCATACTAGACATAAAATGTATTTTTGAATGTCAGAAGGCTGAAAAAAAATCAGCCTCTGGGCACAGGGCTACATCTTACTATCCCTGGCACAGACTGAAGAATGACATTAATTTTTCAAATAACACAAAAAAGATAATAGCGAGTGCATGTTCATGAGATGCTGTCACTGTAGTGATTAGCTATGGGGATGTAGCTCATTGCTACAGCAGCCTAGTGTCAGCAGGCATGAACTGTGATGCTGCCACTACTGCACAGTAGCAAGCACAAAACAACCCATTCAGCACTGGGACCATACAATATCAGTGGTTACTGAGCAGTTGGGTGCACACGTAGATGGCCCAGGGAGAAGCGGCTGGAAGGGAAAGGTAGAAACCTATTGTGGTGCTATTGTGCTTTTGCTTTTGTGGACTTGTAAACTGTGCCGCATGGTGGGTTTTGTGATTCATTGACATTGTTTATTGGGCCTACAGACTATGATCTTGCCAACTGGATAGCTAGACCCAACTTTTCATGTGTAGAGAACATGTAGCTGCTAACCCAGCTGCCTGCAGCAGTAGTGATGAAAAAGAAACTTGCTCACTATGTTCTTTCTTCTGTGCTAGTGTACAAGCACAGTATGGGTCTACTGAATGGTTAGCGCCATGGTACTTTATTACAGGGTGGTTAAATTGAAAAGACTATGGGGGCATGTTTATAAAATATTAAGTACTTTACTGGAGAAGTTTTGCTGATATGATTCTTATCAACCCTTACTGTTTTTACCGGGTTGCACTGCAAATGCATATGCAATGCTTAGGCCATGTGCAATGTTGAGGTTACACTGTGCTAGCCACTGTTCATCCATAGCACTGAAACAGCTGCACTCTGAAATAGCTGCACTCAACGTGAATGTTGAAGGAGAAAAAGAATTAGCTTTCCTACCATCTTTTGTTTTGAATCCTGCAGAACCTTGGGGCTTGGTAGGAGTGGGGAAAGTGAGCCGGGAAGGAGAACTTGAAAAAAAAATCACATATATGCAGTAAGGCACAGATATGGCAAAGTATAGATTTCAATGCAGTGTGTTGCCTTAAGGACTTATTTTCAATAACACTCTACCTGAAAACCAGATATAGCTGCCATCCTTAGTCTCCCCACACCTCCCTGTCTCACAGCCATTAACTCCTATCCCCTCTGATCTTCCATGCCATGCAGTCAAGGTTCTTTGGGTAAATCTGATACCTTTTATTAGACCAAATGCAGTTGTGTTTTCGCAGACCTGCATTTTGCATATGGGCATAAGCTTCTACTTTGACCCTAGAGAATACATTAACACCAGCAGACTCTCCCTATGCCTGAAGGGTAGTTGTGCCTAAAAGCTCGTAAGGAACAATTTTTCCAATTACTCAGTTGGTCTAAAAAAAGATATCACATTTACCCAATAGAACCTTATCTTGCTAACCAAAAAGATTCGCAAATAGGGCAGAGTAAGTTGCTATTCAACCAGACTACGAGACACAGGCCTTGGCCTGTTATGATACTACTATTTGAAACAGAGCAATTCTTTTTAATTTTGCTACTGTTTACTCATGCTGTATAAATGATAATACAGGCAGTCCTCAACTGTGTGCTGCCACTGCCACTGCCACCACTGCCACTTGCCCAGCTGGGAAGGGGCAGGGCAAAGTCACTGCTTGTCCGGGAGGCACAAGGGAGACTGAGGTGGCTCTGGCCACTGTGTGCTGCTTGTCCATAGGCAACGGAGTGGCTCTGCCCCACCCCGGCTGGGTGAAGGGCAGGAGGGCATAGCCCCCACTCCCAGCGCCCTCCACTGCCAGCCTAGAGTACAGTCCAGTGCAGCCCCAGCCACATCCATCCCATACAGATCCAGGGACATACCCCCCAACCCATGCCCTCCTGGACTGGTGCCCTCTGGCGAGAGCTGCTTGATATGCCACCAGATGAGCAGCTCCCAGACTGGCTTCATGTAGCAGCAGGAGCTGCCCACCCTCTCCCTGCACCCCTGCTGGGCAGCCCTTGCCCCAGGTCCTGTCCCAGCCCCAATCCCTCCCCCACTGAAGGGGTGTTGATCTGCCCCCCCACCACAACAGACTGACCAGCTAGAGGCAGCTGGGTAGAGTGTGGTAAAGGAACCAATTCCCCATTTATAACATTGTTCCTATGGGAAAACTGGTTCCGAGCTACAACTTTTTGACTTAAGACATGTTTTCAGGAACCAATTGCACTGTAAGTCTGAGGACTGCCTGTATAACATGATTAGATACTGTTCCAAGCAACACAAGCACATGAAAATGTTTTTATCACCTTACAGTAGCTTTCCTGTGGGAAACATTTACATGCATTAAAGTAACGATAGTTTACCCAGAATGGTCCAGAAATTGTGTGACAGGCAAGGATTTCTTACAGTGATATATTTTATTGAATCAGCTGTATAGTTGTGATAGTCAGAGAAGCTTTCAAATGCAAAACATTCTTCATCACATCTGACCAGAACAAGCCATGCAAAGCACAGTAAAAAACAATTGTAGGAGGGTGTGAGAGAAGTTCTGAGAGGTAGCATAACTGAACACAGAAATAAAAATACTACTAATCAGCTGACTTTACCTAGCAAACAGAAGGACTGGAATACCAGGAACAATTTGCAGGAGTTCCATTTATCAAAGCTCTGCATGATGAACTGCATCTAAAACCTTTTACTGTTCATAATCTTGGGGTGGACAACCTCTCTACCAAACTACACTGAAAAAAGAAATGAAAATTGAAAACACCAATAATTCTGAATTTTGGAGGAAAATTCTGAAGTTTTTATTTCTTATCTTCAAAATCCTACTGCATTTCCAGAAAGTGACAACAATAATAATAAGCCCTGTAGGGCTGGAATAGACTTCAGGGGATTATCTGGTTCAACCCCATCCCAAGGTATATGCTATTAAAATAATTAATAAATAATAATGGTAACAGTAGTAGGTAGTAGTAGCAAGCCATCATCCCAGTATAGCTACTGGTCCCCACCCCACTAGATGACTCTTCTCATCTATCAGACTTTTCCACATCTCATTAATAACATTTGGTTAGCCTGGGTAACTGTGTTATGTCACATTGTTTTCAGGAGATTTTCTCCTTCATCTGTTTTGGCACTGATTTCTTCCTGGGCTTTTTCTTACTGTCATCTTTGCAATCCTTCAGCTAAGGACTAATTACTCAATAATTCCTACAGTAATGTTATTAGGCCACCAGCATATGGCTTACTTAATACAAGGGGAATTTTTAAATGTCTGCTAATCTAGTAGTCACTTGCGTAATTTATTTCTCAGTTATTTCCTGTTTCCTTAGTAGAGTAATATATTAGTTGCTCCCTAGTGACAAAAATCATACACTCAGATGTAGTCCTACATGATTTATTAACAGTATGAAAAAAGTCCAACCATTATTATACTAATATGTAAATCTTACACTGTGTCTTATTTCCTTATCTATTATTTTATTTTTTATGGCTTTATAATTGACTATTAATACTAACTTTCCAAAATTAATTGCACTTAAAATAATTAATTTGAAAACTTACCTGGGAAAAAATGGAATGGTATATGTACCAGCTCTTTAAGATAAATATTTAAGGACAATGTCTTACATGAATTAAAATCAAGACTCAGTTTTGAATATGACTACTAAGATAAATCAGAACTTCATAAGACACGCATAAAATCTATGTTTCCTGACCCATAGTAGAAGTTCCTTATTCTTTGAAGGTGAATCTTCTTCACTGTGAGCAGAGTAAGGATGATGAAACTGAAGAAAACTGTTCTGATTCCATTCACGAGATAACAGTAATAAAAACAGACCAATGTGCCTTGAGAGTGATCATTTGTATCAGCTCATGAATTAAAATTCAAACTATAACTTTATGGTGCAATTTGTATACTGAAATGTCTAGACCAGGCTCACTGCTGTGAGGATGCAACAAGAAGCACTGCTTTCCTATGTCAACCACGGCTTTCTCTGCTGCCTAGGCTGCAAGTCTTGCTCAAGCCAGAGGCATTCCCAACTAAGATGCTTCTTCTGTTCCAAGTGCGCCTTGGTCAGCTACCTAATACAGAAGAGTTCTATGACACTTTGTATCTAAGGATATTCTGGAAAATTAACAAACTTGAGGGAACTGATTTCTGTGTAAAAGATAACCAGGAAGGAAGTTTACATTTCGGACTATCCTCCCAGCTGGCAAAGCAGTGTATTAGTGGTTGCAACTGTAGAAAGATATGAGAGGCATGAAGAAACAGAGTACTCAGACCATATCAGGACCTAGATCCGAGGGCTGCAAACATAACAGGAATGAGAAAAATGACACAGAAAATGAGAAAAACAGTTCTATTTTTCTTGCAAGCACTTGTCACCTCACCCCACCAGAGAAACCACTGCTTGCTCTTTCAGTTTATGTTGCTATTCTCCTCAGTATGGTAAGTGTGGTGTAGGGTCATTAAGGTTTTCAATGCACAGTGACAGTAAGTGACACAACAAGGCTGACAGGAGAGGAAGCCCACAAAGCTTGGTGTCATCATCATATCATAGAATAATAGAATTATAGGAAATTAGGGTTGAAAGGGAGCTCAGGAGGCCATCTAATCCAACACTCTGCTCCAAGCAGGACTGTCCTCAACTACATCATCCCAGCTAAGGCTTTGTCTACCTGTGTCTTAAAAACCTCCAAGGATGAAGAGTCCACAGCCTCTCTGGGTAACCTGTTCCAGTACTTTACTACCCTCCTAGTGAGAAATGTTTTCCTAATATCTAACCCAAATTTCCCTTGCTGCAACTTGAGGCCTTTGCTCCTTTTTTTGTTATCTGCCACCACTGAGAACAGTCTAGCTTCAAGCTCTTTTGAACCACACTTCAGTTAGTTGAAGGCTGCTATTAAATACCTGTTCAGTCTCTCTTCTCCAAACTAAATAAGCCCAGTTCCCTCAGCCTCTTCTCAAAAGTCATGTACCCCAGCCCCCTCACCATTTTTGTTGCTCTCTGCTGGACTCTCTCTAATTTGTCCACATCCTTTCTGTAGTGGGGGCCCAAAACTGAACACAGTGCTCCAAATGTAGCCTCACCAACAAGTGCAACAGGTGCATTTCAAAATAAAAACTACTGCAGCACTACACAAAAGCAGCTGAAGTTTAGCTGTGCTTAATGGTATGGGAAAATGGAATGCCTTGAGCTCTCACCCAGCTCTCCTGTCCCCTTGTGCACTCTGAAACATCCTGCATCACCAACAAACAAACAAGACATGAAAATAAAAATCAAATAAGTGAATTGGGACCAAACTGGGTAGTAATCCAGCTGCCCAGTGCAATTGCAGTGTTTTGCTGTATAATTCAGTCCTCGTTTCTCCCAGGTATTGATGTTAAGATTCAGACTGGCCTTCAAGATGATTATAGGACCTGTTTTGGGAGCTGGTTATCAGGAATCCTTATGACACGAAGAATCCTTATGAGTGCCAATGAACCTGGCACTGTATAAATATGGTTTCAATGCTCATGGCGTTTGTTTGAGCCAAAATATTGGCATTTGTTCTCTGCTCTTCCAACTGATATGGAAGACTTTCTGAAAATATCACTGATGAAAACATTCCAAACCTTTCAGCTGGTTTTGATGTCACCCAATTTTCATACAGGAGAGGATACAGCAACCTAGTTGATGAAAAGTTTGGTTTGAGTCCTGATGTCATGATCATCACAGCCATGATTTCAGGGATGCCCAAAGGCAGCACTGGCAGATTTTATCTGGTGTTGAATATCGCTGTCTATGCTAACTTTTCAGAAAAGGTGGCTGCCCAAGTACAGAAAATGCTCAACATTTTTCAAGGATTGCCCTCTAGTTGCAATATGTAGAGGAGCAGCTAGGTTTGCAGTAGGTTGATAATGAATCTTTTTTTTTGTGAAGTGAACACTAAGTGCAGGCATTTCATATGCTTCTGAGAAACAGTCAAGAGTGACTTACTACAAGTTCATTGTATGGTCCTTTAGAAAATTAAGAGTTTAAAAAGTTTATGAACTCCCAAAAATAGTGTAATGTTTTTTTACATTATAGGTTGGATACTTTTCTTCATATTGTTAGGCTAATCCTCCCCTCCCATGTTTCTCCAAAAGTTTATTAAATCATTATAATAAAATGCAGAAGCCATTCTGTTTTGTAGCCAGACCTTAGTGACTTCTTCAGTTGCAGAACAATCAATGCTTTCTATTATCCACAGCTACCTCCTATTCCCTTCCTTTCACTCTAACATGCCTCCATCAATCACTAGTCAGCAGACCAGTCCTAAAATCCTCATGTCCCAACATAAGAGGACTATGTTTTACCCTTAGTCATCCACCAATTTCCACTCACTTAAATAAGCTTTGCAGTGTGCTTGTAAGGTCAACTGATCAATAGGAGGAGAATATTCACAAGGAATAGACCCTTCTTTCTTCTGCCTAGCTGGGGTCAAAATTATGGACTTATAGGGTGTTTTCCTGATTTAAAGAAGTAAATAAAATTTGACTGGTATCAGGAAAAATGGCTTTTCAATTTCTTATTGCAAGTAAATATCTGAGAGTACTTCACAGACCAGCACAGAGGACTGACTATTTATAGAAAACAGGGTCTTCATTTACACATGGCAAGTAATTTCAAGCCATATATAGAGGCAGGCCTGCTATCCTAGCCCAGGAACTGAGCAAGTGACTGTGCAGAAGCTGGAGGTCTGCTGGGTCCTGGCTGGAATAGAATGTGCCTTGCCCCAGCTAAACAATAGTTCTCTGCACAAAGTCAATTTATTTTGTGGAGAAGAAACAAATTAATTTTAAGTGATGTTATTTGAGCCTCCTGTTTAATTCCAACTTTTTTAATGAAAACAGGCCCTTGTCCATACTTTGTAAATAAAGCAGTTGTAACAAAGAAATACTTCACTTCATCATAAATTTCGCCTCTAAGATTAAACAATTTGCAAGATCCTGAATATTAGCTAACTGCTCACATCAAAAGGAGTAAGCATGCAGTATTCTATATATTTGTACATTTTTGCATTCATATACATAGTTTGTGGTGCTCATTTGGATTTCATTCATGGCTTTATTCCGTTAAAAATCCCACTGGCATCAGTAGGCTCTTTAAGTATTCCAAATCATAGTGATATAACCATGTTCTCCCTGCTACTAGAACCACGGGGTGTGTCCACATAAGCACACACGTGCCTCTTGATCTGCCTCAAACTCCTTTGAGGAGGGGCAACAGGCACATGCAGGAATGAAAAAGTGTTCCCTGTGCTGCAAACTTGCAGCGCAGAGAGAAAATTAGACCCCATGATATCCAGGGGTCTAAAAAAACCACACTCAGAAACAGCAGGGCAAGGCACAGTCTCAAGACAGCATGTGGAGGCAACCCGTGAAGAGGTCCTCTAGAGAGATGCTCTAGTATTGGGCCAGAGATCTCTATGGTTTCTGCTTGCCTTGCAGTGAAGCACACCCATTTAGCATGCCCAGAATACAAGCGGGGGCAAGGCTGAGAGCCTGTTTGAGGGTTTAGTTGGAGTAAGGTCTGCAGAGAACTTCTAGACTGGACACTAAAGCCATGGCAGATCAAGGTTAAGAAGGGGAGGGTAAGAATGGAAATTTTCTTTCTAAAAGGAAAATCCATGTTTCCCTGTTTGCAAAGGGCTCTGCAGGATGCTGGTGTCAGCCTGCAAGAGCCACTTGCAAACACCCGGCCCGTGGCTCGTGTGGCCTAGAGGTGGATGGTGTGTGAGTGGGGGGAGCTTCTGTGTGGCTGTTGGGGTACATGGCACCTGTCACCGCTTCTATCCCTGCTGCACATGGCTGGAGTTGCTGATCTAGCCTGATGCCACTTGCCCCACCTTGGGCAGGACTCAGCCAGCCCTTGCCAGGCGTGGGCAGGTGGCATCAGGTCAGATCAGCACCTCCAGCCACCTGCAGCAGCGATACAGGTGCAAGGAGCCGCCGGCCAACACATGCAGGGTCTCGCAGCTGCCTCTTGCAAGCAACTGCAGGACTTGGTGTAGCAGGGATGGGAGTGGGGGTGGGAGACTGTACCCTCCCTCTCCCCAGTCCTGCAGCTGCCTGCAAGAGGCAGCCATGGGACCCTGCATGTTAGCTGGTGGTTCCTGGCAGTGTCACCGGGGGCTCCACCCTGCTGTATGTGGCTGGAAGTGCTGATCTGGCCTGATGACACCTTCCCACCCTGGGCAAGAGCCGGATGGGTCCTGTCCAGGGCGGGCAGGTTGCATCAGGCTAGATCGGCACCTCCAGCCACCTGCATCAGGGATAGAGGTGTCAGTGGGACCCAGCCGGCTCTTACCTGGGGTAGGCAGGTGGCATTGGACCAGATCACCACCTCCAGCCACCTGCAGCAGGGCAGAGCCACCGCCGACACTGCTGGGATCTGCCAACCAACATCCAGGGTTCCCTGGCTGCCTCTTGCTGGCAGCTGCAGGACTAGGGAGTGGGAGGCACACACTGGGGACTGGGCATGGCAGATGTGGGAGAGTGCCCTACACCTCCAGTCCCCCAGCTGCCAGCAAGAATCAGCTGCGGGACCCTGCATGTTGGGTGGCAGCTCCTGGCAGTGTCGGCTGCAGCTCCCACCACCACTTCCATCCCTGCTGCAGGTAGCTGGAGGTGCCAGTCTGGCCCGATGCCACCTGCCTGCTCTCGGCAAGAGCCAGTCAGGTCCTGTCCAAGGTGGGGCAGGTGGCATTGGGTCAGATCAGCACCTCCAGCCACCTGCAGCAGTGATACAAGGGCAGTGGGAGCCTCCCCTGCACTGCCAGTGCTGGGGGCCAGCATATGAAGGATCCTGCAGCTGCCTCTTGCAAGCAGCTGTGGGATTGGGTGTAGCAGGGATGGGAGTGTGCTGCAAGAGGCAGCCGTGGCTGCAAGAGGCAGCTGCAGGATCCTGCATGCTGGCTGGTGGTTCTCGGCAGATGCCACTGCTGCATGCATCTGGAAGCTGGCTCTTGCCCGAGTTGGGGCAGGAGGCATCTGGTCAGATCTGTACCTCCAGCCATGTGCAGCAGCGGCAGAGGCCCTGCAAAACGGCTGGGAGCTGCCAGCCAGCATATGAAGCATCCCACGGCTTGCAGGCAGCTGCAGAACTGGGTGTGGCAGGGGTGGGAGTGTGCCCCCTCCCCCAGTCCTGCAGCTGCCTGCAAGAGGTGGCCATGGGACCCTGCATGCGTTTGTCGACAGCTCTCAATGTTTCTATCACTGCTGCAGGTGGGTGGAGGTGCTGATCTGGCCTGATGCCTCCTGCCCCACCTTGGGCAGGACCCGGCCGGCTGTTGCCTGGGGTGGGCAGGTGGCATAGGGCCAGTTTGACACCTCCAGCCACATACAGCAGGATAGAAGACCTGAGAGCTACTGGCCAAGGCATGCAAAGTCCCACTGCCGGACTCTGTGTGGCAGGAGTGTGGGGCCCCTAAGGCAGCTGGGGAGCTCTGGGGTGGGAGTGTGGGCCTGCTCCCCCCACCCCTCCAGGCAGCTGGGGGACTCTGTGGCATGGGAGTGTGGGCCTCCTTCCCAACACCCACCTTGCTTCCATGGATCCGGGCAATGTCACTGCCACTTGCTTCCCTATTGCAAACAACCCAATGCCATCACTTCAGGCAGGACCAGACTGGTGCTTGCCGCCTCTGTGCTAGGTGGGGCACTTGGCATATGGCTGGGTTGGCACCTTGTGCCACGTGTAAGCCTGCAACTCGCCACTGATGGTCCCGCAGTTGCCTTTTGTAGGCAGCTGTAGGGTTGTGTGTGGTTGGGGTGGGAGTGTGGCCCGCCCACCCAAAAGCCCCCTGACCCCACACATGATGTATATTGGCCCCCAACATCCACCCAAGAACCCCCCCAACCCTATATATGGTGCAGCTGGGCCCCACCAGCTTGTACCACTGGTGGGGCCTTGCAAATATGAAACACAAGCAGGGGGTGGGGGTCCCGCTGGCCAACTGGCAGGAGCAGCTAGCCAGCACATGGATGGTCTCACCCTGCCTTTTGCAGGCAACTTTGGTGCTCTTTACAGCAAGGGTGGGAGTGGGGAGGGGGGGCGGCAACAGCCAGGCCCTATGGTCATGCACTACGAGCAGCAGGTGATCTCAGGTGGCAGCTGGAGCCTGACACTGGGGGACTCCGGCAGCATCAGGTAGCTACTCCTGTGAGGATCCTCGGGCTGCCTGATCCTGGCAGTTGTAGAGGTTGTGGGGAGGGGGCAGGGATGTGCATGTAGCTCTCTCTTTTTTCCATCCCCCCAACATGTAAAATTGTCATGATGTCATTAAAGCACTGTCCTGCTTTTTTCTCTCTCTTCCTCTCTATTGCTTGCTGTCCTTTATATGTATATATAGTTGGTTTCCAGGTTACTTGTGGAAATTCCTGGGATTTGTAATTTGAATCTGAGGTTTTGAAATGTGTATACAGGGAACCTTGGGATCCCTGCTGATGAAGCAACTGGTGGGATCTTGGCACAGGAACCTGGCCAGGGCCGGAACTGGGGACCTACCTCGAGGGCAGAGGAGGTAGCCAACCTCCTGGCCATTTGGGGCCAGGAGGACACACTCTGACAATTTAGGGCAGGCCACCATAACAAACATATCTACAGGGTGATAGCTGCCCAGATGGCAGAGTGGGGGCACCGGAAGACGTGGCAGCAGTGTCATACTAAGGCCAAGGCTTTGCGGCAGCAATTTACTGTTATCCATGATGCCAACCGGCGGTCAGGAGTGAGGCACACCACCATGCCCCACTATGAGGAGCTGGCTCGCATCCTGGGGCCCACAGCCACCGAGCCCCTCTGCTACTCCTTTGCCACTGGGAAAAGGGCAGCAAGAGGAGCAGCCAGTGCAGGGACCCAGCCGGAGTCCCTGGAAGCAGGGCCATCCTCTAGACTTGCTGGCCTACCATTGCCAAGTGTTAGGAGTAACAGCAGCAAGGGGCAGATGGTGCCAGGCACAGCCAGTGTCATCACCATGCCTGAAGGGAGCCCTGAGCAAGCTGATCCCTCCTTCTGCTGAACAGCAGTAGCAGTGGGGAGGGGCAGCCCAGGGTGTCACCTACATTGGTAGAGAGCACACCACAGCAACCTTGCCACCATCCCTCACTCCCCCCGGAGGCTGGGTCCAGGTCTGTCACTCAACCCAGCCACCTTTCACCAAGACCAGGTAAGTCCTACACATGCCATGGGGAATTGGGAGCTTCTCACTCAGCCCGTTCCTCCTGAAGGTCTGCATGTGCCTCATGTGTGTCTTTGCAGCCTCCCTCTCTGCCTTCCTCCTCGCCTAACTTCCCACCCCTCTGCTCTCAATCAGCCATGCTGAGGCCTACTTCCCAGCAGGGCCAAGACAATCCCCCCACCTTGCCAGCACTCCCTGATGGATGGAGCTGGCCCTGGTGACGGCAGGGGGGAGAAGTAGGACTTACCCCACAGGCCTATGGGGCTGCAGCTCCACAGCACTGGGGCCACTATCTGAGGACCTGGCCCTCTGGGAATGCTGATATTCGCTAGTAGGGAGATGCTGGGCACCATAGCCTGAGCTGGCTGTGATGCTTGTCCCCAGGAGGATCCCTCCAGGCACATCGTGAGAGGGGATGGCCAGATCACAGGATGGTCGTGGCCCTTGTCAGGGGGATGGGCCCACATGGGTCTGGCCGTGGACACATGGGCATGGACTGCCTGTGTGGCCATGTGCCCAAGACTGAGGCTAATCCTTGGGGACCCTCACAAGGCTGTTTATGACCCATGCCATGTTGCTGTATCTAAAAATAGCTATCCACTTGTTCTTTCTCCAGACAGCCCATCTGCCAGAGGAGAGGCTGCTGCCCTGCACCCACGAGCTGTCTGCCAAGTCTCCCAGACACCAGGGGCTATCCAGATGCACCGCCTGTGGCAGGAGCGGTGTACCGAATGAGAGGGCTGGCAGGAGCAGGTGGTTCAGGAGGAGTGGTTATGCCACCAGCAGGCACAGGACTTCCAGACACAACTCTTGCAGAGCTCTGCCAATTCTGCCATGACCATGCTGTGGCCATAGGAAAGTTGCAAGCTGGGAGGGAGGCCCTGGAGCACCTAGTCACCCTGATTGAGGGGGAGTGGCAGCTGGTCAGGGAGAACCTGGAGGACACATGGCAACTCTGAGCCTCTATTGACACGGCCATAGCCCATGAGCGCAGGGTCAGTGACCAGCTCATGGCTGCCATTCCTGCACCAGCCACTCCTGCTGCTCTCCCCCAGGCTCCACCAGCCCCATCACAGCCATCTAGCCATCCTGTGCCCCTGCCACCAGGGGCAGGGCCCAGCTGGGGGCAAGTTGGCTGGATGGTGCCACAGCTGCCCCTCTAGCAGGCCCCTCAGGCCCATTATGGGCATCAAGTGACATGGGTCTTGCTTCCCCTTCTCCCAGGCCCAAACCAGCTTGTAGTGGCTGCCCCGCAGGAGGAGCTCCCACTCTTCTCCCCAGAGCAGCTGCACCCTGGGCAATGTCCTCATGGCCCACACACATGTGGTGGTAGGCCCAGATCCCATGAACCAGGTCAGGGCCATAGAGCAGCTAATCCCTGAGCCTCTCCTCCCTGTGCTCTGGTCCCTCTCCTGTTCCCTTGGGTCACATATACAGTTTTTATATTTGTTTCACAGTTGGGGTTGATGCACTGGTGGTGTTTGGATAGTTTTGTGTTGAGAGGGAGGGAATAAAATTGCCTTTGTTTTCAATATGGTCATACTGTGTGTGTTATTGAGGTCCTGGTCATGGACAAGAATGGAGGCCCCTGACCAGGTGGCCTGGCGCTAGTGTGGTGCCCTACTCAGATGGGTGAGCCAGAAGGAGGCAGGCAATGGCATCCCGCACTCTGGCACCTATGTGTTGCTGCTGGAATGGGTGCTCCTCTTCCGTGACACTGCCTGGCTGGCCAGCTCTGCTGCAGCTGCTGCTGGGTGGGCTGTGATATCTGGCAGGTCTCCTCCATCCACTGGGGCTCACACACCTCTCCCCGGGACTAGCACACATTGTGCAGGACACATGCTGTGGTGATAATACAGGGTATGTGCTATGGCACTGTCTCCAGGAGGGTGGTGAGACTTTGCCAGTGTCCCTTCAGATGGCCAAACGCCTGCTCGACAGTGCATTGGCAGTGGTCCTGGGAAGGGGTGCATCAGGCAGGGGAGAAGTAGGTATGCTGCATCTGCCATGATGACTGGTGGCATGCTGACATCCCCAATGGTCAGGTCTTGGATCCCTGGGGCAAAGGTCCATGCCTGCATCAGTCCTGGAAGTGGCGAGTGGCAGAGCACATGGGTGTCATGGGCACTCCCAGCCCAGCCAGTGTAACTGTGGGTGAAGTGGTCACAATTGTCTACAACCATTTCAAGCACCACTGAGTTGCTATCATGGCAGTTGATGTACTGGTGCTCTCCCCAAGAAGGGCAGAGGATGGGGAGGAGTCCCATCGAGTGTCCCTACACAGTTGGGGAGCCCACAGGCCCCAAACCCTGCCACCACTTCCCCTGGGTCGGCCAGCTGAATGACTCAGTCGGCTAGGGTGTCTTGGATGGCTCCACATACTGGACAGCCACCACCCACTGGCAGTTGGCCCAGAGGTTCAAGCAGCTCTGCTGCAGGGCCTGTACCAGAGCCCAGGCAGCCGTGTGGTCTTTGTTTGTGTATGGTAGGTGTGCAGCCATGGAACCACAGCTGCAAGCAGGCAGATTCTGTTGCAGACGGCAGTAAGTCACAGCCAGCCGGCAGTCCTCACTGCCAGACTCTGTAATGGGTAGAGAGCTCAAGGGCCACTGTAAGTCAGGGTAGCTTTGGCAATCCAGCTGGCACGGGGAGCTGGTGTTTCCAGATGCCAAGTGGCTGGGCCTCAGAACCTCCTGAGGGCAAGTAACCCAGAGCTGCTGTCCAGGGCAGCTTTTTATACTGCTGGGGCCAACATAGGTGGTGGCCCTGGGCTCCAGTTCCCCTGGCTGAAGACCCAGGAGGAGCCAGGCAGGGTTATTTTGCTCCAAGTAGCACAATTTGCTCCATACCAAAGTGCATATTCGAGCACATGTGCTGAGGCAAAAAGCCCTGGCACAAATTTGCACCGCTTCTATTTGAGCTGCTGCAAATGCATGTGCCTGCATGTGTGGATGTGCCCACTGGAGCCATTACCAGAGTTTAACTAAAATTTAAGAAAGCTTCAACATTCATTCCTCACCTGCCCATAAAAAGAAGCAAGTTGGCAAAATAGTTCTACATCTTTTTAATAGCCATCTGAATAGCACCAAAGGAAAATATCCTTCTTTTGTAATGTGTCACCCCAGATATTCAACATAATCCAATTATTCTCAAATCCAGGGTTAGCACATCTAAATGAGGTTTCTTACATAAATGTAGATTAGGAGGGGGAACCAACAAGGGACTGAACTCTGTTATTTTAAGAGTGATGGCATTATTATCACTCCAACAAAATACACCTTTTCAAGAAGTACAGGTCTGTATCATGTAGGCCAGGTTAATAGGCTTTTAATCCTAGATCCCCCTCAGCCATCTGTTGCCTACTTTCTTTTCTGCATGTAAAGCTCTGAGATCAGTGCCTTACATAACTTTAGAGGAGAGCAGTTAGGTCAACCATAAATAAAGTTCAGTATTATTTAAAGGCTCATACAAAAAAGATAACAGATCTTACAACTTTATCCTTTAAAAAAAGGTTGCTGTTTTAGGTTCAATAATTATTTTTTATTTTATATATTAAAGCCAAGTTTAGTTAAAATCCAATAAAATCAAGGCTAATTGAAAATGTATTAGAGTTAATATTAATATTAGAAAAAAGGTCACTTTTCTCGCACATAATTCTAGAAATCATTGTTTAGTGTTATTTAGGTTTTATAGGCATCCTAATGAATGATAAATTTCCTTAAAGACTTTTTCCCTATCTTTCCTTAAGCTGTTTCAAATTGTCCTTTGAACTTCAGAGATCAGTTATATCTATTGGCAGCAAAAGGCATGTCCAGTTTGAAGTAAAACACAAATCAAGAGAGAACAACAACTAATGCCACAATGGGAAGGCTTTGTGGTCTGTTTTCTATAATGGGAAAAGTTTAAGTATCAACACTTCTTTTCACAAATAACACAATATTTGTTTGTGTCCATTTTATGGCCATAATTAGGTTACTGAAAATTAATGCCTCAAAATGTAGTGAAAATATATGGGACAGACACATGGCACATAGCATTCTCAACTAACTCAGGGGGAAAGTGGAATAGACACAAAATGTGCACCATTTATTACAATGGAATACTGTTTTCTGGTAGAACATTATTGCTGTAAAAAACAAAGTTACACTAGAAGGAATTACTTAGGTGTATGTGTCTTGTGTCTGCTACTGTCAACGTCGATTTGATAATACTAGGGTTGCGATTTGATTCAATGCAAAATGACTTTTATGCCACCTAGCGACCAGGCACTGCAATCAGCACCTACTTCTGGAAGCCAGCTTGTGAAAACTGTTTATGTACTCTAGTACTCCTTCTTACAGAGTAAGTTTACTGCAGAATATAATTTGGGGTAAATTACTACAAAGTACTGTGTGTCTACACCGACGCCTATAAGACCATATAGAGAGTACATGAACAGAAGGGCAAGGTAAAAGAAATAAGTAATTTGGGGAACTCTGGCTGTAAACAGACATCTCATTTGAGATGGTTCTAATTAACCACATCAAAAACTGGGACAACAGAGGTAAAGCACAGCCCTTTATATGAATAACTCTTCTAAGCAGCATTGTAGCTCAGTGTCCAGGGAGAGCCTGATAGGCTTCTCCTTGGAATGACTGGTAATTTACTTCAAAGAGTTGCAGTTAATTTACACAATACTGTCTCAGGAAGAAAGATATAGCATATTTTATTGCAGGTATTTCGCAGGTACTTAAAGCAGGAGAATGAACTGGGACTTCTGTAGGATCACAGGACACAAAGGTATTCTCCTAGCAGCAATGCTACCTCTGTTTATACCCTCAGTAAAACATGTGACAAGTAATTCAACATCATCCATACTGGTCTATACTGGCTTGTGACAGAAGTTTAAAATATTTTTTGTGTGCATTTTACAGGCAGGAGCTGGGTTGGATAGAATTAACAATGAAATTTATACATTCATTATCTGCTAATGATGACAATAAAACAAGGAGTCCAGAATTCTATTTTTCCTTATGGACAACCACAAACAGCTTGCAACCAATGCTGTGTTATCCATCTTTAATCCTTCTGTTGGGCACTGCTTGGAAGGGCTGGATTCACATTTCACATTATGGGTACCCCATAAATTATACCAGTGGCCCAAGGCCCCACCAGAAATCTGGGAACACTAAATTTGCTGGGGTGTCCCATATCAACAAGCCCCCCTCATCACAAGCAGTAAACACAAACCCCCAAATTTATTACAAAGAATAAAAACAACCCCCCACAAAGAAAACACTAAATATAATTTTAAAACACTATTAACTACAATACAAAGTCAATAGGTGGCATGCTCTTGGGGAGGCTTCACCCACATCCATACAGTCTGGCACTTGGGGCTCCCCAAAGGGTAGTTCTGGGGGCCTGCACCCCTACACCTGACTTTCAGCACTCTCTGGTGTGGGAGACAGAGGCCAACACCACAGAGTCCTATGAGCTACTCCTTGGGTTCACTGTGCTACAGGGAGCTGCTTGAGAGCATGGGTCCTTCTGCATTGCAAGGGGCTCTGTTGCTCCAGGAGAAGTGGTAGAGCGCCAAAATCCACTTCCAGATGGTGGCTTTGAGGGGTTAACCGAGTTTCATGTGCATACCACACTCCAAAATTCCTAATCTTAATCCCAGCTCTGCTGGGCAGGAAACTACAAAAGAACTCAAAAGAAAAGTTAGGCCTATCTTGATTTGAGCCTGAACTATAACTATGTCCCCCTGTTTGGTTGGGACAAACTACAAAAGGGACAAAAGGAAGCCCAAGGCCTATCTTGCTGGACCTAAGGGGGCAGCAAAATCTGGCCAGGCTTATACTACACTAAGGCCTGGATCAACAAGAAGTTCCAGGTCTCACCCTGGTTCAAATCATGCCAGGCTCCACCCTGGCCCACATCTGCCAGCCAAACATATGGCTGGGGATCAGCCACACAGAAAGACTGAAACAGCAAAAAGGGCCCAGGCCTATGGGCCCAGGACTCCTGGGATGAGATGGCATCTACCTCACATGAAGAGGTAAGTCCCTGTTCTCAGCCAGGATGCCTGATCTATTAGACAGGGTTGTAAACTGACTTTGCTGGGGGACGGGGAAACTCCATGAGGAGCATGTCTGGGGACTGGCACATAGGAAAGGTCCCACATGGAAGACACTAACACAACTGTTTTTGAAAATGCTAATGGAACGGTTCTCCCATGGTGTCTCAGGAAATTGAGGGTGTTAGTTGGGGGCCTCAGTTGCCTGTACACCAATACCTGGAGCATGGGGAACAAGCACGAGGAGCTACCCCTTCTGCTCTCTAGTGGGCAGTATGACCTGGTAGGAATTGTGGAGACCTGGTGGGACCCCTCCATGATTGGAGCATAGCTGTAAAGGGCCACACCCTGCACAGAAGGGAATGAGCAGAGAGAAAAGGCAGCGGGGTAGTTTTCTATGTGAGAGAGAAGTACACCTCTCTTGAAGCTGATATTGGCTTCAAAGATAAGCAGCTTGAAACCCTCTGGGTCAACTATTTTTTTTTGAGGGGGGAAATACGAGAGAGACCTAATTGTGGGTATTTACTACAGGCCACTGAACCAAAGGGAGGAACTGGATCTGGAGTTCTCTCAAGAACTGACAGAGGCCATGAATGCAAGGGACTTGGTTGTCACGGGCAACTTCAGTTACCCAGACATAGATTGGGAGGAACACACGGCTAGGTCAGATCGGCCACGTAGCTTCTTAACTGTAATCAAGGAGCTCTTTCTGACCCAGGAAGTGCAAGGGCCAACCAGAGGTACCATTCTCCTAGACTTGATCTTGGCCAAAGGAGATGATCTGGTGTGTGGCTTGAACATGGTGACAGTGACCGTGAGCTCATCAGATTCACTGTCTGCCACAAGGCTGAGAAGTCAACTAGCAGGATTGAAGTCCTGAACTTCAAAAACGCTGACTTCAACAGGCTCAGGGCATTAGTAGGGGAGGTGATGTGGGACCAGGAATTCAAGGTGAATGGGGTGCATGAAGAGTGGTCATTCCTCAAGGACGCAATCCTTGAAACACAAAAGAAAACCATTCCCATGAAAAGGAAAGGTAGCAGAAAGGCTGGCAAACTCTCCTGGCTCAATAGGGACATCATGGTCCTCTTGAAAAAGAAAAAAGAGGCATACACACAGTGGAAGCTAGAGACAGTCCTCAAGGAGGACTATACAAGAGTGGTCCGCACTTGTAGGGAAATGATTCAGAAAGCTAAGGCAGCGACTAAGTTTACGTTAGCCAAGGGAGTCAAGGACAAGAAGAAGTCCTTCTTTAGGTACGTAGGCAGCAGAAGAAACACAAATGGAAGCATGGGGCCCCTGCTTAACACCTCAGGACAGCTGGTAATGGACACTCAGGAAAAAACTGAACTCTTGAATGCCCACTTTGCTTCGGTATTTCACCAGACCAAGAGGACAGACAAGTGAGCTAAGGACCACAGGGGGCATGGTGGGAACGATAGCCTTCCCACTGTGGATGCTGAGCTCATGCAAAATCAAATAGAAAAGCTAGAAATTCATAAGTCAGCAGGACCAGATGGACTTCACCCAAGAGTGCTGATGGAGCTGGCCAAGGTCATTGCAGAACCCCTGTCAAAACTCTTTCAGAAATCGTGGCACTCAGGGGAGATCCCTGAGGATTGGAAGAGGACCAACATTGTGCCCATCTTCAAGAAGGGGAAAAGGAAGGACCTGGGCAACTATAGGCCCAGCTTAACCTCCATCCCAGGAAAAATCCAGGAAAAACTCATTAAAGAATCTATGTGCGATATGCTTGTTGCAGGTAAGATTCTGAACAACGGCCAACATGGCTTCATGATGGGTAGGTCTTGTTTTACCAATCTCATCTCCTTCTATGAATAGGTCTCTTACCACCTGGACATGGGAGAAAAGTCCAAAAGGTTTTTGATCTAGTATCCCATGATACCCTTGTAGAAAAATAGTAAGATTGTGGGCAGATACAGGCAGACCTGGACAGGCTGGAGTGCTGGGAAGACCAGAATCAGATGAATTTCAACACTCAGAAGTATAAGGTACTTTATCTGGGGGCAAACAATCCCCAAAATATCTACAGGCTTGGTGGTGACAATTTGACTTGCACCATGGCTGAAAGGAATCTAAGGGTAGTGATTGACCATTGCATGAACATGAGCCAGCAGTGCAATGCTGTGGCCAGTAGGGCAAACAAGGTCATCTGAACCCAGCACTCTTTCCTGCCTATGCAGGGGGTCAGACTCGATGATCTATTGAGGTCCCTTCCGACCCTAGCATCTATGAATCTATGAATCTATCTATGTATTAACCATTTTACCTAATGCAACCTAAGGAACTGTATTCTGCACTGGTGATACCACAGCCGGAGTACTGCATCCAGTCTGGGTGCTGCATTTCAACAAGGGCGTGGAAAAACTTCAGAGTGTCCATAGAAGAGCAATCCATATGATCAGAGACTTGCAAGGCAAGCCATATGAGGAGAGGCTGAGGAATTTGGGACTCTTCAGTCTACAGAAGAGAAGGCTGAGCGGGGACTTGGTACTGGCTTACTGCTACATCAGGGGAGTACATCAAGAACTCGGTGAACAGGTGTTCACCAGGGCACTCCTGGGGAAGACCAGGAACAATGGATACAAACTCCTGGAAGGCTGCTTCAGGCTCAATTCCATGAAAAACTCTTTCACAGTCAGGGTGTCCAGACTGTGGAATAAACTCCCTCCAGTGGTGGTGCAGTCACCTACCCTGGAAATCTTCAAGAGGAGACTGGACAGTCACCTTGCTGGAGCCACTTGACCTCAGTTGTCTTTTCCTGCCTAGTGCAGGGGGACTAGATCCGAAGACCTACAAGGTCCCTTCTAGCCCCTAACAATCATAGATTGTTCATAGATATTCATAGATTTATGAATCTATGGCTGCAGCCTGAACATCCAGTCTCAGCTATACCACTGTGCTGAGACACTACAATTACAAAACAGAGGGGGCTAGGCCTATGTGAAAAGTAACTGCCAGGATCTATTCCTGGTCAGTCTGCTCCAGCGATTAATACCCTCATGGTATTATCCCACTCAAGAAAAAAAGGTGGGGGGAGGGGGAGAAATAGGAGTTTCAAGCTCCGAAACAGGCTTTCTTTCCCTGTACCTGAGGCTTTCCCTTCACATAACTTTCACTCACCTCTTCAGCGAAGGGTGGGGGGATGCCCATCTTGGGGAGTAGTTTTTCTGGCTCTCAATGCTGCTGTGCAGCTCTTAGCAATGCCAGGAGAAAGACATAAAAATCTTAGTTGAGTTGTTCGTATACGCTTGATGCAACATCACCCAAGCCTTGTCCAGTTAGGGAGTGCCATGCTCCAGCTTCTCTCTTACTTAGTCTTCCTGCAGAATCACTGCTTCCTCTGGCCAATGAGGACAGAGAAATTTACGTATTTTGTCCAGATGCAGGTCCTGCCTTTCCATGTGCAGAGCACATGGCCAGAACAACAGGGGCCATCTTGCCCACATAAGAACACACACACCCAAAATGCAATACACAACAACCACAAGTGCACATTTTACCTTAGACAATCCAAGTGTGTGTAGGTATTACACATCTAAAGTGTAAAACTGATTATATTATCTGCTGTGTGCAGACAGGAACAAGATTACCCTCTAGAAATGTTTACACATCTCTCCATTCCTACAATGGGGGCACTTACACACCCAGAAAATATTCCTATACTTTATACCTGTAACTCATGTCCCAAACTCCTCTTAGGTATCTACTAGGTAAAACAGAATTCTGCCTAAAGTGCTTATATTGGTGTGTGCTATGGAGATCTTCTGAACAGAACATAATCAACATTCCATCAACATTAATACACATGCTAATATGGACCTCCCATACAGTATTTCTTTCAATTTGTCAATTTTGCTCTCTTATTCCCCTATTCTACCAACAACATAAAACCCATGATGCACAATGCTGAGTGTTACTTCTGTCCTTTTTGTTTGAAAAAACAATGACAATTTACATGACTATCTTTACGGAGATGAAGTGAAGGAGAGATTTTTAAAGGCACATACAGGACATAAAAGCACAAATTTAACTGATTTGCAATAAAACTTGTGCTCTTAAGCCACAATGGCACATTTGAAAATATCCCCATAAAATCACTGATCTCCTATATTGGATTGAGTTGGACTGACTTGTGACCTCTATTCATCTTTTATGTCAAGCCTTTCTAATTACCTAATTCAACCACTAAATGTTCTCTGCTATATATCCAGAGACACATGCCACAGGAAGAAAATTTCTTAATAGCAGGGGCCATTCATTACTATATATTAGAAGAACTCAGGATGTCCCAAACAAGATTTTACACTAGGCAATGCAATCTTTTTGGTACCTATTTCAAAGTCCTTATTAATATAGGTGATATGGCAAATTATATTTAGTCAAAATACCACAAGATATTTAGGACTTTTAGACACATGCTCCAGAAGTGGGATGGGGCGCTTTAATTAAAGCACCCCACTACCATTTTGAAATGTAGGGCTGCTGATACATGAGATGCTGGAGTTTGCTGGAGTGCAGTAATTGCCATGCTCCAGCAGACTCAATTAATTTAGTCTACTCCAACATGCTGGAATTCCAGAGAATTGGAGCAGCCTCCTTCCTCAAATATAAGCACCCTTAGATAAGTTTTACTTTTTTATTTACATTTACCATATTAAAACACTGTTCACTTTGATGAAGTATTAAAAACAAATCCATAATGATGAAGAACAGACAGCAGCAAAATACTGGTAGTTCCTACTAGGGCTGTGTGAAGCTTCAGGTGCTGATTCAATTCGGAGATTCGGCCCAATTTGGCTGAATTTGGTGTCTGAATCTCCAAATCCTAATTGAATCAGGGAACCAATAAAAAGCTCTGAATCTTTCCAAATCCAAAGCCCCCCCAGCTGCCTTGCCTGCCCGAGCCCTGGCCCTTTAAGAAAAAAAGCCCCCAAAAGACCTTGCATTCACTAGCTCCTGCAGCAGCCTCAGGGCTTCAGGGGTCTCAAGGAAGTGCCACCCACATGGCAGGGGGCAGCAGGGATCACCCCCTGCCAGGCAGGAACTGGTGAGCCCAGGGTTTTGGGTTTTTTTTCCTTAAAGGGCTGAAGTTGGGACAGGTAGACCAGCCATGGGGTGGGGGGTGGGGTGGGACAGTGAGTGGGGTCAGGGGCTCATGGCAGAGCCCCTCATGAAGCGTGGGGCACTGCAGAGCAGTGATGATCACCCTCTCCCGGTAGCACTTGGTGAGTCAGGGCTGTCTTTTTCAAAGTGCCAGGAGCTAGGGCAGGTGGGGCAGCCTTTGCCAGGGAGAGGGGTGGGGGATGGGCCTGGCTGATTTGGAGATTGGGAGATTTGGCAGTCACCGAATCTCTGAATCAGAATCGGCCAAATCAATTGGGGACAGTGATTCAAATCACCAAATCGAATTACTGTCCCTTGAATCACCCAAATCTGAATCTGAAGTGAATACTAGCTGCTTTGCACAGGCCTAGTTCCTACCTCACAGCTAATAAACCCCACTTCAAAACCAATAGGTACCAAAAGAAAGCACAGAGTACCAGTTTCATATGCAACCTGCAGGAAACTCCATTCAACAAGCAGAATGCTGCAGTCTGTACCAGATGGATTTAAGGTGTTATGCATGGAAAGCTTGTTACCATAGTTCATGTACTACTGACAAAAAATAAGTGAATATACAATAGCAAGTTAGTGTTAATTTACTACGTAATCTCCTATAACATTTTTTTCACTAGTGGTGTATTCTTTGTATATACCAGGAAGATCCTAGGGATTCTAATAATATTAAACCACGTGCTTTCTAATTTTTAATGAATGCAAAGATATTTGTTAATTTCTCATTTCATATATATTCACTCTATATATGCCATTAAGACAGGGATGGGATATTTCTTAACGGGAAATTTTACACTGTAAGTATTTTACAATTTCTAAGGTTTTGGTAGCATGACAAAGATAGTGCCTTCTTTTCAGGTTAAATATAAGTAAACCTCTGTTGCTAAACCTGTGTCTTTCCAAAAATGTTTTAGGAAAGATATTATGTAGCTTGAAATCTGGTCCACACTGATGTGCCAGTGATGCTCGTGCACATTCTAAACTCAGTATGTGACTCCCTGCTGCAGCCCCGAAGCCCTAGTTTTCTCAGACGTTTACTTCATTATTTAAATAGGGCACATTGCTATGAAACTACAAGTCTTTAGCCAGCTTTAGGGAATGGCAAAGGCTGCCAAGATACTGCATGAGATGTATTAGGGGTTTGCTGGTACAGTATGCATCCACTTTAACACTTCAGGTACCTGTACACTTGCTCCAAAGCATTCTAATTAGAATGCATCAATGCAGACTCATTTAATTAATTAATTGAGTCTGCTCTGCATTCTACTTGGAACACTCTAGCACTGCTGTAGCATCACCTGCATAAACCTCCACAGGTTTAAAAATGGTTGTGGGGGGTAATTTAACTAAAGCTCATTCAATGAGCTTTAGTTAAAGTGTCCCATGGCCATAAAAAATGTACAGGGCCTTAATACAGGTGATACTGCAGCATTTTAATTAGAGCGGCTCTCTGAGAAACTTTCCAGTTAAAATGCTGCCCCTTCCCCCTCGCCCTCAAGCATGTGTATTGACAGACTTCCCGACTCCTCAAAAGAATGAACAATACTTATATATTCCTCAACTAAGCATAGAATCTCAAAACTTGATTATTTTGTTGTAGCCCTTAGGACTTTTGTGCCAATGTAAAGGTTAATTGTTATTTACTGATGGTTAGATCTTATTATCATAAACACAATGTTATGCCATATGAATTTAGATGTATGGAAGATTTGATTCATTTAGCAACAAAACTCCTTTTTAGCTGAAGAGCTCAGCTCTAAACACAGAAGAAGAACTGTAGGTCTTTATTCACGACATACAATAAACAGAGGATCTCAGTGGCAATATGGGAAGTGCAGCTTTAGGCTCATGTCTTACAGGCTGGCATGCTTTAGGTTATTCACCAGGAACCAGAGTTGATATTGGAGATAAAATATCCCACTGTCCAACACACTGAAAGCAATTGTTCTTATTGCTTTCTTTAAGTACTGCTTCTGAAGAGATTCAATATGGACAACTTAAAGTAAGCAGAACATACTCCACTTACTAAGTAAATACTGCATATTTATACTTAATAAGAGCAGCCCACTTAAAAAACCACCCACCTCCTTTTTTCTCCTACAGTCACACACCAGTATCTTCTTTACACACCTCTGCTCACATGATATTTTGTCCTGGTTTCCATACTTATTACCAAACAGGCTAAATATTTTTATGTATGTGCTATTCTGTACATGTCAATTCCAGTGTTACTTAATTTTAGCTAATGCACCGGTTTGTCTTCATTTGTGCCCTCCACTCCTTTGGATCTATATGAAGATTTCTACTCCCCACCTTACTGACCTTCTTTTGCCAAATCCCTTTGCATCTTTCTCTGACTCTGCCATGCTGTCCCATAAGTTAAAGAAACTCTCCTAGCCTTCTGACATTCCCCTCCTCATTTAAATCCTTCTTTAAAATACTTAATTTGAGGAGCCTACCGATGATCGTGTACCTGTTAAAAAACGGCCATGTTTAATGGCACATATATCTTCCTGTTTATTGCACTGGTCCCTTGTGTCCTCAGGTGCCCTTCTGTTGGCAGTTTAAAAAATAATATCTGTACTACTATGATGAGCATCATCTGGCATTACACTCTACCACTGAATGGTCTGATATTTAGAGCAAACAGAACAACCACAAACAGGAAGACTTTCCAACAGCTTTGAAACTGGGCAGACAGCATTTCAAACACAAAGGGGCAAGGTGGCACCAAAGATTTCCTTTTTTGGAAATGCTGGGAGAGAGGTGAGAAAAATATCCATATTGTTCTTCCTCCATTGGCATAATGCCTTGGTGTAACATGCATAACCAGGATTATATATGCCTCAGGTAGAGACCGATGCATAGTTCTGGGTTTATGTCATGAAATCCACTGGTACAGAAACAAGGGAAATACCAAATATAGCTTTATTTGATGGGAAAACCAGTTCAGACAAAGTGCAACCTATCTTTAGTCTTCACTCAGTACCCAAAAAGAATCTTAATCTCTTGTAAGTTTTCTTGTGGTTCAGTGTCTTCCTGGCCAGTAAAGTCCTTTTGCCTGTTCCAGTGCAGAGACACATAGTTAGCTGTGTTAGTCTGAAGTCAAGTAGAAGGCAGGGTAGATATTCACCTTAAGGATTAATCAAAGAGTGTGTGTGCACGCGCATGTGTGTGTATAGCAAATTTTTTTTGTGAGCAGAAGCTTACTTCATCAAATGCTATGAACGGATATGCACATAGCAGTATTTAAGGAAAAATTAAAATACAAAAGACAAGGGAGGAAGAAAAAGGAAAAGGAATGGAGGGCAGTATGCAGACATAATGGCATAGCTGGGTGTGTCTACGTGTTCATTAATGCAGCATAGTTACTGCACATTAAATTTAGTACTTGAATAACCACATATTAAATCAATGTGCAGTAATTTGCACTAGTGCACAGTAGCACTGGCACACTTTTTTTAGTGATGCTAACTGCACAGTAGCCTAAAACTACTGTACATTGGTGTATTAGCATGGTTTTGGCCTGGCATGCTACTGTGCAGTGTTATTAGGCTACTGCGCAGTTAGCATCTCATTTAGACATGTCCACTGTGTAGATAAGGCACACCACATCCAACAGTTCTTTCGTAGGGCAGAGTAACAGTGAATTAGATTACATTATGCCCACTCTTCTTTGCTTTCCATTGGTGCTTCCTATACATTGCCTGGCATGGTTACATTTTCTAGATTAGTTGCATACACACTGTTCTTCAAGGATGAACTAAAAGCAAATCCCAAGACAAGTAGGAAACTTAAACAAATCAACAACAGAGTCCAGCACGGTCCTGTGTTCTAGGCAGATAATCCTACTAAAAGAAATAATCTGACCTTGAGACATTTTTAAGGTACTGGCTTGGTTAATTCTGTGTGGGGAATATCTGAGTGCAGGTGCAAGTGTGCCCCCTAAGGGTACTAAATATTTTTTATTATTATTATAAACACTTCCATGCTGCTGACTTTTGAAATCTAGTGCCTAGACCTGGGAAAAGAACAAAAGTATAGAAGACAAGGAAGTCCAGAAATTAAAAAAAAGAATAAGCATAAATAGCTCACATGATTTAAAATTAAATAAAGTAAAACCAAGCCCTAGAGCATCTTCAAAGAATGTAGTAATATAGGGCTATAGTTATAGTTACCATAAGAAATGTTCACAATACCTGAGAAATATTTACAGTTACTTTTCTCTTAATTCATTTAATTACCAAGCTTTTAAGAGTTATTATAAAAGACTTTTAAATATGGAGGAATGTAAAGTGGCATTTAAAAAGCCTAAAAGTGAAAAGAAAGCTTTCCACTCAAGCTGTGAGCTACACATGGCTAAGGAAAGATCACAGATGTGCACAATTTGTCTTAAACTAGATTAACCATTTAGCCACAATTTACATCCTTACTAGTGAATATCAAGTGGAGTTACATGTGCTACAGAAACTTATAATTAACAGCAATATAGAGCTATTTTGCAGTATTTCAACCCTGTGCCAAATTAAACAGTGGTGTTGGCAAGTGGCTTTGGCAAACTCATATACTGAGGTTCACTCAAACTCTGCTTACACTGGAAGTAGAAAAAACAACCACATTTAACAAAATTTTCCAAATATCAACTGCTGAATTCTTCAGTGGAAAAGATATGTTAGAGAGGTACACCTTCAAACCCTCAACTCAACAGCTTAATCTGGAAACACATGAAGTCCTGACATGACAAGAAGAGTGAAAAATGAAGGTAAATATCTGAGACTATGAAAAGCAATTCAGGCTTAGAATGTAATCATCAGCACTTAATGATGTGAAGAAGCAAGTGTGGGAGATGTATGTTCTGTGTTCAAATAGTAAATAAAAAATAGAAGTGGTTAGGAAGTTTTGGTAAACATCATTTTTTTCATGATCTAATCCCACATTTTCTGACCACCCCTAGGCAAAAATGTTTAGGTAAAATATTAAGTCCCACAGAGTTTTATTGGAGGAGGATCCCACACTGTTCCTTTTATTAAATATGCCTTTTAAATAGTTTGGCTATTGACTTGATTTTATGTATGTCATAAAGCAATGTGGATTTCTAAAGACAAGGCCTTGTAGAGCCAATGTGACTCTGCTGTGTGGTGGCAAGAAGAGGACTATTCTTAAAAGCCCAAAGAAATAAAGATTTATAGGTGACTAAAAAAGGAAAGCCACAACCTGTAAATAAGAACCAAAGCACTGTTTTCTCCCTGTGTTAGTCTCATGAAACAAACAAAAAATCAAATCTACTTTCTTTGGATAAAAATACTCAATGTTGAAAATTATGGAAATGCTAAATTATCCATTTAAGGGCCCTTCATGTACATTAAGAGGAGGCTAAAACACTATTGGTTCACTTAAGCAGCATCTCACTGTGGATTTGTCTGCCCAGGGATGTTACATTGTGTAAGAACTCATGCTAACGCATATTAGGTAATACCATATAAATTGATAGGACTCAATGTTCTCTAAAGTTAACTAAGATCAGCTGACATGATGCTAAATAAGAGTGCCAAGGTAAGATTTCCAAAAGATGGAGCTGATTTAGGAGCCCAAATATGTTTCTAAAATAAAATATTTTAAAAGTAATTTTTAAAAATAAAAGTTTGAAAACTGCTTTTCAAAGGGGCTGGACTCCTAAGCACCAAACTGAATTTTGGGAATAGACTATAGGTTCTTAAGTCAAACAGGTAATTTTGAAAATTAGCTCCCTACCAATTTATGCTAACTGCTGTCATACTAAGATATTACCTCAACATCCCAATTGGAAACCCAGTGAGCTGCCATTCCCACTGTCACATTTTGTTGCACTGGTGTACTAGTCTATGTATCACCATTAAGATACATACTGATATATTTTTAAAAAACAAAGGGAAAAGCTTGGTTTACTGAAATTGCCAACATAAAGAAAAGCAAAAATTGGGAGTGAATGTACATCAACAACAAAGATAAAAACCATAAAATGGTAGTCTAAATTGAGACATTAATTATTTGATATTTACAGTAAAAAAATTGCCTAGAACTTTTCTTCTTATCTTTTATTAAATAAACTTAAGGATGTAATAGAACGTGTTTATATGCAGTCAAGTTTATAAGATGAGGATTCTTTCACACAGAAACACCGGGGTTATAATAATTTCTCTTACCTGTAATGGTTGCTTTGTTGATGGATGGTTGGTTACACATAGGTGATCGTCTAACAATGAAATTAAATATATATATATATATAAATATGAGGTTTTAGGTTAGTGAATTTTAAAAATATTCAACTTGAAACACTTTTATTTAGGAAATTATTTGGGGTTGAAACATATAGAAATTGTCAAAAATAATATTTTCAGAAACAATAAAAAGTTCATAGATATATCTCAGAGTTCACAGTTGAACCTCACATCACTCCACAATATTAAGAATTCCAGAATTGGAACATTTCAAGCATGAAAACTACATTGAAAAATTGGACATAAAATGTAATTAACATTCACTTACTGCTAACTGGAACTGTAACATAGTTTGGCTAAGCTCAAGTTCTTATCTGGCATAAATGGTACAGCATGATTTGGGCTGTCCATGCTGGTGAGTCAAAAAAGACCAGGCCAACACTCCACCTAATACAACCACAAACACATGCAGTAAGCATGAATATTTGGGAGAGCTGCACTGTATATATACACATCCCATTTCATTTATTTAGTAGTATATTCCAGAATTCCAAGGGATCTAGAGTGAAATTCTGGTCCCATTAAGTCAGGGGTTTCAAACACATCTGGCCCCGTGGACAATATTATGCCCAAAGTTCCCTCATGCCCACATGCCTGATCCAGCACACACTGTGGGGACCATGTGTGGTGGTGCGAGCCTGAGACCCAGCTCCAGCAAATGCCACTGGTGGAGCAGCCTGGGCTCCAGTCCCAGCAAATGCCACATGTACCATGCATCCTGGGCACTGCATGCACAGCTGGGCCTGGCACAGCATGTGTGTCAACAGGACAGCACTGGGGAGGCAGATTCTGGGGCTCAACAAGCTGTATCTGGCCAGCGGGCCATAAGTTTGACACCTCTCCATTAAGTTAGCTGTGTCTATTCAGTTCAGGACAATAACATTTTGGCCTGATAATATGAACAAACTGAGTTTTACACGGCTCTGAAAATCTGTAAATCATGCAATCATGGGTCAGGATTTTAACAGCTGGGAAATTGACAGGCACTGCATATGACATTAATTTAACCCAATTTGTCACCTGGCAGTACAATTAAAGTATATGTGAACATAAAGGTATCATTTTGAATGGTTTAAATAGATGCATTATGACTGTACTCTGCAAAGAGCAGTGGAAGAAAAGAAATAAATCAAGTAAGCAAAACTAATCCTGACAACATTATTTTAATTTAATTTTTGCACAGAAAAGTGACATAACTATTTGAAGTTTAAAATAAATCCCATTTGAATCATTCCCATAGTCCTTGAAAGCAAAACTAAACTTTGATGATTGTAACCTGTTGTTTTCTTTTGCCATGAGCTATTAAACATCTGATACATTCCACTGAGTCAGTATTTGAGTACTAAGTAAAAGCATTCCATTGAATTCCAGGAATATATCCTGATAATTTGTGCTATCACTATCCTTAACACAGGTTTTGATGAATATTTTATTCTTGAAGAATACTTTCTTGAAAAATAAAATTTCCTTTCTTAGTTTTTCATGATATTCATTTCACAGACATCTGCAGAGCAAACAGTACAGAATGATTCACTGTTTGTGAGTGACAGATGAAAAGTCATAAATTTCAGGAGTAATAAGAATGCCATTATTGACTGTGAAACTGGATTTAGAAGAAATATTGAAGTAGAATTATAACTGCAACAGAACTTGACCCGGGACTGCAAGAGTGTTTATGTTCATTCTGGCTCAGAATTCAAATAAACCATTCAGCAAGTGTTTAATACCATCTATAGTCAACAAAGATTTAGATCTTTCTTAAAATTTAGTATGTGAATTCTTAAACAAATTCTTCAATTTTAACATGTGAATAGTCTCGACACAATTAAACATGGGCCTAAGTCCTTTGCTGACTTAGGCTAGGGACAGACATTATACATAAACCAGTTTAAGTGATCAGAAACTGGTTTGAACCTGTAACAGAACAGATGTTCAGTGCACATAAACCAGTGTGAAAAGGGCTGAAACTGATTTGAGATAAACCTGGTTGAATGTAGTATCAGACTTAACTGATTTGGGTCAAAATAGTTTAAGCAATGTCTATCTCAGGCCCTTGCTGGTTTAAGATAAACCAGATACCCCCAGCATCCTGGCATGCCCCCTGGCTTGAGCGGGGCTCTCTGCTCCATAGCAGGGATGGCTCCTCCCCTCTGACCCAGGCTGCAGCTCCAACACAGACTATGGGCTGCTTCCCTCCTCCACCTCACCACACATCATAAGCAGGAATCCCTCCCTCCCCTTCACTTTGCTGAGGAGGTGTCTGTGTATTAGCTAGCAGACCACATGCTGGCTACAGTTCCTGCTAAATCAACAGGTAGAATCAACAGGCAGAATCAACAGGTAACTTAATGTCCTTCTGTCGTTTTCTTAATGGGGTAATAAACACTGAATTAGGGGGTAATAAGCACTGTTATCAATTCCTTGCTGGGCTAATCAGAGCACCCTGATAAGGTCTGGCCATGCCCCACCTCACTCAGTACTGTGGAAGGGAGGGGAGGACTGCTTTAGCACCCCCTAGCTTCTAGTCTGAGCCACTGCAGGCATGTGCCTGCACGTCTGGGATGTCTATGCAGTTACAAACAGTTCAGCCTAGCTAGGTTAGACTAACCTTCAAAAATTGAATCAATTCAGGCTCAGACTTTTGAATGTCTGTCCCTAGCCTTAAGGCCCAAGTTTTTGTGCTTTACAAACAGAACAGCAAGCAATGGTGAAGCAGTCCAAGTACTGAATAAAACATGAAAGAAGTTGCAATATTCAGTAATATTCATAATAGTTTCTAAATCCCCCTAACAATAAGGTTAAGGTTTCAAATACACTTTCACTTTCAGCTCTTTATAAATTTGTATTTCACAAAGGACCAGATATTCACTTAAGAAATCACTGCTGGATAAAGACAACAGTATAAATTCACTAATCTGTGTTCTAAATTTCAGAGATTAATACAATTTTTGGGAAAATATCAGGAGCAGAATTTACCAGTTTTACTAACATTAAGCAGTACTTTCATAGGCCTCAAATAATGTTATTCAAGTGAACAAGACTACTTGTACAGAAATACTTTCATGGTGTTTAAGTCACTGCAAGAGCAAATGCAAGCTGGTTCTAATGATAGCTCTTGGTTCTAACAGAATAGTTCTAAAAGAACTATTCCAAAATAATTAGGGTAAGGCTGTGGAGGGTGGGGTGGGGAGTGCACACTTACTTGCTGGGTGCCCGATCTTGTAAGTTGGTTAATGCTGCAAAGTTATTCCGTACAGTACGTAGGCTGGCCAGAACCTGAAACATACATGGATATTTAATTTTACATCTTTATATTTGTGAGACTGATTTATCTCTACCCCACTGTGTTAAAGGTGAAAAAACATGGCATTACGTACAAGAAGGCTGTAATTTTTTTTCCAGGATTGTTTTACTGTCTGAAGCTTTTGATCACTATTTAATAGTAAAGCTTTCATAATACAAGGGCTATTGTTTATATCTTTCTTTTTTCTTCACTAAACAACTCCAATTCATTATTGTTTATAGGCTGCCTTAGTTGAAGTCATAGACATTTTTCACAGAATGCTACTTAGTATCCAAAGGGACCATATAGGCATGTTTTGAGAAAGAAGGCCCATTCAGAGCTAGTTCTTTGTATGATTGATTATATTGTATGCAAGAATGATTATAGAAATTTCCATTTTTAAGGCAACCAGCAGAAATTCAAAGGTGGCTGACTGGCCTTGTCTAGACTTGTAAGAGAAAAGTCCCGTAGCTCTCTTAAGGCTCCACACCATCCTATAGTGTCTGAGGTGAGGAAAGCTGAGGAGGAAAAACTTGTCACATGAGCAGATAGGGAAACCATCAGGGCTCAGGTAAGTCATTGGTCTTGTGCATCTATGGGAGATTGTATAAAACCTTCCCTTCCAGCATGCATCTCATCTGAAACTCAGATTAATAGTCACTATGAGGAGGTACCAGAAGAGCATCACATAGTTACTGTAAGCAGCCTCTACCATTTAGAGTAGGGTACTAGAGTTGCTAAGGTACACCTGTCTAACCAAGGAGTGAATATTTTTTGTCTGATGTTAAGGAGAGAGCCAGGGAACTCTGGTGAGGACTGAGGAAAAGGCAGTAAAGCTAATTGCTAGTGCCTCCTTATGGCAGTTCTCCCACCCAGGTATTCATTGTACAGGGGATCCTACTCTCTAATAAGCCAGAAGCATAAGTCAGTGATGGGGAACTATCTCTTAAAGAAGCTGGGGTGGGGAGGGGGCGTGAACATGGTAGGAATCCCAATGTCAAATACAGTGAGGAAACTGTATCCCTATTTTCAAGCCCCTTAATAGTCAGACAAATGTAGGGCAGTGGGGTCTCAGAAATAGGCTGGGGATCATCCATGCAGATATGGGGAGCTGTCCACAGGCCTCCATCATGTGGAAATTAGCCAAGAAGTAATTGTGACCTGCTTGTTGTTCTCAGATGTACATGCATTAATAAAGTTGCCTAATTAAACTTCATCACTGGCATCCTGCATATGCAGGATAAAGCAGCAAGCTTTTACATTTTACATCCACTTCAAAATATAATTAACTAAGTTAGCAAATTCACAGACCTTCTGTGTACAGGCACTAAGAAATACATGTGTCAATAATAAAAGATCATGTCTGGATTATAGGCATGTATAGATGGCAAAGATTCATAGATTGTAAGACTGGAAGGGACCTCAGAAGATCATCAGGTCTAGCCCCCTGCCCCAAGCAGGAAAGATAACTAGGGGTCAATGACCCCAGCAAGGTGACTGTCTAGTAGTCTCCTCTTGAAAGAGGCATTGCGGGAATGTAAAAGGCAATATAAGAAGAAGAAAGGAAATATTGCATTTTAGAGACAGAAAAAAAGAGAAAAAAATAGTAAGAAAAGGAACATGAAGATTTTGTAGAGGGGTGGGTTGAACTGGCAGTGAAAAGGGAAAAAGAAGGCTAAAAGAAAAAGTGTTTATTGTAAGGAGAGACACACACAACTTCTTAGTGAGTATGTATTAAATGTTTATGTCACCCTATTATACTCTCTGGACAGATAAGCTATTCTTCTACCATGGTGGGATGAGATTTAGCTGGGTGTTGAGTCTGTGTCCTAAAATGGCTTGGATATCAATCTTGTAGCTGATAGTAATGACATTGGTGGGCCACATTCTGTCTGTTTTTGGGCGAGTCCTTTCCTAGATGTACAACTGTTCAAAGGGAGAACCAGAACCTTACTGTTTGAAATTGAGTGCAAAGTATATGTGTCCACTGAATGTGTATGCAAATAGGGTGAGAGATTGGGGTTATGGGCTTTTCACCCCTAGCCAGTTCATGAAAGGGGAATGTTGCCCCTTCTAAAAATATTATATATAATATGGTCTGCCTATGTATTCCACCTGCCTCAGCATACAGTACGTAAAATGCCTCTGGCATGTGCAACAGACTTTACACATGACTTAGCTAAAAGTAACAGTATAATACTTGATTATTAGTTTCAGTGGACTTTGAAATGAAATAATGTGAGTTTATCTCAAAATAAGAGTTCTAATTATTGTTTCTTCATAATTTCACCCAAGGGAAATACTTCTGTATATAAAAGCATACAGTTACGTGCAGGCTTTGCCAGGATTAAAATCTACTGGAGAAAACCAAGTACTGGGCTCTCCAGTATTGCAGCCTCCTTTCTAACTGCACATACCTCTGCAGCACAAGACTTACTGAACTAAACTGGTCGTAATTTCAAAATAAGAATGCAAATGTATGATCAAGCAATGAATGAAATACAACAAGGCTATTTTTAGGCACCATGCCAAAACAGAATTGTTTCAGGACAAGTCCTTACTTCTATTTAAAATCATTCAAAATGTATTTTTCCTTTGAAAGCGAAATGCTTCAAATAAGTAAATTACAATACTTTTAGTATGCTAAAGTATCAAAGAAATTGATATTTCAATACCCTAGTAATAATGAGCTCATGTTTACTTTATTCATTCCCTGTTCAGTTAAAAAATAAATATTATCTACTTTGGGTCAGGTCCTGTACTATGGTGCACAGTGTACTGCTCTATCCTTTGTAATAAAGCAAGTGGTTGCAGGAGTAGGCCAATACACCCACAGCTGAAAGATAGTTAGGCCCCTAACTACTATTTAGGTAACCTATCTCCCCTACAAAAAAAGGACAGTGAGGCACCTAAATACCTCTGAGAATCTAGAAGATAGTGACTGTGAGCATGTCTACACCTGTGCATTTACTGCGCAGTAACTGAAATGATTTTGCAGCACAGGTGCATATCTGCACGTGCATGCCTTTACAGCACAGTAAATACAGTAACTTATGCTGATTTGTGCATAAATTTAATATCTGCATCATGCAGGTATCAAATTTATGCCCAATTATTTACTGCACAGTAATGCATGTGTAGATGCCTTACTGCTCAGTAACACTGTGTGGACTGATTTGGGAATAACTTTAGTCCCAAATCAGTCCACATACAGTGTTAATGTGCTTTAACACCTGCATGTGTAGATGCTGGCCTATTCTCTCTTACTGCACAGTAATTTACTATGTAGTAAATTTAAGCTGGTCTAAATGCATGCATAGACATACCCGATCTTTAATAACAACTGGTAGTATTAGAGCAATGTAGCAATGACGATTCAGGAATTATGCGAGAAGCTAGGTTTCCTTAAAGCAATGGTTTTCAAACTGTGTTTTTGTGGTACCCCAGGGTTCTGCAATTAAGCGTAATGACTGGGGGGGTAATGGTGGAGCAGACTGGGGGGCAGTGCAGTACCATTGTGGGGCCAGGGCTCCTTGCTCCATGTCAATCTTTATGATAGGAGCAGCAGCAGGAATGGTATGAAAGGGTTCCATGACGTTAGGAAGTTTGAAAACCACTCTGTTAGGGTTATATTTTATTGGTCCAACTACATAGTTTAGATAGAGGTAGATAAGCTTTTCAGTGCAAGACATCCTTCATCAGGTCTGATCAGTAAAATCCAGCACAACACAGTAAAGCAGTTGTTAAGAGAGGGAAGAGAAATTCCTAGGAGGAGCAGACAAACAATTAGCAGAAGCTACTGATTACTAAAGATCAAGGCCTATAACAACTGAACTCTTACCACCAGGTGGCTCACTATTATATGAAACAAGCATACTGTACAACAGAAGCAGATAACAGAGCCTCAAAATAACCTGAGCATCTGTTTCAAATTCTGTCATTCAGTTTTACCATAAAAGCCCAAACTGACTTAAAAACATGTGCTGTTTCCACAATGAAAGTGCATCTGAGAAGAAAAGTGAGCTCTTAGTGAGGAACATACTAAAACAGGAAAGTGGGAGGATGTATGACTGGCATGAGATGTACATATCATATAAAGGTGCAATTCCTGAAGTCCATATGAGTCCCTAATCCTCCAAATAGACTTCTATGGGAGGACCCCATGTCTGCGCAGAGCTCTTCTGCTGTCCGCTGTGCTCTGCATGGACATAGGCTTTGGCATATTGGATCAGGGTCCAAGCTTTTTCTCAAATTTTATTGAAGCAAAGCTGTCCTCTCAGCCAATGAATGCTTTGTCTCATGTCTCAGTAAAACATCAGTCAACCTGATCTAATTTATCTCCTTATTTTTTTTCTAAGGCATACCAAAACTGTCTTCTTGGCTTCACTTCAACTCACCTGGCTTGATGGGGGCTAATTAGAGGTGCACACTGTCCACATTGCATTGTCTAGATCCAGCACTGCAGGCAGCACGAAGGTCAGTTTGGAGCACTGCATGTAGTCTGTGACGTGGACCCAGCCTCCATGCTGCAGGTAGCACCTGACTCATGCCAGCCCCAGGGACTGCAGGCACAGTAAGCCCCAGGACCAGCATATGTTGCACATGGTGCACAGGGCTGGACCTGGTATAAGAAGCTGGAGTACTGCATGTGGCACAGAAGATTTGGGGTGCAGGCTGCACGAGGCAGCAGAGACTGATGCACTGTGCTGCATGCAGCACTAGATCCAGTCAATACCATGAGCAGTGCACACCCCATGCTGGCCCTGTGTACTGTATGTAGTGTGTGTGGCCAGTCTAGCCCTGCTTGCTGCGGGCAGCACATGCTGGTCCCAGGGCTTGCTGCCCCAGGGCTACAAGCAGCACCCTGTGTCAGCCCTTTGGGCTGTGTGCAGAGCACGCACTGCTGAGTCCAGCCTGAATGTTGTATATGTGCGCACTGCAGTATGTCAGTCCAGGGGTTTACTGGACCTATTTGACACCCTGATATAGAATAACAAAAGATTTGTATAGCTATATCTAGTCACAGCAGATTTGATCAAACATCAATTCTTTTCCTTTCTGTGGTTTGGAAAGTTTTTGTTACTGGGCCAAATAGTATCTGGATGTTTAAGACTAATAAATACCTCACTACATATTTTAGTTCCATGTGGTTTTAAAGTGCTGTTTCTGATGTCAGAGCAATAATAAGGGTTTGTTTTGTTTTTAGTTGCTAGTTCTTCCGCAACTTTCTTGTTTATTGTAGGAGAGTAATTACAGTGTCTCAAGTCTTGCAGCACCCAGCACTCTCTGAAAGTTGTCAGCCTCACTAACCATCAAACTCCAGTTTTTACTATCGGCTGCATTGTTTCAGGCTAGCAGCTTTTATTGGTCATGAATGCAAAAGTAACTTCTGATTTAGCTGTTCTTCAATGTAATTGCCAGAGCAATATGGAGATCTGAGCACCCAAGTTCTCACTATATGTGTGTGTGTGTGTGTGTGTGTGTGTGTGTGTGTGTGTGTGTGTGTATGTATGTATACACACACACGTATTGTGTATATGGAGAAAAAATAAATATAAAGTTATTACTTATATTAATGGTTGTGACTTGCACCATCTTTATACCAAGAAAATCTAAATGTTCACAATGAAAGAGGACATTTCTCACTTCATGCTGTTATGTCTCACCCTTCATCTTGTCTCTCTTCTCCAGTAATATACAGCTCCTTAGACTCAATTCTCCATTTAGATAGACAGAGGCAAATCTCATTTACTTGAGTGGGAGATAGCGCCACCTACTTAAGGAAAATATTTCTATTTATGCCCATTAATTCAGAAATTCACCTCTGGATACATCTTTTTACATACCCCAGTATAGCTAAGTTGTAAAAATATAGGAAGATTTGTAATTACATTACATTTGAGCTCCTATTTTACAAAATGTCAGCACAAAACTCAAAATATCTAATAGATTTGATTTTGTGAGTAAAAAATGTAAGCAGAAATTGTCTTATATTAAAAAATCCCTTTGTACATAGAGGCATAGGAGGGGCTTATAAACTGTGAATAATAAAAAATACTTGATTTCACTAGGAGTAGAATGCTGAGTAGCTTTTCAGGTTCTTTGGGTAGATGGAATAGCTTTTATTAGACCAACTAAGTCAGACCAAAATCTAATAAAAGATATCACATCTACCAAAAGAACCTCATCTGCCTATGTCTTTAGACCAACATGGCTACAACCAACCATAAAGTTTTGTCCTACTGGTGGCACAGTACCATTGTGGTTTGATACAATATCTGAGGAGAAATTCTAGTAGGTTATTTTAAATTTATATACCTGCAATTTTTTTTTGTATACAAGGAATTGGGGAAAACCAACAAAAGAAAAGTAGTTACAGGAAACCCTTGCTATTCTTAGGTTCAGCATTTGTGGTTTCAAATATTTGCAAATGCCAAACCGGCATCTTAAATACACTTGCAGAAGCACCGCGCTTGCCACTGCCAAGTGCCTACCACTGCTGCCAGGCTCTCGCCATTGCCAGCATGCCATGCCCCCCCAGCCACCGGGGGGCGCTACGTTCATGAATACAGTGCCTTATTTGTAGATTTTGCCATTCACAGGGATCTCAAGAACATATCCCCCACAAATGGTGAGGGTTGCCTGTAGTATCTATAGCAGGATCAGTTTGTCTGTCTAACATTACTTATCTTTTCCTCACTTCAAGGAAAAAGAATCCAAATGCAGAGATGTACAGAAATTATGGAAAGGTAATCTGTGATCCTTCAAATGTAAACATCACCTAAGAAATGAAATTACTAATCTTATCCTTTGTATGAATATAGGGCAAAGTTGTGCCTACCTGAGCGAATGGTGTCACAATCAAGTCATCTCCATGTCTGAAAAATAAACAAAATTGGCTGTTAGATGTTACTGATGATTTTTCTCATTAGCTTTGCCTTAACAAGGATCAAGTAGAATATTTCTTCAGTTAACTCCAATTTTATCCCTCAACATTTATTCTTCCCAGTTACTTCAAATATTGTTTTAAAGGGCAAACATTATTTTAGCAACTGACCAATCACCTGATGGATATTCGAGAAAACTGGACAGCCAGTTGATTTCTATCCTGTTTAAGGGACAGATGGATACATATTGTGCAGTTCTGCAAAGATATCATCTGTAAAGTCCTATTTTTTTCTCTTATTTGAAACTAACTGGAATCTTTTTACCATAAGAATTAACCAGATCTGCCTTGGAAGTCCATAGAACCCAGAATAACTTTTGTTGGGGAGGCCCAACACTTCTAAACACTGAAAGTGATTTGCATTGTGTAAATAACAAATTAAAATTTGTGAGTATTGGATGAGCTAGTAATTGCAGATGACTAAGGAGTGCATCACAGACTAATAAGAACCTTGTAAAATTTTAAACTGACTCACATATATGTAGTTATAAGAAGGTGTTACCCTGTGTGTGCTGTTGCTGCAGCAACCACACCCATACCACACTGACATAGACTGAGGTATCAGAATGATAGCAGGAGAGGGGGGAAACAGGGCTATCAGATTTTCAGTAGTGAAAGATGTTATGTTGGAGGAAACTGGTTGATGAAGTTAAATCATTCCGACTCACCTCATGAATAACATTTCAAGCTACAAACAAACTACCATGTATAGTCATGGCTTGTATACTATATTTTGCACTTAATTAAAAGACAGTGAACAACCACAGCATTTAAAAAAACTGGATGTATACACAGATACTCATTATTTAGCAAAATGTTCATAAAATGGACAAAAATACACTCCTATGAGATGCTGAGGCATGATCCCTTGAAACACATTTTTTCCAGTAAATATATGCAGTAAATATATGTAAAGTGTTCCTGGGATTATAAATACATTATTTAAGATTACATTTATGGAATAAGGATTGATTTTAAGAGTCCTTCTGTGTCCATACAACTTGAGAAAAATTAACATTGGCTTTAACTAGTGAAAAAATAGATACTTTAATTCCCAAATTCAGGTTAAGAAAATAGTTAGTACCATTCAGAAAAAAATTCACAAAGACAGAAAGTAATGAGAATTTGTTTTGAATACTCCTGATTTTTTCTGCAATGCATATGTCAACACTGGTTACAGACTGCAACTGTAGAAGTTGAATCATTCTTCAGAAACTATTATTGACATATTTGCATGCTATATATTTATCGTGTCCTTATAAGTTTTAAGCTTATTATTTGTGTGCATGTTTAAGAAGTGATCATATTAATACAACTTTAACCTAAAAGGAACATTTCTGATTAAAAGGAAAAAACCTGACTGGCATTTAATTTCCTATGAAGTGGCTGTTATAATTTATATTGTGCCCACAAGATAGCACATGATTTACAGATTGTATAATATCCCAGCTTCCAAAAAAGCACCAACTATATAACCAGTGTGTAAGCAAATCACTGGAATAAGATGAAACAAAAAACCAAGTGAATTTGCAGTAATGTTTCTTTTCTTTTGAAACATTATTATTACTTTTGTCAACATTACTTTGAGGGGTGGGGTGGGTTTTAAAGGCCTTCAGAAAGGACAGTGTATTTTAAGGAGGGCTTTGCAAGAGCAGATAAAGACATGACTGACAAAGTCAGGGACAGGGCTCCAGCAATGGGGTAAGCCCACTTCCCAAACTGATCTAGAGGACTATAGGTGTAAGCCAGAGAAATTCTCACCACCCCACACTAGAGAAAATATAGTGTGTACTGTTGCAGAAGTAGGGGTTGATGTCATTTACTTAGACTTCAGGAAGGCCTTCGATATGGTATCCCACCCCATACTGGTGAACAAGTTAAGAGGCTGTGACTTGTATGATTACACAGTCTGGTGGGTGGTGAATTGGCTAGAGGGTTGCACCCAGAGAGTCATGGTGGATGGGTCGGTATCGACCTGGAAGAGTGTGGGCAGTGGGATCCTGCAGGGCTCAGTCCTTGGACCGATACTCTTCAATGTCTTCATCAGCGGCTTGGATGAGGGAGTGAAGTATACTCTGTCCAAGTTTGCAGATGACACAAAGCTGTGGGGAGAAGTGGACACATTGGAGGGCAGGGAACAGCTACAGGCAGACTTGGACAGGTTGGACAAGTGGGCAGAAAACAACAGAATGCAATTCAACAAGGAGAAATGCAAAGTGCTGCACCTAGGGAGGAAAAATGTCCAGCATACCT
>JAGPOW010002514.1:35477621-35496172 GCA_030014935.1 Caiman crocodilus | reverse complement strand
CAAGTGGGCAGAAAACAACAGAATGCAATTCAACAAGGAGAAATGCAAAGTGCTGCACCTAGGGAGGAAAAATGTCCAGCATACCTACTGCCTAGGAAACAACCTGCTTGGTGGAATGGAAGCGGAAGGGGATCTTGGAGTCCTAGTGGACTCCAAGATGAACATGAGTCGTCAGTGTAACAAAGTCATCAGGAAAGCTAATGGCACTTTATTGTGCATCAGCAGATGCATGACAAACAGAACCAAGGAGGTGATACTTCCCCTCTATCGGGCACTGGTCAGATCACAGCTGGAATACTGCGTGCAGTTTTGGGCACCACACTTCAACAGGGATGTGGATAACCTGGAGAGGGTCCAGAAAAGGGCCACTTGTATGGTTAAGGGCTTGCAGACCGAACCCCATGAGGAGGGACCAGGGCACCTGGATCTCTTCAGCCTCCACAAGAGAAGGTTGAGAGGCAACCTTGTGGCTGCCTATAAGTTCATCATGGGGCCACAGAAGGGAATTGGTGAGGCTTTACTCACCAAGGCACCCTTGGGGGTTACAACAAATAATGGTCGTAAGCTAGCAGAGAGCAGATTTAGACTAGACATTAGGAAGAACTTCTTCACAGTTAGAGTGGTCAAAGTCTGGAATGGGCTCCCAAGGGAGGTGGTGCTTTCCCTTATCCCGGGGTCTTCAAGAGGAGGTTAGATAGGCATCTAGCTGGGGTTATCTAAACCCAGCACTCTTTCCTGCCTATGCAGGGGGTCGGACTTAATGATCTATTGAGGTCTCTTCCAACCCTAACATCTATGAATCTATGAATAGCACCAAGGGGGAAATGCAAAAGCTTTAATTAGCTTTCAAAACTTTAACTAAAATTAATTTTTGTATATATGACAAATCTGCCCAGGGCATTAGCATGTGATTTAATGACCAATTGAATTTAATGGCTCTGAATGGCTTCTCATTAGGTTAATAAATTCTCAGGAAATATACTTGACCTTGATTTATTTTCCCTCTAATTACTTAGAGAGAGTCACAATCCTATAATTTAATGAAGCATCTTGAAATCAAAGTATTCCTGTCTCTAACAGCTATTGGGGTATGGGTGGGGAAAAGGAGGATATTCCTTTCATGCACCCTCTATCATCTAGCAGAAGAAGGGGTATTTTTCCAGTTATTGTGAAGTAGGAGTGGTGGTGGAGATAGCAATTATTTTACTTTCAAGTGGAAGCTAAAGGGCACAACCTGAGCCAGTGGTTCAACTTATCAGAAAAAGGTAAAGGCAAGGCCTTCTCTCCAGATTTTGTCTAATCAAAACATAACTCTAATTCCCTCTGTGTGTCCGCTAATAGTTTGACCATAGCAAAATATAAATCTTTGCAGGTAACATGCTACTTCCTTCAATAACTGTTTCTAAACAGAAAGAACGATGCTTTCCATTCAATATTGCCTTTGATCTATGCAGCATCATCTGATGATACAAAAGCACCTCTTCTTTGAGAAGCACTAGTGAAACATCTTCTTTCCAAGATAAAGTGAATCCTCATTTTTTTCTTCTTCTTAACCTCTGGGCGCATCTAAATGTGCATTTGCTGTGGCACCAATTTCCGCGTGGGTAAATTACTCACAAGTAAATGATGCCAGGCAAACATCTACATGTGCAGGGAACTTGGAGCAGATTTGCTGACACATTGTTCCTGCTTCCTGGGGCCCTGTAGTGGGCCCCTGCCACCACTGGGTGGAGCTCCAGGATCAGGCTGCAGCAGCTGGGATCCCTCTTTAAAAGGCAGCCCCGCTTGCTGTTTTCTGGCCAGCCAGTTCCCTGGCAAGAAGCAGCATGTCCAGCACAGGGACAACATTAGGCAGAGCTCTCTTTGCTGTCTGTGCCTCTCTGCGCTATGGTTGTTCCAGCCCCTGCCCCTGGCAGCAATGACCAATGCCCTGGGCTCCTGCTGACAGCTGCACTGACCCTGATGACCTGTTGTTCTGACTGTCACCTGGTCCATGGCCGTCTTGCCCCTCCCAGCTCACCCATACACAGCAACCACCTGCCAGGCTGCCACATGCTGTCCCAGGACCACCATCGCACACATGCTGCCCTGTCTGCTTGGCCGAACCCTGACATGGACACCAACAATGGGATGCTCGATGCCACCTCCAGGGGTGCTCTCACCCTCCTGAGCCTGCAACCCTGCCATCTCTGGACTTGCTGGACCAGTAGGACTGGTGACAGTATGTCATCCATTACACCTGGGACAATGAGCAATGACTGGAGGCATTCCAAGATGAACATGAGCCAACAGTATAACAAAGCCATCAACAAAGCCAATTGCACTTTATCACGTATTAGCAGATGCAGAATCAAAAGATCGAGGGAGGAAATGCTCCCCCTCTACGCAGAACTAGTCAGGCTGCAGTTGGAGTACTGTGTCCAGTTCTGGGCACCACATTTCAAGAGGGATGTGGAGAATCTGTAGAGGGTCCAGAGGAAGGCCACTCGTATGATTAGGGGCTTCTGTACAAAACCCTACGAGAGGAGGCTGAGAGATCTGGATCTCTTCAGCATTCACAAGAGACGTCTGAGGGGAGACCTTGTAGCAGTCTATAAGTTTATCAAGAGAGGACAATAGAGAGTTGGACACGCACTATTTACCAGGGCACCCCTAGGAGTAACTAGAAATAATGGGTACAAACTAGTGGAGGGTAGATTCAGGTTAGACAGTAGGAAGAAATTCTTCACAGTAAAGGTGGCCAGAATCTGGAACAGGCTGCCAAGAGAGGTGGTACTATCACCTAACACAGAGGTCTTCAAGAGGAGGTAAATAGGCCCCTGACTGGGACAGTCTGACATCAGTCCTTTTCCTACCTGGATACAATGATCCTTCGGTATCTCTTCTGACTCTATAATCTATGAATCTTTGAAACCCCTCCCACCTCCCCTGCCCACCCCCAGCACCACGCTCACTGTAGACATGTCACAAAAACAAGTTTTTATTTCCTTCACATCAGAGTCCCCTCATTCTCCCTCCCCAACAAAGAAACCCCCTCCCCACTCAACAAAGCCCCTCCACCACTCATTCCACCCACCAATAGTTAAACATATTCTTCCTCATGAAAACTATGTACAATGTCCTTTGTGGACCATCCTGGGTTGTGGGGCCATGTGGTGGGGGCACCAAGGGGGCAAAGCCTGGGGACAGAAGGCCAGCACCATAGCCTCTGGCCATTTCACCATGGGTGCAGATGCCACAATGAGTGCAGCAGGCAGGGGACTCACTAGGGGTGATGGAGGCTGGTGCTTCCTGGTGGGTGGCTGCCCCTCAGGCAGGCAGTGTGTCCAGGGCCAGCAGAGCCAGTGTGTGGTCCTGTCCTCACTGCAGGCAGCTCCAACTCCATGTCCATGTGGAGTTAGGGTGAGCAGCAGGGCTGGGCCCAGGCAGGAGGGCTGGGTGTTGCTGGACCCAAGGTGGGGGCCAGGCCAGGGGCTACTGGCTGCTGGAGGGGGTGCAGGGTCTCCTCACAGGCCTAGGTGGGGGCCTGCTGCTGGGAAGCAGGTGGCTGCCAGGGGACAGGAGGGGCTAGAGTTGAGGGCTGGGTAGTGGGTGGCATGAACGTGACCACCAGGGCCAGAATAGTGTCTAGCATCTAGTGGTCATCATCCATGGCCTGCACTACCTGGGCCAGGATGGCATTCTGCTCCCACAGGGCCTCCACCTGCTTGTACTCCTGGGTCAGGAGCTACACCCAGAACTACCTGTCTGCCTGGTCCTGTGCTTCCTCATGCCATTCCCACATGATCTTGTGGGTGACATCCTCCACCCACCACCTGTCCTGGTGGGCCACATCCTTCACCTGCAAGGCCCAAGCTTCCACCAGCCAGTCCTCTGACAGCTTGATTAGAAGGTGCAGGAGGAGGGTCCTGTCAAGTGTCCTCCTCTGGCAGAGACGGTGCATATGCAGGGCCCTGGTTGTGGGCAGTGGTGACCCTGAGGCCACTCTGGCTGTCAAGGGTGGTTTCTCCCCCACGTGTAACTGTAGGTCCTATAGAGCCATGAGAAAGAAGCTATTTATGTGAGTTTGCAACATTTCAGAGATAGGATGCTCTCCACCAGGAGCTGTGCACAGCTCAGCCTCAGATAGGGGGTCAGGCATATATGGATGCTCAGGGACCATGGTAAATCAATTGGGAAGGCCCAAGCAGTCACTGGCTGAGCCCCACATCCATGCTTACTCCCCTGGTGCTGGTGGGAGCTGACTGTAGGCAGCCTGCCTCCCCTGGCCTGTTTCCAAGGCAGGACAGGCTTGGCTTCTGACAGCAGGTGCTGTTGTGGCTCCAGACCCCACTCCCCCACTCCTTCCCCCCTGCAGTCCAACCACTCTGTTGTGCTGCTGCCCAGCTCATGATGCCTGGGATCAGGGGTCGTGGGGCTCCCAGATGATTGGAATGAGGAGCTGCCCATGCACCTGCCCTCCCCATAGGGGTCTTCACCAGGGAGGCACCCTGAGGCCAACCCCTCCCATGCTGCCTCTGTGCCCTGAGAGTGCCCCTGCTGCAAGTGTCCCAGGTGGTGCATGAGGAGCTGTTTGTGTAAACTGAGGGGTACCCAACCTACTATGCCCTGCTGCTGCTGGTGGTCATGTTGCCCCAGGTGCACCTGTGCACCTGACATACGACCCTGAGATTTGATTGTGTGGGGGCAAATCCAGGCTGCTCCGTGACCTCTACTGCCACCTGGAGGGCTACCTGTGCTACATGTCCCTGCCCCCTGCAGCCAAGGAGGACATTGCCACCAGCATCAACATGTCTCCTGCCTCCCTGAATGCTGTGGTGCTGTGGGGTAGAACCAAGGGCCAGAGGAGTGCAGGAAGGTTGAGTGGTGAGGGTGGGCAGGGGCTGGGCCAAGGGCTGGGGGGTAGGGCAGGGAGGATCCTACCCCCAGTGTGGGGTTTACCACTTGGCCAGGGCTGGCACGGCTGGTGGCTCCACATGGTCACAGCTGTCAGTGACAGCATGAGGCTCTGGGCAGTGTCCTCAGATGGCAAGGCATGGCATGCAGGCACCTGGTCAGGGAACCACTGAAGGGGAGCTGGCAGTAGGCAGTATCATGTCCAGTTGTGCTTTGTTGCAGGGCCTGGGACTGTGGAGTTGGCATGGCAGGCACTGGCCCAGACTCCCTGAGCTGCTGGTGGAGTCTGCAGCTGGGGAGCTCAGTGGGATGGGCTGCTGGATGCCTGAGGGGCCCTCCTCTGTTGATGTATCATTCTGGGTGCCATCCCAGGGTAGGGGCTTAGCTAGGCCACCCATGATACTGTAGACAGCATGGCTGCAGCCCAAGTTCTGAGGTCTGAGGATGTCTTCCAGTTGCCATATAAAGGGCATGGACTTACAGGCACTCCCCAACCAGCAATTGTGCTTGGTGATGGCCACCCACTGTGCCTGCAAAGCCTTGACCTTTATGCTGCACTGCTGCACTGACTAGATGTGCCCACACTCCTGCATCTGGGCTGACAGCCCCTCATAGACATGGACGCTGGAATGCCCTCTCTGCTTGAACTGGTGCTGTACCTCTGCCTCACCCCACAGTGCCACAGGGTTGCCAGTCTCATTCTGAGTCCCCAGGTGGCAGGCATATGAGTAGGTGTGGGCGTTGGTGAGGATGTCACCATTGTGGGTCTTGTGCCGGCTCTTTAGGTCTCTGCATATCTGTCCCTGTGCCTTTGGGCCTGGGGAGCTGCCTGCAGTGCCCAGTGCAGGGGCCCAGCATGGGACTGGCAGCTGTGTGGCAGAGGCAATGCCCCACAGCACCTGCATGTTCACAACAGGCTGCTGGAAGTGGGTTGTGGGCAGGTGGAGCTGGCCCTGGCACCCAGAAGCTACCTGCAGTTGGGTCTGGGGGCTGGCAGGCCTGACTGGAGCCTGCAGCAGCCTGCAACAACCTGCAGGCCTGGAGGGCATGGGCCTGGCATTCATGTGGCAGTGCAGTGCCAGGCAGCGGCACTGGAGCTCAGGCAGGCTAGGGCAGAAGGCCTGCAGCCTGCCCAGGCAGACACAGGTGCCTGGAGTGCCCTAGACTTCCTGCAGGTATGCCTCAGGGCTCAAAATGCCTGCAGGCTTTAAAGGTCCTAGCCAGGAGCTGCCATAGAAGAAGCTCAGTCCTGGGGCAGAAGACGTTCCCAGCCTCTAGTGGCAGGGATGACCTGGGAACAACTTTGCTCCTGAGTTGCATCCACATGTGCATTACTGTCCAGTCTAATCATGAGTAAATTTGATACCTCCATTTGCAAGTATCAAATTTACTCACAATTAGCGTTTTTTACTGAGCAATAAGCATGTAGACATGTAGACACTCATGCCTGCTGCACAATAAAGTATACTACTGTGCAGTTAAGCATCTTGTGTAGATATGCCCTCTCATACTCCTCCATTGTATTGATATAGCAAGGCTGTGCATTTATCTAATTCCTTATCAAATATGTTCCTTCACCTTCAAACTGTGTAAACAAGGTGTCGCCCTGAATCCACTTCAAGAACTTCTGTCCACTTCATCCTTTGTATGTCTCTTTTGCTGTCTCTGTATCAGCTAGCATCTCTGCATTTCCCTCTGTTGTCTATTTTTGTTACTGTGGAGGGTACTGTGTTCTCTACATTTACAGTAGAAAAATACTCTCTGAATCCCATGACCACCTTCTCCATGGACAGAAGAATGCACATCTCAAGCCAGTCATATCATCTCAAGCCAGGCATCTTGCTTTCTGATGCCAAGTCAGTTCATCTGATGATATGTAGGCTGTCTGGGACAAAAATATTCAGAGATCTGAACAGATCCAAATAATTTCTATAATTTAAATAAACACCCTGAAATCAAAGTATTGCTTTCTTTAGCAGCTAGGAGGGGATATTCCATTCATACACCTAAGAGGAGTACTTTTCTAGTTCCTTTATAGCAGGAGGGGTGAGGGCAACAGCAGCTCTATACAGCACTTAGGACTATTCTTAAGTGGTACCTTTAGCTGGGTACAGAGACTTTAATTTATAGCAGTTATTTTGCTAAAGTGTAACTGTGTAAGCACAGATACTCAAGCTTACAATAGATGTAGTGCAGTTCATCTATTGTGGGCTAGACCATCATACAGAAAAATCACCTGCACTGCACAGTATTGTGAGTAATTGCCAGTCCCCTGTTCTGTCAGGAATCTGGAGCTTGCTAAGCTAGTCCACAAAGTAGGAAGGAATGGCCAGAGAGGAGGTGCCACTGACAGCTCAGGGAGGAAGTTCTCTTGGGTAGCCTCTCTCACTTAGAAATAGGCAATGCTACTACATGCTTTTCTAAGAGGGGTGAAACCTTACTTGGACATAAATTGCCCTTCACCCCGTAAAAGGGAATTTAAGCAAGCCCTGTTTCTCTGGATTTCTTCATAATACAAAACAGAAAGGCTCTTTCAACAGAGCCCAACAAAACACATCAAAAATATTTTTCAGGCAAAAGCATAGGATTGTATGATTTAATCAGTACCAATCAATCTACAAGGGAGTGCAGTGTACTAAAACACAACAAGGTACCAGGGCTCTATTTTTTCCTTGCAGGTGGAATGGAAGCTGATAGATGATACTGTACAAATTCTGGACACGATGGTGTCACACATCTATAGCCAGAAAGCAACAAGTAGGAATGCAAAATACAGCATAACTTCTAAACAAAGACAAGTTATTAATCTGTAATGCGGCATCCAATTATCTGATCACTTTTATTAGGAAACAATTCAACAGAATTCAGGTTTTTTCTCCACTATAAAATACACGCCTTCTTGTTTATCTCTCTCTATTGGAATTTAAGTATGGATGTGTGTGTATATAAAATGTTTTTACTAGTTGAAAATTATATACACACGTATTATACATATAATATTATTATATAATTATAATTATAAAGAAAATTATATATATATAATTTTCAACTAGTAAAAATATTTGGAAGATTAGATTAACTGAAAAAACATTATTAGTAGAATAATAATTACTATCAGGTGACTCTGTGTCTTGCATAACATGAGCAGAGAGACACAGTTGGCTGTGTTAGTCTGAAGTCAAGTAGAAGGAAGGGTATATTTGCACCTTATAGACTAACCAAAGTAGAGGTGTATAGGACAAGCTTTCATATATAAGCTTGTCCTATATACCTCTACTTTGGTTAGTCTATAAGATGCAAATCTACTCTTTTATATAGCATGAGCCTAACTTCCAAAAATGGACTCTGGACAGTACTAATTAAATTTTTCAGACACTCCCATTTTGTTCCTCATAGATTACATTTTGGCATGCAAAAAGTGTTGAGACTAATTTTACACAAGCTATCTACAGGTTACTTTTTTATATTTAACAATTATTATAAGCAAACTGTTAAAATATTCCCAGTCTGATGTATTCAGTATGCGATGTATACTTAAATATAAAACAACTACATATATAATGCATTAATCCATCATGAAACAGTAAAGATAAAAAAACAGACTAACTCTTTCATAAAACTAAATAATACAGTAGTGCTTAAGCAAAGGGACGTGAAAAGACAGGTTCCCTATACAGCTATCAGAGAATAACAGTAATAGTAGTGATTTTCAGATTTTTTTTATATGTGGCAGGAGACAGATCAAGGCAGGTGTTGACAAGGTGTTTCCACAGTGTAGGCCCTGCCAGAACAGAAGATCAAATTCAAATGCGAGTCAGAGTGAAGCTTGTGGCAAAGTTCTGAATGAGATCTGTCCTCATTAAAGACTAACAATGATGAGAACAAAAGTAAAACCAGATCAACTGCTTGGTCAACAGACACTGTAAAGAGCACAAGATGGACATTAGAAAGAATGATGGTTCAGTTTTGAATAGGTTCAGTCTTGAGCAACTGTATCCTACATTGCTTCCAAATGCAGCTCTGCTAGATGTCCTACCTAAGTGAGAATGACATTATCCACATAGTCTAGACTAGAGGGTATGCACTGTTGTTGTCATGATACAATGTCTATTTTAAATAAATAGTGCAACAAAAGAAACTTCTTTATATCTGCCTGAATCATGGCTGTCCATGGACAAGTCTTGGCCAAAAATAAAACTGGCTCACTATTTTTGAATGTGCCCCTGTACGTACAGAGTAAAGGAAAAAAAATATTTGTGATGCCTATCCACAGCTTCAAAACTGTGGAATAGTGAGTGTCACTTTTGAATAGTGACATCATTCAACCACCTAACACAGATAAAAATCAAAATAATACAACTGAAAGGGCAGCACTAACCAATTACATAGCATCAGACTCAATCCCTTACTTAGGTATAATCATACTCTGAGATTTCATGAAGACTGAGAAGCATGGGGGCTAGAACCACAAGGGAATTCTATTTCAGTTCTTTCATAGATTTTAGCAAGGAAGATATATTAGGTACTAATATTGATCCTTATTTTCAAATGAGATGAGTGCAAACAGCACAGATCAAAATAAAACAGGCAGAACTGGTTAGCTTTCATGACGTACACAATAAATAGTGAGATAACACTTTAAAATCTTTCTGGAAGTCTGCCACTTCAAACAAGATTATGCTGGCTCTTGCATGTATGTAAATCACCCAGGGTAGTAGTCTGCTTTTTCATGGATGCCTAGAGGACCAGACATCTTTGTCTAAGTCCCCAAAATGCCACTTACTCAGAGGCTGACACTGCATCAGTGGAGATGAAAAAGCTGGAACCAAAAACAGATGACAAGCACACAAAAAACTGGAAATGTCACTATTTACAGTCATCTCAGCTGATATGAACAGTTATGCTATGAGGTGTTTGCATCTCCCATGAAAGAGGAAGAGCCACTGACTAAATTCAAGGAAGACCTAAAACTTTGGATCCAGGTCTAGGACCAGAGACCTATTGTTCAGAAAAAGTCAGACCACTAACCAACATAACCACATACACTGCTTCTCACTGGGGGAGTCTGTCCCTAAGTCATCTCATTTGCAGCTCAGTTATGATGTTGAGAATTCAGATGAATTTAGATACACTGAAAAAAGTGGACTAGAGACAACAGGATAAAGTGCAAACCAGACAAATATAAAGCGATATACCCAGGGAAGGATAATCAAAAGCAAATACAGAATGGGAGATAACTTCTTAGGTGGTAGCACTGCTGAGAAGCGGCTAATTAGTGCCAATCTACTTAGGGCTGGTTAGACTCGGTCTGGAGTATTCTGTGCAGTTTTGGGCTTCATGTTTTAAGAAGGATATGGAGAAATTACAGAGGCTTCAAAGGCAAGCATTGAATAAAGGGGTTGGAAGGTAAGCTGTATAAGAAAGGTTGAAGCATGTTTAGCCTGCAGAAAAAGTGAATAAGGGAAAACATATAGTGATATGCAGATATCCAAAAGGCCATCATAAAGAGGAGGGAGAACACATGTTACCTCTTGCTGCACAGGGCAGGACACAAAGCAGTGGCTGAAAGTGTGGCAAAGTAGATTCAGATTAGATACCAGGGGAAATTTACTATTAAAACAAAAAAGTTGATGGAAAAAAACTGTCTTGGGAACTTGTAGAATCTCCTTCTTTGGAGATTTTCAAGAAGAGGCTGGATAAGCATTAGACAAGGATGACTGAGGAACAGCATTCCTGCATTTGTGCAAGGAGTTAGACCAGATGACCCTTCAAATCCCTTCCAGTCCTATGATCCTGGTACTGAAGACTCTTAAACAAGATTTTGGAATGAATGAGGGAAGTCAGTGTTTGAATAGCAGATAAATAGTTCTCTTAGTATACTGTAATGCTTTGAGCTATTTTGGTGCCAAAAAGACTAAGGTAAATGTCCATTGTGAGACTTCAGGAGACTAACAGACTGAGGGCACATCTTCATGAGCTTATTAATGCTCTAAAAAAACTCCAGAGTTTATCACTCCAGAGTTTATTGCTCCTGTGCCCACAGCTTCACATGAACACAGGATCACAGCCTGTTGAGCCAGTTCAGAGAAGCTCCATCTGGGAGAAAGTCCAGGGTTGTCAGCATGCCAGCCCAAGACTGCTCCTCCTGGCTCAGCCTACTGCAGAGGGGTTGGCTGGGGCATGAGGGTGCGTCAGTGCATGGCAAGTCAGCAAGCAGCCCCTGTACTAAAGTACCCTGATGCCCCAGCCAGCTGGGGCTTCGTTTGCACATGCGCTGCTAAGGAGTTTTTTTTACTCCACAGAGGTCCATTGTTAGTGACCTACATTTTACTGGGAGTTGGGACAATTGTCATTCTAAAGTCAAGATGGCAGGTTGATTAGGCATTCTCAGTGTCATGGCTTGGGGTTTATATAGTGTACTAAAAGGAAGAGAAGACATGAGCCTCTAGATGGGAGTGGGAGCTATAGTGTGGGGATTTAATCCAGAGACTATCTGTACTCAGGGGAGTATAGATTAACACAACTGTAATGAGGATGGACATTCCAGGCAACCAGCATAAGAGTCCAGCCCTCTGGCTGCATCCAGATGTGCGTGGACGTTTGATTCCCCAGGGACAACCAGCATTGGTGCACCTTGTGTTGTTACTAATTGTTCCTGGGAAATGCCTGTGCCACATGCGCTCTGGCACACACTAAGTTGCCCCAGGTGAGGTACAGGAGGCCGGGACAGCACCTGGGATCCTGGGGGCCTCCTGGGAGCCTGGCTGTCACTCCTGCCACATGGAGCCTGGCCAGCACCAGAGTGCAACTACAGCCAGTCAGGCTCTGCCTTTGGGCAGCGCACGCTTCTGCCACGTGAGCCACTCCACTTTATTTTTTGGTGGTTTTTTCGATATCCAGGGTTAAAAAAATCCCTCTGCATTGCTCCTTTGCAGTATGGAGAACAATGGAACATGCAGTATGTGGCGCTGCAGATGTGTCTACTGTGCTACACTCGTCTAGACATGGCCTCTATGGCCATGCCTAGACTATTTCAATGTTAACTCTAAAACTGTTACCAAAAAAGAATCCCCTTCCACCCACTCCTATTCTACATGTTTACAAACTAATTATGCAGCTTAGATGACTTGAAAAGGTCTTAAGGGTGTTCAAAGACAACAAACCACAGGACAGATAATTTCACCTTCTCATCTTTAGGAAATGCATTCCACAGGGGTTATTAAGTTAATACCAATGCAAGCATGAAAAGTTTTTGTGCCCTGAGGGATGCACTAATGTTCTTTTGGATTGACTATGAAATTAACACAATCTTTGCACATGATGATGTGACTACTGAGCTAGAAAGTAGGTTAGATGTCAGTTTTAAGAAGTCTCTTTCCATACTATTCCCTCCTTAGGACTGTGCGCAAACATGCAACTGCTGCTAAAGCTTTGATAGCAGTGGTGCATCCATCCAGGAGATGAGAATTCTTATGATTAACTGAACTCTCAGTTTAGAATCTTTTTAATTGTAACATGTATCTTGCAATAGCATTACTTTTATCAGAAAAAGGTTTAGAAATTCAGTTTCCTTTGCTTCTTACAAAATGGGGGAATACGTTTGCAACTTGTTTTAAACATTTAGTATTTCCACAATGAATAACTGAAATTAAGAAATAATTTTTTTAAATATAGGAGGGTACTAATTGGAAGTCAAACACCTATTAATACTGAGCCATACTGTAAGTGATGACTGAGTCTGTATTTTTGGACATAAAGTGAATTCTACTTGGACTTCACCAAGAAAAATAACCAGTTTCATATGGCTATTTAAAATTAAATGAGCAAGGCCCAGGAGACTATTAATTTAAATGCAAACAAGCAAAAGTTATAGTCATAGAGAAACATACTCTACTTTTGCTTATTAAAGATTGCAAGGTGAATGAATAGAATTAACTCAACCTTATTTAACTAGTCTGTTTGAAAAAAGGATAGATATAAGTTCTTTTCCTCTGACGAAGGCAATGTTTCTGTAAAATGGCAAAAGCAATTAGAAAAAGTGTACTACAATTAATTTGCATTAACTTCTACTAAAGTTTCTAAGTTTCTTTTAAAAAATTTCTGTGCATAGGATTTCTTCATATCATAATACCTACATAAAGACCAAATTCAAAGCAAGTTTCATTTTATTCAATTTAAAGAGAGCTTAAAATAGTGAAGCAAAACAAACTAAGGAGACATAAATACTTTTCTCTTTTCGAATAAATAAAATATGTCTCAACTTACTTTGCTAAAATGTCTTTCCTGGCAGGAGAAAGGTCTACAAGTTAGTTACAAAGTTCATTACAGATTATTTTCAGCTTGGGGCCAGGACCAGCCCAACAACTTGGAACAACTCAGCTCAGAATTTCCCCGCATTTAAGAGAACTTTCACAGCTAAGATAATTCCATTCTACATGCCAACATTTCAGATGACATTATCAGTACTTTGTGGGGGGAGGGAACCTCATACACAACTGTTTCTCCTACTGCAGAACGTGGAGACAATTCATCCTGACTAAATAAACACGCATTTTGAATATCAGTTTCCATATCTGTCAGAACACAGAACTTGCTTCCAAAGCAGTCCAGATCTTTGGAACTTATTATATGAAGCAGATAATTATTTGGTAAACTTGGATAATTCCTTCAGTAGAAAGGGGACACGATCATACTTTAAATATAGACAAAAACTGAGGCAAATTGCATTCTGTCCATAACTCATTAACTAACAGACTCCAGCACAGGGAAGCTGCTTGTATGGGTTCAAGACAGGATGCCTAGCACAGCAAAGTTATGTAATGGTGGCCACCTAGCAAGACACACTCTTTTCTTTGAGGCACACAGAATTTCCAGTGTTAATACGTTCATCCATTTAGATAGACTCTTGACATAAGTCAACATCTGTCTTCTATAATCTCTCCTCCTTCCTTGAAGCTGCCCCGTTATGACCAGACTGTGAATTTCCTCTTTCCTCATCACATGTCCAAGAACCTCCAACTGTCTCATTCTGATGTTAATCAGCAGCTTCCTCCTGCAGCCTGCTCTTAACAAAATATCTTAATTTGAAGTGGGACTTGTCCAACGTACCGCCAAGATCCACCTTAAGAACCACATCTTACTTGCTTCAATTCTTTTTTCCATACATGACAATATAGTCAAGCATTCTGATGAATACATGAGGACTGGTATAACATAGCAATCCAAAATTCTTAACTTTGTCCCCATAGAAATTTTACTATTTGTCAGTATCTTTTTCTTTTTCAGAAATGCAACTTTATGGTATCCAGTTTCCCAAGTAGTTCAATTTACTGACCTGCCTTATTCTTTTCCACTTTTATGTTGCATACAAGAATGATATTTTTCTTTGTAATTACCATTGATTCTGTTTTTCTACAGTTGATGCTTAAATCCTTCTTCTTGCTTTCACTAACAATTTTATCTAAAATTTCTTTCAATTTCTCTTCTGAATCAGCTATTAAGATTCTGTCACTAGCATAATGCAAATTATTCAAATTCTGCTCACCAATGATTAGCCCTGATAAATCCTCAATCTCCCTCTGTATTTTCTCACTGTACAAGTTGAACAAGTTAGGTGAAAAAACACAGCCTCGCCTCACACCTCTCAATTTGATTGAAATCACTTAGTTCATTTTCTGTCTTCACTGTTGCAGTCTGGTTCCAATAGAGGTTTCTTAAAATTCTCAAGTCTTTGCCAGCAATATCCAGTTCTTCCAGCCTTTTCATTAACTCCTCATGCTTGATTCTATCAAAAGCTTTGGTATAATCAATAAAACACAAGAAAAGTTCTTGCCTTGTTTCTAATGCCCTCTCCGAAAGCATTCATACCACAAAGCATTTCTTGTACTTCAATCTTCAACAAAACCACATTGAACTTTTGCAACTTTGATGTTATTCTACCTCTAACTCTCAAAATCAGCAGCTTTACTAGGATCTTTGTTACATGGCTCATGACACTGATAGTTCAGTGGAGTTCACATTCAATGGCTTCAGGTCTTTTGGAGAGCGCAATAAAGATCAATTTACTGAGGTCCTTGGGTATTTCTCCACTTTTGTAAATCTCACTGATAACAGTTGTTAACTTTTCTATACCAAATTCTTCCAAACATTTTATTTGTTCTACTGCAATGTCATCTGGTTCTGTAGCTTTATTGGTTTTCATTCAGTTAATAACTGTTTGTACTTCTGACTTAAGAATTTTCAAACCATCCACGTTCTTTTTAATAGATGGATTTTCTTCTTGACTGCCATGGAATAACTCTTCAATATACTCTGTCCACCTTTTCTCATTCCATACTTATATCACCATTCATGGCTTTTGTACATCCCTAGCAATTCATCCTGGCTATGATGTTAAACTGCATCCAAAAGTCCTGGGTAAGATATTAAAATGCATCCAGTTTTAACTGTTAGGGTAATAGTGAGGCAAGTACTCTCTAGCTACTGTACTCTCTGGGTTGCCCTTAGGCAAAGCATTGCACCCATCAACCTGCTTTACCAAAGTTACGGTTGAAGCCATTGGGGGTGCAGAATGGTCGATCATCTTGTCTGGTGGATGCCTGCTACATCTAGTACAACAATAGAGGAGACTTGCTCAAGTTAGCTGAACACTGAAACCTGCAGAAAAAGGTGGCAACCTACTTCAGTATTTTGCCAAGCGCAATTCATGGTCTTTAAAGAATTAAGAAAATCACACAACGGTGTGAAGGGGGTCCCTGACAGAAAAGGTAAGGACGTCTCACCCAGTAAGGATAATCATGTGCAACAGGTGACTCCTGACCTTCAGTATGATACTGTCCACACTCAGAAGAGAGCAGTCAAAGTGGCAATGTGGAATGTGAGGACTCTACATCAAATTGGGAATTGAGATAATATCAAGCATGAAACAAAGAGATTAAAGATCAATATTCTAGGTCTGTGTGAAACACGTTGGAAAGTGGCTGGAATTGTTTCAGACAATGTGAAGATCATCTATTCAGGGGGCCAGATGCATGAAAGAGGAGTTGGGTTGATTTTGGACGAAGAAATCTCAAAATGTTTGCGTGGGTTTGAGGAGTGGAAGGGAGGCATGTGCACCCTTAGGAAGTCTCAAGTGCCTCTACATTAATGCTCATAGTATGGGGAGTAAGCAAGAGAAACTGTGCCTCCCAATTGTGAGTAAGAACCCAGACTTAGTAGGGCTCACAGAAACCTCGTGGGACCCTACCTATGACTGGGAAGCGGGCATTCGGGGAAAAACCCTATATAGAAGAGAAAGGACAGAGAGGAAAAGTGTGTGGCGGGGGTGCGCTCTATGTCAAAGAGCACCTCATATCATCAAGGACTGGCTTTGAGGTAGAAGAGGGTCAGGCAGAGACACTATGGGCCAAACTACGAGGGGGGCGTGGTGAAAGGGACCTTACAATGGATGTCTACTACAGACAACCCAATCAGGGGGAAGAGCTGGACCAGGACTTCTCTAGTCAGCTCATGGAGGCGGTTAGGTCAAGGGATGTTATTGTCATGGGTGACCTAAACTACCCAGACATTTGCTAGGAGGAGCAGACAGCCAGGTCTGACCGCTCGCATAGGTTCCTGGCTGTATTACAGGACCTTCACCTTATCCAGGAAGTGCACAGCTCCACTAAAGGTAACGCCTTGCTGGACCTGCTCCTAGCCACAGGGGATGACCAGATGAGGGGACTGCAGGTCCTTGACCACCTGGGCAATAGTGATCATCACCTGCTGGACTTCACTATCCAATGCAGGGTGTCAAGGGCATACACCAAAGCTAATGCCCTTGACTTCAGAAGGGCCAACTTCAATGAACTTAGGAGACTAGTGGGGGAGGCACTGAGGGCCCAGACAGTAAAGAAGATGGGAGTCCATGAGGGATGGTCATACCTTAAGAGGCCGATCCTCCAGGCCCAAAGGATAACAGTCCCTGAGAGAAGCAAGGCGGGTAAGAGTGCTCAGAAACCCCCTTGGCTCAGCAAAGGCATTCAGCAATGCCTGAGGATGAAAAAGGGGGACATACAACCAGTGGAAGGGAGGACCTATCACAAAAGAGGAGTACTCCTCCTCAGCCTGTGAGTGTAGGAGAGCTATTAGGAAGGCCAAGGCAGAGATGAAACTCAGGCTAGCATCCAGGATTAAGGACAACAACAAGTCCTTTTTCAAGTACATTGGGAGCAAGAAAAGGGCACCAGGCAATGTAGGGCCACTGCAAGATGCAAACAGTAATCTTGTGGCTATGCAAGACAAGAAAGATGATATTTTTAACAGTTTCTTTGCCTCTGTTTTCTTGAACAGGATCGGGGACATCCCACTTATCAGAGGTAAGGACAATCTCAGGGATAGCTCTGTGAGGCCTTCAGTCAGTGCAAATGTAGTTAGGGATCTTCTTGAAGGGTTAGACATTTTTAAATCTGCAGATCCAGATGCCCACCACCCAAGGGGGTTGAGGGAGCTGGCAGGGGCCATCGCGAGCCCTTGGCTCGGTTGTATGAGCATTCATGGTCATCTGGCCAGGTGCTGGGGGATTGGAAACTGGCTAATGTGGTCCCAATTTTCCACAGAAGGAGGGAGGACCTAGGTAACTATAGGCCTATAAGCCTTATCTTGGGAAGATCTTGGAGAGAATCATCAAGTAGCACATCTGTGGGGGGCCAGCAGGGGAGATCATGCTCAGGGGCAATCAGCATGGCAATCAGCATGGGTTCATCAAAGGCAGGTCCTGCCGGACCAACCTGGTTGCCTTTTATGACCAGGTGGCTAAATCCTTGGATGATGGTGTCACTGTGGACATAGCCTTTCTAGACTTTAGGAAGGCCTTTGACACAATCTCTCACCTCATCCTCATCAATAAATTAAGTGACTGCAGCATTGATGCGTACACAGTTGGATGGGTAAAATATTGGCTGATGGGGCACACTCAGAGAGTAGTGGTGGATGGGTTGTACTCAACCTGGCGAGATGTGAGCAGTGGGGTATCCCAGGTCTCAGTCCTCAGGCCCGCACTGTTTAACATCTTCATCAGCGACTTGGATGAGGGGGTGGACAGCACACTGTCCAAGTTTGCTGATGACACTAAGATGTGGGGTGAGGTGGACACACTTGAAGGGAGAGAGAAGCTGCAACTAGATTTAGACAGACTAAAAAGTGGGCAGATGAGAACAGGATGGGCTTCAACATAGACAAATGCAGGGTGCTGCACCTTGGAAGAAGGAATCCACAGCATACATACAGGCTAGGGAGTACCCCTCTTGAAAGCACAGAGGCGGAATGGGATCTTGGAGACCGCAGCCAGCAAGGCCAGCCATACCTTGTCATGCATCCAAAGATGTATCTCAAGCCAGTCCAGAGAGGTGTACTGCTCCTCTATGCGATTTTGGTCAGGCCGCAGTTGGAGTACTGCATCCAGTACTGGGTGTCGTACTTCAAGAGGGATGTGGCCAGCCTGGAGAGGGTTCAGAGGAGGGCCACCCACTTGGTGAGAGGACAGCAGGACAGGCCCTATGAGGAGAGTCTGAGAGACTTGAACTTGTTCAGCCTCAGCAAGAGGAGGCTGAGGGGGGACCTGGTGGCTGCCTACAAACTCATCAGGGGAGATCAACAGCAAATAGGTAGAGCCCTTT
>JAGPOW010002514.1:35428850-35470499 GCA_030014935.1 Caiman crocodilus | reverse complement strand
AATAAAAACTTTTTTTTTTCTTTCAAACTTCCAACTGGCATTCATATATTGGCTCATGCATGCCGGGCAACGAATTCAGACTTGGGCTGAAGCATAACACAGGGACAGACTCAAAAAGTGTGAGCCTGAATTGATGCAATTTTTGCAGGTTAGTCTAACCTGCCTAGGCTAAACTGGTTTGTAACTACAAAGACATCCCAGAAATGCAGGCACATGTTTGCAGTGACTTAGGCTAGAAGTCGGGGGGCACTAGAACAGTCCTCCTGCCATTCCACAGATCGCACAATGCTGAGCTGAGGGGGGGAGGGGCCAGGCCCCCACAAGATGCTCTGATTAGGGCGGGATTCCTGTAACAGAACGGACATTCAGTGCACACAAACTAGTTGGCAAATGGCTGAAACCGGTTTGAGATAAACCTGATTGAATGTAGTATCAGACTTAACTGATTTGGCTCAAACCAGTTTATGCAATGTCTGTTCCAGACCTCTTGCAGGTTTAAGTCAGAGACCTCCATCATCCCAGCATGCTCTCTGGGCTGTGCTGTGCTCCAGAGAGTTGGACTGGCCCCTCCCCTCCGCTCTCAAGCCAGAGCAGCGGTACGGTGTGGCCAGATACTGGCCTGCCATGGCCCCTGAGACAAATTCCTCCCTCTGTCCCCTTTCATCCCCTACTGGCAAATCCTGCAGACCTCCATGGCTTTCCTGCATCCTTGCAGAGACGGAGTTAATTTCTCCTTCTGTCCAGCTTGCCTGCAGCCAAGGAGGGGATTAATTCCACAGTGGTCTGGAGTGGGGGAGAGAGGCAAGCCAGTTCCTTGTGAGCCCAAAGTTAAGACCTGTAGAACCACACTGAGAGGTGGGAAGTGTTGGCAAAGATCTGACAATTATCACACATATGTGCTGGAGATAGAGTTAAGGGAAGTTGCAGACTAAAGAATGCAGAGACCTACATTTACATTATAAAGCAGAACCTGTAAAACCTAAACAACTCCTTCCTGAATGCCTGGCTTTAAGGAGACACTCTGCCCTCAAGATTATGTAAGGCTTTCTCTTGTCTTCTTGCTTTACGTTTTAAGTTAGACTAAGTTGTGTATGCTGTGTTTTACTGTATCTGGGCTGTATCTTAGCTTAGGTGAAGATTTTTGGTAGTTCCCTGTTGTATGGTTTGCAAATTGCTATGTTCAATACATGCTTACTTCAGAGAAAGGACTTTTTTCCCATCCCATCCCATCCCATCCCATCCCATCCCCATGCTCATTCTGGCAGCAGCTTCTTCCCCTCCCTCCCCTGCTCCAGGCTTGTGGCTGGTATCCTGTGTGTCCTGCAAGCCACAGCTGGTGCCTGGCCATGCCCCCTCCACTCCAGCAGCGAGGGATGAGAGCCTTGGAGGGCATCTTTCTTTCCTCCCCTTTGGCAGTGACTGGCAGGCATGCTTTAGCACCTCCCGGGCTTCTGGCTTGAGCTACTGCGGGCACATGCCTGCATTTCCTGGTTTAACAGAGAATGTCTGTCCAGTTATTAATAAGTTTAAGTTGAGTAGCTTAGACTAACCTGCAAACAGTAAATCAATTCAGGCTCAGGCTTTTTGAATGTCTGTCCCTAGCCTCACAGTCCAGAATAAAAGCAAGCAAGAAGGAGAATGACTCTGTAGTGCAGTGATTCAAGCGCTAGCTGGGGCAGACAGAATCCTGAGTTCTTGCCCTTGTTTCCTGGACAATTTCTCCATTTTATATTACTTACTCTTTGAACAAAAATGGGAAATAGTCCTGAAAGCAGACACTAGAACCCAGGTCTAGCCCTCCCAGCTGAGTGCCCTTAACACTATGCTATAGAATCGGGCACCTCTTTGCTTCCTTTCCTTCCTTGCAGTCTTGCCTGTACAGTGGCCTTCAGCTGGAGGGATAAGTACCTCAATCCAGACTAGCTTTGACAAGGGATGGACACTTAATGGCCTCTTTTGGGAGAAGGGTAATGTGGGCTAAGGAGATCCTAGAATCCAGGTCTCCCACCTGATGGATGGGAGCATCACAGCCTCTGCCACCTCCTATGCTTCTTCCCATGTTTATGAATGGAAGTAGCAGTTACTGCCATGCCTTGTGCTGAACTCAGTGTTGTTGGATTGCCTTAGTGACATTGAGAACAAGTCTACCAGAGCTCCTCAAGATTCTCAGTTTCTGAATCCCAGTGGGATTTAGGTGGGAACTATACGTCTAATGCTTAGATTGGGGAAGTTCTGCCCATAGGCAGAATTGCAGGTGCATAATGAAATCTTGGGTAAAAAAAAGAAGCACTTAATGAGTTTATGTAGCTGAGGAGCAGGTCTTTTCATATTTCAGTTTTAGATATAAGCACCTAACGCAAGATAGAGGGAACCTTTACACATTGAAGTCTTTTGTTTTTCAACTGGGCATTCTATATGTGCAAATGCAATGTGTTTTCACATCCCAATCAGGGAAGGCAGGAGAGGTCATGTCTCACTAATTTGTAATTTCAGATTGCTCACATAGGCTAGAATTCTCTCCTGCACAAGGCCAACCTAGTGTTTAAATCTGCAGGGCTTCAGTTGTGGATAGGGTTTATGCTGGATCCATGCATAGAGATGTATTTCACTCACAGTGACCTAAGTAGCAAAAAATACTATTGGGAAAGTAAGTGGGGGAGGTAGTGAGGGACAAAACAATATAATGCATGGGCAGCAAATAATGGTCCCAAATTCCTAATTGCTGCAGTAGAATACCATTTGAATTCTCACTTGCTACTGGGAAATATAGCACCCCGTATCCTGATGACTGATTCTGTACATTTTGTTTTGTTACTTCTAAATCAGGAGACTCAGTGGATTTTTATTAATTTTTACAAGATTAATCTTAACATCTGTATTGAGGTCTGTTGTTTTTATGTTTTACTTCATTATTCACTTGGAAACTCTGCAAGCCTGACAGTCTGTTTTAGAAGTTTATAATCTAATCATAAACACTTACTCAGCAATGAAAGTTGGAAAAAATCATTTAGCCATTTTTCATTTTCAAAAATGAAATGAATTTCATTTAAAAATGAGCAGCAGCCAGAAGGTTACATGTATTTTCAGTGTCTTACATTTTACTTCATGTGAGAAACACGGATTTGTATCTAGAAGTATTTGCAACATTACCCCATTAGCAGGTGTTAAAAGTTAAAAGCACTGGGGAGACAGACAAGATCTTTGTTAAAATTCTACTACTAAATCCAAGGGAAAGTTGGAGTGATTTCTTGTCTCTGATGGAGTTCTCCCCCCCCCCCCCCGGCAACTGCTGAATCATTTCAGTCAGCCTCAAAAGAACTTTAGAAGAGAAACATCTTCCCGTTGGAATGAATGGGGCTGCTAGAAAAAGAAAACAAACAATACAATTCAATGTGAGGGTACTTTCTTCCAAATGTTTACCCCTCTGACCAGTATGTTACATTATTAAATAGATATTTTTCTAGGAAATGGCAACTTATTATATTTTATGTGCCAAGTGATTAACTCTGTCAAAATAGTTCTTTCTTAAACAGAAGAGAAAAATGAATAAATTCTCCAGTGCCTTCTTCCACTTGTCTGCAACCACATGCAAATCTGGTGCACGTGAATTATCACAGGCAATTCAGGATTGAGAGCCCCAGTAAGAATATCCTTTGGCTAAGAAGCCACATAAAGGTGTTTAAAAAAACCAAAAAACAAACAAACAGAACACTAAAAAAGTAGCATATTCAGCAACTGAGATGGCATTCTAAAAATAAATATATAATTTAGACATCAGAGTTCCTGGGTTGGTTTGATACATTTACCTTGGTTATTTTAAAATGACACTGACAATAAGAAGCAAGTGCATACAATATTAAGTATTCTCTGCTATGTCCTCACACTACAATATGATAAAGTACATATAAACTTCAGCAGTATTAGTACATGTTGTGTTTCAGTTCAGAAGGGGATTTAGGATTGCAACTACGTAACAAACCATTTTCTTTGGACTTGTGGTTAACACAAGATAAAACATTGGCTGACATTTTTTGTAAACACTTACATGTCACTGGCAATGGAGGAGTTCCTGGACATGGACTTTGGAGAAAGGTCATAGTCACTATCTGACCGGTAGAGGAAGGACTCCCTCCGTTGACTGTGGACAAAGTTTGCCTGGAGAATTAGCCCTGACCCAGGGCTCGTCATGGGATCTAAGGGACTCCGTCCCGATGATGTGCCATTGTCTACATCAAAACTGTAAGAAAGGGGAAGAAAAAGATTTATGCTACAGGTCTAGGAGTTTTATATAAATAACAATTACAGCTGTAAGAGCCTGTCACAACATTTCACTAGCTGATAACTCTTGTTACAGCAGAAAATCTAGAAATGGTCAACTCCACTGTTAAGTGCTGATATGCAAGAAAGGCAAAATGGGGGGAGAGATTTTTGAGGGACAAAGAGAAAAAAAATACTATTAAGGCTTACTAAAGGCTACGTTCTTTTCAGGACTTGATGTGTCTACTTTGCGCTTAAGAACTCAATATGTGTACCTTCACAGTTGAGAAGTATGCTGTCTCCCTGTTCCTCTCACTAGTCTTCACCTTTCCTGACCTTCTCCCCTTGATCTCCCTCCCACCACACACCTGATGACTCCTGCTTCTCTGATATCAGGGACCCATCACTGTGATATGTGAGCACTACTCCAATATTGAAACAAAAATTGCCCTCCCTCCCCCTTTTTTTCAGCTGCTAAGAGTTGGATGCTTGACTAGACTTTAGGGCCACATCCAGATGAGCGAGCATGTGCCTGTTGTGGCATCTCATGAGTTGGAGATACCACAGGAGGCATGCTAGGAACAAAAAAAATGCAGCATGCACTGTACATTTGATACTGGGAAATCCCAGTATCAAAAAAAAAACAAAACCGGGAAAAAAAAAAACCCTGAAAAAAATCAGCACATTTCAAGCTCCTGGAGAATCCCCTGAGGCAACTGGAGGCTTGGTCCTGCATACCCACCCACAACTGCCACACTGCAGCCATGCCCCATGCCCACACCAGTGCTAGGACATGTGGCCCAGCCTGGGGAGGCTCCTGGTTCCAGGAACCACTTGGGGGGTGTGATGGGCTGGAGGTAGTGGTGGAGGTGGCAGTATGGGTGTGTGTGTGTGTGTGTGTGAGAGAGAGAAAGAGATGGGTTTTGAGGATGGGCGTACGCTCTGGGGAGGAGAAGTCATCAGAGCTTAGAGCCCCTGCTAAAGCAGCCTGTGCAGGGGGAGGCTGGCCTGAAATGGAAGGGGCTCACCCAGCCCAGTCCCTGAGCCCCAGTTAAAGGCTTTGTGGGAATGGCATGGGGATTGCTGGGGCTTGGGCACAGGTGCAGAGAGCTGAAGAGTAAGAGCTGGCACTGCTCAGAGCCATAAAGCAGCTAGTGGGACAGCTGCAACTGGACTCATATCCTGCTATTGGGACAGAGCTGCTGCTGAGAGGGAGCTAGTTGGGGCAGAGAGGGGCTTCAGGTCAAGAGTGAGGGGCACTGGAGGGGAGGGGGCTGTGGGTTGAGAGTGAGAGGCAAGGGCATGGGCAGGACACTAGGATATCAGTTCTGCTCAGCACCCTAAATCCTGGTGAGTGAATGGGGCAGGGACAGCTCTGATTTTTCTATGATAAAAAAACCCCAAAAGCAAATGCAAAGTGTATAAATATTTAGAATTAATTTTATGATGATGCTAGTGATACTGGTAGGCTTCCAAATTGCTTTAAAATTGTAAATACATCAATAAAACATTACCCAACTGATCTCTGTATATATGTAGTGGTGTTTCATTTTAATTGCAGAAGAACATGGATTTTTGGTATTTTAATGAGGTAATTTGGGGTGGGGTTATCAGAGAATTTGCCATTTTTAGACAGGGAACACTAGGATCTCTGCTAGAGACCCAGGCAGAGGAGTCTGTCCAGGGCCAGCACCAAGGACCCAGCTGGATGGCAGATGAGGTGGCTGACCCTCCTGGATATTTGCAGGCAGAAGGACATGTTTTGACAGTTCAAAATTGGCCACCGCAACGAGCACATCTTCCGAGTGAAAGCTTCCCCGATGGTAGAGTGGGGCCACCAGAAGACAAGACAGCAGTGCTGCACAAAGGCCAACTGTGCAGCCATGGCCCACTAGCAGCTGGCCCAGAGGTGTAGGAGGCTGTGCTGCAGTGCCCATACCACAGCCTAGGTGGATGTGTGGTCCCCATCTGGGTCTGGCAGACGCACAGCCATGGGGCTGCAGGTCCAAGGGGACGGATGCTGTTGCGGATGGCAACAAGTCACAGCCAGGTGGCACCCCCCACTGCTAAACTGCTGCAGTGCATAGAGGATACAGAGGCCATTCTAGGTTAGCACTGCTATAGCAGTCCAGCTGGCACAAGGGGTAGTGGACCCAGATACGAACAGGCTGAGACTCAGAAGCTCCCTGAGTTGCTCACCAGGGCAACTTTTTATATTGCTGGGGCTGAAGATCAGGGAGGAACTGGGCATGGTCAGTTTGGCCCAAGTGGCACAATTTTCCCCACACCAAAGTGTATATTCAGGCACATGTGCTAAGGCACATAGCAGCAGCACAAATTTGTTTTGGAGATAATTGAACTGCTACAAGTGCATGTTCCTGCATGTGTGGACATGTCCCAGGGCAGTGTCTGTATGCATTTATGTACTGGGGTACTTGTTGCTATAAAGTTAAGTCAAAGAAATGAGCTCTGCACTCTGCCAATCATGGAATGATTTGTAGTCGTCCTGATCTCTTGCTTTACTGAGTTCTGTTGTCTAGATTCAGCTCCTGTGAAAAATCTGCCTACTCGTGTTTTATGAATACTGTTGGTAAATCATTTCACTGTTTCCAGGGAATATGGTGTCATAGGAAGCCATGGCCATAGAAGAAGTGATAGCTCTAGTTACATAAAAAGCTAATTCCACAAAGAGCTTGGAAAATTAGAACAAAGACCTTGAACCGGACTCTGTAACAATGGGAAATGAGTACAGAATGTAAGCACCGGGAGGATGCGTTCATAGCAAACTAGGCTGCCTAGCAACCTGACAGCTGCATTCTGTACCAAAGGGAGTTTTTTTGGAGCCTGTTGCTAAATTTTGAGATTTAATGAGGTGTAATAAATAGCCTAAAGGTCACGTATGTGTGGACAGGCATCTCAGGTCTGTGTCTGAAAGGTGACAGCATAGTCTTCTAGCCAGCCCCAGATAAATGTGAGCAATTCTTGTAATCCTACCTATTTGTGCCTCTAAATCAAATAAGCAATTTTAGTTCCAGAGTTATGTAACAGGAAAGGTATTTGGGATACCTTGGGAGCTGCTACATTATACATCTCTTGTAACCCTGCTGACATACAAACATTGGAAACTAAAAGTTAATTCTAAAAGAATGCTATTAATGTCTGTGGTGGTGAACTTGAAAAAGGAGATCAGTTCAAACATCTGACAAATGTCAAGAATGAATGAAATAATTGTGTCCAGCTTGATCTCTCTATCCTTTCCAAGCAGGCAGCCAGGAAAGAAAAGAGGCACTTGGGAGTGGAAAGTAAGTAGTGTAATTGATGATCCACTACAGAGGTTTATAGGCAGAGAAAGGAGATGGTAATATCCAAAATACATTATGCTAGTTTGTAAAGATACAATTTCTTAAATAAGGAACTTTTTAGAGAACCATGCTTAGAGAAAACACATATTATAGCTCAGTTAAATATATATACCCATATTTGAGGAAACAGTGTTCCATGTCAGATTACATTCAGCTTTGCACACGTACAATAGCAGGTAACTGCTTCATTACCAGTGGTAATTTATTTGTAACTACCATCTACCATTGCTAGTAGCTTATAAAGTCAGAAGAGTTGGTGTTTCATGGGGTGATTTCATTTTCATTTTCTTTTTGCTTTTTAAATAAACCATCCAAAAAGCAGCTATTACTTTTCCAGACATGGTTATGCACTGCCTGGGAAAGGATGAATTCATGGTTTTAGTTTGAACGTTTTATTTAATCTTTTCTTTAGTCATTCCTCCTTGAACGTCAGGCAATCTGTTGTACTTTAACTGGATTTCATTGGAATCTCTCACCGCCATATATCCCATCCATCACAAATGGTTGACTATAGAAAAGGAAAACAAACCTTCTCTAACAATATTCAATACATCAGTGTTCAAAGTGGATCCAAGATGAAGAGATGCTTTCTGAACAGTGCATCGGTTAAGTCAGTAATAAAATGCACATTTCTAAGCTATTTCTTTAAATTAAAGTTCCTTTCACTCACATGTGAGTCCTTTTCCTGTGTCCTTAGACACCCTGTCATTGTGGGCCTCAGAGACTTTTTGATCTCAAATTAGCAGAATACTATAATTTGAGAAATAAAGTGTAGCACTTAAGGGCTCATGATTATCCAGCTTGTTAATTTTGGCTACCTTCAGAAATTAATGGATCGCTCCATCCTCCATCCAGAGTCAGCTCACTTGTTTAAAACATTCCTTCCATTTGGCTCTACTTACATCTCTGCCCAGTGCCCCAGAGTTTGTTCACACTGTACATCTATTTTGCTTTCCCATAAAATACTTTCTTTTCTTTAAGTACTCCTGATATCTGGCAAAGTAGCCTGGCTAATATTCACCACTCTCCCATTCATTTGTCCTATGTGTAAGAACATGACATGGTACTTTACTGCTTTAAAAAAAGAACAAACAAACCCTATTTACTTCTCCTCAATAAAGCAAAAAATCAGAAATCCAATTTTTGCTTGAATATTTACAATGGCACCTTTGGGGAGCAGGAAATATATATTCACTAAGTGGTATGTTAGAGTACTGGAAAGAGCCCTGGACTAGGACTTCAGGAACTGAGGTTCTAGTCCCAGCTTTACCATTAGCCTGGGCAAGTCACTGCTGCCTTCTTTGTTTCAGTTACTTCTGTAAAATGGGGATAATGATCCTGATCCCTTGGTAAAATGCTTTAATGTCTACTGATGAAAGGTGCTTTATGAAAGCTACCTATTATGATGACAATAAAGCACAATACATACCCTTTGCTTATAAGATAATGCTCAAAATTCTCAAGACTTGCTAACTGACATTTCAGATGTGCTATTCACCAGCAGGTTCTGCTGATCTCTGTGCAGGTACTGGGCAGATTTTAGAAGTGAGGCACTTTATTTAGTTCATGGATATACAAATAATTTACTTTGGAGTAAAAGGGCCAGAGGCTTTTATATATGAAAAACAGCCTTTTGTGCAGGTCTCCTCAACCATGGAATTAGTTAAATTAACACAGGATATTTTGTTAGATTAAGACAGTGTTTGGGGTTAATGTCAGTTTAAGTTTTCTTAATTTGTTTTGCATTATTTAACAGTTCACTTTGGCAGATGGTGTGAATTTTTCACTTATCATTCTTTTTCTCCCGGTTAAATTGTACTTTACTGCAGAAGATTTTGCCCTTCACTGTACAAAAGTTTATGTTTTAAAAGTATTTAACATTTTAAAATACATAAGTTGAATAGAAATGACAGAGCTGTCACTAAATTATTTTAGTCATGAGGGGCAATAACCTGCATTTCTGGATATACACAACTATGAATGAAGCCAAAGAGATGTTTCCATTTGCAGAAAAGTTGGAGTTTTATTTGTGCTGCCTTACTGGGCCCACCACATAGGTATCAAAAGTGAAAAAGTATATTAACCAGCTGTTGAATTTGCACAGAATGGCTAGCATCTCTCTCTTACCTAAGTATTTCATTAAAAATATGGATTAATGCTGCATTTGAGGGAAACAAGTCAGATGTGCAATGGAGAGGGGCAGTTTGGCTCCTGAACCTTCATTCTGCCGCCTGGAACTGACTTTAGAGTTGCTATTCTGCTACTTCCTGTCAGTAGACTTGCTCCAGTGAAGAACTAGATTTTTTGGAACTCAGCTGTTATACACATCCTCCTGTTTAGCACACATTATAGCCCCAGAAAAGGAGGGTAGAAAGGTGCATATTGTCACAAGAAAGATGCACTGCTTACACAAATTTCAACCACTGAGAAACCCACAGTGACGGATTCAATCAGTATACAGTTACTTTGCACTGGTAAGTGACAAGGTGGTCATTTTAAGTTACAGAATTCAGTGTGGAATGAATTATACACCATAATACCTAAGCTAGAAAAATTAAGTCCCAAAAGAGTTAAGAAATGCCAGTGTAAACTTTACCACTTATGGTATGCATTTTGACAAAGCTTCATCTGATGAGATTGCATATACCTTTGTGCACAAGAGAAGAAAGGATTTCAGTTTTCACCGCTCAAGAGTTCACATTTTAAAAATATTTAAATTTATTCATTCCCATACACACACATGGACTAGGAATGACAGACCTATTAATCATTTTAGACATGAGGGGCAATAATCTGCACTAAATTCTGCCTCATTTAGTGTTTAAAGATGAGGCTCAGTAAACCAGACAAATGATCAGGGTTTCTTTGCTTTTTCACATCCAATGCGTCCCCCATGTCTTAATCACTGCGTGCTGCCTAAACCTAAAACTAACAAAAAGTCATACATGTTCAGGACAGAAATTACACAAACTAGTTTAAGCGATCAGAAACTGATTTAAACCTGCAACAAAACATAAGCTCAGTACACATAAACCAGTTTCAAAATGGCTGAAACTAGTTTAACATAAGCCTGGTTGAACGTAGTATCAGACTTAACTGATTTGGCTCAAACCAGTTTATGTAACTCCTTTCCTAGATCCCTTTCTAGTTCAAGTAGACACTGTCCCCCAGCATACTTTCCAGCCCTGGTCTGGGCAGTTCTGTCTGCTTCAGAGAGCAGGGCTGACCCACCCCTCTACTCCCCAGCTGGAGCAGTAAGGGCTGGCTAACAAGGGGGTGGAGAGTAGGGGAGGCAAGCCTGGCTGGGGATGCAGCCCAGTCTACAGAGGAGGACTGCCCCCACGCCGCAGGCAAACCCCAGCTGGGGCCAGGGAGGGACATTAAACACCCCTTCCCCCACTCAAACATGCTGCTGGCTGCAGCCCTGTAGAGCCCTGCTGCTATAATTCTGGACTGCAAATTATTAGAGACCTCACGGGCAGCAGGAAAAGGAAATGAACACACAGTCAGAGAGCCATGCTCTAGCATCCCTAAGCCACTGCAGGTATGTGGCTGCGTTTCCTGAATCAAAGGTAAATGTCTATTCACTTCTGTTTCAATTTCATCTGTACAGTTTAGACTAACCTGCAAAGACTAAATTGATTCAGCCTTAGGGCTTTTGACTGTCTGTACCTAGTCAAAAGTAGTCAAGAACTCTCTTACAGTGCACAGTAAGCACATGCCTCATACACATTAAAGCTGTGATCCTCACCACATGCTTTCAGGGCAGGAAGTTCAATTATCCCATGCAATGTTCAGGAAGATTAAATGTTTTGTTCCAGGTCTCATAGGAAGTCTGTGGTAGCAGCAGGAAATGACCTAAACCTCCTGGATCCTAGTTCAATGAATTCTTTCCCTTTCAGGGAAACCCTGCCTCACAATATAGCCTTTCGCTGTTCTCAGGCTGCAGATCAAATCTTTGCTCAGCTCTACTTATTCCTCAGTCCAATGCATGAAAAAGTAAAGCAGCTATCCAGTGTCAAAAATTATATACAGTTATATATTAAAAACTGTATCATAATGCATGCTCACAAGAGGACAGAATTAAGATTGAGTGGGTGACTTTTACTTCGTAATTTTTTTTCTGGGCAAATGCTTAACAACCTAGTTATTTTTTATAAAGAAGTGTCATGTTGCTTGTGTGAATTCCCTTATGTTCTTAGAAAAGAAAATCCTCTGTGTGCAGTTATTTTTCTAGACACTAAGCATTCTTTATTGTACAATTTGAGACAGAAGTTAGACAGGAACTCTGATGCTAGTTTACACATGCCTTTCTCCTAAGAAAGGAAACTGCTATTGTCCCATGTATCTTCAATCACAGGAGAAGGCATAACACAGCCAACAAAATGTCTGAAGCTAGGTATAAGCAGAACTGATTCTGTAAATATGTCAAGTATGTTTTGAAATTCCTAATGCTTTTTACACATCACAGCTAATTTCTATTACAATAATATGCGTGTCTCAGATACCAATCCGAGGCCAACTTTCAAATTTAAAACTAGTCCAAAAATCAGAAATTGTATTTTTTTTGGTAAGGGGAGAGATGTTTTTTGGTTCTGGAAAATAGCAGAACATTTTTTTTTTCTCAAACTCACTATAAAAATAACTTGCCAGATCAAATATACTTGCCATACCTCAGTCAGATACATTGGAAGAAGTAATCATGACTAGTTAGAAACCCAGGGCCTGATTCTTTGCTGTATCCAGCATCATTTATAGGACTAAATTGAGTGTACTGTTTACATCTTTTTGCTACCGTGTAGAAAGGAAAAGGCCTCAATTTCCTCACTAGGTTTTGGACAGTTGATCTGGGCAGGAATTGGTGATCTGTCCTACTGGCCTGCTTTTGTGCTCAGAGCTTGTTGGGGCTATCCAAAGTATGTGTGTTGTAGGTTGGTATGTAACCCAATCACACAGGGGCTGATCACAATCTGTTCTTAGATAGCACAGCCTTTGAATTTGCTCTGCTTTAAATTGAAATTATTTCATCAGGATATGCTAGTTCATCTGATGTGGAAACCATGCCAAGTATTATGGCTCAATTATTCAAATAATGTATAAAGACTCATGTGACACTGTGTCAGCAAAAGGCATTTCAGCAAAGTTGGTCATTGTCCCAAAGGATGTTAATATTACAAATTGTGTGAGAAATGAAGGAAAACAGCTTTTCTTTCAAGAAAAAAACAGAAGTTGACTATTAGCATGAGCTCCTTTTTTATTAAAGTATTTCAGACAGCCATGACTAACTTCTGCCTTGATTTCCTCAGTGAATGTAAATTCAGAGTTCTACAAAAGCATGAAGAGAAAAGCAGCCAAAATAGCCTCCCTGTATTAATCTAAAGTCTTGTTCAAATTAACATGCACATATTAAAATTGGGTTCCTTTGTGAAAATACTGAATTTTGAAGAAACTTTAAATATCAACCTTAAACACTGGAGTATGCACAAGTAACATTTATTTGGCCTACTTGCATTCTGATTAATTACTCTGATATTAAAATCCTGGAGCCTGAAAATTGACTTTTCATCCTGGTCTTTATAACCTGGAAAGAGCCATGCAAAGGCCATTCAGCAACAGGGATAAAAATCTAGTTTATTTCTCTTCATTAGAAGTCTTCTATAGCTAGCTTTTTCCATTGACTCACAGCAGGACTTCAGGTGTTAAAATTGGTTAATCTAGCTTCTTCAGGAATTAAAAAAATTTTTAGAAGTTCTTGAATGGCTTCGCATAATAGCTTGTTATTTGAACTGAACTTCCTATAGAGACACTAACTCTTTGGGTTTCTTTAGTAAGATTCTTTTACGTACAAAAGTGCCTAGAGGCTTACTGTAACAGTTTTCTGTTTCCTTTGTACCAGTAAGAAATATGATAGATGGAAGTGATGGGAATATGTTAGAGAAAATTTTTCACAGGAATTTCAGTATAAAATATTTTATTCCACTGCCCTGCTCTTGCAACAAATATCTCTGAGAATAATCCATATGCTCTCCATAGTGAAACATCATGAACACTTGACCTTTGTTGAAGAGATTGTACTATATGTTTCATAATAAAGGAATATTGATAAGGAGCCTAAATTTGAATTTTCTTCTTCATGTAAGATTAGAGAATTCATGTCAACAATTTTCTTGTGACTTTGGATTTCTATTATTCAAACAATTCAGTAAAACACCCTTATAATTCAATCTGTTTTTAGAAGTGATGGAGGGGGTGGATGGGAGGAATTCCAGCTGAAAATATATGAAAATTTGTCATTGGATGCAATGTCTTTGTTTTAGCACCAGAAATTATGTTTACTTTGGTATCACTGGCTGGTTGTACATGCCATGGGAGTTTAATTTGGTTTAGTTCTCCCTAAATTGAAACAGTGGGTTTTTAAAAACACTGCTTAAGTTTAGGGATAATTAAACTAAACTAACCCCCATGGCATGTACACAAGGGTGGGGGCCTGATCCTTACCGGCCTCTTCAGCAGAGATGGTGGAGCTGCCAGTGGGCCAAGCGGTCCCTGAGCTGCGTGGGGGGCCCCCCAGGCATCACCTGGCCAGGTGGTCCTGGGGGCCTGCCACAGCTGTGGAGGGAAGCACTGTCCCACTCCACCCCCCAACAGCAGCTGGCAAGGGAAACACTGGCCCCCGCACAGCATAGTCAGGCAGGCTCCAAGGAGAAAAAAGACCAGATCAGGCTCACTGTTTTAATTTATTTTTTTCTTCGTCAGTGGAGCCTGCCTTCATGGGCTCCCACCAGGTCCCACAGCCAGGTCCCACAGCTGTGTGAGGGCCCACCAAGCCCCGAGCATGTCAGCTTCCAGCGCCCCATGCACCATTGCATTTTGTTAGGTAGCAAACTAAAACACCTCAGCGATGTTTTATCTTGCTACATACCAAATTCATTTAAAGCAGAATATGTGTTGAGTGTGCAAAGACCAATTCCATTAAAGCAGAATATGTCACTGAATGTGCAAATAGCAACACCATTAAAGTGGTGCAAAAGGACATTTAAGCTGTTTTATAGGCCAATTTGGTGGAATGGACAAAGGCCCACTGTCTTTGGAAGCATTCTATATGATAAAATATCATGCATGGGGGAAAATACTAGGATATCATGGGATGATGATATATTTACCTAGAAAAATGGACTGAAATTAGGAGAATCATAAAAATAAGGCTACCTAATTATGTTTGACAATAATCCACCTCTAAATATTTAAGATGTTTTTCTTATAGTATCTTAACTATTAAAGCTGCATTAAAATGGCAAAGAAGCTTCTTAGACTATCTAGTCAGTCTCCTTAAAATAGATTTTCAAGTGTTTGATCACTTATTCCAAATATCACAGGCAGCTAGACTTTACCATCTAAAGACACCACTCCATAGATTTAGCTATTGCACTGTCAAGATGTTCCTGATATTTAAACTAAAAAATGCTCTTTTCTTTAAGTTATCTTAGGTATAGCTCCATATATCATCTATCTGTTGTAGTAACCCTTTAAAATATTTATACACTTTATTAGATTAATTCTAATGTTCATGCTGTTGTTTCTACCTTCATTATGTTCTTTCATTCTTTCTTCCTAGTGAATTTTTCTACCCATGGCTCATTTTTAATATTTTGTGAACAATTTGTGTACAACTTTCTAGCAATATGGTGCACGAGAAGTGAAAGCTGAATTCCAGATATTACCATACCAAAATCATAGGGATTAAGATCGTCTCCTCTTTGCCATGTGACATTTATATATAGTCTACAAAAACACTTTTCTTTTTGCAGCATAATAAAAGTGCAAGGTAGCAAATAACAACCCCCCCCAACAATTTCAATGAGATGCAATAATTTCTAGCATTTGTCATATGAAAGTGAATAAAATATTAATTTTGAGTTTGTAATAAAGAACTCTGTCCAGGTTTTTATTTATTTTAAGTACTTTTGTACTTTTATTTGTCCTAATAATTTAAATAACCTTATTAGCACCAATTTACAGACAGGAAAGAGAAAGCCCCTGACAGATATTAAAACAATGGCATCATTGGAATTGGAGAAATTTTATGTCCCATCCTAAACATCATGCCTCCTGCTGTGCCAGAAGTAAATGGCAGGAGGCACAATGTTTGGGATATGGCATAAAATTCTTCTGATCCCAACTGTGCAACTGTGGAGCTGCTGCCAGTCTGATGCACAGATTGGGCAGATAGCTCTGTCCCAAACCCAGGGTTTCCCTCAGTCCTGAAGCAGTTCCAGACCTGGGATTATGCAAGGCCAGGAAGACAACCAGCTGATTTTTAGCCCCAGCCCTGGTCTGGTTTCAAAACCAAGGTTGCCTGGGGCAGGCTGACAATCAGCTGATTGTTGGTTTAGCTCTGGTTCCAGAAGTGCTGTACATTTAATTTATGGTGCCATACAAAAGATGTTCTATGTATTTTATGGAATATCTTTGTGACTGGTTTGCCACTTAATGGTATCACAAATCAGATAAATGGGTAGTACCATTGTTATTTATGGAATAATTGACAAATTTATTGCATCATAATTGTAACATATGCCAGGGACCTGGGGCACAGATATTGATCTTGTGAAGATTCACAGTGGAAATCTGTAGGAAGGACAGGACTGAATTTGTGAAAGGCATCTTTGTTATCTATACCCAGATGCCTTTTATAAAGCTTGTCCATAATAAATGTCCTTCCAATATTTGTCACACATTATTTCATGTAATCTCTGCATGAATCACATTTTGAGAATGACTTTTTGCAGATCTATCTATTGAAGAATAATCCTTCCTTCTTCCTCACAACATTACAGTGTGCTGGTTATTCCATAGGGCCAGGATGGAATATTTTACCCTCCTTCCCTGTATATTTTAACAACTTCTACAGCAGCAGTATTCATCTAAAGATTTGGCTGCCATAGTCCCCTTGCTTTACCTGTGGCAGATAGGACATTATGTCTTGTGTTGGGTCTGGGTTAACTGCATAGTTTTGCGAGGAGGTTAGACAATGGATTTGTGTAAGATGGTTTGAATAGGGAGGATTCTACCTCAGGAAGGGAGATGGACTAGGTGATCTCTAAAGGACATTTCCAATAGAGGTGCACTGATATATCAGTCTATATCAGATCAGCACCAATAAAAAGAAAATTTACATTATTGGCAATTTACTTTTTTTTGACCGGTGATAGTGTCACTGATAAATGCTGGGTGCATGTGTGCCCCACATGCACATGGCCAGGAATGCAGCCTGGCAGATTAGAGAGCAGAATCTGGCCAGTAAGTTGGGAGGCGGGGAGATGGGTGTGCTAAGGGCAGCTCAAGGTCCCCACAGTGAGGAAAGGAATGGGGCTGGGGCAGGGGCAGGTGCTGCCCAGCTGAGGCAGGGTGGGGTGTGGGATGGAACAATGGGTGTCTTATCCAGGGGGTGTGGGGATGAAGAGGGGAGGCAATTCTCTGCTATGTGCACACCCCTGGGGGACACATGGGGGCATGTGCCTCCCTCCTGGATTTGTGCATGGGATGAAGGTAGCTGCCCACTGCAGGCTTGGGGCCAGGGGCTGTCCTGGCCTCTTCCCAGCAGGGGGGCTGGCCTACAGCTGCACTCAGGGTAAGAGGGGGTGGGGCAGAGCAGGTGGTGGTGGCAATGGGAGTTGGGGCTATGGCAAATTTTGGGGTGGCTGTATCCAACCCCACAGTTACTTCTCCCAGCACTGATGCCACCCACCCCATTCCTGCCTGCCCCAAGCACAGCCCTGGTCCAGCCCCTCCACTGGGAAGAGGCTGGTGCAGCCCCTGGCTCTGAGCTTGCAGTGGGCAGCCTGCCTTCGCCCTTCACAAAAATCTGGGGAGGAGGAGGGGCACATGCCCCTGTGCTTTCCCGGGGGGGGTTGTACGTGGCAAGGAGCCACCCCTCTTCCTCACCCTCTATGGCCTCTGGACAAGCCACCTGTGGCTCCGTCCCATGCCCTTCCACTCTGGCTGGGCAGTATCTGCCCCTACCCTTGCCCCATTCCCTCCCTCACTATGGGGGCCCTGATCTGCCTCCCCACACCCTGTTCCACCACAGACTTATATGCCAGATGCTGCTCTCCAAGCTACCAGGCTGCATATCTGCTATTGGATCGGTATCATCCAATATGGCTAGTTAATCAGTATTGGTCATCAGTATTGGCCAAAAAAGTTTATCGGTACACCCCTACCTTCCAGCCCTAGTTTCCTATGATTCTAGGATTGCCTAATTTGATATTCATTACCACTGTTAGTTTAAATTATTACTTTAAGTAGTTTGGAAACTGAAGTAGTAAAGAAATATGCATAACATGCATTAAAATATGGCTGTATGTTCATAAAATTATTTCTAGTGTTTTGTAGTTCTAAGTGGTGTTATTTCTCTCTCTTTTTGCATTTATTTCTAATAACTGTAAGAGAAAAGCTTTTGGGGAATGTTTGTGTTTATTTTATAATTAATAAAAATGCACAGCAACATAGCAAACCTATCTGCCAACACCAACCAAAGTCTCTCCAAATACCACCTTAATGCATTCCACAGCCACCCCTTTTATGCCAAACCTCAAATGTAAATGTGAATCTAATATATCTGTAGATTATTAGAATTAAGTTTTGTGGAAGCAGGCTAGAGAAATAAAATCCAAATTCCAGGAAACTGAACTGACAACAGCCAGCTTCCTGTTCATGAATTCATTGAATTCTGGAAGTTATTATCAGAAGTTACTGACCTACTTTTAAATGATTTCAGAGTCAACCATGAAATGAGATGGGTATGGAGGGAAAGAGGCAGACTCTCTGATGTACAAGACCATATGATGAAATGAACTCAAGTTCACAGAAGACTGTGGTATATATATATATATCTTATTTAGCTAGTCTGTAAGGTAGGCCTCCAATCTGCCTTCTTCCTGACTTGAAAGCTGACTACCTCTAGCTGTACAAGACCTAAACCAACACCTTCAATTGCACCTGAAAACAAACACAACCTAATGAAAACTTAAGAGAATTCCCCAAGGCTATGCTGGGCACTTATTCTATTCTTATTCTTATTCTTATTCTAGGCACTCACTCAGTCTCAGAACCTGCACAGACCACTAGGTAATCCCACTAGATACCTCTTCCCAATGAATTATGCACCTACCTTTTAATAGCTTTACTTAGACCATTTTACTTAAGAGAATCTGGTGGGAGATAGTGTTAAAAGCCTTAATACAGTCAGTGTACATTCCATCCATTACAATCCCCAGTTTCAAAGGGTCATCAATTTGTCACAGAAGAGTATTACATTGTAGGTATAACTTGTTCTTAAATCCAAATAGATTTTTGTTTATCACCTTGTTAGCCTCTAGGACAGGTACTTATAAACTGTTTTTATGATATGCTTCAGTATCAATGTTTGACTGGACTTCCTGTAACTCCCTGGATTCTTCTTTTTCCCTTTCTTAACAATGGCATTATATCTGCCCTTTTAAGATAGGGGCAGACACTACACATAAACCGGTATAAGTGATCAGAAACTGGTTCAAGTCTGTAACACAACAGAAGTTCAGTGCACACAACCACTTTGAAAATGGCCCAAACCAGTTTAAGATATGCCTGGATGAATGGACTTAACAGACTTAGGTTAAATTGGTTTACTGAACTTCTGTCAAGAGCTGACCCTAGGAGTGTGTGGGGCTTGGGACATATCAGCCTGTACAGGACCTCTGTGGGGGGTGGCAAGCAACTGGAGTGCGGAGCAGTAGGGGAGCAGGGTGATGAGTAGCTGAAGCGTGGAACAGGGGGAGGGGGCAAACAGCTGGAGCGCAAAGCTGGTGGCATGCAGCAGCTGCACGGAGTGGTGGAGCCTTCGGCATGTGCAATGGCGCTGTCCATGGGGCCTGTATGGCACTGTCTGTGGGGGGCCCCCCAAAGCTTGGTTGTCCCAATTCACCCCCACAAGGGATGGCTCTGACTTCTGTCCCAGATTCCCTCCAGATTTAAATTAACTCACAGTCCCTCAGCATCTCAGGATGCTTTGCATCTCCCCTGCAAACCCATCCCCCTTGCAGGATTGGCAGGCAAGTCTTGGCCCAAGCTATCTGCTCCAGTTGAATAGGGAGGTGTGCTCTACTGTATCCAGGCTCCTGGCCAAAGCCACTTCAGGCATGTGATTGCAATCCCAGAATCAAAAGCAAGTGCCTGTTCACTTGTGTATCAGTTCAATCTATGCATCTTAGATTAACCTGTGAAGATTGAATTGATTCAGCCTTGGGCTTTTTGACTGTCTGTACTTAGCCTTACAGTAACCTGGAACTTCACCTGAACCCTACCGATGATTAAAGTTGTACAGCCAGTGGCTCCACTAGCACTTCAGCCAATTCCTTGAGTATTCTAAGATGAATTTCATCAGACCCATTTGATTAGAAAACACCTATCTTAGCTAAGTAATCTCTAACTTATTTCCCTTTTCTAGGCTGAGTACCTACCTCACTATCCTTGATGCTAACTGTGCTCATCATCTGACTATTGCCTTTTTATGATGGCTGAGGTAAAACTAGAATTAAACACTTTAGCCTTCTCTACATTGAACATTATTATTTTCCATTCCCTATTCAGTAAGGGAATTAGGCTTTCCACCCCCCGCATAGTTATAGAGAATTTCTTTTTTTATTGCTTTAGTGTTATTTATCAGTTAAATTACAGCATATTTGTTTTACTGTTTAAAAGTAAACAGTACTTAGCATTTCTGTGGTTTTTTTCAGCATCATATGATTAACTCTTGACTGAGGAACCATCAAATTTTCTTACCATTATAATTTTTAATACACTGTTAAGATTCTTCCCCTCCCAACCTTCTTCCCTCAGTGCTTGTTATCAACCTCTATCACCTTTCTAGGCTGTTATTAAATCTATTCAGGCCCATGTCTGCATCTTATCCTGGATTCTAGAAATCCTGGCTGCAGCCCTGCAATACACAAACAACAGCCTTAAAAGGAAAATAAAAAGGTCAGGAGCCTTTGTTTTGGGAGGGTGCCAAAGTTGGAGTATCTCAAGCGCAGGTGCTCATGCTGTACTTTATGTATGGCTTTAAATACTAATAGAGAGACCTTGAAGCACACTGATTGACTAATAAATGGCCTGTACAAATGACAGTTCTAGCAATTAATCCAATACAAATTACAAGTTATAATTCTAGTTCTGGGGTTATTTTTCCTTCCTATTCTTATAGTTAGTGGAATGGTAGCGCTGCCTATTAAGATTGCCTAACATATCCATTGCAAGACTGTTTTTAGAGGTCTATAAATTTGCCAAATTCTGACCAATTAGACTTATTTTTCATTGCAGATATCTGCCTCAGAGTACCTCCATGCTGCTGGATGAGTCCATTTTTCACAACCAAACTTTGCATAGGTGGTTATTTTACTGGCTGCCCAACATGAAATACTTGGTTCAGATTTTAAAGTGCTGGGTATTCGGAAATGTGGTTGCAGTTGATGAGATGCACACATAAGGCAGTCTATAAAGCTAAAACTAAGAAGTGTGAAAAGTCAGGTGCCAGGCATCTCAAATTGAAGGTGTAATATTAATGGATATTTTGCCAATATTAATGGATACTTAATTTCTCTGTCCCTGCTCCCCATCTGTAATTGTAAGAGATGATACTATCTCCTGATTTCAGTGGGGTTTGATGAAAACAATTGCATTAATGTTTGTGAAGTACTCCAATATGATCACAAAAATCACCATAGAAAAGTCTATGAGAAAATTAAATTCTGTTATCAGCACAAGGTTTAGAGAGTATGCAAGTAGTATGGGTCTATACTACCAAACAGCAAGGAGAAGATAAAATATTGAATATCTATTCATCAGTTGAGTTCCATTTATTTCAGACTCTGAATGAGACATAGCTCTGATGTTAAAAAATAATAGGTGATCACAGAACAAGAGACTGTAATGCAATGTATATGCACAACAAAGCTAAAAGAATGTTATATAGGCAACCACATTTTTGGCATTTTCCTGGTTTTGATTATTTAATCTTAATTAGTCATTTTGATATAATTCTTTGTATACAATTATGTACATCTTCAAGATGCTTTGCCATGAATCATTATAATAATGAATTCAATCAATAAATATTAAATAAGGTTCTTTTGTAATCATATGTTTTAAATTTTCTCTGTTCTTTATAAGAATATGGTAACTATTCACCAGAGTTACTCATAGATTCCACAGGGTTCAACCTGCAATTGCAATGTTGGAAACTTGCTTTTTAGTGGTTAGGATATATACTTCATGACTGCATTTCACTCTGTTTATAATATAAATTCAACTGACTGTGCATTTAATAAGGATAATTAACACATTTTTCTTTTCTGAAATCTTTACTTCAAGCATAATTTAAACAAATTTTAATTTAAATCCCCTGCATTTCTAAATAGATTACATGAATTCTGTTAACTATTAAAAGAACCACATCTTGCAGATGCAGTTGACAAAGAGCTGGCCAGGCTGACAGAGCGAGAGCCACAAATGTAGTATGTCAATTATTAACAAAAGGAATGCATCATCAGTGCAAAATTACCACAGGCCTTCAGCAGCCCTAATTTACTGCACTATATACAGCAGCATAAGTCTGTAAATTTTCAAGAACCAATTCCAGATGAAATCAAGATGAAATAAAACTTCTTCTCACGGCAACTGCAGCACACTTCTTTTCCCCACTGCAAAATGCAACCACAGAGCTGCCATTTTACACTTTCTTTGGAAGGGCTCCTGAGAGAATGCTAACATTTCCCCTAACGTCTCACATTATGCAGTTAATTATGCCAACTGAATTACACATTTACTTATTAAGAAAATTGGAGTCTGAGAATGACAAGGATTTGTTAAAACTAATTTTTTTAGCAGAAATACACTTAAAGCTTTGCACTGAAATAGGAACAAAATTGATCCACTATTTTGTAAGACTAGGGACAGAAATTATTATACACAAGCCAAGTGATTGGAAACCAGTTCAAATTAATAACACAACAGAAGTTCAGTGCATATAAATCACTTTCAAAATGGCCCAAACCAGTTTAAGATACATGTGGATGGATGTAGTATCAGTTTTACATATATAGGTTAAATCAGTTTATTGAACTTCTATCCCAGATCCCCTCCAGATTCAAGTTAACTCACAGTCCCTCAGCATCCCAAGATGCTTTGCACCTTCCCTGCAAACCTCCCCTCACAGAGTGGGTGAGTTTGCCATGGCTCAAGCTGTCTGCTCCAGACAAACAGGGAGGCATGCTCTAGCAACAGCCAGTGTCTGGCCTGGGCCACCACAATGCATGTGACTGCATTTCCAGAATCAAAAGTGATGTCTGTTCACTTTCTTATCGGTTCAATCTACACAGCTCAGACTAACCTGTGAAGACTAAATTGATTCAACCACGGGCTTTTTGACAGTCTGTACATAGCCAAAATAACAATATTCTAGGAAATAAAAAGCAATGAAGAATGATTAGAGATAGTAGCAGCCCTTGACCCCCAACAATTAATAGCACCAACCTGTTGCCCTTTATGCCAAGCTGATACCAAAGTGCTTTACTCAATTCAAATCATTTTGTCACTTTATAAAAATGCTTACAGTAGTGTTAGAGTGATATAGCCATGATGGTCCAGGATTTATGAGAGAGGCAAGGATTTCTTAGGGTGATAGCTTTTATTGGACCAACTGCATAGTTGGGATAGAGTTAAATAAGCTTTCAATTGCAAGACATTCATCTTCAGGTCTGAAATACACGCATGCAAAACAATCAAGGGGTGTACGTTGTAGCTGTGTTTGTCTACGGACATGGGCAGACAAGTTTCTTTGGGTGAATCTGTTTTCTTTTATTAGACCAACTTAAATAACTGGAAAAAAAATTTGTAGCAAGCTTTCAGGTTTAAAAATCTTTAGTCAGGCTGAGAAATCATCTGCAGCTGGTGTGCACTCTTCTGGGTGGAAAGAATTCTAAATAGGCCAGAGGCTGGTATGCATGCAAGAAAGGCAGTGAGTGAAGATGTAAATTGTGGAGTCAGTGGGTGAGAGACGGTGGGGAGGAGAGAAGGGGGATGAATATAGCAGGTAAATAGTGGAGAGGTAACTAGGGAGTCAGAAGTCAGGCAGGTTATAATGTTTCATAAATCCAATGTCTATATTTAGTCCGTGATTTTTTGTATCGAGCAGGTTGATGAAGTGGAGTTCATAGGCTCGTTTCTGAAAAGTGTTCTGAAGTTTCCTTTGAACTTGAAAGTCTGAAGAGAGAGAGGTTTTCTTGTGCAAAATGTGCCCCCGTAAATAATTGTTTATTTTTGTCTTTAAGAGATTTCTGGTGTGCATTCATTCTGCTGTGCAGTTGTTGTTTGGTTTCTCCTATGTGTTTTCCATCGGGGCATTTGGTGCATTGGATGAGATATATTACGTTTCTGGAGGTGCAGGTGTAAGATCCAGGAATGCTGATAGCTTTGTTGTGGGGTGTAGTAATAGTGGGGATTGTGGAGATGTGTTGGCAGGTTTTGCATTTCTTGTCATGGGATGGTGTGGATCCTTTTGGTGTGTTCTGGACTGTAGGAAGTTTGCTTCTGGTGATGAGGTTAGCAAGGTTCAGGGCTTATTTGAAGCTTAAGATGGGTGGTTCTGGGAAGATCTCTTTGAGAATTGCGTCTCCTTCTAGTAGGGATTGCAAATGTTTGAGGATTTTCTGTGTGGGTTTGAGGGAAGGGTGATATGCCATAACCAGCGGTGTGTTTTTCATGGGGGGTTTTCTCCTGTACTGCAGCAATTCTTCATGGGGTATCGAGGTGGCTCTTTCAAACATGTGATCTATCTCTCTGGAGGAGTGTCCTTGTTGAGTGAAAACCTTTTTAAGATTAGTGTGGTAACAATCCTGGGTGTTTGCCTCAGTGCAAATTCAGTGGTATCTGACGGCCTGCCTTTATAATATCACGGCTTTCTCGGTGTGTTCAGGGTGATTGCTGGTTCTGCACAGATATGTATGCTGGTCTGTGGGTTTCTTGTCTGTACATGTACATGGTCTGTATTTTACCATTCTGGATGCTGATCATTGTGTCTAAAAAGGAGATGTTGGTGCTGGAGTATTCAAAAGATAGTCGGATGGAGGGATGATGATTGTTGAATTTCTCATGGAACTCAATCAGAGATGAAAATCATAGTTTTAATGTACAGCAGATTTAGGAGCGAGGCAGAGGCTGCAAAGCCAGCAGCCATTACCCAACTTCCACAGAATTGTACAGAGGCTCTGCTGCCACTCTATAGCTGGCCCTGAAGCCCTGAACTGATTCACCAGCACCCAGACTGGATTCTTGAGTTTGAATTTGTTCTGCTGAGGTAAGTGAGTTGTACCTTGCTCTGCAAGTCATCTACCAAAACCAAAAGGGACTATGATATTGCTGGGGTAACCATATTTTCCTAGTTTGAAAACAGGATATCTGCTCTCTAGCACTTAGAGAGGATAGTGGGAGGGGAGCAAAACATTTCTATTTTCACGGGGACAATCCTATTTTAAACAGTAATCGCAGATATCCTACTGAAGATGAGACAAAAATAGTCATTTGACCAAACCAATAGGACAGTTGGTACAGGAGTTTAAAATAGAACTGTCCCAGTGAAAATCTGAAATCCGGGCACCATAGATGCAGCTAAATATGAGGAAGAGAAGCAGAATCAGAACCTTTCGTGGCTTTGGTATCTTTTGAATAAAAATAGATTCAAATAGGGTTTATTCAAATACAAAGGCATATACAAAGAGTGAAACTTAACTCAGACCAGAAGGCATCCATCCCTTCAATTAAACAAGCCACTTCAACTTTTCAAAATAATTGCACATAGGTTACATTTATTCAAGAAAGTTGATTAGCAACTTGATACCCGCAGTCCCATTCTTGATGCAGATGTCATTACTAAAATTGGGAAAGAACATGCCACAATTGCTGACACCAAGGACGTGATTTTATTACTCTGGAAAACTTACAAAAGGCACAATCCAACAGAAGCACAGATGGAGAAATGCCAGCTTCTTGAACTACTGGACAAAGTGGAACACTGACAATACAGTCCTGCTACTTGCTTTGTTTAGACTTTACTTTCACTGTGATCCAGTTATTTTGTCCCTGTGAAGGATTCCCAGTAGAATGTGCACTTTTACAAACTGTAAAAATGCTATTCTGATAATCTTTTCAGCAAAACTTGAGCAAAAACTCTAAAGCTCTTGTAAGCCTATTTCTTGCAGACACATATGTGCAGACAACCATTCCAGTTATATGTATATACAACCAGCAGCCAGTCCTAGCACAAGATAGTGGAAAAAGAATTCATGAACAGTCTCTGCCTGGTGAAATAAAAGAGTACCTGAAAAGGCTCAAACTCTGTGTAGTTGGGTAAGGGATGTTAGTACATTCATATCTAAACTAGTTAAGGTGGTCATGTTTTTTTTCTTTTTGGCAAGAAATGGTCTGATGGAAATAGCTTTCGACTGGGACTCTAGGGTCCTGAGTTCTATTCCTAGCTCTGTCATTGGCCTGCCGAGTAAGTTGCACAAGTCACTTCACATTTCTGTGCCTCAGTTTCTGTAAAACTGAAGTAATAAGACACATTTCTCTCAGATCTATTGATGAAAGCACCATGGCCAAGAGACATTAACATTTTTATTAGATCTGTTATTAATAAAATCAGAAGTTGTGGTAAAAAGCTTCTAGTTTGTCACTGAAATTTCACATTTTGATTTAAGATTATGTTGTACTCCTTTTAAAAGTGTTTCTTCCTTTTTTATTATAGAAGGAATGACGTACACATTGGCTTTTACTTTTTCACTTAACAAACTTTCTAAAACTTCTCCAACTTAGGATCAGTTCCGCTAAGACAAAGGAAATAAAAAAGAGGGGAGGGGAGAAAAGAATGGGAGGAAATAAACACCCTCACATTCTATAATATTCAATGGCCCAAAAGACAAGGGGAAATCAAGTAGACAAGATTTTATACAATTTCCTTTAATGTTCCTCAAGCAAGTTTCATGAAAAACTAGGAAAAAACAGAAAACTCATTCTGCTTCAGATGTTCATTTTTCATAAAACTTTTTTCTTTTTTCACCCAGCGCTATAAACTAATAAAGCATTTTCTCCCATCAAATGTGGAAGGTCAATATAAAAGAGAACATATAGGTGGAATTGATTTCAGGGCAATCAAATAGTGTTATAGAAGTAAAATAAAAATAATTTAGTCTACCAGTTACTTGCACACTAAATGGCATCAGTAGTTAGAGGCTGCAAAATTGGTAAAATTTCTAACGGGCACTTTTGAAATCTGTGACCATGTCTACACTTAAAAAAGTTTGCTGGTATAGCTACACCAGTACTCTTCACTGGCAAAGTCCTCCTACTTTGGACAGTGCTTGTAATGGTCCAGCAAAATTTGCTGGGATAGATTTTGCCACTACCGTTTTTCTTTCTCCAATCCCACTTCAACCCCAGAAACAGCAATGCCAGCAAAAGTGAAGCTTTGTTAGTATAATTTCATCTACATTAGCACTAATACAGCTGTCTTGGTCAAAAATGATATTTTAACACATTCCTGTCCAACACAATACTTGATGTCCATTTGCTCCACAGCTGCCCTCTCATCCCTCTGATCTTCCCAAGGTACACAAATGGCATCTTTATAATATGGACTCATGGGAATACGGTTACTATATTTACAGTATCAAGAAAGAAGACACCTGTGAGGGGGAGGGAGGAGAGGGCAGAGAAGGTGGGAAGGCATACAATTATGGGGTGGGCAGTCATATGCCAGTGCCCTGCCCCTACCTCTCACTCCTAAGCCCCTGCCCCACCAGCCCTGACAGCCCCACCTCACTCCCAACCCACGCCCCACTGGCCCCCAGCACTGCCAGTGCCCTACACACTGGGCCCACAGCTCCCTGCCCCCCACCTCTGCTGGTGCCCCTCACTCCCAACCCTCAGACCCCTGCCCCCCCAGCCCGGCTGGTGCCCCTCGCTTCTGAACCACAGCACCTTGGACCACCAGCCCTGCTGCCCAAGCAGCTCCCACACTGGGCACGCGCACGCACACACACGCGCGCGCGCGCGCACACACACACACTCACACACACACAGTCTCTTTAACTGGGAGTAGCTTGCCGAGGCCTGAGCAGAGAACACATGATCTCCAAAAGCCCACTCTAACACCTCCAGCACCTTGCCCACTGCTCCCAGCCCCGAGCAGCCAGCCTGGGAAAGTAAAGGGAAGGCAAAAAACCTGGACATTTGCTCTCATTTTAAAAACCTGCCCAGACACAAGGACAGGGGGCCAAAAAAAGGACATGTCTGGGAAAGCCTGGACTTATGGTAACCCTACATGGGAAGAAACCTCTAGAGAAATTTCAACAAAACTTTAACAATTTCCACTTCTACCTCAAACAAACTCTGGAATACTCCACCCAACAAATTTGCTTCCTAGAAACTATGGTGAAGGTTTGCATTGGTCGTATTGGCACCACTTTGTATCAGAAACCAACTGACCACCACAACTACCTTCACACAACCAGCTTACATCATAAGCACTAGAACCATCATCTATAGGCAAGCTCTCTGTTGCAGCTGCATCTGCTCTGATCCCACTGACTGGGATACATAACTTAAGGGTCTGTAGCAGGAACTCCGACAGTTAAAATACAATCCCAAAAATGTAGCCACTCAAATCAATAAAGCCAGACTCAGACCTCACTTTGACATGCTACAATACCAACCCAAGGACAATGGAGTCTGTATGACTGACACCTACAGCTCCCAGTTTGAACACCTTATACATCCTTAGTGACCTCCAACCCCTCCTGGGAAAAAGATGACCATCTCAAAGTAGTTACTGTCCTAGCTTATGGGTAGCTGCCCCCAATCTTCTCAACAGTTGGATGCTTATCTTGCTGTGATCTTTTGACCCTAGCTGACTTCCTGCCCCTTGGGCAGGGGGCTGGACCCAATGATCTTACACGGTCCCTTCCAGCCCTAAAGTCTATGAAATTTATGAACCCCAAAAGGTGTCTCTCAAGCAACAGGCTACCTAATTACAAGACTCATAGATGCACCAAGCCTTGCAACAGAATCGGGTTTCTTCTGTTAACCAGCATCAATAAAGGCCACATCATCACTGGACTGAACAATGCAAATTATAATATCCGAGGTTAACTCACGTGCAACTCTACCAACATCATATACATCACCATCAGCTCACAGTTCCCCCTGCTGTCTACATTGGACAGACAGGGCAATCCTCGCACAAAAGAACAATTGAGCACTGATCTGACATTAGCTGCAGGAAGACATGCAGGCCTCTGGTAGAATACTAACCTCCCTAGACACAGCTTGGACGGTATGAAGTGTGGTTTAAATAGGGACTATGGATTTTTATCCCATTACTTGGATTAGCTTTTGTGACTCCTTTCTTTCTATGGGTTTATTGTCATTACCCTACTTGCCCTTTCTCTTCTCTCTCTTTCTCTCCCTCTCTGTCTCTCCCTCCCACCCCGCCACTTTCTGCCTGTTGTATTCACATTTCTCTCTGTTTCCTATGCACTGCTTTATGTAGTCCTTTCATAGCATCTGATGAAGTGGTCTTAAATCTATGAAAGTTTGTGTTCTCCCTCTCTCTCCTCCCCCACTATAGAAAGGATGTGGACAAGTTGCAGAGAGTCCAACAGAGAGACAGAAAAATGGTTCGGGGACTGGGGCACATAACTCATGAGAAGAGGCTGCAGGAACTGGGTTTATTTAGTCAGCAGAAAAGAAGACTGAGGGGAGATTTAATAGCAGCCTTTAACTACCTGAAAGTGGTTCCAAAGAGGATGGAGCTGGACTGTTCTTAGTGGTGACAGATGACAGAACAAGGAGCAATGGTCTCAACTTGCAGCAAGGGAGGTTTAAGTTGGATATTAGAAAAAACTCTGTCACTAGGAGGGTGGTGGAGCACTGGAACAGATTACCTAGAGAGATGGTGGAATCTCCAAACTTGGAGGTTTTTAAGACCTAGATACACAAAGCCTTAGTTGGGATGATATAGTTGGGTATGGTCCCGCTTTGACCAGGGGGTTACATAATTTTCATAAGCAGACTAAAATAGTAACACATGTTTATGTGCTCAAAATGTAAAGTAACAACTATAAGTTTATTTAGTCTTTATAAAGTCGTACAATTTAAGGAACTGGTACAAGGATTCTTTGACACATGGAGTTTTTTGCTAGGAAACCTAATTGCAATTCCTCATGTAGTATTTCAAGTGAAAAAAGAAACATTCACATGTTTATTTATGCTTCAGCTCTTAAAATATATACATTTTCTGTCATTAGAAAAATTGAACAAATAAATAATGATAGTATATTCATGGGGGTTTTTTTTACTTTTAATCTTACAGGACCATTATATTCTAGTATGAGGTTTATAATTGTGCATTCAAATCAGCACTGAAAGTACTTTTGCTAGATTTAGTTTCATTTGTACAAATAGCAATGAAGACCATTATGTTAAATGTTCCAAGCTTTTGTGACTAAGAATTGTCCTTAGTGTCTTTAAAAGTATTAAATGACATCTGAAGCCAAACTGAAAAATATGACCTATTTTTCTTCACAAAATGCTACTTTTGGAGGTTAGTCTTAAAAAGAAATAACTCTTTAGCATTTAATAATACAACAAAATCCAATTAAAAATAATGAAAACCGTTTGAAACCAGGTTAGTAAATAATCATTGAAGTGTTTCTAGACTTCAGAAGGGCTAGAGAGAAGTCTATACTGAGACCCTGAATCTGAACAATCTGGAGAAATAGGGGTAAGGAGAACAGGTGCAGAATCCTACCTCAGACAGTTATTTATCATTATTGTTATTTTAGTAGTATCTACAACATATCAGCAAATATCTGCATACTTAGGAAGTCACAGGTCATGCCTAATCAATGAAGAAGTCAAGCAACAAACTGAGGTGGAGGTAGAGGGTGAAAAGTGGTGTCATCAGTGATCCTAATCCTGAAAATCCAAGCATATATACATGAATAACTTGGTGCCTGAATAGTCCCATTAATCATCATAATACCCACTATAATTTTGTACTACCGAATCTAAGGTGAAGAAGAGGGATTTGCTCAAGCAAAGCTTGAGACCCCTCTACTATATTCCAAAGCATGGAACACGATAATCTTTATATTTGCTTCAATGGTTAAAAGAACTGCAACTGTTTATTAATCTTAAATTTTAAAAAAGCCAAATTAAATCTTTTCAGCCACATGCCTTAATTGTAGACTCCTGCAAAGAGACTGAGCTGGGAAATACCATTTTTTCCTCATACTGAATTTCTAAATGCCAAGGAATTATGAAACTCAGAATCAAAATATTAAAATAAAAGCCTCAATACTACAGTGATTAGTATACCAGAAATTCATCTACACATTAGGCTAGACAGAGCACACAGCTAGAAAATTAGCTCCTTCCACTAACCTGGAGATTGTTATAAAGATGTTCATACTAGAGAAAGCACGGCTATGAGTTGGGTTATTATCTGAATATTCTACTGTAATAAAACGTCAGATTGCACTTCTCGACTGCTCTTGGCAAACTTTATATTTATTATTAAAAATTAGCAAACTTGGAGAAATGCCTGCCTTACACTCATACAAAAGTAGTACTGTTGATTCAAAATAAGATAAGTGTCATTCATTGCATGAGAGCTATGTAACATTGGTGAAATACTATTGTCAAATGAAGGTCATTTTACAGATTTAATGGAAGTGCATTAAAAAGTGCATTTCTTTCAGAAAGAGAAAAATGGCTTGCCAAAAGTGGTGAGGGTTTTACAATACATCATTTCCTAGTTATTTGCTTCCAACATTTTCCAAGAAGGATAAAAGATTGCTGCACAGCTGTGAATTCCCTGCCTGCCAAAATAGTGATTGTAATCACTGTCCACAAATCAAAGATGAACGATGATACTGCTAATAAAAATGAATAGTGACTTAATGGAAATATAGGCCTATAGAGCAGAATGTCAAGTTTTATTTGGAGGGGACATGGGTATGCTATTAACATCAAGAGTGTGTGTTGTAACAATGTCCAAAGCCACAAGGAATGTATTCGTAAGAGATAAAGTTATTTTAGTAGGTGTCCACAGTATTTGTGTTGGTGCAAATGTTAAGATGTTATAAAGTTCTCTACCTCCATCACTACTAGGGGCCCAAATAGTTCTTCTTGACTTTTCCAATTCATATCTCTGCCTCTGAAAGACTGGAAAACAAACGTAATAAAACAAGCCACTATTACTTCCTAGTTGACTAGACAGAAAACTAGTTTCTGCAGCAATACTAAGCCACTTTTTGACATGCTTTCCCAGATGTCCTGGACCATGAATGCCACCTACCTCACTTGGGCCACTACTGTGTCCAACACTAAACTAGATGCATGTGTTTCTTAATGCTATGGAATTCAACACAGATGATTCTGGGAATAGGATATACCACAGTATGAGAGGGACATTAAAGCAGAGGCCAAGACTCACAAAGATTTAGCCAGAATTTCCAAAAGGATAATAAAGAAAATAAACTTCTGCAGACTGAGATGGAAATGTCACAAGAACCAGATTTGAGCTAAACATCAGCATCAATCTTTGTCCCATAGATCATCCTGAGAGAAGGGGCTGACTAGTTTGCTTGAAAAATATGGACTGCCTAACTTGTATAACATAAAGGAAAAGATTAATCAAGATTGAATTTTCAAAAATATACAATTAAGTGTGCAGCTGTAATCATTCTTCACAGGGCTCATCTACAGAGTCTGAACGAAGACCTTGTCACAACAGCACCTTGCAGAGACACCTAATTAGTCATGACATTTGAAGCAGTATAGCCAGGCAGAGCAATGCTGTTCCCAGATGAATTACCTTTGCTGAGAAGCAAAGCTTCCTAGCCTGGAAGTGGTGCACTACAACAATTATTCTGCTTTCAGTTGTGGAACTAGCTCATACAAATCAAGTCTGGGTATTTCTAATTGACCCTGCCATATGCCATGTGAAATTTAGTACATGAACTAACACTTTCACAGCTATGTGCGGTGTAGATACACCCTGTGATATCAGCTCAGGCTTCCATTAGTTTAATGGTTTTATTTTTTTTCTTCTTTTTTTTTGCCTGTGGACCACTTTATCAGCAAAAAAACTGCTCATGCTCCCTACACTTAATGCATCTTTGCATGTTTATTTCTTATGAAGAACATGGACACAAATGTCAATAAGCAGAAACATCATTGCTCACTGTGTGTTGATCAATCAGAAGCCCCACCTCCATTAATGAAACTTAGGCATGTATCCTTGGCAAAGTGCTGCATACCCCTGTGAGGGTATGCATATTATAGCTTGAAAAACACTGTTCTAGTTGAAGCTAAAAAAGCTATTACCTTAGCTGTTCATGGCTGCAGAACAGGTAACACAGCGAGATAGTCCTATGGTTTATATATGTAGAAGCCAACCCATTTTACAGACTTAGATATAGCAGGTCCTCCCAAAGCAAGTATGGTTAATTAGGTGGAGCTACCACGTTAGAGACCCTAAAGTTAAATAATGAACTTATTGAAGTCAAGGCAAAGCTCTCATACTAGGAGCACAAGAATCAAAAGAGGAGAATGGGAAATTCAGCCTTAAGAATTACTATGATGTTTTCATAATTTGTAGCATGTAAAACCCAAAGGATATGTATCCAGACATTTGAGTGTTTCGCTGTTGGAATTCTGTCTTTGACTGCCTCTGTCCCCACACTGGGGTAAATAAAGGAAGTTACAAAGACTAGTCTCAGGTTTTATATTATTGATTCTCCCCTTCCAGGAAGCCAATCTGTAAGGTACCACAGTTCTGCTATTGCTCAGCACAAGAGCAAACTGGTGTTAGAACAGGATGCTGGGCTGGAGGAAAGGGCAACAATATAATACATTTCTTAGTGCATGCACTGTCCTGAGTGTTTTCTGCAGTATCTAGAAGATGGAAGCACTGATCCAGAGTCTCCTGTGGCGAAGTGATACAAATACTAGACAACAAAAACAAGACTAGAACTACAGTACTCACTTTTCTTTTCTCAATATCTCTTGTGCTGTTAAGCTCAGAAAAATAACAGAATTCAAATGTCTTTTAAAAGCCAGTTTGCCAGTCCACTGATATATGACCAAGAATGTAGACAGGCAGTACATAATCAGCTTTACAATACAGAATCCATTATGGAACTGAATTATCCTCTGAATAAAGTATAACAGCCACTATGAAATGAAGATGTAGATGTAACTAAGATAGCTCTGGAGATCCTTTCTTCATTCCCTTAAAAGGAATTTGCCTGCTATCTCCTTATCTCACTCATATGTGTATTATTCTGTTGACTAGACACAACAGAAACAAAAAAACCTGAATCAATATTTATTTGCTCCAACCCCAAAATCAAAACAGAGCAGATATTTCCTGCCCAATATGACTTCCCTCTTCAGGAATACCCTGCTGAGACAAATCATAATTAGTTCTGGTCTATTCTTTCAGAACATACCAGAGCAACAGATAGTGAAGAAAGAAAGGAAATCGGAGAGGAAGAGACAGAACAAGAAAAAAGGAAGAAAAACATCTAAATACTCTTAAATGTGCATCTGCTCCATTTACTAAAATGTAGTTTCTTTCATTTACTCTATCAGAAAATCTCAAGTGAACAAGAACCCTGGTGCCAGAGTAGTGTCTGTTTGACAGGTCCATAGCTTATATGCAGGAAGAAAAAATATTTTTAAATTCATATCGTAACTATATATTAATCCAAAATTCATAATTCAGTACCACATAATCTAGAATTGACTTGGATATGAGGTAAAGCATTCATACCTCTAAACAAATTGAAACCTCAGGAACTTTGGAAAGTGTCAGGGTAGCCAGTTAGAGAAATCTGCAAGATCATCTTTTCAATTCATATGATACAAGAGCATTCTCATATGCAGTGGTCTTTTATATTCCTTTAGTTCTTTAATGCAAGAGGCAAGGATTTCCTAGGGTGATATCTTTTATTGGACCAACTCTGTAGCTGGGATCAAGTTAGACAAGTTTTTGAATTCTTCCTCAGGTCTCTAAGAAATTATAAGAAAAACATAGGCTTATAAGGGTGAGATGGGAGAGCCTTCATTCTGCAATACAAGCAAAGAATCCCTTAAGGCTATTTATTCCATTTATTCAGGGATGTAGGTTGTAGCCGCATTGGTCTAAGGACATAGGCAGACAAGGTTCATTGGGTAAATCCAATATTTTTTATTAGACCAACTCAAATAGTTGAAAAAATTCTTCTTAGCAAGCTTTCGGGCACAAACACCCTTTATCAGGCTAAGGAAGTGTCTGTAGACGTCCTGTGCTCTTCCTGGATGGAGTGGTAAAGCAGCCAGAGGCCAGTGCCTATGCAAGAAAGCCAGCCAGTTAAAATGTAAATTGAGGTGGTCAATAGGTGAGAAACAGGTGTAGGGGGAGGAGCGTGTACATTTTGGTGCACAGTTGTTTGGTTTTTCCTACATATTTTCCATCGAGGCATTTGATGCACTGGATGAAATATAGTACATATATATGATATTTCTGGAGATGCAGGTGTAGGGAAAACTGATAGCTTGCTAAAAAGAATGTTTCCAACTATTTGAGTTGGTCCAACAAAATATATCAGATTTACCCAAAGAACTTTGTCTGCCTTAATTCCATTTACATTCTTGATAGAATGCATAGGGTTTTTTCCCTTCCATGACTAACCTGATTAGGTCACATTTTTCTTATTCTTCTTTTCTTGGTATTCCAAAAATGTACAAATGAGCAAAACAGAAATTATTAGAGCAGTCCCTACTACTAAAAAATGTATGATGATGACTATAACTAGAACATTTCTGAGCAGAAATATTGAGCAAAACATTTGCTGCTCTACTTTGCTGCTGTGACTCTTGACATTTTCATTTCTCACAAATGAATATGCTCAATTTCAGTATTACTGAATCTGTGAGCAGTCAGTTAAATAGTTGCTTTATACTCTTAATGCAGTTGCAGCACTTCGAACTTTTTAATGTTCATATTTAATTGAATAGATTTTTTTCCTGTAAGTGTGCTATGGCTGCCAACAAACTTCTTAGACAGCTGCAGGCACACTAGGGTCAAGCTCATTAAACTCTGTACTCACAAGTTATACAAGATTCATATAGTGTTTGTGAAAGGTGTTTTTAATCCATCAGGCATCTTCCCTCTGTATTTCTTATGGTTTTTTCTCCTTTAGCCAAGGAGGGAAATCTAGCTTTACTGACATGTGGAAAAAGGAAATATCCAGGTTAACCAAGAGGAACAGCAAGGAAGAAAAGTAGCAACAAATGGGTGGGGGGGAGGTTTACCATAACTGGCTACTGACACCAGTGAAAAGTTTTGAAAAATAGTCTGTTTAGAATCTCTGTGCATAAACTCAAGTGTATATGTGTTTATGAAATATTTTAATATTCCTTCAACTTTGTCAACCAGCTGCATGTATTCGTTTGAAAATAGCAAGACCTTAAAAATAAGAATTTTTCTTCATTTCACCTGCCTTTTATATTTCAGACTCAGAGTTTTATCCCAGGCATAGAAACATACTATTTTTAAAATCAAGAAAGTTAATGATCTCCTGTAATTATCTACCTCAAAGATCTGGGACCATATGAAAATACATGGATTTATGTCCAGCTGGAGAAAGGAAGCAGCAGAAATAGATCGACTTTATGAATGACAGATTAACTTTTCATGGAGAAATCTTCATAAGGAATATACTTTCAAGATGAAATAAAGAAAATATGAGATAAAGGGCAGAATTCAATGTAAATATATTTTTATGTTCTTTTCTATGAACTGACAGAACAAGAAGGGTTGTCAAAGGAAAGGGCCATGGAGCCATTCCAGCCAGCCCACTGGCCTTCTCAAGGTTCATGGGTGGGGCCAGAGGTAGGGCCTGCCACAGAATTTGGGCCCCTTGGGCTTTGATGAACAGGGCTGTCAGATGTAGGGGGATAAGCGAGAGCAGACATAGCCGTAATTTGCCTTGTGTTTGCCAGGCACTCTGACACTGCTTCCTCCCACAGAGATCTGCTCCAATGGCTACTGGCCCTCTGGATCTGTCCTGGGAGAAGTCCCACTGTCTAGACCCGGGCTTGGCCCCAAGTGAGTTGGACACCCCTGCTTTAAAGCCATAAAAGTCTTCTACACGAGACAGTTACTGATGGTTGACACACCTACTTGATTCTGCTTCTTCTACATAAAATGATGAAGAACACTGTTAATTTCTATCTGAGGGCTAGGCAACCAGTTTTCAACATAGTCTGGCCAATGGGAAAAGTGTGATGATATAAAAAAAGTTGTTGGAAGTTATCAGAATATGTGCAAACAAAAGAATATAAGTAGTGCTATACAGAGTCAGAGCAATAGTCCATCCAGCTCAGTATCCTACCTCCAGCAATGGCAGAAGTGGATACTACAGAGGGAAAGCATTGGACTGGATATCTCTAGAATCATCTCTCCGTTATTCAGCACCCTCCCTGGCACCCATCACTACTGCACAAGCAAACATATGCCTTCAAACACACAGACATCATACACTTGCACTGCCAATAGGCTGAAAGGACTGAGTTATATTATAAATAAATCTGTTCAAAGCCAATTCCCCCTACTCTGTGCGCAATTTGTTTTATCTTATGTCAGATATCTAGTGATTTATATTTAAATATAGTACAATTTATAATAAAATCTATGTAAAATACCAGTTTTATTAGGTCACCTTCTAAGTTAGTACTCCAAAATATCCCCTATGTACTAAAAACACATCCCCCCCCTTTTTTTATTAAATAATGCCTCCATTGGGAAACATTTTATTTATCATTTGACAGGGTTTTCTCCATTTCTATAAAAAATACTTTGTATTATTTGGCAGTATAATCCAGTGTGCTAAGTACTTCTAAGAAGATACAGAAAGACACCCATTCAGAACATGCCAAATATAAGTATTCGTGTGACAAACAGTAGTACTGTTGTACATCCACTGGATTGGGAAAGAACTGCACTGAAGTGTCTGAATGCATTGTGAAGGGAGATTTTGTATATAGACTATAATGATAAGGATAATTGTACCTCAAAAGCAGTGCACTTTCTTTTTATGGCTATATTTTGCCCTTTGGTTCTGTTTGTTGGGTTTGTGCTTTGATTTGGTTTGCATATTGCTGTAATTAAAACTAGTTATTTATTGCTGATAGTTGGCAGGTCTGAGTGTACTTGCATTAAAGTTCTTGTTGTTTTTGTTGGCAAGTTGAACAAAGTTCCTTTCTTTTGAACCCACTCATTGCAAACAAATGGGGTCTAAAGCCATGCCAGGAGATTTTATGAAAAATAAACAAAAGCCATGTACAAAATCAACCAAAACCCCACTTCTCTAACCCAGGGAAGCCAGGAAAGCAACTTACTTTTACATCAGTACTTGCTATCACAGAAATACCATAGTTTATCCTGAAGAAATATATACTTGTCATCAGAGACAAAATACTCCATACACAATGGCAGACCCCTAATTCTAGCATTTTAGGCCAGGTACCAAAGTTACACTTATTGCACAGTAAGCACGCAGAAAGTGCTCTACAGCCATAACCTAACAGACAGACAGGGCACATAGAGCACTGTAAAAATGGCAGATCCTACTCTAAGATGATCCTGAATGGATGTGGTATCAGACTTCAACCTCATAGGTTGGAGCACCATAATGAGCATCTGTACCAGATCCTATCCTGACTCATGTTAGGTTGCATTTTGCTGGAACCCATTGGGCTTTGTGGCACCCCACTCATCCTCCACACACCCAGAGCAGCACTCTAGCCTTGGCCAGAGGTCATGTAGTCTGCCTGAGTGCCGAGCTGGCCCTGTTCCCAGGCTGTCATTGACAAGAGTCATTGAAGCCTCTGTCCCCAGATCTGCCTGTGTCCTCCCTCTGGGTAGCATAGATATATCCACACAAAGAAAACTGCTTATTGCTGAATTTTTCTTTCTGCATATTGTCATGGCTGCAGGTGAGCAAGTGCTGAACGTGGGTTTGTTGCTATTTTGCCTCTGCTCACACCTAACCTGTCTTAAGAACTGCACCGATGTCTGGCAATTGGCAAGTTCAATAAAGGAAGTAAAGAATGTACTTGAACATGCCCAAAATCTATATCCCCACACCTACACATGCTCATATGTAGCATCATTACTTTCCAACTTGTCTGGGAAAACTGAATGAATGCATAAAATGTAGATTGTGAGAAGCGCTTACGCTGTCTGTGCTCAATACAGAATGCAGGACCAAAAATCCATGAGACCAGCTCACAGACATGAAGTCCCAGAAATCTTAGACGCATTCCATATCCCAGAAAGAAGCAGAGAGTGTTTTTCTGTTCTCATGTCTTAAAGCCAATTTCTAATAATTCTGGTCACTCAAGTAATTGTTCTGAACCATATGCACATGTTAGAAAGCTGGTTCAGACAGTCTGTCACAGAGTCTGGTGTATGGTACTGGGAGTCCCACAGATATATGTATAGGGCAGCTAAGTCCAGGAACTCTGGTTTTGTCAAGCTCTCACTTCTTGTTTTATTAGTTACCATATGTGGTGCATAGCAAGGGCATGAGTAGCCAAGGCCACCAGCTTCTGTGGGCAATTGCCACCTGCCTCCCCACCCCGTACCACCAATGCGGCCAGAGGCCAATGGTGGCTGAGGGCAGTGCCCACTCACCACTACCACCACTGGCAGGCTGTGGATGCTCCCCGCTTGCCACCACCAACATCACTGGTGGAGGCTGTGAGCACTTACCGCTCGCTGCTTGCCACTCCTGATACCGGTGGTGGAGGCTGTGGATGGTCCCCACTCGCCACCACAGTGCCCCCTGTCATGGGAGGCACCGGTTGTTCATGTTAGTTACTGTTTTCCAGTTGTCACTTTTCCTGGCTGTATAAATAGTAGTATCCAATGGTCTTTCAAGCATTAATGTAGTGTTCCCTTCTTAGAGCAACCTCCCATTAAAAAAATCCAACCCTCTGGGACATAGCCTCTATGATGTTTCTCTCAGAAAAAAACTCACATTCTTCAGTGGATGAGAAGAAACTCTTTCCCTGCTTCCCCAATCTGCTGCCTGCAAAAGCAGCAGTGATTTGATTTTCCCTTCTGAACCCAGTCAATTGCCTAAAATCTGTATGGAGTTTTAGAAGCCACAAGACAAACAGGGTCACTCTTCTGAAGCCCTAGTGAGTGGAGGCAGTGAGATTGTCCCAGTTGCCATCTCAAGCCCAGGAAAGGATGACTTAGGATAACCAGGTATTTGGCACTCTGTCAATATTACATCCATTCTTTTTTCACTTCTTAATTAGCTGGGACTCTAACATTACCAGCCAATCAAAAGCATAGTGTGTGTTCTGAAGTGGCCTAATGGATAGTGTAGTGAACTTTGGGTTTTGGGCCAGGGGTTAAGTTCATCACACAGTCCTTCAGTTGCATGCAAGTTGTTGAAATGTAACACTTAAATCTGAAGTTGGGGTAATTTTCCCTTGATTTCAAGTGGATCAGGATTGGGTCTTTGTATGGTACTGTTTACTGTATAAGGTACTTCTCTAGCCTGCCCTTGTTTTATCTCCTTGTGATGAATTAGAGAAATTACTTGAGCTGGGAAAATCACTTCTAAAGCTGGGTAATCATTAAGAGCAGTTACTTTTTGCATAATTGTATACAGTCCCACAAGGACAGTCCAGCCTGAAGAAGGAGAACATCAGGAACCTGCAATCCATGGGCGGCCAGCAGTACAGCACAGGTAAGCAATAAGCAGATAAGCAATAAGGGGCCCTTTGGGCATCAGAGCCGGGGGGCAACAAAGGTGCCAGTCACAGGGCTCATGTGTCTATACACTAATGTTAGGAGCATGGGGAGCAAGCAGGATGAACTAGCACTCCTTCTTGCAGAAAACACCTATGACTTAGCAGGGCTAACAGAAACCTGGTGGGATTCTTCTCATGACTGGGCGGTACACATTAAGGGTTATAAGCTGTACAGAAAGGATAGAGTGGGAAAGAGAGGGGAAGGAGTGGCGCTCTATGTCAATAAGCGATATACATCAACCCTTATCAAAACAGAATTGGAGGAGGAGAAAGTAGAAGGATTGCGGGTTATGTTACATGGAGGTCAAGGAGAAAGGGATTTGGTGGTAGGGGTCTGCTACAGACCCCCACACTAAGGAGAAGAACTAGATTTGGGGCTTCTGAGGCAGCTCTCGGAGACCATAAAAACTAGGGAGGCGGTAGTCATGGGGGACCTAAACTACCCAGACATCTGCTGGGAGACGCAGACAACAAAATTCCACCATTCACATGGAGGTCCTGTAGACAGGATAGGAACCTATCTAACACAGGAGGTACACGGTCCCACTAGGGGAAATGCCTTACTGGACCTGGTATTGTCAACGGGGGATGACATGGTAGGAGACCTACAGATCAGTGGTCACCTGGGGGACAGTGATCACCAAATAATAGAATTCACCATAAGATGTTGAGCGGGTAAGGTAACTAGTAAGGTGAAAGTGCTAGACTTTAGGAAACCTGATTTCAATGAATTCAGGTGTTTAGTCAAGGAAATGATCCTTCAGGCACACAGGGAGACGATCCTGATGTAGGGAAAAAGGGAGAAAGGGCCAAGAGGCTTCCTTGGCTGACCAGAGAAATCCAGAGCAGTCTATGGGCTAAAAGGGGGGCACATAACAAGTGGAAACGGGGAGAGATTACTAAAGAGGAGTATACCTCCTCTGCTCACGCTTGTAGGGAGGCAGACAGGCCAAAGCCGCCATGGAGCTGAGGATGGCATCCCAAGTTAAGGATAACAAAAAATTGTTTTTTAGATATATAGGGAGTAAAAGGAAGGCCCAGGGTGGAATAGGACCTC
>JAGPOW010002514.1:35414742-35428750 GCA_030014935.1 Caiman crocodilus | reverse complement strand
TGGTGTCCCCACCTCAGCCCACAGTTTGGTGTCATCAGCAAACTTGGATAGCTTGCTTTCCACCCCTTCGTCCAAGTCAGCGACGAAGATGTTGAACAGGGCAGGCCCAAGGACCGAGCCCTGGGGGAAGAAAAAAAATAAAAATCATTTAGCCATTTTTCATTTTCAAAAATGAAATGAATTTCACTTAAAAATGAGCAGCAGCCAGAAGGTTACATGTATTTTCAGTGTCTTACATTTCACTTCATGTGAGAAACACGGATTTGTATCTAGAAGTATTTGCAGCATTACCCCATTAGCAGGTGTTAAAAGTTAAAAGCGCTGGGGAGACAGACAAGATCTTTGTTAAAATTCTACTACTAAATCCAAGGGAAAGTTGGAGTGATTTCTTGTCTCTGATGGAATTCTCCCCCCCTGGAAACTGCTGAATCATTTCAGTCAGCCTCAAAAAGAACTTTAGAAGAGAAACATCTTCCCATTGGAATGAATGGGGCTGATGTCACTGGCAATGGATGGACATGGACTTTGGAGAAAGGTCATAGTCACTATATGACCAGCAGAGGAAGGACTCCCTCCATTGACTGTGGACAAAGTTTGCCTGGAGAATTAGCCCTGACCCAGGGCTCATCATGGGATCCAAGGGACTCTGTCCCGATGATGTGCCATTGTCTACATCAAAACACATTGTATCTGCAGTCCTTAGGGAGCTGGTAGAGCGGGATCTTGGCTTCATAACAATACTCATTTTGAAAAATTCTCCAGTAATTTTAGCAGTCAAAGTTCAGTTGTCCTTAAAGCTCACACTCCACGTATTCCATTTCAACATCAACTTTGTTTTAAAAAGAAACAAAAAAGATCCTCAGAAATCCTCCTGTAATAATCCAAGCTCTGAAGGAAGAATCCTAACACACTGGGACGCTTTCCTTTTTCACAATGAATTTACCCCAGCACTATGCTGTCACTAGTCTGACCTCCTGCATAAAACAGGCCACAGATCCTTGAGTATCATTGCTTCTGTTTTACATGTGAAAAACCTAGGCACAAAAAAAAGTCTGTGCAACAGCAGGCGGTCAAAAGCTGGTCTTCTGTGTCACAACATACCACCTTAACCACTTGGCCATTCTTCTTCTCTAAAGCATATCAGCGTGAGGACACTATCTAAAAATAGAATCATAGGATGTAGGAAAACCTCATGAGCTCAGGGAGATCTCTGAAAGAGCAAAGTGCAGCATGGTGGTAACTGGCTCTGCTATGTGCTGTCCCACAGAGCTCCTGGCACCATCTCCATTGTAGCCTTTGTCTGTGGCATGTGGGTGAATTTCTCCCAATGCTTCTCTGGTTTTTCTGGGACATGTTGGTAATTCTGTGAGAATTAAATTTATATTTCCTGCCTGAACATGTAGGTTTCAAATACATCAAAGTTTATTTGTCGAGTGCAAATGTAGCTCCTAGCCTTATAACTAGATAGTCTTTCATTATCTGATCAATTTCTGTAGGACCCCTGCCTCACTTAGTGTGCAGACTGGAAACAGCATAGCAAATGAAGTAGCAGTCCTGCCATTGCCTGTCTCTGAGCCTAGGTCATATTCTGCTTGCAATATTGCCATTGAAGTAAATGGAGTAATCCCTGAGTAATAGTAGTGTAATTAAGAGCAGAATTTGGCCATCAGCATGCAGGCTATAGTGCACAGTGAGTGAGGAATAGGACCAATTATTGAATGGTAAGTGTACATAAATATTATATGTAATATATGTCTGAAAACAACGTGATTATTACAAATAAACTTGTATTTAATTTCCATAAAGAAAATAAATGCTTTAATTCTTGCCTCAGAAATTGCACTGTATGCAGCTGTCCACATAGGATGTTTAATTTCTATGAGTTGCTTACAACTCAATGGTTTACTCTCTCTAGTTTGTCATTAGAATAGGCAGAGATCCCTACAGACTTACATGTAATCAAAGGCTGTGTCATACTGCATCTGTACAAATGGGTGAGTTTAAGATAGCCTGGCTTGTAAGTACACTGTAGTGCATATTAACATATATATGTATGGGGTATTTTAAAATAAATAAACACAGTAGAGCTGAAATAGGATTTTATAGAGGAGGAGGGTACTGCTATTTCTATTTTAAAGATTGCATTGGGAACTGAGACACAGAGAGAGGAAATGGTTTGCCCAAGAGAACAACAAAGACAACTAAGATCAAAAAGTCCTAGGCCAGTGTTGTCTTCTCTAAATGAAATCCCAAGGGAAACAATATGCTAACATGGAGTGGCCACGACACACAAAAAGCCAAAATGAAACTAGACTTGCATGCCAAAAAGTTTTAAATTTCTCGTGTGTTATATTTGGAAAGTCCCTAGGTTCTCTCTGCTTTATGTGGAAGCCCATGCACTGAGTCATAAATTTGGAGTCCACTGCTCAGCCACAGTAGTTTCCACAGACCTTCCCTGTGACAACTATTCCAGGTCATGAGTACTAGTAAGAATAAATGCAATCTTCTGGTTCGTTCCTACCAGTTCCTGATGTTCCCTGACACACACTCATTCCCAGAGCGTTCTTACATCAGATCCCTTGTATGATTACAGAAAAGGAGACTGGATTTGCCCCTGAATTCACAATGTTTTCCATGTTATGTGGCACACTAAAGTTGTCATGAGTGTCTAAGCATCATCAGTCTCCTTAGCACTAAATTATGCACTGAATTGGATCAGGGTTTCACATAAGCCCCTTTTCTAGGCAGAGTGAAGCAGATCTCATGGCATTTCTGGCACTGATGCTAACTTAAACATCTGGGCAGCGGTAACTTAGACATCTGAACAGTGCTACCTCCTTTAAATGAAGATGGAGGCAATTGTTATCTGGAAGGAGCTATCATCATTCGAAGCCCACTTCGCAGGCACAAAGAGCAATTTTCAGAGGTGTTTGTCTTTGCTCAGGTAAAACCCATTCCTTCCATAATACCACTTCTTGGTAAGGTCTATTTCCTTCCAACTTCTATATGCCTCTTTGCTACCAAGTCTCAGAAATGTTTGGTGCAAAAGTTAAGCATTTGAAGAGTCAGGAGCAACTGCAGACAGGTCAGAATGGCAACAGTAAGAGCATCAACCTCCATTGCATTAATTGCTATTTTTGTGGCTCCAGCAGTCACACAGAGTCCTCCGCCTGATAAACAGCCTCTCTCCCCATTAATTATGTTATGGACACCATATTATTGGCTGCTGCCGCTTGCTAGCTGACCCTCACCTGCTCTTGCCTGGACCTGAGGTCCTCATACCCTTCTCCTCTCTGAAACCCCATTTCAGATCTACAGACTGCACTAGGATTGGTACTAAGTCTAGACACCAACATTGAACTGACTTGCAACAGAGCAAGAAACATTTCCAACAGAGGACCAAATGCTGCTGTTAAGGGCAAATCCAGCCAGTGTTTGCCCAGCTAGATTGGGGAAATCTGGATTCATGACTGCACAGTGAAGCACATTGGGGACTAGCTGTGGTTTCACCCTAGAGTAAGCCAAACCAGTCCAGTCTCTCTTCTCAGCAGTGCAGCAAAAGTACATGGGGACATGGGGTTGTGCATTATAACCAAACTCTGAAGAAATGAGCAGCATAGGCAAGCACTGTCAGGTCATCCTGGTAGAAGGCCCACTTGACGCTAGTGCCTTATGTGCACTAGAGTAATCACACCAGTGCTTTTACATTAGGGGGAGTTTTCCTTATTCTGGAGAAGCCCTGAAACCAGTGTCCCAAATATTACTAGTTCCCAGGAAAGTGCCTCCTTTATACACAGTTATCAATGAAGCAGTAGCCTTTGCTTTAAGTAGCACTGGATGTGTCTACATGTGTAGTTATGCATGTCTAAACTTAGTGTGCCTCTGTTTAAAGCGCATTAAGGCAATTTAGATATGCTTCTACATATATAGATGTACTAATGTGCATTAAGGCACATTAAATTTAGGCTGGCATAGCTAAGTCGCATTAGCACACATGCAGCCACACTATTGTGCATCAACGCAGTGTACATCAATTGATGCATTAATGAGCATTAATTGTCTACATGTGGGCTAATGCGACTTAACTATGCCAGCTTAAATTTGGTACTTGCTTTAAGCAGGTATCAAATTTAGGTAGGATTAGCCTAAAATTGCCATTTTAAAGGCATATTGAGGGTGTGCACATGTGGGCACATGCCCTTAATGCATTTTAAAAATGGCAATGTTAGGCTAATCCTGTTTACAAGGGCCACATGTAGACAAGCCCACTGAGTTTAAGAGTTCACAGCTTAGTGCATTACCTCACAAAGAATGATGCCCCAGATACAAAGGGGTTCTTGAAACAGAACTGTTTCAACAGACCTGATCTTTAAACAAAAGAATTGGAAATATTTCTCCTAGGATTGCTAAACCAATAATGATAGGTACAAGGACCCAGAATGAATAGGGAACAGATTACTCTAGATCAGGGGTGTCAAACTCATCTTGTGACCTGGGCTAGATCTGACTTGTGGGGCTCCTTGCAGACTGGAACTGGCTCAGGGCATGAGAAAGCTGCCACAGAGCATGCTGTGACAGCAGCTCCAGCTCCAGATGGAAGCATGTAGAGCTGCAGCTGCCACTACTGCATGCATACTGTAGTAGCAGCTCCAGCTCCAACTCTAGCACAGGGCACATGGCAGGAGCTGGTGACCAGGAGGTAGGACCTTAGCAGTGGCAACCGGCAAAGCAGCCAGAGCATGACCAGGGCTGTGTCAGCCCTCACTCAGTCTCCTGCCATAGATCACCATTTTATGGCAGACCACTCCCCGTGGCCACATTGGGAGTCCAGCTGGCTGGATAGACTGGTTCAGTAGGCCAGATCCTGCCTGTGTGTTTGACAACCCTGCTCTAGATATGACTGGTTCATTGCTCTCTCTCTAAAGCATCCATTTCTGCCACAGTCAGAGACAGGATTAACTATTGGTCTGACACAGTATGACACTTCTTATGTTCTTAGGAGTGGACTGTATTGTGTCATTCTATAGCTTCTTCAGAAAGCTCTTCAAATATCACTTACCACTGGAAAGTAGCCACCTCTAAAGGAAAATGCAGCTGGCAAGGCTTGACTTGTATTTTTCAATCAAAACACTGCAGTCACAGAAAAAAGAGCATAGGTTTCCTTTCTGCAGTCATAGAAGCACCCTTCTGTAGAGCAGTATTTATCTGGGACTGTGTATGGCTGCTGCTTGTTTGCACAGTGACTCTAGATTTAAATCAGCCTTTTCCTTCCTCATTCATTCCCCACCTTTCCTATGTTTTCCTGTCCTTGGACCGTGAGCTCTTCAAAGCAGGGACCATATTTTCTCTGTTTATGTACATCAGATATATAAATATTTCAATCCTGTTTGAAGCCTTGAGTGCTGTCTCACAAAAAGTTTAAAAAGAATAATAATTGTATAACAAAGAATGAGAGACCTGAACTCTGCCAATGAATTCCAGAGAGATAGCTAGGTCTAGGAAACAAATTCTGGGAGCCAGTTATTTTACTACATAAGGAATAGTCCAGATATTACAGGTGAAAAGCAATGTGAATGCACATACACATATGTAAAATAATACTGTGCACGCGCACTAAATTCTACAAGATACACTGCTCTGTGTAACATATTATTACTGTTGCTGTTTATATAAGATATCTGGAGTAATGTACAATTTTAGTGATACCACATAATAAAGCCATTGTAGAATTAGTTATTAATTATTTTTCAGGAGCAACAAAGTACAAAGCTTGGCAGAACGGAACTCAGTGGCAAAACTCCCAAGAACTGCAAAGGGGCTAGCATTTCAACCAGCCTCTGTTTAGCACACTCAATCTGTCTCCAGATATGATATGGAAATAAGTTCCTTATGAAGTAGCAGTCTTTTCATTAGTGTCTGAAATGTCTAACTGTAACTACTACCCTGTAGTGCCTCATACTCACACCTGTGAGGCTGTAGAATTAAAAGTAATCGTTATTTCTTTTCAAGTTGTACAGCGTATCTGTGAACCCCCTGGCCTTTGTGTTAAGATGTAAGGAGCTGATAAAACCCAGAATGGAACCAGTGCATGGACCCTCTACAAAAGGAGCCATTGTTCCACAGGGAGATAAGATAACCCCACCTTCTTGGGTGGATCCCAAGAGTGACCAATGACAGTGGACCACTGCCAAGTTTTGCACTCTCTTTCCCCTTTATATTTGCAGCTGCAAAGTCAATCGGTTCACAATTGTTCTGAATTTTCATCATAGGAAGACTTTGATCTCAAAACTCCAAAACTCTCACAATGACTCTGACTCAAGCTGAAAAAGCTGCTGTGGTTGCTATTTGGGGAAAAGTGGCTTCTCAGGTTGATGGCATTGGGGCAGAATCACTGGAGAGGTAAGCAGTACTGCAATTTTCCTTAGTTGCTTGTGGACCTACCTGTAGCCTCTGGTATAAACTAGATCATTAGAGGTACTTTAGGGTAAAACAAATGTGAAATCAAGATAAAACTGCTTTGTTATACTCTGTAGGCCAAGTTTACCACTTGCGTATATGAGCCCAGCAACATGGACAACACTGGAACTGGACTTACTGTGGTGAATGTGGGCCTGTTATGTATGCAGTGATGAATGTGGGCCTGTTATGCAGAGTCCTACCAGAATAAGAGTTAAGGTGATCTGGCTGTTGGATAGCATGCTGAGGGCATATTTTAAAGTGTATCTTTCAGACATCAATGATTGAGTTCCTGGGCTTTCTTGCAGAATAAGCAACATGAAAATTACAAATAGAATGTAGTAGAGTTCTATAGAAATTGTTCTAAAACCCCTTACACTGTAACAGAAAATGATACTTCCTGTCAAAATCTATTACATTTTCAAAACCCTAAAGTAAGAATATAGTTTCCTGTTCAGCTGTATTAGACTTTCCCAGGATAACAGCTGAGAGGAATCCATAATGCCTAATACAGGCAAGGAACTCCACACAGTCATTAATACCCAGCTCATGCCAGGTCCTAAGGTTATCATAATTATAAGCAGAGCATGTAAAGAAGTGGCAAGAATAGAGAATTAGAATTTGTTATGTGTGTAATGTGCAGCTTTAGTTGGCATGTGCTGGGCCTTGCTAGAGAGTGACAATGTACTGGAAAATCAATCAGGTAGCTGGAATCATGTCTCAGTGTTCTGTTTGATATGTAATATATACATAGAAGAAAATATTATCTTCTTATAAGAATGTATATCACCTCAAACCCAGTGTGACTATTAGGTGAATGAAAGATCTACTTAAATATAACAGATAGCTTTTTGCTGCCACAACTGGGAAACTATACGTGAATATGTTAGATGTACTACTTTCCTCCACACCTCCAATTTCAAATTAACCATGTTGAAATTTTGGAACAACCTCTTCTATGATTGGAGAGACTTCTGTTCTTTTCAGTAGAAATACACCCAAATTTACTTAAGTTAGTTGCCACAAAAGGAGGGAAAGAACCTTGCAGCTGATTGGAGTTGTCTGGAATTGTCCAGGTAATATTTTTTGAAAGTTTGTGTTATGTATACGCTAATTTTAAATGTTCTGAAGATCCTTTATGGATTTATGGTACTATGTATAGCAATTAAAGCACGGATTCTGGATCATGAACTATTTCTGTATAAATTAATTTTAAAGGTTCATACTCTACTAGTTAGCTTCAGGAAATACAACTTGTTTCCACTGGAGAAAATAAAATACCAAAGGTGCAGATAATTTTGTGGAGGAGTTAAGATATTTGGTCCAAAAAAGATAGTAAATGTAAAATACCAGTCTGTTTCAAGATTTAAATGTAAACTAGGATACTTAAACTTACTTGAAAAGGATGAACCAAATTTCATACTTGTATGACTCTAGTGACTTTTTTGTTACACCAGGAATAATTTGGCCTGATGTCACTGTTTGCTTAGGACAAAGAAATAATGCTATATGTTGGTCAAATTGCTCAAATATAACTGCACATGTGGACTAGTAAGTGGCCAGTAACATTTCTAATAGAGCAGCAGGCACAAGTTTGTCCTTTACAGGCCTATTAGTCAAGGCTGTTTCAGGTGTTCAGTGCAGTTTCCATTGCTGAAGCCATTTCTGATTTTCTCTTCCAGGCTTTTTTCAAGCTTCCCTCAAACCAAAACCTATTTTCCTCACTTTGACCTTGGCCATGGTTCTGTGCAACTTCGTGGCCATGGCTCCAAGGTCCTGGGTGCCATTGGGGAGGCTGTCAAGAATATTGATGACATTGGAGGTGCCTTGGCCAAGCTCAGTGAGCTGCATGCCTACATCCTCAGAGTTGACCCTGTAAACTTCAAGGTGAGTGAATGCCCAGGGGTAGGAGAGAGGGTCTGTGGATCTCTGGCTTAGACAATGCAAGCCACTTAAGTGGGTGGACTTTTCCATACAACACAACAGATCTAGGCCTTGCAAATCAGAGATGAAGTCACTGTATTTTCTTTCTGAGTCTTGGGAGTGAGGCTGCAACTTTATTGTCACCAGAAAGGCTATGTAGTCCTTAAGTTGCTTATTTCTGCTAAATCTCCTGCCTTTAGTAGGGGTGCCTGTTTCTGATGTGCCCTGGTAGGTTAAGCACTGGGTTAGGAGTCAAAAGCCTTGGGTTCCAATCCCATTGATGCTACTGGAAATTTCTGCAAACTTGGGGAAGTCATATCATCCTGTCTGTACATCCTCCAATTTTTAAACCAAGATTAATTGTTTTCCTGCTCTAGTTCAGGGAGGAATTAATTCAGGGAAGTCCTGTGTTCTGAGATATACATGAGATCAGACTAGATGCTTGCAGTATTGCCTTTTGGCTTTGTAATCTATGGCTCTTCATCATATGAATATAGGAAAATCGTAGTGACTCTCCATGGCTAGGTGACCTAAGATTCCCAGGGGAAAAGCCTTATATAAAGGCTAAGTATTATTCATGCTTACTTTGTATTTCCCTTTTGTAGAGTGGGTGGGGTCTTTTGCACAAAGACAGTATTAAGCAATGATTTTTCTTCCATGCACAAGGCATTAAAGACACATTTCTTAGCAAATAGGTCATGTCAACCCCAGGTAGCATGAAACATCTGTTTCCCTAAAGGCAGAGTCCTGTTCTGCCATCTCCCTGCTCAGAGGACTGTGATTTCAGGCAGTTCCATTGAATTTGTTTCTATCCTCTTCTCTTGTAGCTGCTTTCCCACTGCATCCTGTGCTCTGTGGCTGCTCACTACCCCAATGACTTTACCCCTGAAGTTCATGCTGCATGGGACAAGTTTCTGTCCCAGGTTTCCTCTGTTCTGACTGAGAAGTACAGATAAACTGCCTCTTCAGAGTGAGAGATGTGCTCCTGCAGTGGGCCATCACAGCAGAACTTGGGAATACGCTACCTTTGCCTTGTGTGCTTCATGAATTCATAGACCTGGGTCCTGTCCTTAAAAAAAATCAATAAATACTCCAAATGCATGCCATTGTCTGTGTACTTGAATTGTTTGTCACTGGCTCCATTCACACAATATTATTCGTGTTGAAAGAAGTGTTCTGACATTTTATGCTGGGGTCTGTATACAAACACTTCTCTTTATCCTTCTCTTTATCCATCATACAAGAGCAAGGACATATTGAACTGAATGGAAAGACAGCACATTTATAAACCAATTCAAGGGAACACTTGTTTGCACAACAAAATATAAAACCCACTGCTATAAGGTCATGTGGAAAAAATACCTCATGGAGGTTGAATTAGATCAGTTTTGATGTCCTTTCCAGCTCTGTAATTCTCATTGAAGCCAATAGGTCAGTAGAATCTGCATATATGATAAGTCAAATCTAGAGCTAAATTAAATAGCCAATATTTTTCAGGTATAAAACTCTCCTGGTAGGGAATAAGTCAAGCTCTGATGAGAGGGGCAAGGAAAAACTCTCAGATGAGCAGGCTACTCCAGAACTAATACTTGGTAGGGATCTCTGCGCCATTTCCTGAAGCAACTGGCACTGGCCACTAATGGAAGCAGGTACTAGGCTAGCTGGGCTTAGTCAGATTGACAAATTCTCAGAGCTCTGCAAATGCATTACCTACACAAATAAAGTCACTGGATTGTACGTGCAGCAGGCATTCAGAATAACAGTAGAGAGATATTTTTTAGCAGGACTTCAACTACTTCTTCTGCAGAGAAACCAGAGGTATAAAGGAGAAAGGTTTTTGTCTCTGATGTAATCCTTTCCCCATTTTTCCAACCCAGTGGGCAACAAACTGACCTTCCATAACTCAGGCAAGGAATGAGACATTCCAGGACATGTCTGTTATTAATTGTGATATTCTGGGGAAGATGCTGAGTCATATGCATACTGGAGTGCCTTTTGACAGCCCCTATTGCTAATATGCAGTCTACAGAAGCCCAGGTCAGGCTGCAGACCTGGTTTCTGGAAATGAAGACTTAGAGTAGGGTAGGAACATTTGTAACATTTGAAGCACTTCAAAGTGCAGCTGCAGCTAAGGGTGCAACAGGGGGCTGCTGCATCCTGCCAGCCTTGCCAGCTGCATTCTTATTTAGAGGTGGCTACCTTCTAGTGGTAGGCCATATTTGAAGAGCTTTTTGAAGGAGTTATTAAAGAGGTTGCAATACAGAGGCTGCAATACAGTCTGCTCACTAGGGTTATGCGAAAAAGCACTATTTTGTTTCGACGTCCTTTTCATTGTTTCAAAGGGATAGTGTTTCATTTCATCATTTTGTTTCATTTCAAAGCACTGTTCCTTTTTGTTTAATTGAAACTGCTTTGTTGTTTTGACATGTTTCACCCATAGGCTATATTGGGGAATCATGAAAATGCCTAAAACTTTGCCAGACAAGGTTCTTTGGGTGAATCTGATATCTTTTTTTAGACCAACTTAAATAGTTGGAAAACAATTATTAAGCAAGCTTGCGGGTTCAAAACCCCTTCGTCAGGCTAAGGAAGTTTCAGCAGTTGGTATGTGCTCTTTCTGGATGGAATGAAAAGTAAAAAAGCCAGAGGCTGGTCAGGTATGCATACAAGACAGGTAGTCAGTAAAAATGTAGATTGAGGAGTCAATGGGTGAGAGACAGGCCAACAGATCTCCATCACCCCCACAATTGCTACACCCCACAACAGAGCCATCAGCATTCTTGGATCTTACAGCTGCATCTTCAGAAATGTAATATATCTCATCCAATGCACCAAATGCCCTGATGGAAAATACGTAGGAGAGACCAAACAACAACTGTGCACCAGAATGAATGCACACGGGAAATCTATCAAAGACAGGAATACCCAATTACTGGTGGGGGCACATTTCTCACAAGAAAACCACTGTCTCACCAACCTCTCAGGCCTGATCCTCAAAGGAAACTTGCAAAACACTTCCCAGAGATGAGCCTATGAGCTCCACTTCATCAACCTCCTGGATACTAAAAATCATGGACTAAATATAGACATTGGATTTATGATACATTATAACCTGCCTGACATCTGACTCCCCAGGTATCTCTTCACTTTCATTCCCCTTCTCTCTCTTCCCCTCCCCGCCCCCGCCCTTCCCTGCCTGTCGACTCCTCAATCAACATTTTCACTGACTGCTTGTCTTGTATGCATACCCGACCAGCATCTGGCTTCTTTACTTTTCATTCCATCCAGGAAGAGCACACACCAACTGCTGAAGCTTCCTTAGCCTGACGAAGGGTTTTTGAACTTGAAAGCTTTCTTAATAATTGTTTTCCAACTATTTAAGTTGGTCTAATAAAAGATATCAGATTCACCCAAAGAACCTTGTCTGCCTATGTTCTTAGACCAACACGGCTACACCCATAAAATTTTGTCATTTCTTGAGTGATTTGAATAAAAATCACATGACTGGTAGCCCTTTCTGATGGCATGAAGCCTGCCAAGTTTCAAGAAGATAGGTGCAGAAGTTTCTGGGAAACTGCACCCCAAACTGTTCAAAGCAAAACTTGTGACACTTGCTGGCAGCTTCCTGTCATCCAGTGCACAGATCCTAGGGCCCTCACCCTCAGAAGGGCTGCAGGGCTGCGCAGGACTCCTCCTGGGGGTGTGGCCCTTCTGATCTGTGCTCCAGACGACAGGAAGCTGCCACTGCTGTGTAGGACTGGCACTGGGTGCTGCTGCTGGTGCCAGGCAGCAGCGACAACCTGTCATCTGACATGCAGATCTAGGGACCTGCACCCCCAGGAGGGCTGTGGGGCTGTGCCTGACTCGTCCCAAGGACGAGTGCAGGACCCTGATCTGTGCATCAGATGACAGGAGGCTGCCACTGTTCCTGGGACTAGTGCTGGGTGCAGCCTAGCACCGGGAAGATTGGTGCTGGCCCCACGCACCAGTGGCATCCTCCTGTCTGCTTGCATCCCTAGGAGGAGTCTGGTAGTGCTTGAAGGGCAGATTGATCTCCATGGGGCTAGCAGAGCCGGCCAGAGTGCAGCCCTGGCTCCCCCCACCTTTTGCCATCAGGTTGCTGTCCAACTGGCTCTACCAGCCCTATGGAGCGCAGCCTGGCAGCAGGAGATGGGGAGAGCCAGGGCTGTGCTCTACCTCCTACTGCTAGGCTGAGCTCCATGGGGCTGATGGAGCTGGTCAGAGCGCAGCCCAGTGGCAGGAGGTGGGGAGAGCCAGGGCTGCGTTCTGCCTCCTGCCACCGAGCTGAGCTCTATGGGGCTGATGGAGTCACTTGGAGCACAGCCCTGGCTTTCCCCTGCCTCCCGCCACCAGGGTGCTTTGAAACTCAACACATATCAAAACTTTTGAAACAGTTTGAATGTCGTAATTTCATTTTGGAACTGTTTCAAAAATCTTGTTTCATTTTGATTTTGCTGATTTGAGCTCAGAACATGTTAAAACAGCTTTGAAACAAAACACTCAGTGAAATTTCACACAACCCTACTGCTCACCCCCTCACAGCAGCAAGGCAAGCAGAAGGGCTCTCCTGTGCTCTCTGCTTCTGCTCTTCTGGAATGTGCCTCCTCCCCACAGCTGCAATCAGGGAGATGGGAGGTCCTATGTTCATCTGCAGTTCTCCAGTTTCCAGAGGAGATGAAGGGATGCTCCATGAGAACAGAGGTGGAGGGCACAGGATGGTGGTTACAGACAATCAACTCTACTCAATCTCAGGCACAGTTGATTACTCTGGCTGTGCTCTGCACCCTGCCTCTCTGCCTCACCATAGTTTCCTGAGGGACACTGCAACCTGCAGTTCCACTCCTGACTCCAATCCTCCTTCCCATGCTGGGGTAGTGGAGCTTACTGTCAGTGAATGTGTGCTCTGGCCTCTCAGAGCCACTTTCTTGGAGTGCCCTCTGGCCAGAACTAGAAGATGGGCATGGGGCCTCCAGTTTCTTTGGTTCTGACAGGGCAGCACACAGCTTTTAATCTTCTGGTTCTGACAGGGGAGAGTGGACGTGGTCTGGTCATGGGTGAGTGGTGCCAGCTTAGTTGTGGGGGGGACACATGCCCCCCCCGGGATGACCACTCAGCAACTGGGGGGGGGCCTCCCTGCAACCAATCTTACTGACCAGGGGCAGGGTCCACCCACAGCCAATTGCACCAAGGGGGAAGCAGCCACGGGGCTCCAAGAAGTGGCCACGCACTTCATCCAGCACTCTCATTCCCCAGCCGGTGCTTGCAAGGAGGATCACCAGTGCTCCTGCCTGCCCACCCCCACTCATCATCTCAGCTGGGAGTGCAGCCTGTCAGAGGGTGCACCAGCGCTCTCAGCGGGTGCACGTGCATCCTCATGCACCCCCTACGTGTCGCCACTGGAAGTGGTGTGCACAGGAGCGCTCCCATTGATGGTCTACTCCACTGTGCTCCCCTGTCCCAAACCGCAGGAAAGAGAGGGGAGAGACAGCATGGAGCACTGTGGGATGCTGGAGGGCCACTAGATTGATATGTGGGCAGCAAGATAGGCCTTATGAGGAACGTCTGAGGGACCTGAACCTGTTCAGCCTCAGTAAACGGAGGCTGAGCG
>JAGPOW010002514.1:35355580-35414642 GCA_030014935.1 Caiman crocodilus | reverse complement strand
CACCTCCATCCTTGGCAAAGTCTTTGAAAAAATTATCAAGGCTCACATTTGCAAGAGCCCGGCAGGAAAAATTATGCTGAGGGGAAACCAGCACGGGTTTGTAGCAGGTAGATCATACCTGACTAATCTAGTCTCTTTTTATAACCAGGTTACAAAAGACCTGGATGCAGGAGTAAGGGTTGGCATCATTTACTTAGACTTCAAGAAGGCCTTCGATCCGGTATCCCACCCCATACTGGTGAACAAGTTAAGAGGTTGTGACTTGGATGACTACACAGTTTGGTGGGTGGTAAATAGGCTAAAGAGTCGTATCCAGAGAGTCATAGTGGATGGGTCGGTATCAACCTAGAAGGGTGTGGGCAGTAGGGTCCCACAGGGCTCGGTCCTTGGACCGATACTCTTCAATGTCTTCATCAGTGACTTGGATGAGGGAGTGAAGTGTACTCTGTCCAAGTTTGCGGATAACACAAAACAGAGGGGAGAAGTGGACACACCAGAAGGCAGGGAACAACTACTGGACAGGTTGGACATATGGGTGGAAAACAACAGAATGCAATTCAACAAGGAGAAATGCAAAGTGCTGCACCTAGGGAGTAGGGAGGAGAAATGTCCAGCATGCTTACTGGCTAGGAAATGACCTGCTTGGAGGCATGGAAGTGGAAAGGGATCTTGGAGTCCTAGTGGACTTCAAGATGAATGTGAGTCATCAGTGTGATGAAGTCATCAGAAAAGTTAATGGCACTTTATCGTGCATCAGCAGATGCATGACCAACAGAACCAAGGAGGTGATACTTCCTCTCTATTGGGCACTGGTCAGACCGCAGTTGGAATACTGCATGCAGTTTTGGGCGCCACACTTCAAGAGACATGTGGATAACCTGGAGAGGGTCCAGAGAAGGGCCACTCGTATGGTTAAGGGCTTGCAGGCCAAGCCTTATGAGGAGAGGCTAGGGCACCTGGACCTCTTCAGCCTCCACAAGAGAAGGTTGAGAGGCAACCTTGTGGCTGTCTATAAGTTCATCATGAGGGCACAGAAGGGAATTGGTGAAGCTTTACTCACCAAGGTGCCCCTGGGGGTTACAAGAAATAATGGCCATAAACTAGCAGAGAGCAGATTTAGACTGGACATTAGGAAGAACTTCTTCACAGCTAAAGTAGCCAAGGTCTGGAATGGGCTCCCAAGGGAGGTGGTGCTCTCCCCTACCCTGGGGGTCTTTAAGAGGTGGTTAGATAGGCATCTAGCTAGGGTCATCTAAACCCAACACTCTTTCCTGCCTATGCAGTGGGTCGGACTCAATGATCTATTGAGGTCCTTTCTGACCTTAACATCTATGACTCAATGAACCATTCCCCACACAGGAGCTGCCAATGTTCCTAAACAAGTCCTACCACACATCTCTGCACCCCTCTCTCCCAGAGAAATTGAGTACATACCAGCCCCAACCCGGTGCTACTGTGCTGGCATGATGCTCAGGACCCATGACCAGTTCTTCCAACACTTCTGATGAGTCAGACCACACACAAGGACACTGTTCAACATGTGATGGTAAGGTTTGTTCCAGCTCTACACAACTGTGAATGGGACTTGGGTCCTGAGGACGATGCAGAGTCCCCGGGGGGAGGAAGGAGAGAAGGAAGGGGCAGTTGGGGGACCTGAGGTTGCTACAGGCCACCCCCTATGGTCATAGTGTTCTCAGGCCATTATGGATGAAAAGTCAAGAAAACAATTGGGGTGGAGGTAGGGAGGGATGCTCAGAAATAAAGGGGAGATGAATCCCCCTTTTTTCCCCCCTACCTCTGTCCTTGCCAGTTGAAGCATGGAGTCCAGCCAAGGTGCCATTCCTCCCCCCACTCCCAGCTCTTGGGGACGTAAGAGAGCATGTCCCATTCAATGGAATCATAAATCTGAATTGACACAACCTTGCCATTTCTGTCAGGGTTATTCTGTGCTCCATGGGAGACTTGAGGTTAAGCACAGACACCTCAAGCACTTAAATGTAAACAGCTTCCTTTCCCCCCACAGTACTCATGGAAAGGTATTGATAGCATTTATTAAGTCAGCAGGCAAAAAGGTAAACAGCAGTTTTTGCAGAAAGCACTCCCAGATCAGGGACAGGAGGTGGGATGCAGCTATGTCCGACAATTGCTGCAGCATTTTTTTCCTTCCTACTGCACCACAAATGTCCTCCTTACAAAAAAATCCAGGCCCTCCCTCCCTCCCATTCCTTGAAAAGGGCATACGTTATGGAAGGGCAACTCTCAATCCCTTTCCCATGATTGGAGGACATCCAGGTCCCAGACCTACCCCTCCAACCACCCCCGCCCCAACTCCTGCAAGGACAGGCAGCTTAACACCTGCTGAACAAATGAAAGATGTGCATACATGCACTGGTGAAATGAAGAAAAGATACGATAAGCCTGGGTTGCAGCCTCTGAGCTCAGACCATGCACTACAGACTGTTGTCACCAGGGGCTGTAAGACTGGTAGCGGGAAATGAATCAGGTAGGTGTACAGGGAAGGTGGATAGACTGAGAGGTGCTGATACTCAGGCTGCTGAGTCACATGATTGAGGGCTCCATATGGCCACCCACTGTTTGGAGGAGACTCCCTGTGTCACAGAGTTGCTAAGAAAGTTGCACTGCCTTCATAAGGAGTTAATGCACATGGTTCTGGACCACTGCCAGTCACTCTGTAGGCACAGGCCCCCAAGCAGTTCCAGGCCAGTCCCAAAGGGGTTCATGAGTGCTCAGAGCAGGGAGGGGCAGCACAACAGCACACTGGGCCAGGCAGTCATTGAGGGAGCTTCTGGCAACAGAGTTTCTCTTCCACCCTCTGTGGTTCCACTTGTAGTCTGGGTCGCACTGCAGTGGAGCAGCACAGACTTGGTGGCAACAGCCTGGATCAGGCTGGCTGCCTGATATAAGCCCTAGATGTCAGTGATGGCCATGGTCCATGATCCTTGAAGGGGGAGACATGACCTTGGGGAACAAGGGGCCAGAATTCCATGTATGAGAGCCAGCAGTCTTTGGGGCCCACAGCAGTGATGCCTTCTGTCCCACAGGTCTTTCAGACAGACATGAGGTCCAAGATCATGCAGCTGTCTGGCTCCTACATGGAGAAGCCAAGAAGTCCACAGTCTTGACTGGAACCTTGAAAGTAGGGTGCCAGGTCAATAGCCTCCTACCCCATGCCTCCCATGCAAGATTTCATGTTTCTTGAGTTCAGGCCCTGCAACATTCCCTTTGATCCCAGCCCCCTACCCCCCACCACTTCCAGGTTCTGATGCTCTGTTTCAAACCCCTTCCACCCTGCTGTTGCCAAACTTACCTTGCCTGTGTCTCAGCCTGGTCCCTCCTCTCAATTAATACAAAATGATGTTCAATAGATTTTCTTTATTAAACACAGGAAAAGTTTGGCAACCACAACATTTTAAAATGAGGCACATCTCTTCCTTGAACTGCATTGCCCTGAAGCCTGGTGCGTGTCCCAGGGGGAAGGGGAGGGAAGAAGTGGGGTTGGGAAAGCAAAGGGGAAGGGGGAAAAGGAAAATCCAGGTAGTTCGGGTCGTGGGCAGTGGTGCCAGTGACAGAGCCAGAGGAGCCCAGGTTTTCAAGTGCCCAGTGCCAGGGGAGGCCTCCCTGTCCATGTAGGTGAGAAAGCAGCTAGCCATGACTTTGCAGATCTGGACAGCCTGCTGCAGTGTGGGGCCAGGGCCACACACATCAGCAGGGGGCTCACTCTCCCCTGCATCCCTGTGTCATATATGCTCATGGTGCCAGGACTGGTCAATAGTCAAAATGCTCCTTCCAGAGGTCAAGCTGCCCCCCATAGTACCTCATGAGCCAGGACAAGAGTGGGTAGGCCAGGCCCCTGATGAGGATTGGGGAAGCACCTGCTGTCCATCACTCCAGAAAACAGGGACTTGCACAAGATGTAGGCATTGTCTTCATCATCTGTATGAAAGCCAGTGGCCCAGTCATGCACCAGATTCCAGGAGGGGGGTGTGCACATGTGCACCCACACATGTGCGCATGTGAGGCACATGCTCACACACACTGAGCCCAGTATCTGATGAGATATATGCACATACACACCCCAGGCATCTTGGGGGCACATGTGCACACACAAGCAGAACCCAGGCATTCAACACACACACACACACACACACACACACACACACACACACACTTGGTGGGCACAGGGTGCTTTGAGTGGGCATGTAGTTGGCTCATGGCTATGAGGGCACATGCCATGATAAACCAATGCCACATAAGGTCCAGGTGTGTGCCTGTGATATCCCCACCAGCCAACCAACAGTGGCTTGGCTGTTTGGCTCACCTTGGGAGTCCTCAGCAGCCTGGAGCACTCACAGGGCTCACTGGGCAGCACACAAAAGCCCCCCCTACCTGCTGCACTCAGGCTGTGTGGGCAGGCTCTGAGCCTCCCACCCTCTCCACAAGGGCTAATGTGTTCTACTTCCTTCCAGCCTAGCTTCAGGTGCTTTAAGTTTGAAAGTTAGAGCATTTCTGCTGTGGGCTTCTTGAACCCTGTACTTAGCTGTAGAATCTAACTTCAACAGGCAATGCTGAGACTTTCAACAAGGTGGGACATGTTGCAATCTCTCTCTGAATTTGGAAAAATAACACCTGACTGTGCCATTGGCTACTATTAAAATGGTTACATAAGGTAACATAAGTTTTATGTGGCATCCCTAGTTTCCCTAGGCTCCCCTGACACTAGACTGCCTAAGTGAACCGTTCACTTTCTGACCAAATGAATCACCTGAAGAGCCCATGGGTATCTATTTTTCAGTCCAGGTGAAAATGGGCTCCTGTCTTTGTAGACGTAGTTACAGTCTCTGTCTGATTCCTCCCATGGAGGTTTCAGAGTCCTTAGCAGACATGGATTGTATGGTATAGTTTGGATAGGGATGATCCTGCCTCAGACAGAAGATTGGACCAAATGACCTTTCAAGATCCCTTCTAGCCCTACTTCTCTATGATTTCAGTGAACCCAGAACTGCAAAATGATCTGACCCTAGTAGTCTATGCCAGTTCTCCTCTTGTACAAACAAACAAAGCTGTTCACTTGAGGTTAGTCTAGCAACGAAGAAATGTTTTCAGGCATCCCTATATACCGTGTAAACTGCCAGAGGTACTATGCATGTTTCCTTATCATATCTCAATAATTCTCTCAAGTTGATCCAGAGTTTCTGTTGTGAACTCCATCTTTGCACTGAAAGTACAAGTAGCTTTCCTGTGGTTCCACACATAGCATATACATACTTAAAGGAGCAGCACATTGGGCCAAGAAAATAACAGTTGAGGTATACTTCTGCCCAACACTACTCTTCAAAGCAATTACTTCTGCAAAGATACATGCTAGGGTGAGTTGCACTCACTTCTGCAACTGCACTGAAAACTGACTACTACCAGGGCTATACTCTATAAGGCAGTAAGTGAGCTATGACATGCCCTCATAGATTACAGTGTCATGTATGAATCTTTTGTATGCTGGAAAACAATGTTGCCAGAATACTGAAAGCGCTCCAGAGGTTTATTAGCACCTTGGCCCAATTATCTGTGCTATGAAAGGCACAGGTAGGAGCAAAAGGAGAGTGCAGGGTAACATAGGACCCCTACAAGATAGGCATGGGGGTTTAGTGATGGATAGCAGGGACAAGGCAAAGCTCTTCAATGAGTTTTTTGCCTCTGTCTTCATAGTTTCATAGTTTGTATGGTTGGAAGAGACTTGAGCAGATCTTCAAGTCTGACCCCTTGCCATGGCAGGAAAGAGTACTGGGGTCAAACAACCCCAGCAAGGTGTTCATCTAGCCTCCTCTTAAAGACCCCCAGGGTAGGACCCAGCACCACTTTGCTTGGAAGTTGATTCCAGATCTTAGCTGCCCTGACAGTCAAGTAGTGCCTCCTGATGCTTAGTCTAAATCTACCCTTTGCCAGCTTGTGACTGTTATTTCTTGTCACTCCTGGTAGTGCTTGGGGGGAACAGGGACTCCCCCAATGCCTGCTGGTCTCCTCTGACTAGTTTGTAACAGGCCACTAGATCCCCCCTCAGGCTTCTCTTGTGGAGGCTGAACAGGTTCAGGTCCCGTAGCCTCTCCTCATAGGGCCTGCCCTGCTCCTCCCTGATCATGCAAGTGGCCTTATCCAAGCACCCTATCCAAATTCACAGATGATATAAAAATATGGGGTGAAACTAACATCCTGGAGAAGAGGAACCAGATCCAGGCTGACCTCAACAGGCTGGGGAAGTGGGCAGAGAGCAACAGGATGCAATTCAATAAGGACAAGTGCAAGGTGCAAGGGGGCAACTGTCTCAGCACCACTGAGTCAGAAAGAGATCTTAGAGTCATTGTTGACTCCAGGATGAACATGGAGTTGCCAATGTGATAAAGTAGTCGGCAAAGCCAATCACACCTTGTTGTGCATCCATAGGTGCTTCACAAACAGGTCCAAGGAGGCGATTCTCCCTCTCCACGCAGTACTGGTCAGGCCGCAGCTGGAGTACTGTGTCCAGTTCTGGATGCCGTAGTTCAAGCGGGATGCAGACAACCTGGAGAGGGTCCAAAGAAAAGCCACTTGTCTGACTGGAGTCCTGCAGGAAAGGCCCTATGAGGAAAGGCTAAAGGATCTTAACCTCTTCAGTCTCTCCAAGAGAAGGCTGATAGGGGACCTTGTGGCAGTGTACAAATTCATAAGAGGAGAGCAACACAAAGTAGGTGATGATCTGTTTACCAGGTCACCTCTTGGAACAATAAGGAACAATGGCCATAAGCTATTGGAGAGTAGGTTTAGATTGGACATTAGAAAAAAGTTCTTCATGGTCAGGGTTGACAGGATCTGGAATGAGTTTCCAAGGGAGGTGGTACTTGCCCCATCGTTGGGGTCCTTCAAGAGGAGAATGGACAGGCACCTGGCTGGAATCACATGTTCCCAGGTTTGTTGACCCTTATCTTGCCTACCAGGGACAAGAGGTTGGACTAAAAAGCCCACTGAGGTCCCTTCGAACCCTAGAAGGTATGAAACTATGAAAGAAGTTCCTTTACTCCGTCAGATGATAGTGAAATTCCAAAGCCAAATCAAACACTTAGTGGCTAGATTGAAAATTAAATATATAAACCTCTCCAAACAACTTTCACTCATCAAAGAATTTTAAATTAAACAAAAGTGAGTATTTTAGGCTGACTAGTTTTTAGATGCATTCTTTGTTTTTATAACTTTTAGTCAAGTTCTAACATATTTAAGACTACCTGAATATTCTAATTTTCATGTCAAAGAACATAACTTATTTAATTTTTTAAATAAAATTAAAAGACTGTTTAAAGGCTCAAATCTAATGCACCTTTGTGGCCTCTATGGTATATGGAGGAGAAAAGAGGGACTTGGGAGTAAAAATGGGCTTCACTATCATAATTAGCTGCAATCTAACAACAAAGGAGAGGCTGACGCTTTAGCCACTAAATCTCACAACCCCTCCCCCAGAAAAACGAATGTCAAACCTATCCAAGCTAAACCACTTCTAAACATTAAATTCTTATACTAAATGTTCTCCTGCTCTTCTGAATGATTGCTAAGAAACCATTTAATGATCTGCTGAGGTCTCTTCCAACCTTAAAAACCTATGAAATCTATGAAACCAGAAGATGCATTTCAATTAAAAAGCTTAGCAGTTTAATTTTGTATACAGTGCCTAATTGTAAGAATTGGTCAGGTATTCAATCAACATTTTAGTTTGTCAGAAAATGTCAATTCATCAAAACCAAAAGAACAAAATTTCAATTAAATTTCCAACTTGGAAAAACATGAAAAAAACTGAAATATTTTGGTTTTACACTTTTGAATTAAATGTTCCAGTTTTACACTTGAATTGGACTTCTGTGTTAAAATCTAAGCACAGTATAATAGCTAAAAGTAAAATGTTGAAAGTAAAATGTTTTCATTAACCTGAACTGATTTTTTTTTCAAATTTTCATTTTACAATAATAAGTAAGGTTTCAGTTTTTCATACTGATTAGGTTAGTATAGGAATATTTCTGATATATCAAATATGTTTATGAGATGGAAATAATGAATGTTGTGACAAAGAAGCCAACTTGTGGCCAGTCACCATACCGACCATCCCTCCGTCTAGGGCAGTCTGTCACATCTCACCTCTCATGACTTACTGGGATTAACCTGATGTAATAAGTGGGAGGCTGCCCCTTTAATGCCCTAATGCCAAGAGGTTTACACACAGCTCCGACCTTCCCTATACCATGTCCCATGCCTTGCAGATGGCATCCACTATGTGGCTTCAACCCCACATTGAGCTCCAAAGTCTGGTGCTCAGATCCCGAGTAGATCCCTCCTAATCAGATGGACTCAATCCCTGCCATCATGCAGGGGTGTCAGCTCTCTAGACCTCTTTCCTCTTGGGTGTGGCTCCCCTCTGGGACCTTTGGTCACACAGGCCCTGGCCCACTTCCAGGCCAGTCAGAAGCCTAGGCCCCCTGGCTCTAGGCATCCCTCATGGTAGGCACTATAACCCTTTTGACCATCCTGGTCCTGGATCTAACATTGACCAGCTGAGGGGCTTGTCTAGGATCTCATGCTGCTCACCCACTCCCTCTCACATGGGTCTACCTTCTTAGGCCTCTGCTTGTCCCTATACTACATAACCCATCTGGTTGTGGGGGCTGGGGTTTTAAGGTGCCCCTACCTGCCTTTCATTATGTAGGAAACTGGCATGGTATTTCTGGGGAACTATCCTTCCATGGCAGTCCTACCAGACCACCCTTCCTCTGCAGGGTGTAGTTTTTGGTCACACCCAGGACCAGGAGCCTCCATCCACACCATAACTCCTGCCCTTACCTCCAAGATGTTGTGAGCAGCTGCTTGGATGGGTGGTGTCTTTCTAGCTGCCAACAGCAGACTGCTGCCTCAGCTCCGAGAGCCTGGATCCAAAATGGAGGCCCCTCAGCCCGGAACCCTCCTGTGGTCATGTGACCACCTCATTACCCTGGCATGCACCTACTGGCTGCTCTAACGTCTGTTCTTGCCCTTAAAGTGGTAGGCAGCAAAAGGTGCTCTGCTACAAATGTCCTGATCCTTCATCCTTTTATGTGAATATTAACTATTCATCCCAAAAAAATGTCTTCAGAGTCAGGTCCAAAGCCACAAAATATAATATATTATGACTCTCTAATAAGATGAGTGATTATATGTGGCTCTCTTACTGGTAGAGAGCGGGATTTTTCTTACATCTAGATAGTTATGTTCTATATAAAACATTTACTTTCTCTTTTTATCTCTTTCACACACACCATCTCTGAGGTTCCCTGTTACCCACTCACGCATAAAACTGGTTGTACCAGGCAGTGTCATCAGATAAACATTGTGAACTTTGTTCTATAGGAAGCCTCAGAACAGTTATACACCAAATCAATAAGGTTGTTTTAAAAATATTCTTCCAAAAAGGCGTTTTGATGGTAAGAAGCAAATACTTGAGAATGTTTCTATCTGCCTTGCAGTTCCAGACAGATTTAACAGCAACTGGTTAGTTTTCTAGGACAAATTATTTGTAGTATCAAAGTCAATTCTGGGTCAACAAAATTCTGTTCACATCAGAACCCCCCCCGCTGCACATTTGGTACTAGTTAGAAGCCTTATTAGTGATTTAAGCAGATGGCTGGCACAGAGGGTCAGACTTTGGAGATGGTGATCTTACTATATTAGGAGTGGGAACCTTGTGGCAGGACTATATTGGTAAAACTTTCCTATATAATTGTAATATTATACTGAGGTCAAAAGATTTTTTTTCTAAACTGTCAATTTGGCACTTTAAAATTTTAACATACAATTAATGAAAAAATATAAAGGTTCCCCCCCGCCCATCTAAATAATGTTCAGGCTGTTTTGAAATTATACATGCTTCAAAACAGAGCAGAAGTCAAATCATTCTAGACTTATTTTTCAAAGGCGTGTTTAGTGAAATATGGAGTAGTTGACTGTTTCATTTTGTCTTAATGTAATAAAGCTGTGTGACACAAAGTAAAATAATGATGGCATTTTCTTTAGAATTTAAGTGAAGCTCAGTCCACACACTCAAATATGCCAACTGCTTTTTTGAACAGGAAAAACCATATCAGTATTACAGCAAAAGAGCTAAATAAGCTTCATTCTGAAAATAATCAATTATTGATGCAGGAAAATCTCTCATTTGTCTGCAAAAGAGAATTTATAGTTTTGAAGAGGACATTACACAGTATGTTATTTGTAACTGGAATCACAGAATCTTTGTGCATAAGTAATTTATCATAGCTAGTTTGTGCATATATAGAACCTAGGGTCTCTCTGTTACATTTGTTCAACTCCACTGACTTCTCACTGATTTACACTAGTGTGAAAGAGATCAGCCTTGCTAATGTCAGTGTAATTATTCCTGATCTAGGCCTACATGACAGGAAAATCTACCCCACTGGTTTGTTTGTTTTTAGAAGTGTATGAATGGGCTCTAACTCTTGCATTGCAAAATGCACAATTGCCTGCTGCCTGTGCATCGGTTTCTGACATTTCAAAGAGAGAAATACCTCCTGCACAGTTGACTTCTGAGTTCCCAAGCTCTCAGTTTTGCTTGCCTTGTGGGATAACCAGCTTTGCCAAGCTCAGAGTCTAGCTGTCTCCTTGCATACCATGCTAGCCAGCTATCAAGCTCGGAGTTCTCCCAGAATACAGATCTACCAGGTCTGCTTTTTAAAAAATGCTTTGTTTTTTTTTAAAAAAATCAAGTTTTGCAAATATTTCTGCTCTATGGATAATATTGTATTTCTTACTCTTTGCTCTGATTTGGAAAAGTGGTGATATAAGGGGAAACAATACAAATGTATGACATTTTCCAGATAAAAGAAATTACTTTTCTTGTACACCTCCGATTACCAACAATTAATATACAAGACATCATGATTACAGAATTTAAGTACATATATTCCTGATTTAACAAAGGTTTTACCTCTCAGTAAACTACTCTCTCAAACTTGTATTTTATTTGATGATACAAGTGCAGTGCTATTTCATTCAAAAGCTGATACCATCAACACCCATTTACAGCAACACCAGGTAAGAAGAACAGGCACTTAGCAATAAAATTTCCCTTGGGAGCAGTCTTCTATTATGATTTCAGATGTCATTCCCTATAACAGCAAGAGTTGCTTAGGGGCAATGTAACACCAGGGCACCTATGTGTTGACACTAAAATACATCAACTATATGATTGTTCATCAGCTAGATAAGAGTTGCTTCAAATCATATTAAAAGTTAGGAGTGAGAGGCACATTTAAAACAACATTAAATTAAGAAGCAATCTGAAGAAGAATGTTCTGAATTCAAAAGTTTGTCTAAGTCTATCCCAACCATGCAGTTAGGCCTTGCCTCTATCAAATGAAGAGCCATCAATCCTATCTTATAAGTAAATAAACAACGAAGGCCCATACCACATATTACATATATTATGTGACTAACTGGCTAAATCGCACAAAAAATTCAGACCAGCCACACATGCAAAGTAATTAACATGCCATAAAAATGTACAACCAGCTACAAAAAAAGCCAACTACCTACAAAGTTAGTGATTGAAAATGTCTAACAGTTTTATTTTCTATCCAGATTTTATTTTGAACATGTAGCAGGGACCCCAATTCCCCTGATTATCTCTTGTGAAAAGACAATGTTTTGCTTCCTCTGTAATTATCACCATCTTAATATGAAACAATGACTGCAGATAAGATTTTCAAATGAGCCTCAGAAACTTGGAGCATGTTACATGCTATAATACAGAACCATTTACTAATACATGCACTAGTTTTGGAGCCAGAAGCCAGGTGGCTATGTTAACACAAGCAATCTGGCCTGACTAATTAGACCAGCTGAGAAACTCCTTGCTTCTGCATGCATACTGCTTCTGGCCCCCATGTTTTCTAATAACCTAAGGACCTTTAGAAAAGGGGACATAGGCTGCTAACTCATTTAGGTGTTTTTGAAAGTTTTACCAAATGAGCCAATATTCTCCTAAATGAATTGTTTCTAGTTAGGAGCTATGGTATTCCGTAAGTTTTTGTTTGTGAAATTTCTTGTCAATCATTTATTCAACTCTCAGATTTGCTCCCTTGTTAAAGTGGCAAATGTTTTGTTCAATGAAGATGCCAATGTTCAATGAAGACCCTGGATTGCCCTGAGATCCTTTTAAGGGCGACCTAGGATGCCACACTGTTGGGTGGGCAAACACAATTCATTAAATATTAAATAGGAGATTTCAAAAATGAATTTGGTGTATTAAAATTACTCTGACCTGTTACGGTCTTTCTGAGTTCTTTGCAAGAGAAGAATTTGTCTACTGTTTTTTTTAGTAAAAGAAAATAAACGAAAACTAAGGGTGCAGAAAGAAGTGCATCTCCCACCTGTAACTCAGAACCATTTTTACAAAGCGTGCAGAGTTATGACGTTACCCCAGACCAAACAGAAGTTCACTGTTGATTCCAGGGGGAAGGGAATATAGTTGCCAGCTGGGAACCTACAGCCAGGTTCCCACAGCAATGGCCATAGGCGACTGGTAGGGGATACACGGGGGTGCACGTCCCCCCACCCCGTGACGGCCGACACGGATGCTGTTGGTAGGGCTGGTGCCCCTCCCCCCCCCGACAGGGCTGCCCCCACATTGGGGTGGGGGGCTCCAATACATCTGCCCCTTCAAGGGGATTGAAAACCCACCAGGCTGAACTCCTTCCACTCCCTTTCATCCCTCCCATTCTGAAAACAGTGACAGGCTGGGAGCTCCACAGACACAAATTACAAAAGACACTACATTTTGACATGTCTTTATCTGATATCTCATGCAATGAGGGGTCAGATTTTTACTGAATTAACCATTTTGTAAGCTATTTGAAGCTGTGCACTTATGTTTGGTCACAACTATAAACTGAGGAATGCCTCAAGTCTCAACAGGTTGTGAACCACTGCATTAGAGACAAGGGCAAATTTCATAGAGTCATGCTGTCAAGAATTCTCCTGCAAGGAACTTCCTCTGCTGAGGGGATTATTGCAAACTGCAAGGTAGCGGATGGCTCCCAGTACACAATCAGCTCCACTTTCACAATCAGCAGGAAATGTATTCTGACCTACCAGATCAATACAGCACTCCTGAAGTGCTAAAGTGACGGGGCCACATACTAGACAGGCAGATAGATTAGGCAGAACACCAAGCTGTCATATCCACTTACATATATCAGCACATATCAACATGAAAGATTTTACTGTGAGAAACTAGAAACTTTCTTGTCAAGAAACCAGAGGAACAGTCAAGAAAGAAAGATATCATTGAAATGTAGAAAGATTATTCAAAAAGATATTTACTGTATTTCTACATGCTTTCTTATATAATAAGAAACAAACATTATTTCAACAAGCCAAAGGCACTATAAAGGGATTTATTATATATGGTTTCTTTAGTCCAATAGAATCCTCCTGGACATTATTGCTTTACTAGCTTTCACAGTACAAAGTATTATCTACCTGTAAATCACTGACATTTTCTCTCTACTTTATTCCATTTTCTAAAAGGAGAAAATTTCAAGATGTACAGCTACATCTTGCAGTCCTTGTTTAGACAAAACTATTCTTAGCATCAGACGACTGCAACATTTATCGCATAGTTTGAGGTTATTATATTGTCCTAATTTACCTTTAATACAAGTAAGCTGGGAACAATTAATAAACAATTCTGTACAGTAAAGGCTTGGAAAGATTTAACTCAGAATGAAGAAGCCTGAGCAGCTGGTAGAAATATGAAGCTTTTATAAGCTGAGATCAATGATGTAAATTGATATATGTTACAACTAAATATGTATCTACCCATTCTATCCCCTAAAAGCCCATCTGTTGATTTATAAGCAAAAATGTGATTTTTCTGAAGAGGAAATATAGTGTTTTATATTAAGGATCCAAAACATAGTAGTTTAGTATGGTTCTAATGCTGGGGTCTGGACCATTACTCTAAAATCATTTAGTTTTCATATATGCATAATCAAGGATAAGTAAAAGGAAAGAGAATAAAAGAGGTGAGAAACCTTAGTAATTAATCAGAATGTGTCTTTGTGTAGTTAGTGAAAAAAATGGCCCTTACTGTATAATTAAGCTTCACAAACTTTTAATCTTCTCCCTGCTAAGCAATAGGAATAATTAAACAGAAGATGCAGCCTTGACAATTGCCAGCTGATAAACTTAGCAAGAAAACAACAGCCACTGTACTGACTTCTACATGGAGTTACCTTTTAATTTTCTGAGTGCATGGCAAATGCATACACCTTAACATATCACAGTCTAACTTTATGTCACTACTATTGTTGTCTTTTTCATGACAGTAACTCTGATCAGTCATTCTATTGATGCCAAATAGAATAAACTGCATGCCAATATTCAAAAACAGTCAGTAAAAAAATAGCATTTTTATTTTACCCTAGATGACAAATCTGCAGGTTATAATTCAGCAAATTTTTATAATTAAATGAACTGTCATCTTTTTAAGTGTCAGAAGTGCAGAGAATGAAACTATCACATGTGATTAGACTATACAGTACACATCAGATAAAAAAAAAAATAGGTGCCAGAGAAAGTAAACTAATTTTTTTTATTTTTTGCTATTAACTGTAAATTGAAACTTAATTGGTAAGCATTTTCACTAACCATATGAAATAAGCCAAACCAGCAATAAAACCAGTACTTTCTCACGCTTAGGATACGTGCTTGTGTGTTTGTGTGTGTGAGAGAATATGGGAGGAGGTGTTGAAAAAAATAACACATTACCACATTGTATCTGCAGTCCTTAGGGAGCTGGTAGATCGAGATCTTGGCTTCATAACAATACTCATTTTGAAAAATTCTCCAGTAATTTTAGCAGTCAAAGTTCAGTTGTCCTTATAAAGCTCACACTCCACGTATTCCATTTCAACATCAGCTTTGTTTAAAAAAAAAAAGATCCTCAGAAATCCTCCTGTAATAATCCAAGCTCTGAAGGAAGAATCCTAACACAGTGGGACACTTTCCTTTTTCACACTGAATTTACCCCAGCACTATGCTGTTCGGAAATGACAGTGCTTTTCTCTTCTGTCTTGTATTGCCTGGGGAGGAACTCTATTTTGAATGTATTCTCCATCTAGGTCACATGGGAACCAAAGCAGCTGCAAAGAGTCTCGATCTCTCTCTCATAGTCCTATAACAACAGGTTTAAAGGTCAATCACATTAAAAAAAATTCGTCCCACCCTTTCCCCCTAGCCCCTGGCTTCTCTGAGATTTTGTGAATGGACAGCATTATTAATCTCCCAAAGCAGAAACTATTCTGTAAGGGACAAGTGACATTTATCTGAAAGAAACCAAAACACAGTGGGAACTTAAAGAGAAATAGAATCCTTGTTGCCTGAGAAAGCCATATATGCACACAAATCCTGTTGTAAATCAGCCAAGCATTTTCAGCTGTTTTTATAAAGCTCACACTCCACGTATTCCATTTCAACATCAGCTTTGTTTTTAAAAATCTTCCAAGAACCATCTTAGAAAATTTTTTTTACTATAGCTCAGTAGGACTGCTTGTCCTGCTAGAGTAAAGCCTGTGACAGCAAACTTTTGATTAGAAACAGCTAAGCTTTTTATTTTTAACTTCTAGCCAATGGCTTAGCATAAAAGCTTTCAGTCCAAGAGTAAATTTCTTTTGGAAAAGTTTAGTTTAAGCTGGTTTGGCAATTTCACAGTTGGAGAAGGCAAAGGGGAACATACAGATTTTGTTTGGTTAACATTTATAAATATATATCTGTATTTAAAAATAGCATATTTGTGTGTGCTTGTGTTTTTTATATGATGTTTTTAAGTGTTCTGTGAACTAGTCTGTGTTGGAATTTCTTTCTAAAAATTGAAAGAGCTGAGCTTTTGCTCAACAAGTGGTTACATGCTTAATAATCCTTCCTTTGCACAATATTTTCAAGCAGACAGCACATACTATATGTTATATATCTGGGTAAATAGTGGTGAAATTTGAAGATATTTTAAACCTAAATTGTTTATAGCCTCATAAAATGACTCAGCAAATCACAGAGTCAATGTGCTACACAGTTTATTTAAAATATATCATAAAATTAGTCAAATGGGATATTCTGCTAGTTTGGGATGACAGTATGCAAAGCCCTGTAGGTATCAATGAAACGTTACATATTAGCATAACAACAGCTCCATAACATGCATTATGGAGCACACTGTGCATTGACAGGAAAGATCCTGACTACCCTGCAGGCTTGTGGCAGTCGTCTGCATATAAAGTGCTCTACAACTGCAGAAAGAATTTTAATGAGGTTTCATGCCAAGCATTCTGTTCTTCATTCTTTCAGGCCTCTATCTTTCAAGTTACACCTCCTGCTACACAGACACAGAGCAGCTTTAAGAGTCCCATGGAATTATGAAAGAGAAGTCTCTACTGAATGGGCTAGGAATGCTTTTACAGAGAACTGGAAAGTAAAGGGTCCTGGGATCACAGGACTTTTAACAGTAGCTGAACCTGTCATTTCCTTGATAAAGCAAGGTTTCCTTGATAAGGCCAAGCTTTAAAGAACCTTGCTGCATCTTGAATCAAAGTGGAATGTACCCCTCAAACAAAGCAAAAGTGTATCATTATTAAACTTAAGTGCCAACACCAATACCCAGACACTCTCAAATAACTAAAACTAAGACTAATAAAAAATGATGCATAGGCATACATTTTGACTAAACAAGCTCACGATGCATATAAGAATGAAATATTCAAAGGCTAAAATATCACTATATCAGGATCTCAGGATGGATATGTGTCAAAGTCAAGATGCTGCCTCAGACTATCAGAGATACCTACAGTTCAACTAGGTATGTAATCAGGCAGCAAAAGTAGAACGACTGTATTGTGAATAAGATCCCAAATAAACAAATGATCAAAACCATGCCTCAAGCATCATTCCAGTCCAGCAGGGAACAGGAGGATCCTGTAACACTAACAAAGCGAGTGTAAGGAGAGAAGTCTAGGGTATGCTGTTTGCTGTCTCTGCCCCCCCCCCTTCTCTCTCTCCCTCTCTCTCTCTCTCCCCCCCCCCCCGCCGAATGCTCAAGGACAAGTTTAATTAAAAAGCTAATGGAGGTCTGGGAGAAGTAGGGAGTAGAAAAAAGCGAAAATAAACTATGTAAAAAACCTACTATTTTTTAGTGAGCAGTTTGGAATCTTGCAAGCAAGAAAAGCAATATCTGTACCTCCTCTGTTCAGTGACAGGGAAGAGATTATACATCCTTCAGTGATTCTGTGAACTGCACGATTACAAAAACATGCGAGAAAGACAAACTTTGTGTTTTGTTTTGGAAATTGTGGTAGTGTCTTGAGCATATATATATATAAAATAGGGTAGTGAGACATAGCCAAGAAGAAGACACACCAAGTTCATAAATTGTTCCCAAGTTGTTCAATGGGATGTTTACTATGAAATAAGGGTAGGAGCAGGCCCCTACAAGGCACTGATTGAATAATATACAACAGAAATATCAATTCTATTTTGGGTCTTTAACTAAGACCCCATTATCAACTAACTTATTTATTTCTTCAGATTGATCATATAATAAAACTTAACCCCAGCACTGGATACACTAGGAAAAAGTTAAAATACTTATAAAATATAAGATATACCCAGTGGTAAATCACACTAAGAGAAGTTTGAGTGGGACTTACTGAAGAGATGAGAAATCACACTAATATCGTATTGAAAGGATAAATAAGGGCCCTGGTAGGTAGGCAAAGAAAAATTATGAACTATTATCGCATAATAATTAATAATTATAATATAATACAACATAACTATTTCCTCCAAACTATATTTTTGTTATTAAAATTCACTGTGCATTAATACAGCAACATAAACCTAAAATGTCAACATTTGATGTAAACATTTAAAGAGAAGAGTGAATGGAAATACATTTATAATTTTATATTGTGGTGTTATAAGTATAATGTTTTACAAATGCATGTGAGTGAGTGAGTGTAGCTGAGCAATTACTTGGAAAAATGTGACACCTCTGTGTGGTAGATTTGTTTGTGAGGTATTTTTAGCTGATAGAATTCAGTTTATTTCTTTTTCTTTTGAATCACATACATAGAGCTCAGTATGGAAGGATAGAACATCTATTCCTGAACTAGTCTTTGCAATATCACAATTCACAGCAAGTGTTTATAGTACAGCTAAAAATTGAAAAACATAAGGATTCTACATAATGGAAATAATAAGCAATGGATCCTTCACTTCAGTAGACAACAGAATAATAATAGCAACTAAAAACACAATAATATTTGCATCTGTCCAAAAGCTGATGTTTTGACTGTATATCCAGTCTCTGTTACTACTAAAAGATAGGGATGCGATTTTAAAACAATAATAAAAGATATGCAGGAAAGAACCCATTTTAAGGGTGTTTTAGTTATACATCTTGAAACTAGTATGTCATTGAATTAAAATTAATGTGTGGTTCAGTGGAATTGTTTAAAAACCTGAAAAAAACCAAAACTTTAGAATATTTTATGGCTTAGGAGATGATGCAGAGGACTGTGTTAGTTCAGTTCTAATGTTCTGTCACTTATTTGTAATTTGCTTTACTTTTCTGGACTTTATTACCCTCATTGACAAAGTGGAGGGAATGCCCCTTTCAACTCTTTATAGTATACTTTGATGAAAAGCACTACACAAATATTATTGTTACTGATATGCAGAATTTTGGAGGAGTAGATCCATAGTCTTCCTTTTTTAATCCAACAAGACTGGAGTTTGAGATGTATATTATTTGCAGAATGCTTAATGTCCTCACAAATATTTACTGTAAAAAAAGCAGGAACCTATTTTTCGCTTTACTTTAGGAAACTTAAAAATGACATCAACTTATCAGGACAAAACACAGAACAGGTTCAAGTCTGGTCAAAAAAAATGAAGAATGAAAGGACTATTAAATACATTGTTTTAAAATTACTTTTTTTATAAGTAGGTCAGACATGTGACTATTCTGTTACATGGCATAGAATCTTCATTTTATGTAATTACTCATTTTTCAGAGCATTTCAATATACACCTAAAAAACCAGTATTAAACATTTTCCAAAAATTACTCGTGGTCTTTCCCTCTTTTGCTAAATCTTTTAGATTTAATTTGTGTAACTGCACTCCATTGTCTCCGTGTCCCTAGAAAGTGTTACTGCAATCCAACTTTACATGGGTCTATCAAGTGTATCCAGCTATAGAACACAGTTTTTGGCTAGACTATCAGTGATGATTTAGGATCCAACTTACAGTCTGTAGTCAGATGACACTGACTTCTGTCAATGGCCTGAATAAGGGCCAAGGAGTACATATATCCTCTATATCCAAAGAATCTAAGGGTACAGGAAGATGGACTAGCTACTGAAGAAGTCTAGCCTGCAAAGAAATGTTACCAGAGGTTAGCTTCCAATTACTAAAGAGCACCTAGCAGTACCATGCTGAAGCATGCCATGCTGCTTTGTGCCTCCTATTTTCCAAACTGGAAGAAGTGTACTTGTGTGGTACTGTGGATAGGTTAACTACTGTATTTTCTCATGTACAACAAATCCCTGAATAAAATAGACATCTTGAGTGCCTATAGACATGTGGGATGCCTGCTCTAATGCACTGTAATTACAGCATGTTAGAGCAGACTTGACTAATTGAGTCTGCTGGAACATGCTAATTAGAATGCTCCAGCAGCCTCAACATCACATATATTCAGGGTCCATGCACTTCAAAATGGTGGGAGTGGTGCTTTAACTAAAGCTCGTTGAACAAGCTCCCAAGAGTTGCTCTAATTAAAATGCTCCCCCCACCAAAACATGTGTAAAGACACCCCTTGTTTTTGAAAAGTGGAATAAAAAAAGTAAGTTATTTCCTTGCAAGCTTCTACTGGGGAGGTGTCTGAAGGTAAATAAGGTGGACTGGGGAAGAGAACTGTCCACAGCTTATGGCTACAGAGCCCTGTGTGCAGTAAGTCCAGTTTTACTTTTGCTTTCTCTTGCCAGAGGCTTATGGTATGGACAAGTATTTCTGGGACCACCTTGGGTTTCTATCATCGGCAAACCCTCAATTTGAGGATGATCTCTACCACAGCTCATAGTTGGGTCCTCAGGTGACCTGAGACCAATCTTTGAGCCACAGGTCCTTCTGCAGAAGCTTCAGGTCTGTCTTAGAGGAAAGTAGACTGCAGGCTGGGATTCCTCACCCTTTTTTTCCTCTACTCTCTCTTCTCTGCTTTGAGGGCAAGACACCTTACCATGAAACAGGTTGGTTCTTGGTTGAGATTGTGGCACCACTGGAGTCTAGCAACCAGGTCCTCCAAGTTCTTGCCATCACCATCCACTTTGAGATAAGCTTTCAATGTGTCCTTGTAGCATTTCATCTGGCCACTATGAGATCTCAGGCCACAACTTAGCTGAGAACAGAGCAACTGTTTTAGAAGTTGAGAGTCAGGCATCCACACACAATTTCTAGTCTAGCAAGGTTGGTGTCTGAGGATCACCAACTCAGTGCTTGTAACACTAGCTTCAGCAAGGACACTGGCATTTGTGCAATGATCTTCCCATTTGATGTGGAGGATTTTCTGGAGTCATTGTTGGCGATTCCTTTCCAGGTTCTTGAGATGACAACAGTATGTCATTTTAACCCATGTTTCACATCCAGAGAGGAGAGTAGAGATGACAACTGCAATGCAAACCTAGATCTTGATGTCTTTCCAGAGATCAAGATGAATAAAGAAAATGCCAAAGCAAATTCTCAAAGCATGCACTTGTGCACAGTATTCTGTGTTGGATCTCCTCATCAATATTCACTCTCACAGTGAGATGGGTGCTGAGGTAGGGGTGGGGAGTGCTTGACTAACTCCAGAGTCTTCCCCTTGATGGTAATTTGGGAAGGAAGGTCACATTCATGGCTTGGAGCAGACTGATAGAGCACAATAGACTTCTTGATGTTGATGGAGGGATCCAAAATTCAGTAGGCTTCCCAGAGGAGATCCAACATGATCTGGAGGTTTTCCTCAGTGTGGGCAAGGATAGTGCAGTCATGAACATATTGTCCAGCTCACATTTAGGCAGCTTAGCTTAAGCCATCTAAACATGAGCTGAGTCCCACATGTACAAGCATTCACCACTTGCTGGAAGGAGGAGCAGACAGTCAAATGTAAATTGCTCAGGAGAGTGTGGAAGGGCTGATGGGATCAGGTGGGGGGGCCAGCCCAATCTGAGCAGGTGTAGTCTGTGTATTGGTGGGGGGAAGGGGAATGGAGCGGGAGATTAAAACTGCACAAGCCCAGGGCTGTGGTGAGTGTCTGGGTTCTCTCGGCCCCAGGGCTGTGCTGTGAATATATGCAGGAGTTCGCTAGGCTAGGTCAGTCTAAAGTCAGTTCACCTCTGGGAGACTTCAACAGGACCCAGGAGTTGGGCCTAAGTAGTAGATGGAGTATTGAGTCCTTTGGTAACACTATGTACATTCAAATTATACAGCACTCAAAGAATTCTTACTAATTGTATATATAGTAGGGCTGTGCAAAGATTTGGTCTCTGATTCAAGTCAGTGAAGATTTGGCCCGATTCGGTGGTCGAATTGCTGAATTGAATCAGCGGACCCTTTAATCTCTCTGAATTGAATCAGAACCCTCCAAATCGAATTGGAAACATTCTGAAAGATTCAGAGAGTCAGACGTAGACACAGCTTTAAACGTTTTTTCTACATACCTCTAGGTAGCAGGGGCTCATGAGTGCTGTGATGCTAGGGCACATGAACTGTCCCACAGCAGTGCAGGGGGCTCCCCAGAGCACTCAGCAGCAGACCCGGAAGTAGACTTCAAGCACTTCTAGCCCATTTCCAGGTCCACCAGGGAATGTGCTAGGATCCCCTCCTGGTTCAGTGACTGGTGCCTCCTGGGTCTGGGGGGACACCTAGGGTCTCCCCGCAGTTGGTTGCCAAGCTGGGGAGGCACAGGGGGGAACCCCCAATGCACTCCCTGGTAGACCCAGAAGTAGACTGTAAGTACTTTGCTTTGTTACAGTTTGTTTGGTCCTCGGGCAAAGAATTCTTTCCCTTTTTTAAAAAAAAATAGCTCCAGTTGAAAAATGTGGTTTGGGGTTTTTGTCACTGTTTTTGTTTTTGGGCACACACAGAAAATTGGCAGTTTTCACTCACCGCCCTTCCACTCTGCAATTCCAATCACTTGCTAAAATAAGTGAAGAGCACAGCTCTTATATTATAAGAATCACCTTATATGGTTAGATTGCATATTCAGTCAACCCCTGTTGCCACATTACTTATTCTTATTTTTTAAGCCAAGCATGTAACCCAAGTGAATGTCTGCAGACTGTAAACTCAGAAATGGTTTTATAAATCTTTTCTAGCATGGAACACAGAAAAAAAGCTAGAAGTTAATCTTTTTACTCTCAGAAAATTCATCAACTGCTTTGCTACAGTACTATAATGTAAATAGAAAGAACGATAGTCATGACCTTTCACAATCACCTAATTCACTTTAAAAAGCATTATGACTGTAAACAGGAATAAGTACAATTTGCCAGTATCATATATTAGTGGGACAATATATGATAGTTTACACATAGTTATAGCCTCCATGAAGTTACTGCACTTAGTTTACAAAAGCCAATGTATCACATCTACTTAAATATTAGATAACTGTTAATAAAGAGAACTCCCCAATAATTAGATTTTGTATATGACAGATTGATAAATGTTACAATTTTCCAAGGTATAGAATCTAATTACTGTAGGTTTGCTTTGAATCTGTCCCTCTCCCACTGCTACAGCACAGAAAATAAATTTGTGGGGATGGGAGGGTCAAGAAAACTCCCTTGCCCTCTGCTTCCCCCAACAACTTCTTCCCCTTGCAGCTCCTTCCTTCCCACTACTGTAAACAGTGTAAGTCCTGGCCTAGTCATAATAGTGATTACACATATGTAGGATGGCTAGAGGTTAGAAGTCTCTGAAACATGTAAACTTCTGACCTTGATGACGCTATGACCTACTTAGGAAACTGAGGCATGCGCAGTTGAAACCTTGTTATAACCAAAGAGCGGGAACTTTATAAGTTATGAAGTGATAATGAATATGAGCGGTCCAAGAAAATGATACTGCTGAGTGACATTGATTGGCTGAGATGTGCAAGCAGTGATTGGACCATGGTATGATTGACAGGGGGTGTAAGGCAGCCACTACAAAAGCCAGCATGAGACACCATCTCAGTGTGTGTGTGTGTGCACGCATGTGCATGACTGTGCAGGAGCGTGCATGTACGCGTATGTGGTGAAGAGTGCGTGCACCGAGAAGCTGTGTGAGCTGAGCCTGAGAGTTTTGAGTGGTGTTGAATGTGTTGGAGAGGCTGGGCAGTGCGGGAGTGCAGGTGCTGAATGGAGTGTGTGCGGGAGCACCAGAATTCTCACTCGAAATACTCACCTTCATTTCCCCATAGGGCGGGTAAAGTATCACCCTTCCCTTTAGAGGTCTCCAAGTACTCCACTTGTGGCGGGAAAGGTAGAAATCCTCTGCCTGGCAGGGATCTGACAGCAGGCCCTGCAGCCTGGGTGTCAGTGCTCTGGGCTGCCACCGCTGATGACAGGCTGGTATGGCTCTCTGTACATATTTGTATATAGCGTTCTGTTAAGTGGTTGTTAACTAGTTCATGTTGCTATGATTATTGTTATTTTGTGTCTTGTAATATAGATTGCTTATTAACCCTTACTTTGGTGTTTGTATTCATTAATAGTAGCAGGCCTCTGGCTGGGGCTGGGCCACAAGCCAATACTCCGAGCGATTAACCCTTTCAGGTGCAAGCAAATCATAGACCCCTGGAACAGTAGAGGCCTACCAAACCTCTGCCCCTCTAATTACCATAGCCCTTGAGCCAGGCCAGTCTTCACTGCCAGACCCCGCTCTCCCTAAGCACATGGAAATGAGGAGCAAAACTGAAAATGCTGACTTTAAAATACACATACTTGTATTAATCTGCATATAGACAAACTACTATGGCCACCCATACATCATTTTTCTAAAATTGATACATTTTACCTTTTTTAAAAAAAACAAAACAAAAAACTGCTGCCAGTTTTAGCACAGGTACTCCATAAACACAGTGCTAAGCAGCACTTTTGTGCCTACTTTTATTACGTATATAATGAATGTGTGTGGGGGGGGGTGGCAAGATCTACCTTTGGTGCAGAAGACCTGCACATTCCACGGTGCCGATTGTGACACTGACCATTTCCTGACCATTTGCAAAATGAAGATTACAGCCAGGAAACTATATAGAGCAAAACCTAGGACTGAGCCTAAGGTTGATACCACTAACACCAAGAACCAGAGGAAGTACCAAGAGCTTGAGAAGGCTTTTGAACTGACCATGTTTGGAAAGTCACAACCACAGAAAGCAGAAGAAATTTGGGAAGGTTTAAGAACTGCTATCTATCTATGAAACAGATAAAGTTACATTTGAGAAAAAAAGACCATCCAATAACAACTGGTTAGAAGAAAATGCAGAAGAACTGTTACCTGTCATCAACATGGAGAACACAGCTGATCTGGAACACAACAGGAAGCCAAGAGCGGACACCAAAGCAACACTTCAACAGGGAAAAAAATGATATACAGAGAGCAGCCAGACACTGTGCAAATCAGTGCTGGATTAAGCATTGAATTCTGTTTGTATTTCATCACAACACAGGAAACCTAAAGTAATGTATGATGGTCTGAAAAAAGCTCTAGGTTCCATTGTCAACAAGGCTGCCCCTTTAAGTCATGCAGAGAAGTCACTACAGATAGAAGCAAGCAGATGTCCCATTAGGTTGAACATGACTCACAGCTATACTCACAAGAAAGAAACATCACTAGTGAATCACTGGACCAAATACCAACTCTACAGATCATGCCAGAGTTAGATGTGGAGCCCACTATAGAAGAAGTAAGGCAGGCCACTGATTCATTATCAAGTGGTAAGGCTCCTGGAAAAGATGGCATCCCAGCAGAGGAAAGAGTGGAGGAAAGAAAGCCTACTACCATATCTTCATCAATTGCTGCTCAAATGCTTGAAAGAGGGTGAGGTACCACAAGATATGCGTAATGCAAACATCATCACTTTGTATAAAAATAAAGGAGATAAGGGTGAGTGCAACAACTACAGAGGCATCACACTACTAAGCATAGCAGGAAAGGCTTTTGCAAGGCTCATCTTGGTGCACCTACAATAGCTGGTGAGATGTATCTATCCTGAATCTCAGTGAAGATTTAGGGCTGTAAGATCAACTACAGACATGATATTCTCCCTGCAACAGCTTTAAGAAAAATGCAGAGAGTAAAAAACTGACCTTTGTACATTGCTTTCACAGATCTAATCAAAGCATTTAGCACTGTCAGTAGAGCAGGCCTACTTTCAGTCCTAGAAAAGATAGGGCACCCACCAATCCTATAAGTCTTATACATTCCTTCCATGACAACATGAAAGCAAACATTCAGTTTGATGGGTCCTCTTCTGACATTTTCAAGGTGAAAAGTGAAGTTGAAGCAAGGATTTATTCCTGCCCCCACACTCTTTGGAATCTTCTTCTCAGTACTCCTGAATTGCATGTTTAAAGACACGGTATGTGGAGTTTACCTCTACACACGGTCTGTCAGAAACCTCTTTAACCTGGCATGACTTCAGGCAAAGACTGAAGTTAGAAAGGTGCTTATCAAGGAACTTCCATTCACTGATGATGCTGTCCTTATAGCCCATGACAAAGACCTATTACAAGAACTCAAGGATTGCCTCTCAAGATCTTGCCAACATTTGCTCTCACCATCAGCATAAAGAAAACAGTTATACTATGACTAGATCCATTAATCATCCTTAATGAGAACCAGCTATCAGTAGTCAGAAAGTTCAGCTCCCTAGGTTCTACAGTGACCACCAGCTTCTCACTGGATGAAGAACTTAATGTTTGTATTGGAAAGACTGCCACTAACTTCAGCAGACTAACTAAAAGAGTATGGAACAATTCAAACCTTACCATCAAGACCAAAATGCTAGTGTATAAGACTTGCATACTCAGCACTCTCATGTATGGTATGGAAACATGGACAGCTTATGCACATCAAGAGAAAAGGTTAAGCAGTAGGGCTGTGTGACGCTTCAGGTGCTGGTTCAATTCAGAGGAGATTCAGCCTGATTCAGTGGCTGAATCTCTGAATCTGAACTGAACCGGGACCAAGTAAAACATCTGAATCAGTTTGAAGCTCTCTGAATCAATTCAGAAAAAACTCAGAGAGCTACAGTGATTCAGGCAGTCGCTGCCCACTGTATCAGGGAGTTGGACCAAACTCCAAGCTGGTAAGTAGGGGCTGAAGAGGAGAGGCTGGAGGAGGGTGGGGAATTATGGGGGGGGTCCCTGCCAGGCCCCATTCCCTGCCTGCTTCCCCAGCCCTCCTGAGTGCCACCTGTCCACTGTCCCAGCTCCCCCATGACTGCCCCACCCACCCCAGCTCCCAGGCCCTTTGAAAAAAAAAAAAAGCCCCCACTCACCGACTGTTGTCAGACAGGGGGCCAATCCCTGCTTCCCTCCACTACCCCATGCCATGTAGGGGGGCTCAGTCATGAGCCTCCAACCCCTGCCCACTCCCCCAGCCCCCCCGCATGACTGCCCCACCTGCCCCAAATCCAGCCCTTTAAGAAAAAAAACCCAAAAAACTCCCCCCACGCAGACTCACCAGCTGCTACAGTGGCCTCAGGGCTTTAGGGGACTTGTGAAGAGCCTCCCCAACAGCACGGGGCAGCAGGGGGTAGCAGGGATCACCCTGTACTGGGTAGCAGCCAGTAAGTCTGGTGGGGGGTTGTTTTGTTGGGGTTTTTTTTAAAGGGGCCAGGAGCAGGGGCAGGGGCTCATAGCAGAGCCCCCCACATGGTGTGGGGCAGTAAGGGGCAGTGGGGATTGCCCGCACAGCTGGCAGCAGTCGGTGAGTGGGGGTTTTTTTCTCCCAAAGAGCTGAGAGCTAGGACAGGCAGGGCAGACATTGCTGGGACTGGGAGAGTATATGGGGGATGGGGTCTGTGTAATTCAGAGATTCAGTTGATTTGGCAGCAGCCAAATCTCTGAATCAGATTCAGTCTAATCAATTCAGTACAGTGATCTGAATTCCAAACTGAGTCATTGTCCCTCGAATTGGCTGAATCCGAATCCAAAGCAAATACTAGCAGCTTCGCATGGACCTATTAAGCAGCTTCCACCTCCTTTGTTTACACCACATACTCATCATCAAATGGCAAGATAAAGCTACCAACACAGGGGTTCTTCAAAGGGCAAATTTACCAGGTGTGACAGCCTTATTCAAACACAGATGACTGTGCTGGCTAGGCCATCTGAGCAGATTGGAAGATGGACACATACCCAAAAACATGCTGTATGAAGGACCATAGGAGGAAACAAAGAACAACAGGATGTCCCAAACTGTGCTACAAAGACGCATGCAAGTGAGATATGAAGGCATTTGGAATTGATCCTGACCAATAGGAAACCTTGGCAAGTGATCATAACAAGTGGAGTCATCATTTCCACCAAGGCATTAAAGTCCTCAACAGAAATTGGCTCCAACAGCTTGAAGAGAAAAGAGCCCATAGGAAGCAAGCAGTTCCCAAACCACCCTATCATGACTTATACATTTGTAACCACTGACACAAATCATGCAGATCTCAGATTGGACTATACAGTCACATGAGACACTGCAAACCATCTACATCATATGCTGCAATATCCAGTGTCTCCCATAGATGAAAGGATGCCAAATTGCATATATACATAAATCAATCAATCAATCTCACTTCCAAGGCCAAATCAGTTCTGAATTAAGTTTCAAATTTCAGCTGCGCAGAACTCAGTCACTCAAGTCTGTGTGGTACTATCACTAGTAAGTATCCTGCCTCCCAGATTTTTCTGTCTGGGGTTTCAGATCTTTCAAATCCATGACCAGCATTCTACATGCAAACCTCAAGCCCAGAGCCCTTGGATTTCAAATGCTCCCTAGTCCTGCTTACCCCTAGCCAAAAAACCAAAGGAGCAAGCTAGAGGGAAAGCCTGAGATAAATTCCCCATCACCATAAATTGTGTAGCTGAGATCCTCATATCTGTAGACTGTTGCAGGGGTCAACCTGCTCGCAGTGCAAGGGACAGGCCTTCACCTTGTAACTACACCAAGTCATTTAAGGCCCAGAAGATCATGGCGTCTCCCCTGCTCTCTCCTGCCAGGTACAAACTATGTATGATATTAATCCAAAGTCAAAAGGCTCATGATTTACCACATAGCTAATTGGGCTTTGTCCCAGTAGTCAACAGTATTTCAAGCCATGGTGACCCAATAGCTGAGCACTACTCTGTATGCATATACTCCAGATACTCCATAAAGGATCCATCTGCTTATTAGAACCCCCACTCAGGACTAGAATCAGGTGTTCTTGTCATGAGTCCTGGGATCCTCCAAACAATTATATGCAGAAGAAGCATAGGGCAACCTGGTCTGGCTCCACCTCATCGAGGGTGGGGCTACACTAATCACTTGCAACAGATTGAAAGAGGGGGTGACAGAGGGATTCTGGGTGAACTGTTTGGGTCCCTGTTTGGTAATTTTTGTTAGACATTTGAGGCTGAAGGAATCCTTGGAAACTGGAAAGAAAAGCAGAGTTCAGCTGCATGAGTGAAAAGAAAGTTGAAAAGTATTCAATGGAGTGGCTCACCATGACCTTAAAAAGAGTTGGTGCTCAGGGGGCTGCATACAATGAGCACTACCACACACATTATTCAATATGCTATGCTAGCTTGTCTTTGTAATCAATGTGTTTGCCTAATATGAGTCATATATTTTGTATTAATAGTCAGGTTTGGCTACATTCAATCAACTTCAGACTTGCTTTCCACTCCTCAGCACATGCTGTCTTTAGCAGCAGTTCAAAGATAGACAATGTATTTTATGTGATTTCCCTGTATGCAAACACAAAATGAGGAGCCTTTTCCCCCTGTGTTGATTGGAGAGGGGGGGGAAACATCTCATTTTATATTTGAATACATATAGTAATAATTCAAAGTAATGCAAAATATTCAGAGCACAAATTGTAATTAGGTGTTGACAGTTTTATACATGTTGATTTTATTTTTACAAATCATAGAAAATTTGGGTTGGAAGGGACCTCAGGAGGTCATTTAGTTCAAGCCCCTGCTCAAAGCAGGCAAATCCCCAACTAAATCATCGCAGCCAAGGTTTTGTCTAGCTGGGTCTTTAAAACCTCCCAGGATGGAGATTCTACCACCTCTCTGGGTAACTTTTTCTAGTGTCTTACCATCCTCCTAGTGAAAGAGTTTTTCCTAATATCTAAACTGAACTTCTTTTGCTGAAACTTGAGACCATTGCTCCTTGTTCTGTTATCTGCCACGATGGAGAACAGTTCAGTTCCATCCCCTTTGGAAACACAGGTGGTTGAAGACTGATATAAATGAAAAGTGTATTTTCCTTTAAAGTGATGTACATATAGTTACAAAGCGGGAATTTAAAATATAATCTGTAAGATGGTTACATATATTATTCCATTGCAACGCTGTGTAAAACTGATCACTGTATCTGTCTATAATTTATGTCAGTGTTGCCCAACCTTTTCCAGCCCAAGGCATACTTACATTAATAAAATTTTTCTGCGGCACACCTGTTATGGCATTTCCCATCCTCATACCTATTGTAGCTCATTGCCATGGCAAAATTACACATCACGTCTGCTCATTTCTGACAGCACACTTTTGTGCTGCAGCACACTGGTTGAAAAACACTGATTTATGTTATTATGCACACTGCAGGCCAAATTCAATGCTTTCATAAGGTATTCATTAATGAGGTGAAAAGATCTGAGAGAGTTTCTTGTACACTGAGGAATTTATGCTGTGTTCCTGGGAGGTCTGAAAGAAACAACAGCAATGTACTGATCCAAACTCTTCCCAAGATAACTCTAGGACTTAAAATGGAAGTTGCACCAGTTTAAATTAGAGGAGCACTTGGTCCAAAGATTAGATTAGATTTTCAAGTACAGCAAGTAAAAGAACACAGCTATGGGTGATAAAAAAAAAAAAAAAAATCTTCCTTGAAAAAGAATCACACTGTTCCTTCCCTGGAAATAATATACACCAAGTAGAACAAGTTACTTTATTACATATATGATCACACAATTTTGTAGTGCTACAGGTGAGTTTTATTGCTAACTAGAAACATACAGTTTAAGAACTATGGAACTATGGAAACCACTGTGAAACATGTGTCATAGAGTTTCTTTTATCTACACTGTAGTACTGGCAGAATTTAGAGAGGGGGAAAAAAAAAAAAAAAGAGTAATTTAAACAGTTCCAATGCTAAATTATACTAGGCCCGATCTTGCCATTCTTTCTTAGAAAAATGTTCATTAAGTTCAACTGGCATTTTATCTGAGTAAAATTTCTGCTGTCAAGCCCCCAAAGATAATAAGTGCCTGCTGTGCTTCCAAGGGGGTGGTGAAAAGATATGCAGCTTCCGAAATATCTAAACATTAAACTTTCACTGAAAAATGAAGAACAATCTCTGGCCCTACAGATTTTAAGTCACTAATGAAGAAATATATACATCTTTCCTCAATTAAAAAAAGCTAAATCTTCTTTTATTAGTATGTAAATCTATTCATTAGAGGGGATAACTCATTTTATACTCCTTGTTATTTTCACTGGTGCCAATGTTGGTCTTTTGCATGGAAGCAACAGTTTTTTTTCAAGGCCCACTTTACATATCCAGTGCTTTGTAACATCTTCAGTTGTAGCTTTATAAACCTTTTCTTAAATTACTTTGCAATAAGTCAAAAGCAGCCAGATTTTTTAAATCTATTTTTGAACCAGATTTGTGACATCAAATTTTAGAAATCCACAACCTTGAAATCAACATGAAGCATTGCATGATATTGCATAATATTCATAACTTTTATTATAAAAACTTTTCTGCTTTCTTTTTAATGTAATTTTCCTGTGTTTATAGTACATAATAATTAGATCAGCAATTTTTCTTTAGAATAAAAGTCCTGCCACCATTCCTACTATACTCTATTTTACTGCTTATTAGCAACTATCTGCTTCACATTGCAGCTAGGTATAAAAAGTCTTAGCTCAATGGTTATTTTATAAACAAACCAACATGGTTGTTTTTAAGCCAAGTCAAGTAAACAGCATTTTTTGCTTTCTTGTCAGGTGCAATTTATCAGTCATTTTGGCTGCAAAGTGGAGTGAACTCGGAGGGAGTGAAGTGCTGTTAAAAATGAAATAGTTGGATCCTAAATAAAGAACAGATGAAAACTCTCTGTTCATTTTAAAAATGCTGGAAGAGTTAGGGACTGCTATAGTAACTTTTTGGGTGCAGGGCTTACTAGCTTCATACTGTTCTGAGGTATGAGCCAGCTGTACTGGAATCAATATAAGAACAGGAGATGACAGTAATGTGTCTAACCAACAGTTAGGGATTCCTATTGTAACAGGAATCACTCTGTTAAAGTGAAGCAGTTGTTGCATTACTATTCAGGCAGCTGAGGGAGTCATTTGGTGAAACAGCTCTTTGTTCTTCACTTCATAAAGGTTAACAATCACTTCTCCTTTTAATGGTCTTGATGTCTTTGTCTTAATCGAGGTAACATTTCTTAGAGTAATTTTGCTGTCTGTTGGCTGTCTCTTGGTCTCTCTCCTATTTCACAGCCTTATAGCCATTTCAAAATCATAGACCTACCCATTGAGATCAGTCTTCAGCAACAGATAGGGTTTCAGCTTTATTTAAGCAGGAAAGAGAGGATGAGTCTTATTAATATTAGGCTCTCGCTTGCTCTATGCAGCCATGACTCTGAAAAATCTTTTCTCTTCAATCTGCCTTTCAAAAACAAGGTGTGCATTACATTTGAAGGTAAGTTGTATGTGAGGAACTATGGTATACCATACACACATTTCCAAAGAAACTAATTTAAGCTATTGTTTTGTTGTTTTGCAAACTCCTGGGTATTCAGGATTTACTATCAGAAACAATGGGAAAAAACCCCAATGAATAAATGTACAATATGAGTGTTTTATACCTTTTGTGGTACTGTTTGCATAGAATGGTTTAGTGCTTTACACAACAAAGAAACAGCTTTCTTTGTCTTTCCCCAGAACCCTGGCACACAGACTGTGGGCACTGATCATGCTAGGAATAGGCAAGACATGGATCAAACCACATGCTTAGCAGTTATGACAATATATACATTTGCAATGACTTGGTATGTGTGTGGGAAGAGAAAGTTAAACCTAAATACTACAATATACCAGGAGGTTTTTATTTAAATATTGCCTTTTGGCTTAGTTGGTGCAATCCCAGAAGGTAAAGGCTGAAAACTTTTTAAATGACCTAATTCTTGTCATTGCCTACTTTGCCCTGGAAGATTCAAGACTGCAGAGACCCTTTTTTTCTAATCAAAAGTCACAAAAATTTGCATTTTACTAAATACCAATAAATACTAAAACAGCTATAGTTCTGAACATCAAATGCTGAACTGTTGTTTGTGAGCAAAGCATGGGAGAAAAGACCATGTTGATTAATAAGTACATTGAAATGTTGATTAACAAGTACATTTATATATATAAAAAGCACCCTCTTGGACAACCTGAAGCCTGAATTCAGAGTAAATGACTTGCTATAAATTCAGCAGCGTTGGGGTGATGATGTAGCTGTGATATATCCAGGAACAATGCATAAAGGAAGGATCTTTATGGGTCCGAAGAAGGGTACATTGGTAACCCAAAAGTTGTCTATATTTCTAGCAACTATATCATTGGTCCAATAAATGAGATCACCCACAAAAATCCTTGCTATGAATTAGTCACTTGTTTTTGAACATATCTCCCTTGAATTCTAAGCTTATAGGCAAAAAGCTGCACTCAGGGCTAAGTTAATACTTCCTATCTATGTTGCAAACGCTGGTGTATGTGATAACTCAAAAGAATACAGATGTTGTCCATGTTTCAGAATAAGAAAAAGAATGGTTGGAGAATGGTGATTTCCCCAACTAAACATATGAAATCCAATTAAGCAGTTATTCAAAAATTCCACAGAATGGTTGTTTGCTAGATTTTCATAAGGAAACACAAAAGAAAAGACTGTTTTGTGTTGTTACTGAATCTATAAACAAGTTGGAGGATGATACTATATCTTTAGCAATACTGTTCCATCAACCATTTTTCTATCAACTGTGAAAACACTGTATACACAAAGCTAAAAAGACTTTACTATTTGCTGTTTAAGACACAAAAACAGTTGATTATTATGCCCTTGATAATGAGTAATGATGAACAGCAAAACAGATTACATTTTTGCTAGTATTACCTTCAGCAGTGAAGAACTTGCAAAGAAAGGGAAAGAAACGGGTGAGGCAATAAAACTGGAAGGAGAAGGGAAAAGAAAAAACACGAGTTTCTTTTATAGTCAAATTGTGTGAAAACACACACCCACTACCTTAGTGGCATAACCTGGGGGAAAGGGGGCAATAGGGCAACTCCCCTGGGCACCAATTTGGGGGTGTGGGGATGGAGGAAAAAAGACTGCTGCTGGCAGCTGCATCTTTATGATAATGAATAGGAAGTTGCCACTTGCACTTTGTCTTGGACACCTACCCACATCCCTACACTGCTGCACTATCTAACACATTAAAACAACTATCTCTGGCCTGACCTGCATAAAACTTAATTAGACGGATGACTCAGTGCAACCAGGCGCATTCTTGAAACAGGCTATAGGTATAAAGATGGAGGGTTCATACAAGTATTTTTTTTCTGCAATTATATCTAAATATTTAGATTGAACAGTCACAAAAAGTATTCTAGGAGATTGTGTTTTCAGTATACTTTGTTAGACAAAGCTTCATGGCAGAACCACTTAGCCTAACCTGTAAAAAATAAACCTGATCATTCAGCTGTTCAGGATGATATCTGAGAAACTTGCTCCAGGAGTGGCATAAGAAACCCCAAAGAACTGCTTAGGGACAGCGATTTTTGAAAGAGAGTTTGCAGAAGTAAAGTGAGATTGCTTTGTTATACTATAGGGCTGCACAAGGTTGACTTTTAGTCATTAACAGATTGGCAAAATAGCTCTTACAAAAAAAGAATTAACTTGTAGGGGAACAGTCAAAGAATGACAGAAAATTAAGGTCAGAAGGGACCTTGAGAAGTCATTGACTGCCTATTCACATGCTTATTGGTGTTCTAAGTAGAATGCATCTGAGCAGACACAATTAATCAAGCCTGCTCCACATTTGAATTGGAACACTCCAGCCTTGCTACAGCACTGTGTGTATTAAGCCCCTGTGCATTTTAAAAGGGCTGTAGCGTACTTTATCTAAACCTTATCAAATGAGGTTTAGAATAAAGCATCCCACAGTCATTTTTAAATCCACAGGTGCTTAATACACATGATGGTGAGGTGTTTTAATTAGAGTGGCTGCCAGGAACCATTCTAATTTAAATGCCTTCCCTTCCCCCGCACCTCCAAACACATGTGTAGGCAGCCATTACAACCAAAAAACCTGGTCTGGGCAGGATCACCTCTGTCTAAAATATGCCAGACAAACGTTTATCTAACTTGTACTTAAAACCTTGTAGTGACAGATATTCCAAAGCCTCCATAGGTAATCTTAAATGACCTCACAGTCAGTAGTTAAAAATTCTCAGAGTCTGAAGGTTTTTCCTAATATATAAACTTATTTCAATTGAAGCCCTTGCTTCCTGTCTTGTTCCTTGTGGATCTAGAGAACAACTGATAGCTGCCCTTTTTATAATACCATTTTTTAAGAACTTCAAATGAGGCATTATCAATGCTAAATAGGGAGGAAAGATTGTCTCTTGCGATTTCCATGTAAGTGAAACTTCCAGAAGTTTTGATCTGGTATTTTCAAAAATGAAATAAGCACTGCTTAAAAAATGCCAGATTGTCAGCTCTTGTAATGGAATTTCTACATATTCCCAAAATGAGAACCTCACAGGTACACTGCATGCACAAGGTCCTTCAACCCTGTTCTGCAGGCCTGAGAGAATTGTGTTCATTCAGTTCTTGAAACACTGCTGAGAATGCCAATTACTACTAATTGTGATGGTGATCTACACATACATGTTTAGGAAATGAACATCTGTCAATTTTTCAAGTTTTCAAATCACAACAAAAAATGATACCAGATCATCTGGCTCTCTACCCAAGAGCAGAATATATTTATTCTTTCTCTCTCTGTTTCCTTCTACCACACACACGCGCGCACGCGCGCGCGCGCACACACACACACACACAAACCAAAAATGCTCTTAAATCATATGTTTAATGATTTGAACAAATTTTCTATGAAAAACCAAACAAATATTATTCTGGCATCATAGTTCTTTTGTCTTCTCTCCTCACTTCCATTCTAGAGCATCTTAAAGTCAATCTTTATCACCTGTGCTTTTCTGGTTGAAAAATTTCATCAGATTTTTTGATAAAAAATATTTTTGGTAGGAAAAAAAATTTCAGAAGTCCATGCCCAAAAACAAATACCAAAGTCTGCAAAGGTTCAACTCTGATTGAAAATGAACATAGTTTAATTTGGCCATGTCACTGTAGTGACTATGGGGAGTTGTGCCCCAGCACAATGCTCCTTGAGATTTTACTAAGTGAGGAGCATTAGAAGCTGTTAGACCCTACATATTTTTCTCCCTTTTCCAAATCTTATTAAAGGATGATTAATGTGAGGGACGGATAGCAGAAGTAAATCCAAGGTCTATATAAATGGCAGGAATGTAAATGGAGAGTGATCACTGATACTATCAATATTCCAAAAACATTTCAGTGGTGGAGATGGAAGGTCAACTGAATAACTACTTTGTATCATATTCCTTCCCTTTTTGGCTAAGTATAGACAGCCAAAAAGCCTGGGGCTGAATTGATTCAGTCTTTGCAGGTTAGTCTAAGATGCAGAGATGAAACTGAGAAACAATTGGAAGCACATTTACTTCACACATTTGATTAAGGAAATGCAGCTACATGCCTGCAGTAGCTCAGGCAGAAGCCAGGGTGGAGACTAGAACATGCTTCTCTGGCACACAGCCAGCATGGGCTGTGTGTTCACTTCCCCTTCTGGCTGCCTCTGAGGTCCTTGGGATTTGCAGTCCAGAATCACAAAAGCAGGACTCTGCTCATCACTTCCCTTCCTGCTTCCAGGTGCCTCTGGAATTTGTAGTCCACAGTCACAGCCAGCGGTAACTTTCAGTAAGTTTAATGGGGCAAGGCAGCTTTGTACTTGGGGGGGATTTAGTAGAGGTAGGGTGAGTTAACCCCCACCTCCCTGGCCACAGACCCCAGCAGGGGTTTGTCAGGGGTGGGGGTTGGCAGTCCCTGTCTCCCCCTCCAAACCTTCTCTGTTGGAACAGACAGTACAGTGCAGTGCAGTGCAGCCCAGCCCAGGGCTGGAAAGAATGCTGGGGGACTGATTGACTTGAACCAGGAAGGGGTCTGGGACAGAAGTTTCATAAACCAATTTCACCCAAATCAGTTAAGTCTGATACTGCATTCAACCAGGTTTATTTTAAACCAGTCTCAGCCATTTTAAAATTGGTTTATGTGCACTGAATTTCTGTTCTGCTACAGGTTTAAACCAGTTTCTGATGACTTAAACCAGTTTGTGTGTAACTTCTGTCCCTAGCCTTTGAGGGCAAGACTGCCCTAAACTGAATATAAAATAAACTTCATAGCTTAGTTCTGCTGGCCATTCAACATCTAGGCAGATTTATATCCAGAACAATTTTCAAACTTACTTAAAGGCAGAGAATTTTTGTTGACATTCAGGTGAAACATTCCTTTTCTTGTTTTGATTCAGTGAGTCCAAGTTATACCTTTTCACTACTGCAAATCTTTGTCTCGTTTGTTTTTGGTTCTCATATTGTATTTTTAGATTTATAGCTCTTTCCCTATACCCATTTAATATTTTTAAGCATTTAAGTACATCTCTCTAGCTTTGCCTAGCCCTGTGACATAACGAAAAGCATTATGAACTTTTAAAAACAAAGGGAAGAGTCACTTTTTTAAAGGGAAAAAATCAGAGGAAGCCATCAGGTTTCTCCTCTTTCTCCCCCTCTTTCTTTGGGATTAACATCTGCCTCTCTCTCTAAGTCTTGAGTATATCTTCATTTACGACACAAGAATACACAATTGCATTGCAAAGAAACTATGTCCTTGGTGATTTGGAATGGAAAATGTCTTCCCTATTCATTTCCTTTCTGTGATTAACATCTCTACCAATCCATTACTAATATGTTATTTGCCTTTATACAAAACCCAAGGCAGTTCAAGCGAACAGGCAGGAAACTCAGGCTATAAACCAAGCCCATTCTCCCTTCTTGACAGACGAGTACCTCCAAAAATGTGTAGATAACTAGGTACTTATTAACTCTGTAAATTTAATTTATCAACCAGAACAAAAAATGAATGTTAGGTCACCTATGAGAAGCCTGTAATTTACATTAAAATAGTAAACCAACTAAGGGTGACTCAGGTTGAAGATATTAATCACAGCTAGGATAGGGAAATCAACGGAAGTTTGCCATTGTTTCATAACTTTGTATTTTGAGTTCTGTAGTCTGTTCTTCATCTTTGCTTTGACCCTCTTTTGATCCCTCTTTGAGTCATCTCAAAGTTTTGCTATTTCTTTTTACGTACTACTTCCAAAATTCAGCTATATATGGCTAATCAGATTGCCAAGGCTTTTGTTCATGTCCCAATCACTATATCCCGATCACCTTGCTACCAGTCACTTTGGCCCCCTGTCTAATTAGCAGTGCATTGCTTTTTCTTGATACCAGGATATCCCAGTATCAAACCCCCCTCTCTCACCTCCCCCCCAAAAAAACACGCCACAAAAAAAAGTGGTGCCCTGTCTGAAACTGGAGTCTAGCTGGCTAGATCCATGCTCTAGCTGACAGCCAGGCTCTGTGCACCTGGATCACTGCTGCTGCAGCCCCAGAAGGTCCCTAGGATCCCAAGTAAGGCTGCCAGGGCCAGCCCAGGTACCAGCCTCAGCTATCTTACCTGGGGCAATTTGCCACATTCCAGACCATGCATGCAGGGGCATGCCTTGGAACAAGTAGCAATGACAGTGATGCAAATATATGCCACTACTACTTGTCCCTGGGGAAATGCATGTTACCACTCATGGGGACGTGCCCCAGAAGTCCATTAAAAGCACTGCCACTGAGACTATCTGTCTGGTTCATTGCTTCACAGCATAATTCCCATCTGTATGGCCCTTGAGAGTCTCCTCATCTTCCACTGCATCCAATACAGGCCCCTTGTTTTTACCTTAAAGACCTTTCATTATTTAGCTATTTCATTCTATTGGGTCTATTTAGTTTATTAAACAATTGACCCCAGCCTTCCCTATACTAATGACAGCCTTGTTTGTTTCTTCTACAGGCACCTCTAAGTTTTCCTATGTGAACAAGGAAAAATCTAAATTTGATAAAACTGTCACCATACCCATTTTTAAATCACTCCTCAAAATCTATATTTGCCATGATATCTACAAATTACTCTGACAGTGGTTAGGAAAATGCCATTCTATGATTTTTATTTCCTATAAACTCCAAGTGAAATTCTGGTTTCACTAATATTACAGGAGTTTTCCCACTCATTTCACTAAGTCCAGAGTTTTACTCTCTAGTTTTGTTTTTGTTATGTTTAGTGATACTTTTTTCTGGGTTACGATCATTTGTCTTTTCCATTAGCTACTGCATTCTACATGTCAGAAAAGCTGTGAGTTTGCTGGAGTGGGGACTGTTCTTATTACACATCTGTACCACACTGAATGCAACTTACCCCTGATGCTCAGTATGAAACTACTAAGAATACAAAACAAAAGTAAATAATACTTCTATAGGCTATACTTGGTATGAACCTGATTGTCACAGATTCAGTCTGACTAAGGGACTGAAAAATTCACACAATTATAAGCAAGGAATTAAGAACTTTTGGAAGTTCTTGGCGAATCGGTTTAAATGGGTAAATGAGTGTCTAAATGGAGGATATAATTATGAACAGTGTTTGCCAGCTGATTTCAAAGGAGCAACATGATTCTGATGTAGATACAACCATATGCTTATACTTCACAAAAGCACATCAAGATAGGGAAGGATGTTTATATTATGGACATATGAAAATTAAATTTTTTTTAAAGAAACAAAAACAGCTAAATAGAAATCTATATTTTTACATGTATATTAAAAACCGGCTGAAATACATACAACCAATGCAAAAGTTTTACTAATTGATATCATCCAAAACTAATGTATTAGTTCCCCAAGCAGCTGAAATTCAGGAAGAGTGTTCACTATTGACATTGGCTGGTTTAGGGAGTATTATTCTAGAGTGTATTCCTATGTGCTGGAGTACTGGAAAAACTAATGTACTTTTAAAAAATCCATTGTCAGCACTTTACATGTTACTTTGCAGGTTTTTTCCTGTTCAAATGAAGGTTAGGGCAAGCAAACTGTACCATGCTGCAGATGCCATTGTATATTTTGTTTGACCATCATGTTTAAATTAGCATGATATTAAAAATAGTAGTGAAGCTGTGCAAAAGTTCAGAACTTTGTATTCATTGTCAATGTATTAAAGGGCATTTCACAAAACTCTCTAAAGCTTATTAGTTATTCTAACTTACAAAAGTTTACTACAATAAAAGCCTTTTTTCCTTTGGACGTAGTATGAAACTGCTTAGAATACTGCAAGAAATGCTGCCCAAACTAAGTTGTTATTTATTGGAAGTCATTACATAGGGCACACTGTCTACCATTTCCTATGCTCATGTATATTTCTCTCTTAATTATTATCTAGATTAAGTTAGCACCCAAAATATACCGGGAGAGAGTTTTTGTTTGTTTTTTGCTTGTTTGTTTGTTTGGTTTTACACACAGGGAGAAACAGAAGAACACACAAGTTAAGAACCATTACATTTGTGCTATATACTTAGGTAAATCAATAAACAGAATATTCATTTTGTAGTCTTAGACTCCTGCCTGCAAGATGATTTCATGTTAACTCCCATTCATTAGCCCACAAAAGGACATAAGTAACATAGATGTCAAAGTATTTGCTTTAGTAAGAACATTAATTAATCTATTTTGGGAGGGGAAAGGTGAGGCAGAAATGAGTGTATGTGGATATAGTACTCATGAAGACTTTACTCCTGGAAACGGATGCAGGGATGAACAATAGGGCTGTGCAAAGCTTCGGGCACTGATCTGATGTCAGAGGAGATTCAGCCCAATTCAGTGGACGAGTCTCCAAATCTGAATTGAATCAGGGGACCAATTAAAAGGTCTGGATTTCTTTGAAGCTCTCCAAAATGATTTGGAAAAGATTTAGAATATTTTGGTGATTTGGGCAGTCCCTGCTGGCTGCAGCAGGGAGCTGGACCCAGACTCCATGCCAGTAAGTAGGGGCAGGAGGAGAGGGAGGGGATGATGGGGAGACCCCTGTCAGGCCCCATCCCCTGCCTGCTCCACAAGCCCCTTTGAGTGCCTCCCAACCCCCACCCACTCTCCCAGTCCCCCCATGGCTGCCCCCCCCAGCCCCAGCTCCCAGTTGTTTAAAAAAAGCCTCCACTCACTGGCTGCTGCCAGGTATGGGGAGCAATCCCCACTGCCCCATGCTGTATGGGGTGGTTCTTCCATGAGCCCTCAACTCTCTTCCACTCTCCTGGCCCCCCCACGCTATGGCTGCCCTGCCCACCCCAGCTCCTGGCCCTTTAAGACCCCCCACCACACACTCACCGGCTGCTGTAGTGGCCTCAGGGTTTCTGGGGGCTCATGGGAGATCACCCCATGCAGTACAGGGCAGTGAGGGCAGTGGGGATAGCTGCCCCACCTGGCATGAGCGGGTGAGTGGGGTTTTTTTTTTCTATTTTAAAGGGCTGGGAGCCAGGCTACGCAGGGCAGCCATGGGGGGCTCATGGCAGCCCCCCCCATGCACCATGGGGCAGCAGGAATTGCCCCCCACCTGGCAACAGCCAGTGACTGGGGGCTTTTTTTTTCCCAAAGAGCCGGGAGCTGGGGCCAGGCAGGTCTGGGAGAGTGGGCGGGGGATTGGGTCAGTCTGATTCACAGATTTGGCAGCAGCACAATCTCTAAATGAGATTCAGCCAAATCGATTCAGGACAGTGATTTGAATCAATACACATACAGTCTGAAGTGCTCCAAGTACTTTTGAAGTGCTCCAAACAGAAAGATACAGTTAACTTCTTTTGTCTCCATTGTGCTTAACTGTTCTGTTAAAAAGAAATAAAGCTTTTACTCTGCCTGTTATCATTCAAATAAAAATGAGCCATGGAAAATAAACTTTTTCTTACTCAGAATCTCATTCCTGCTGCTATCTTTAGTGATGACAACAGCAAAAGTAGAGTTACATTCTGTCTACAGAGTTCTCATACCAGACTAGTCTGATATTACATAAAGCAGCTGAAATTATAGCTAATAAATGTATCATAATAATTTAGAGCATCTAAAATGTATTCAACAATGATAATGTGCTTATATTTTTACAAACATTTTGAGTAAACTCTCATTATCCAAATCTTAGCTGACCCAAAATAAAGTTACCTGAAATGCCTAGAGAATATGAAAGTTAAGCTTTGAAACAGGAAGGTTTGGATACCCACTTTTTTCCACTCTGTGTATAATAAGGGAACTGAACAGTTTTAGATCCCCAGTGTCCTTCAGATAGCCAATATTATATTATGTTTGACCTTGCTTATGTAAATTTACAACGGGTCTGTCTGAATTCTTCTATATGCTGGATTGATTCAATTAAAAAAATAGGCAGTTACCCACCACTTGACAGCATTAGTAATAAAAATAATTTCTCATAAACATATGATAGAAATCTTAGCTTAGGGGAAGTTACTGAGGGAAGACAAAGCTGCATTTAAAGTATCCCACTAGTCCACATTGACTGTTAAATGATCTACAGAAAGAAACTAATCTAGAAATGAATTTAATTCAAGCACAATAAAAATTGTAATGTTTCAATTAAAACCCAGCCAATGCATATAGTTGCATGCAACTCTTAATTTTGCATTTTAACAACACTGTGAGAATTTACGTAATCTTGTCAAAGATTTTTCCCTGTTCAAGATATACACATGCATCACTTAAAAAACAGTCCAGGCTAAATGGGTAAGCATAGATTACCAAGATGATAATGACAGCAAAGCTTACATCTTTATTTCATTCATCTGAAGCAAGGGTTTGGTACAGTTCAGCTGCTTGTTGCTGATTACGACAGTGTAAAAGGACAAATTTTGGAAGAGGGGCAACAAGGCCATCCATGCAAATTCCAAAAAGTACTTCCTCACAGCAAACTTCTTGATTCTTAACATATGCACCTTGGAAGAACAAAAGTCTCAGTCTACCATGGTTTTAGGAAATCCACATTCAAAGTATGAATCTTAGATTATATTTAGCCAGAATTTAAACAAGACAAATTAGCAAGTAATGTTAACTTTCCTACTTGCTGGATTAATTTTACACCTATTGTCCCTTTCTATTTCCTCCTACATTTCCTCCTTAATTGTAATTTTCAGAAAGAAACACCTGAATATAAATTAGATATTAAAATAGTTTAAACTAGTGGTAGAAAACATGCTTTTCCTAAAATATGGTAACCATTAGCTGTAATAAATGTTTCTGAACTAGAACTGATTAATATAATTTTCTCTTCGTGATCTCTCTCACTTCCATCGTACTCAGTCTTGGGAGAACCATATGAACAGCATGCTAAAATTGTCTACACAAATGTAAAGGTCATAACTTTTTCCTCTTCTGTTCATTTACAATCTAACAGAATATGAGACACAAAAAGAAAACCAATATAAAGGTTAAACTCACCATGCAAAACAGAAAAGTGATAACCAATATTCAGCCATGTAACTGAATGCTATTTTATTGATGTCTAATTTATTTTCCAAAAAACCAAAAGCAAAGTTAATAGCAATAATGTCTTATGTACATAAAGATATAACAAAGACAATAAATGGATCCACCTTCTCTACAGTGATTTTTTTTTTCCTCTTCAACCCAATATTTCATTCTTGTAGGTAAGCAATACACAAATAGGAAGTAAGTCAACAAAATAGGCAGTAAGTCCTACCCTAGGCTTCAGAAAAGCAGACTTGGATTCATTCAGGGAACTCATGGGCAGGATCCCCTGAGAAGTCAGGCTGAGGGGGAAAGGAGTCCAGGACAGCAGGCTGTACTTGAAAGAAGCCTTACTGAGAGTGCGGGAAGCGCAGGAAGACTAGCAAGCAGACCAGGTTGGTTAAGCAGGGAACTCTTCAGTAAACTAAATTACAAAAAGAAAGCTTATAAGTAGAAACTAAAACAAATAATCAGTGAAGAACATAAAACCATTGCTCAGACATGCTGAGATGAAGTCAGGAAGGCCAAAGCACAGTTGGAGTTACAGCTAGAAAGGGGATGTGAAGGGTAACAAGAAGGGTTTCTACAAGTATGTTGGTAGCAAGAGGATGATCAGGGAAAGTGTGGGTCTCTTACTGAATGGGGGAAGCAACCTTGTGACAGAGGATGAAGAAAAGGCTGAAGTGCTCAATGCCTTTTTTGCCTCAGTCTTCCCAGGCAAAGTCAATTCCAAGACAACGGCACCTGGCAGCACAGTTTAGGAAGGAGGTGAGCAACCCTCAGTGGTGAAAGAACAGGATAGGGACTACTTAGAAAAGCTGGATGTCTACAAATCCATGGGGCTAGATGGGATGCACCCAAGGCATTGAGGGCATTGGCTGATTTGACTGCAGAGCCATTGGCCATCATTTCTGAAAACTCATGGCACTCAAGAGAGGTCCTGGGTGATTGGAAAGGGCAAGCATAGTGCCCATATTTAAAAATGGGTAAAAGGAAGATCCAGGGAGCCACAGACCAGTCAGTTTCACCTCAGTCCCTGGAAAAATCATGGAGCATATCCTCAAATAATCCATTTCTTAGCACTTGGAGGATAAGAAGGTGATTAAGAACAGTCATCATGGATTCACTAGGGGCAAGTCATGCCTGACCAACCTGATTATCTTCTATGATGAGAAGATTGGCTCTGCAGATGTGGGGAGACTGGTGGATGTGGTGTACCTTGATTTTAGCAAGACTTTTGATATGGTTTCCCACAGCATTCTCACAGGCAAGCTAAGGAAATATAGGCTGGATGAATGGACAGAAGGTGGACAGAAAAGTGGCTGGAGCGTTTGGCTCAGAGAATAGTAATCAATAGCTCAATGTCTAGCTGGCAGCCAGTATCAAATGGAGTGTCCCAGGGTTGCTCCTGGGCCAGTTTTATTCAATGTCTTCATCAATGACTTGGATGATGGCACAGAGTGCATCCTCAGCAAGTCTGTAGATGACACCAAGCTAGAGGTAGCAGCAGATATGCTGGAGGGTAGAGCTAGGATTCAGTGACTTACAGAAATTGGAGGAGTGGGCCAAAAGAAATCTCATAAGGTTCAACAAACACAAGTGCAAAGCCCTGCATTTAAGGGGGAACAATCCCATACACAAATACAGGCTAGGGACTGACTGGCTGGGCAGCAGCTCTGCAGAAAATGACTTGGGGTTTACAGTGGACAATAAGCTGAATATGAATCAGCAGTGTGTCCTTGTTGCAAAGAGGCTAATAGCATACTGGGCTGCATCAGTAGGATTGTTGCTAGTAGGTCAAGGGAAGTAATTATTCCCTTTTATTCAGCACTACTGAGGCCACATCTGGAGTACTGGGTTCAGTTTTGGGCCCCCCACTACAGAAAGGACGTGAACAAATTGGAGAGGGTCCAGTGGATGGCAACTCAAATGGTGAGGGGGCTGGGGAACATGACTTATGAGGAACGATTGAGGGAATTGGGTTTATTTTTTCTAGAGAAAACAGAGGGGATTTAATAGCAGCCTTCAACTGCTAAACTGTTCTCAGTAGTGTCAGATAACAGAACGAGGAGCAATAGTCTCAAGTTGCAGAAAGAGAAGTTCAGGCTGGATATTAGGAAGAAAGTTTTCACTAGGAGGGTAGTAAAACACTGGAACAGGTTACTCAGAGAGGTTGTGGAAGCTCTGTCCTTGGAGGTTTTCAAAACCCAGCTAGACAAAGCTTTGGCTGGGATGATCTATTTGGGGGATGGTCCTGCTTTGAGCAGGGGGTTGGACTAGACGACCTTCTGAGGTCCCTTCCAACCTTAACTTTTTATGAATCTATATTAGCATTATTCAGAAGCAGGCAAAAAGTAAGGGCTTTTTAAAGTCCTTCAGATGACAGTGTTATGTCTTTTAACAGCTGGGACTCTTCCCCTTTAATTGTGACAAACTACTGGCTGGAAAGGTAGTCTACTTTCAACATAATTTGCATTTATGCAGAAATATTTTAGCAACTCTTAAGGAAAAGGCCTTCCCTTCCTTTATGTAGAGTCATTTTACAGTTGTGTTATTATTGTTTAATCTAGCAGAGATTTATGCCAAAAAATCCAAGCAAAGTTTCACTATTCATATAAAGTCACGGTTTCTCACAGTCGAAGTTGTATCATGCAGCAAGTCTCCCTGAAGTCAATGTCTCCAACTGTTCTACAGGTAACATAACTCCATTTACCTAGTTCTCTCCTCCCATAATTTCATTCTATACTATTTCTCATTCTTTGCTTCCAACATATCTTCTATTCTAATTTTGCTCTTCGTCCATTTCCTTAATTTTTGGCTTCACACCTTTTTTGTTATACCTGGATCAGCTGATACGTTACAATTCTGGAATAGACCTTGGGGATGTTGGTTGTATCCATGTTGGTCTAAGGACACAGGCAGACAAGGTTCTTTGGGTAGATATGATATCTTTTATTAGACCAACTAATTTAGTTGGACACACAAAAAAAGTGGTACACCATTGATTAATCCAGTCTGCTGGACTGTGTTAATTAGTGCGCTCCAGCAGCCTCCATGTCAAATCTATTCAGTGTCCCCGCACTTCCAAACGTCAGTGGGGGCACTTGAACTAAAGCTCATTTGATGTCAAATAAGCTTTAGTTCAAGTGCCCCACTGCTATTTTGAAGCATGGAAGGCTGAATACACGTGACACTGCAGGAGCTTTAATTAGAGTGTCTCTCTCCCTCCACTCTAGACTATGTTTATAGATATCCTTAGATTGTAAGTCTGATATCTTGATGCATTCTTTTCTGTCTCAGTTCTCTCTTTAACATGAGAGCAAAATCAAACATGAAGGTAGCATGCCCAAGCACTTTCCCTCTAGAGCTGTCTCCATTCCTTGTATGCTTTTTGTGAATGCTTTGAGCATTATAGGATCAAAAAGGCAACTTCTGTGTCAGTGCAAACAGAAGAATATAGTGAAAAGAGCATTAGGGTAAAAAGAGAAAAAGAAAGAAGGGAGAAGAAGGGGAAATCCAATTCAAAGAATACATTTGGACATAGGAAAAAGTACCTCAAATTCTTTCCCTGCACTAATTTACACCACCTCACATATTTAACACTTGAAGATTAACACTAGATTAGGGTGGTTATACTGGAATAACCAATTTAAATAATGATAAACAGAATGATAAACAGTGGTTTAAAAAAAAACCAAAACAACTATCTTGGTTCCAATCCATAATAGTTTATGGTACCAAGGGAAGCCAAAGCAGTTTGAAGACTTGATTCAATGATATACCACTTTTTTCTTGGTCTCACGAAATGTGCTTTTATTGTAAATCTTGAGTACCCAGGGTCATGAAATTATACAAGAAACCCAGGTTTAATTTTAAATAAGAGTTCATGTTTAGCCCTCATAATTGCAGAAGAATGCTTGAAAATGTGAAAGAGAAATTTAGAAGAGAAAAATGAATCTTTCAACATTTTATTTTTTTGGTTCCTGGTTTTGGGGGACCATCTTATTTGTAAACATTGGGAGCTTGTACTACAACCTCTCAGTGAAGAAGGATGTAGAATACAGATGAGCCAATCTTATGAATCCCCCAGACTATAGACTTATATGATAGGATGCACAGCAGATTGCAAGATACACCACAGGCACAAAAGCATCAGATTCTGTACTGAAATATTGATGTGAAAAGAAGCCAGCAATTAATCATCCCAGCATCTCTGCCTAAGGGCATAGGGATACAGTAAGGGGCATATGCTTGGCAGCACTTCTTAGTTAAACTTCATAGTTTTATGACTCTGTAGAGAAAATATTTTGTATTTCAAAAAAAGGTTAGAGATGATGTTATTCCTGAGATCTTGCTAATTCTAGCTACTTGTCATCCCTCTTGAGCTTTTATATAAGACTGGAGTAAGGATTCCTGGATGCCCATAACTTTTGTTCTTTGTTAGGGTGAACAGAGATAATTTTACATGTCATAAAAATGGGGAGATTTTTTTAGGTGAGTTTCTAATGGGCAGACATTCAGGCAAGTACAAGCAAAGTTCAGTGGCTCTGGGGTAGGCTCAGGTGTTCAAATTCCCTCTACAGTTACGTTAGGCAGGATGCTTATATTTCCCCTCTCTCTACACCAGGGGTTGCCAACCCACGGTTCTGGAGCCACATGTGGCTCTTCAGAACATAACACGCGTCTCCTTGAATCTTTGCACAAGTACACGATGACCAGCCTCCATAGACTGCCCACAGTGAGCACATTACTCATTTTGGACTCGGAAGTTGGGATTCCAGAGCTGTGGGTTGTTCACCCCCACTTTAGGGCTAGGGACAGAAATTACACAGAGACCAGTATAAGTAATCAGAAACCTGTTTAAATCTGTAGCACAACAGAAGTTCAGTGCATGTAAAACACTTTAAAAAATGGCCCAAACCAGTTTAAGATAAACTTTAATGGATGTAGTATCAGAGTTAACTGATTCAGGTTAAATTTGTTTATTAAACTTCTGTCCCAGCTCCTTTCCAGATTCAAGTTAACCCACAGTCCTCCAGCATCCCAGGATGCTTTGCATCTCCCCCACAAACTTCTCTTTGTGGGATGGGCAAACTAGCCTTGGCTGAAGCTGTCTGCTCCAGCCAGGCAGGAAGGCATGATTTAATTCCCACTGGCTTCTGGCTTTGGCCACTACAGCCATGTGACTGCATTTCCAGAATCAAAAGTGTATGTCTTTTTACTTGCTTATTGGTTCAAATTTACACAGCTTAGACTAACCTGCAAAAATTGAATCAATTCAGCCTCGCGCTTTTTGACTGTCTGTACTTAGCCTAGAACACTAAACAATCTGGCTGCCCCAGTACCATCTATCTTGGTGCCACTTCTGTCTGATAGAGGGAGAAACTTCACTCTGACATCAGTTCAAGGCTCTGGACCTTGAAATACAGTCAGCAACTTGAGATCATTTGCGAACCAGAAACTACTACCTTAGAACAAATTCACCTTTCAGGGATTCACAACTTTTGTCCTACAGGTCTGCTTTGCACTCTAATACCCAATTTGGGCAGTATGGCCCCAGGAGATTTTGTACCTTAGCCTTAAATGATGAGTAAACCTGGCTTAAAAATCTTTGTTCTTTAATTTTTCATTTTTATGTAACGTCTAGAAACTTGTTTCTAAAGCCTTGGGACCTGCAAATGCATAAAGTTATCTTTTCATACTTGAATAATGTCATAAGGTGAATGAGACTATGCAGGCATGAGGAGTTCCTTGTATACAAGTAACATATATGCACAAATGCTGTTCCAGCACCAATATGTACAGAACAATGCTTTAAAAATACTTCATATTCTCCTTACTAATTTGGTAATGTTTGTATACAAACTCTAACAGCAATTTTCAAAACAGTACAGGGGATTTGCCACTAACCTTCCATTAATTAATTAAATCTCATGCACTGTTAGAAAATTTCATTCCATATGTTTGGGGCATATGGCCTCAACTGTGTAAGCTAAGTCAAAGAAGAAGCTAAAAAGACTTTCTTACAAGGATACTTTTTACCTTAGTGATGTTCTGCACATGTGTAGATGTCCATCATACCACTCAACTGGCAGCACTGAGACCTACTGGATATTTCCAAATGCAAGACAATGTTGCTTGTGGGGCCTGAACAGTTACCCAATATCTGGAGCCCTGTTGGGTTGTTTCTATTGGGTGAATAAAATGAAAGACACAAGACCACTGTATTCTTGCTCAGAAATCCAAACCTACATTTTTAGTGACCACTGTGCCTCAAAACAGTTTCCTAGCATTATTCTAACACTAGTCACTGCTTCTACTGCTTTTTGACAGTTTTGTCTTTTTTCTAACACTCAGAGCTGTAGCAAATGAAACCCTTTATTCTTGTCTTTGTAATCTTTCTTAGCAAAACCCCTCTGACAACATATCTTAGCTTTTAATTAGTTTTGCCATGCAGTGGCTTGCTGTGGATGGTAGCTTCCAACTGTTCTAGCTATTGCCTGTGGATAAGCCTGTGTAGCAGGCCCCCTAAGTGCTAGTCTACAGAAACAATTCTCTTTGGTTCAACGAATGGCAGCTAATGCTTTTAGTTCTGGAATTCCCTCACTATAGAAGAGATTTTTTCTTTGTTCTAGCTTACATGAAACATGGTTAAAATGTCAGATTTTACTATGAATGTTACTGATCTAAATAGATCAAAAACAGAGACAGAAGCAATTAACATCTTCCATCTTAACATTATTTTATAATTCAGCTACCACCACCCTTGGTTCAGAACTGTACTGAAATGAGCTGTTGCTTCCATTAGGCAAAGCATAAATCACTAGTAACAATATATACATGTGTGTGTGTGTGTGTAAATTCCTGTTTCCAAAAAGTGTTCAAAACCATGGAAAGAAAAGAAAAGAAAAACCAAAATTAGAAACCTAGAACATTATATTTATTCAGAAATCTGTATTTTGCAAAACAAAAAAAAGAAAGGTTGATGAATATCCCAAGCAATTGGGTCTCACCTGTCTTCATATACACATGGCTGAGCTAAATGAGACCCTATGCTCAAATAAGTGGTACATTTCTATTACTTTATACTCCCCATCCCCTTTAAAAAAGTTCTTTTACAAACTGAAAATATGAAGTCATCACATTCATGATAGATATCTACCCATTTAAGATATCAAAATAGCTAGCTCACAAAACCACTTCTTTCATTGCAAAAAGTGTTCCCGTCTATGTTTTCATTAATCTGGATAGCTCATTATACTATACTGGTTTCCAGATATTCACCACATCAGGACAAACATGAGCCAAAAGTAATTATATTAACACGACTTGACATTTGTCCTGACTGCAGAAAAATTGCATTTAAACTAGCTGGTATAAGATTTTTTTTTTTTGCTTCTAGCAAGGAGCTGAACTGTCTCACTCTTTCAAGTGAAAAGCTACAGCTTCACTTAGTCCTATTTTCTCCTTGCACATCAACAGTCCAAAGAAATATGTAAATCTACATAGTGAACCATTTAAAACAGCACTCAAAAAGAGAGATCCATATCTTCACAATTTCTCTCCCATTTCATCCATCTAGTATGACAAGCACTAGCGCAGGCTGTCAAGTACAACAAACTATTCATTTGCTTGAATTAATTCATAGCAAATGATACGCTTTGTATTTTATTTTTACTTGACAAGGGTACAGTGTTAGTATTTATAGAACTTATACTTGCAGTATTATACAGAAGTTACACTTACTTCACATAAGCATGCAGAAAGTGCTCTACAGCTGTAACCAAACAGATAGTCAGGGAATATAAAGTGCTGTAAAAATGGCAGATCCCACTCTAAGTAACCCTGGATGGATGCGGTATCAGACTTCAGTGCTGTAGGTCAGAGTGCCATAATGAACATCTGTACCACATCCCATTGCAACTCACATTAGGTCACATTCCACCAGCAATCCATGGAGCTTTGCAGCACCCCACTTACCCCTGCCTCCCAGGACAGTGCTCTAGCCTCAGCCAGAGCTCTCGCAGTCTGCTCGAGTGCTAGGCTGGCTGGCCTCAAAGCTCTGTGACCAGATGACAAAGCCCCTGTTTTCAAGCCCCACACCCGTTCTCTTTGACCAGGTATGAACCACTGGCTGGTGTTATCACTCAGTATAAGGATCTCATCTACCTCAGCTGAGCATTTGTAAAGATTGCATCTTTAAGTGCTGTACTGTTTGCTGGACACTACATTCACACAAGGAGCTGTTCAAGATGTTCATCTTGAACAATGTTGTTTTGAAGTGTCCATATCAAGATCTCAGTCTGTTCAGCTTGATCCACCCTTCTCTATTCAAGTCATGCCCAACAGGGGATTTTTGGTGCTGGTATAAAACACTGTAGGAACAGATTTCAGATCAGATTACTCTGATTATTTCATTTCCATTCACCCTACCCCGTATGTAAATTTAATGCAACACACAAGGCCACACTACCCAGCCTGCCAGGGTTTCCACAGGAGAGTGATTAGGGCCTGTCTTCTTACGTTTCTTGGTCTGATACATCCGTGTGTGCATAAGTTGTGCAGCCTGTTATGAGTATCAGTGCACTGTTAAGTACAGTGTTGAACATTTTAGTGCAAGAACTTTAGTAGTATATGCTCCAGCTAACCTGCTAGACTGTGCATCATTGCAAGTGTTGTGGCTCTGAGCACTTTGAAGTTGGCACCACACGTCAAGCTGGCTAAACATGTTAAGGCAGCTACCCACGCAGAGACTTTACTGCTGACCTTCTGAATGTGACATTTATAGGTGAGGAAATGGCCTAATGTGACTCCTTGGTAAGTTGAGGTATGCTCATGGGGAAGGATATTGTTACCTGCTCCAATATTCGACACACCAATTGGCCAATTGTCCACATGGAAGACTAATGATACTGATGCTTTCCACTGACCTCGTGCCTCTCAAACATGTCCCCTTCCCCCCAACTTCCATGCCACTAACAAGCCAGAGGCACCAGATTTATGGTCCCACTCAATGAGATTGACAACTGGCCACCCCGTCCCCCAGGGTCACGTTGCTTTCCTGAGGCCAGCACATTGATGTGGAACCACTTCATGCAAAACAGCACCCAAACAGACCCTGAAAGACACTGAAAGCTTTTTTTGAGCCCCACAGCTGAGGTGCAATTAACACAGTTGCAACTGTGGGACTATCCTGGCATGTCTCCGGGTACATTTGGCAGAGCACCACTATAGGTAAGGTACAGTGGGAAATAGGATTTCTCCCTAGCACCTCCTCCCCCCACCCCACAGCTCCCTCTCTCCTTCTTCTCTCAGAGAAGGATCATCCCTCCAGACCCATGGAGGCCCATAATCTGGTTCATGGGAGCACCCAACCTGTGGACCAAGGAGCCAGGAAGGTGATCAGTGGGGTTTGCTCTGGGAAGCAGCACTGGGAGAGGGGAAGGGGACCAGTGCTGCCCAAGACCCACTGTCAGGGCCAGCACTGACTCAGCCTACACTCCAGGGTCAACTTGCTACCCCAGTCACTGGCAAGCACCAGTGTAAGGTCAAGGCCCCAAAGAGTTTCCAGGCCAGTCCTGGAAAGGCACAGGAGTGCTCAGAAAGGAAGGGTGGAGGGGTGAGGCCCATCACCCCATCCAGCCAGACCACTCTGGCCCTGGGTCCCGCTCCAGGGGAACAGTGCAGCCTCTGTAAGGATAAGTAGCCCTCTGGGCTCTGGTCAGTAGGGGTGTGAGAAACGGGCTGTATTCAATTCAGATTTGGCCCGAATTGGGGACATTGATTCGAGTCATTGATTCAGATCAGTGTCCCCAATTCGACTCAGCCGAATCTGAAGATTCGATGCTGATTCAGAGAATCAGAGATTGGGCCATAGACACAGCTTTAAATGTTTTGTCTATATACCTTGAGGTACCAGGCATGGCATGGTGAGGCAGATGGAGCGTCCCACAGGGAGCTCCCCAGCGTACTCGGCAGCAGACCTAGAAGGCATCAGTCACCAAGCACGGAGAGAGCAGGGGGACCTTCCGCGTGCTCCCCGACAGACCTGGAAGTGGAGCTGAAGTGCTTCTGGTCCACTTCTGGGTTTGCTGCCAAGCACACTGAGCAGCCCCCCATGCTCCTGTAGGACGCTCCATCCACCTCACCATCAAAGCATTCATGAACCTCCTGGTACCTTGAGGTATGTAGAAAAAACATTTAAAGCTGTGCCTATATCCAAATCGCCAAATCGTTATGAGTCTCTACAAATCAATTTGGAGGGCTCCGATTTGATTCAGAGAGATTAAACGACCTCCAGATTTGATTTGGATTCAGAGATTCGGCCACCCAATCAGGCTGGATTGAATCAGGGACCGAACCTTTGCACAGCCCTAATGGTCAGAGTAGGCAACATTCCACAGGTTTTCTTTATTAGGCACACAAAAAGTTTGGCAGCTGCAACATTTAATTAAAAATAAGGGGCATCAGTTTCACACACAGCATCCCCCCTGCTACCTCAAGATTTAACATGTTTGTTAAGTTGAGCCCCTATGGCTACCCACTCCCCTTTCCCACTCAGCTTCATAACCACCAAATGCAGCCAGGGTCTTCCCCACTCTCTCAGTGTTAACTGAGTAGAAGGTGCCAAGTTCCAGAGCAGGCAACATTGCATGTTTTTTAATAGATGCACTAAAAGTTTTGCAGGTTCTACATTTCTACTTTTGTACAAAATGAGACAAGTCTTCCTCTTGCAGCATTTGCTTGCAGTCCCAGTGTGTGTCCCTAGAGGAGGGTTGGAGAGGGAGAGGGAAGGGGGACAATGGCCAGGCAGGCTGGGTTGCAGGCAGCAGTGCCTGTGGTGCAATGTCAGAGGATTCTGGGGCTGGAGAGCCACAGTCTAGTGCCATGGCAGGGACACTCTAAGCCTTCCAGCCCTATGTACCCAGGGAGGGCTCCCAGTCCATATCAGTGAGAAGCTACTGAGCCAGGGCTCTGTGGATCCAGACAGCCTGCCACTGTGTGGGGCTGTGGCTACCAGCACTGGCAGGAGAATGAATACAGGCATTTGGGACATACCCACACACATGCAGACACATGTGACGAGAACCCTGAAGTCCAGGATATATGCACATGCACACACACATGCATACAACCCAGGGGTGCCTACTCGGTTAACCGAGTCTGCTGGAGCGTGGCAATTACTGTGCTCCAACCAGCCTCTGCATCTCATGCATCAGTTTTGCTGTGCTTAAAAAATGGCAGCTCCGGTGCTTGAAGTAAAGCTCATTCGATGAACTTAGGTACAGCACCCCTGCTGCCACTTTGAAATGCAAGGATGACAATACATGAGATGCCCCTGGCACTTTAATTAGAGCAGCTCTCAGAGCCACTCTAATTAAAACTCCTCCCCCACTCCTGGAGCACATGTAAAAATACCCCAAGTTTCTAACACATACACACAGAACCCAGGCACCCAAGGTGTGCGTGCACACACACACTCACACAGAGCTATTTGTCACTGCTCAGGCATTTTTGGCAGCCCAGGAAACCTGTGGGGCATGCCTGGAGGTGGGCAACAGCTCTTCCTACCTGCTAGACTTGGCCCATGCAAGCAGGGTCTGAGCCCTTTCCCCACCCCTTCAAGGGCTAACGTGTGATCCACTCGCTCCCGGCTCAACCTTGGGCGATTAGAATAAAGCTCAAAATTTTTAGCATTTCTGCCTACAGCTGTTGAATGCCTGTACTTTGCAACTGTAGACACTATGGCTTTACACATCTCAGTAAAAGAAGGCCTCCAGATTTTTGATGCTTAAAACTAGATCTACCAGCAAGTGCTGTGTGGAAATTTTTGCAAAGAAACTGAACAGAAAACCACAACAATCCATTTCGCCACTAACAAAAATGAACACTGCGTGAAAAGATACATTCAGATTTTGCTAGGATATTTGCACAGCCTGTATCTGAAGACACTTATGTTAAATATCCTTTCAGTAGCTCAAAGAGCAAAGCAGCTCAGATAATACCGTACACTTACAGCACTGAGTGGAACATCCCATCTCACTAATGCCATTTTCATTCCTGTGTGTTGCTTTGGAATGTCAACACCCACAAACTCATTTAGGTGACCTTGAATGCTAGGACATCTCCTTCTGCTTGTCAATTAAGAGCTTGTGAATATTACTCAAACAATATTTCTTTCATTAATAACAAAAAGCCATCCTTTTAAAAAGCCTCTGTGTGTGTGCCCAGAGAATACAATCATAGATTAAAACAAGCTGAAGCAGATATCTGCAAAGTCTTCATTTACTGGGATTCTGTCAACAGTGCTCTTTTGCAATAAGGGCTATGTTCTACTGAAATAAGAATTAAAATAGTAAAAATTAAATTAAAGTATTTAAAGAATTAAAGTACTAAAAAAATACTAAAGAACTAAAAATCAACCATGGAAGTACTGGTTTGGAAACAAGGTGAAGGAAATCCTGCAGTAAACAGGGTTGTAACAGATGTGCAGTTAATATGTAAAAATGATATGAATACTGAAATATCACAATGTTATGAACACTGAACGTAAACAAGGCTAGCAAGAGGTTATTGTATACTGGGCTTTATATACTGGCTATGTAACTGCATCGGCACAACTTATCTGGGGAGAAGTTGAATTTTATTATATTCTTATAATTCTTACTTCAGTAGAACTTAGCTCCTAGTTACACAAAGCCTGAGGAGGAATGTATCTGATGGAACCGAAGGGGGTCAGAAGTGTAGTTGTTCACCTGCTGACTGACAGTGTTCTGATCAGTGGGAGTAAATTAATAGATTTTAAAAACAAAAGACTTTGCTTGATAAGAGTCATGTTAGGAAAAATTGTAAAATTTTTCAAACCTAGTGCACAGGGTAGTAGTGCTTGTGCTTCCTTCTCACTGCTAGTTTCTGTGAGAACATTCCAGTGAGTAATGCCATAGATTCCCTACCCCTATTCCTAGCATGTGGGCTTCCAAAATTCTGTGTAATAAAGTACAGTTCTACTGGATTGAGGAAAAAGGGGGGTGCTGGAAATTTCTACCAGATTCTGTGCACCTCTGGTTTCACTAGCAGAGGGGCGCATATATAATAATTTATATTATTATAAATATAAATTATATAATAATTTAAACAAAAAATATATAAAAGACAAGAAGTACAGTTTTATTGGACAAACAGGATTTAGAAAGGAATGCGAACAACAAAGTCAGATGTCAAGAGCATAAATAAACTTATTATAGGACCTATAAAAGGAAATACATTTATAATATTCCCACATGACTCCAAATATATTTATTAAAAGCCTAAACAGGCTAGCTGCATCAGTCATCTTTTTATTTATTATTTACATAGTGATAGTATTCAAAGAGTGCTAGGTGCTTTCCTTGGAAGGTGCACTTATTCATGTAACTAAACACAGATAAACTTTAAATCCTGAAAGTAATGTAAGGAAGGGACTCATGTATAGTAGAACCTAGACAATTCACTTACTGCTTATCTTCCTACTGAACTGTGGGTGCAGTTATTGCTATAATGATACTGTGAAGTAATTTACTTTTTTTAGTCCAGAGTAATTTCCTTCATACTGGGTACATCTACACATACATATTGATGGGAAGCAATATGCTACAGTGTGTATTGCACCAGAGTTTCTTGTTCTTGGGTGCCACGTTTACACTTGCTCCCAGGACTGCAGGACATTGAGCCGGGTTCAAGCAGCCCCGGCTGCAAGGGGTCCAGGGGTTCAGCCTGCCAGCAAAGGGCTGCTCCGACCTGGTTCAAAGTGCTGCAAAGGGGCTGGTTGGGGCAAGAGGGGCTTTAGTAGTGTGAGGACTAGCTGGCAGGCAGCACCCAAACTGAAGTACTTTTATGCACAGGAATGCACATGTAGACACCTGACCTGGCTGGCTGGGGCACGAAAAAAACTCCACAGCAGGATAGTACTTGTATTTACAGGTACTAACCTGCTGCAGAGTTTGTTCATCATCTGCAACCTAAAAGGGCCTCATGTAGATGTTGAGATGTTTACTGCAGAGCTATTTTGGCCAGCATTTCCCAACTGGTGTGTTGTGGCACACTGGTGTGCTGTGAGGCACATCCAGGTGTGCCATGGAATTTTTGGCTTGGAATTTTTGAATTTTTGGCCCTCTGCCTTCTGCTACCATGGACACAGACAGACAGACGGCAAGGCTCCAACCAGTGATTTGCATCCACACACTGTGTTCACCACTGCCCCGCCTCCACTCTGCATTTGGCCACTGTGCCATGGGATGGGAGAGGCTCAAAAAGTGTGCTGCCAGAACCAAAAGGTAGGTAAGCGCTGATTTAGGCAATTTCCACAGTAAACATCTTGAGCACCTACACACAAGCCTAATGCCTACCATGACATGAGATAAATACCACATATCAGAGCAAACTCATAGAATCATAGAAAATTAAGGTTGGAAAGAACTTCAGGAGGTCATCTAGTCCAACCCCCTGTTCAAAGCAGGACATCCCTAACTGTATCATCCCAGCCAGGGATTTGTCTAGCTGGATCTTAAAAACCTCCAAGGATGGACATTCTACAACCTCTCCAGTGTTTTACTACCCTCCTAGTTTTATTACCTTCCCTTGTTAATTAGCATTTTCCAGCAGCCTTGGTGTCTCAGGTATTCAGTGTCCCCAGACTTCAAAATGGCAGCAGGGGTACTTTAACTAAAGCTCATTCGATGAGCTTTAGTTATAAAATGTCACCGCTGTCATTTTGAAGCTCAGGACACCAAATACATGAGATGTCATAAGTGTTTGAGCCACTCTACTTGAAGCACTCGCTCACCCCCAGAGCATGTGGGAAGACACCCTCTGTGTAGACTTGCCCAATAAGGACCAGACATTGGATCAGCTCTCCCAAGCTAGCCGCTCACAGTCAGCACTATTCAAGCATCCAACCACTAAGTACAGAAAACCTGGTTTGCATTACATGAACAGAAACCAAGAGGGGAAACTGACTATGGAAGAGGACATACAGTATGGTCTACACAATAACTTACACACATAATGAAATCATTACAAATGTTTCAAGAGAGAACTTTACCCTGAATTGGACAGCTTTACTATGTTGTTCTAGTATTTTGAGATTTCTCTAGCTGCAGCAGAAATATACATAATATTAGCAATTTACAAAGAAAAACATTTTTTTCCTGTGATCCTGCTTTGCCAAGCTCTACACTTTAGGAAGTAATTCTAAGTCAATCAGCCTACCTGGCTGACATAGTCAAGATAAGTCTTAAAGAAGCACAGTTTGTACTTGGAAGCAGTTTTTCCTTCATCCCTTAATGACACTGTTGTGAAGACATTCCAGTATCAAAAGTAACATATTGTGTCAAAAGAAGAAACATTATCTATGCTATTTACAAGAAACATCAGATAACGTGTATAAAAGCAGCTAATAAAAAATATTTATTTCTATTAAGAAAAGGCAAAAAATATTTTAGGGTAAATAATAAAAACAAGCTCTGCCAGTATTAAAGAGGGCTATAAGGCTAAGTGGTGACCACTGACACTTTTTGCCACCTGACTCCTGATTTTTAAATGCTTGTGCTATACAATACCATATTTCAGCCAGCCAGACAGAGAAGTCCAAGAGCAATTTATTTAATGGAGCAGGCAAAAACTAATATCATTTTGAATTAGAAGGTAACATAACATAACAGATACTGGTGTTAAGGTATCACAATACATCCTTTTATTTATCTACTTTGAGGCTACTTTCTTTCATTGCGTTGTTTTCTGCTTCTAGTAACAATGAAGTTAATACATTTCTGAAATAAAATTGATTCTGTTATTCCTGAATTTTCATAGTATCTAGGGTCAGAAGGGGCCTAGAGCAGGCCATCTAGTCTGACCCCCTGCCAATGGCAGGAATGAATGCTGGGGTCACAGGACCCCAGCCAA
>JAGPOW010002514.1:35337085-35355480 GCA_030014935.1 Caiman crocodilus | reverse complement strand
CTTCTGGTTGGGTGGTCTGTAGCAGACACCCACCATTAAGTCCCTTTCCCCTCGTCCTCCTTGCAGCCTGACCCAAATTGCTTCCACCTGGTCCTCGGTTGCCCCCAAGTTGACGCTCAATGTAGAGAAGCATTCTTTGACATAGAGCGCAACCCCACGGCCTCTTTTCCCCACCCTGTCCTTCCTGAAAAGGGCATAGCCATCGATGCCTATGGCCCAGTCATGGGTTGGGTCCCACCAGGTTTCCGTGAGCCCAAACGAGTCCGGGTCTTCCACAGCCACCAGGAGAGACAGCTCCTCCTGCTTACCTCCCATGCTGCATGCATTTGTATAGAAGCATTTAAGGCTATGCCTTCTTTCTTGTCTCTTATACTTTGACCACTTACATTTTCTCTTTCTTAGCAGCTCTTTTCAAATGCAGTTTTGCTCACAAGCAGCATTTTCTAGAGCTAAAATTTAAAGTATACATTTAAAATGAATGTTAGTATTTCAGGGATATTGAGTATGCATAACATTTTAAGTGGGATTTAACGTCATTTTTGTTTTCTTTGCCTATTGTGAGTATAAACATACACAGACTCCCTCCCTGCTTCACAAACCGTTGGACTCCGTTTTAGCAAAACTCAAGAAGTAGCTATTTGGTTCCACATGGATACTATCCCTCACTGCTCACAAAGAGCTGTTAACAGGTTCAACTGGCTTATAGTTTGAACTACCCTGAAACAGTTTTGGATGACAGAGGCAATGAAAGTGTTAAGCACTCTCTTAATTACCATTACAGTAAAAGCTGAGTTATGCAGCACCTTACAAGCCAGCATGCTCTGTTAACCAACATGCCGGCTTGTAAGGGAAAAGTGAAACCGGAAGTGCCCACCGTGACACTTCCAGTTTTGCAGAGCTCCTGGCCTGGGGGAAAGCAGCCTGTGCTGCCAAGCCCAGGGCATAGCAGCCTGCGTGGGTCCTCCCTCCCTGTCCCTCAGGGCTGATGGGAAGGGCGGTGATGCGGCGGGAGGGGCAGCAATGCACCGGGAGGGGCGGTGGCACCCCAGATGCGGCAGGACACACAGTGGCCTGAACAGGCAAAGACACCTGTTCAAGTCACTCAGTTATCCAGCACATTTTGTTATCTGAAACCCTCCATTCCCCATAGGTGCCAGATAACAAAGCTTTTACTGTATTATCATTATAAACTGCTTTGGAATGCAACAAAAAAAATAAAAAATAAAAAAGGATTATATTGCACTCCTTTTCCCTCCAGGTTCCCATGCCATAATTTAACTTGAGGTTTCCATGTCTTTGTCCTTTATTCTTTTCTTTTTTCTTTTTTTTGTCTTGATGGAGGTTTCATGTGCTATGTTATGTTTCGGGTTATTCAGACTATAACCATGTCATACAAACCTTTCATAAACAACTTCAGTATAAAGGGCCAGAATGTGCCAACTTCTTTCACGAAGGAATGGAAGGCATCTTCTTTATCCTTTTGATTGCATAAACAGAGGTCAGCCTTGCTAACAATGTTCACTGTTACCCAATGGACAGAAAAAGGTTACACCACCCACACCCTTTGTACCAACAAATAGGGCAGACTGGCCTTGGCAGGGAATGCTAGCTGACCCTACTGGGAGCTCCGGGAGGCCCAGTGCTTTTTGGAATTTTTGCATGGATGGTAGTACTGGATATGTCCCAGTGTGAGGCCATGCTAGCTCATAAGCATTATGTGGCCCAGTGACAGGGATGCGTTTTGTCAATATTTCTAATGTGCATTTAAGAACTTGCAAATTCATGTTTGGCACATGAGAGGTTTGGGATGGTAGCACAAGAATAAACACACACATTTTTTCAATGATCCCTCCCAGAAACTGCAAGAATTGTGACAGCAAATTTTGAGCCTTTCCTTTTGGGCTCATCATAGCAGTATAAGTCTGCCAGGAAGTACGAATGGGATATGTCTATGTTTTGAAAAGTGTTCTGGTAACATTGTATTCTGTTTTTCTAAACTGACAATATAAATAAATAAATCATCTGTGTTATATTAATATCCCTTTGTATTTAAACAATAAGCAACATTATGAATTGTTTCAGTTTCCCAATTTTGACTGTAAGCCAACTGCAGTGTTTCACTTCGTTTTTTCCCTTGCCTTTTATACGATGCTTAGCCAAGTTGCTCAAAAGCCAGAATTGGGAACTTGCTCCAAATTCAGACAAGAAGTCCAAACATGCTATGTATTAAAAGATGTTGCCATGCACTAGGATATGTAGTCTAAAGTGGGAGACAGTTCCTAGGTTTTCAAATATGAATGCCAACAACCAGTCATGGTGAGTCAGGATGCTGAGATATGAATGTCAATCTGACCTGACAGGAAACATCCCATTTGATTTTCCTAGTGGAACATAGAAGGAAAAAACTGGAAACTCAGCATTTTCCTACAAAAAAAAATGTTGATTTTGTTGAAACCTAGTAATTCACTGAAAAGCCATTTGAGCAGAAGAAAACCCAATCAACTCAAGTGCTGAACGTATTTACAGAACTGAATGGTAACTTATTTCACCCTTACTGTTTGTGTGAAAAAGCCCAACATAGACCCAAATCTTTTCCTTGCTCTTGAAGAAAACATTTTTAGCAATGCTTTAAGCATTTGCCATTTGAAAACTAAATAAATGCAGCTTGTCACACTGGAAACTGAAGATGGAAAAGATGAAGAGACAATGTTGCTAATTCTCCTAATAATGCGGTTTTTTTTCTTAGAGATCTAACCTTGAAATCAAGCTATTTCTTGAAAATCTCAAATGTAATTTAACTTTCATACATTCCCATGGGGTAATTTCCTACCCCAGATGCATATTTTGTGCAGTATCTTACATTTCATTCATTCTAAAAAAAATTCTTTTTAGGACATTATCATTGGTACCACAGTGCACAATATCCCCAAAGAACAGCCAGCTTACTTGAATGGTTTGCTCTGTGGATGAAAAACTGCCCAGGGTAACATGTTGCCCCAGGTGCGAATGTGTTTTTCCAGATGGGATAACAACTCACTCCAAGCCCATGTTAATGCATTGGGGTAACTTGTTTCTCCAATGAAATTTCTGTATAAATGACAGGCCTATACCTGTTTGGCTACTTTGAGTGGATGCATCTAAAAAGGTCAGCATTCATTCACACTTCATTCATATCCACTTCGGTTATCCATGGCAACTTAAGGATGGCCATTCCCCACTCTGTTTTTGCAGAAGATGTGGTAATCCCTTTTGCTAGCCACTTTGTTTGCAGGCTGCAAGGTCATCAAAACACCCTGCCTTTTGCCAGCCCTCCTCCCCAAACACTCTGTCATGCCCAAATCCACCTCCGCTCTCTTTTCTCATGGCAAAACTCCACCTCACTTGCCCCTTTCATAACATACAAGCTAGTTTGCCCTACCTTTGTTGGAAATGAGGACAAGGAGCAAAGGACAGCAGAGAAGAAATAGAACAACAGCATACTGCAATATAGTGTGTACTATGGAGTCCCCTTCAATGGTAAGGGCTTCACACCCCCTATGTCCTTTTTAGCTGCTCTCATTAAGCCCCTGCATGTATGGTTTCCAAACAGCATCCACCTGCATTTGGCTTGCCTGCAAAGGGTGAATGCTGGTCTCTGGCTTTTGTGCCCAGGTGGAGAGGATGCTACCTGCACTACCATAAGGCAGGGCAGAATTGCTTCTGAGACAGCATAGGTGGACAGGCTTGTCTTTGATTGCTATTTATATACATTCAGCAATAATCATTTTTTTGGTTTTTTCTGCAGTTCAGGATGAGAAGGCAGTGCATATTCAGTGCGAATCCTGTCTTGTGCAGGTAAATGGGGATGACAGCAACACATCCACTGATGAAATCTTATCCCAAGGCAGTGAGAATGCTGACTTTGTTCCAGACATGGAAGATTGTTCAGAGCAAGAAGACCATGCATCTATGGAAGTTTCATCCAGCTCAGATGAGGAGGAGTTGGTGCCACAAGCAGAAGTGATGTCAACACTTCCAGTGGGAAAGGGAAAAGGACCAGCCTGGGGCCACCATGGAAGACCAGGGAGAGCTACAGTAGGATGTAGAGCAGAACCACCGCCACCACCCCAAGAAAACATTGCAGATGATGAAACCTTTAGAGGAAGGAATGGCAGAGTGTGGAAAAAAGTCCACAGCTAAAACATCATTGGAGAACAGCCAAGGACATAGTCCCCGAAAGTGCTGGGCCAACTAGAGAAAGTAATTAAGGCACAGTGGTGGAAACATCTCACCTGTTTCTCTCACAAGATATCCTGACTATATCACAAGAGAAACAAACAGAGAGGCAGATAGAAGATTCAGGGAGTGGAATGATAGCCACCCCAAAAATAGAAAGGAGTGGGAAAAGCTGGATGAAACAGAGCTGAAAGCCTACACTGGCCTCCTGCTGCTAACTGGTCTATACCTCAGTGATCACGAGGCACTGGAGAAGTTGTGGGAGCAATGTACCAGGTGTCCTTGCTTCCATGACACCATGAGTTTAAAACAATTGTGTCAAATCACCAAGTACCTGAGATTTGCCAACAAACTGACACATGAGAAAAGTAGAATTACGGACAAGCTTACAGCCATCAGAGATATTTGGACAAAATTTGTGGAGCAGGTCAGGAAATAGTATATTTCAGGAATATACCTGACAGTGGATGAGCAGCTCATTGCGTTCAGGGATCCCTGTCCTTTCAGGCAGTGTATGCCCAGGAAGCCTGCCAAATATGGCTTGAAAATTTGGTGGTGCTTTGTGAGGAATGCACTATTTAGTTAAAACAGTTAGAAAATGTTTTTGGAAATAATTATTAGTTTGAAAGCAGTGTGAACTGCTGATGTAGCAAACTGTTCACTCACATTTTGATACTTCAAAAAAAAAGTTTACATTTTTTTCATAGTTCTAGTTAAGAAATATTTTGGGTTCAAATCATCATAAATACTCTTTCAACCAATCTGCATGTTTAATAAATAGTTTTTGGTACATTTAAACTGTTGTCACTGGTTCCATTTTGTTCATGCAGGTGGGGTAACAAGTTACCCCATGAGAACAACAATGGTTACTCTTTCATGAGAATGGATGAGGGTTAAAAAAGTAAATGTATAAGCTTTATGGCTGTGGAGAAAAGTCTGAAAAGCCTGGAATGAGTTTAGGCATCTAAGTTACTAAATGCAATCATATAACATTTTGTGAAACAAGCAGAATTCTGGCAAGAAGTTCTTTATGTATCCTGACTAGAAGAGATCTCTGGGTAGTTATCCTTGACCTACTGTACACACCCAGAGTCATCAAACTCTGCCTACACGTGGTACTAATCCAGTTCTGCCTGGGAAAGCACATGAATTCCATATTAGAGAAAAACCCCACACAGCGATTGCATAACACAAAGTGGTAGTGGTACCTACTTTTACCTAATAGCATATAGATGAACACATGGGTCTCCAACTTTTGTAGCATGCAGCACCTTAGTCTCCACACCACACACAGGTTATGTGAGGCCTGCAGCAGATGCCAGCTGGACGGCCCTGGTTAAAGCACTTGCCCAGCAAGAGGGTATCCGGGGTCAGGGCAGCAGCCTAGCCAATTGCCAACTTGATTTGGCCTGCTTGTGCGGTCTAACTAACCCCACCTGGCCCCAGTTGCCTGCTGGGTGTGGCCACCTGCAACACCTCCCAGTTCAGCCTGGGAGTTCTGTCAGTTCTGTCTCCTGCTTCCTGACTATCACAGTTCCTGCCTACCTAATCCAGATTCCAGGCCCAAACCCTCTGCTTCCAGACTGCCTTGCCAGCTCCTTGATCCCTTGTGCTCCAGACCCCTATCCTCTAACAGTTGTCTTCTAGTTTATGGCTTAAGTAAGCAGTTGCCCATGTCCTGGTCCCATATAGCTATAGCTGCCTGCTCAAGTTCCCCTGATAATGGCTTGGATTTCTGCCCAGTGCTCCTGACTCCCTTTAGCACATGTTTCTACCCAGGGTGACTGCTTAGATCCCTGCCCTTTATAGACCCTCACTTCCTGACCTTCTCCCTGATACCCTGACTTCCAGCTCTAGCCTGGACTCTTGCTTCCCCAACCCTGCCTGGATCCTAATCCCCTGGACTGTGACACCTAGATTCAAATCCTGACCACCTATATCCCAGTCATCCCTGGGCTCTGTACCCCCCACCTCCCAAGCACCTTTCTTCCCCCTGCAAAGTATTGTAACTATCAAATCATTGGTTAAGCAAAGCTGAGAACATCCCCCAGGGAAGTAGGCACTGTCCTGGGAAGGAAGGAGTCTACTGAGTTCTGCCCCCTGGTCCCTGCTCTAAATTTTGTTTACGCATTTTTGTTCAATGACTATGTAGTGCAAAGTGCATAAATTACACTGATATGTCTGGGTTAATGGTATTGTAAACAATGACATTAATCTGGACTACACTGTGGAAAGGAAGGCTGAATCAAGCCACTTGCATCAGTACAAGTGAAAAGGCATTCTGGCATGTTGCACATAGGGTGATATGTAAACAAAACTAATCACACATAATAAGTATGCCCACTCCACCCTTCTTTGTAACATGGATTTATAACAATAAGTATCATTGCAGAAGTGATTTCAGGAGAGATTTAACTATAGAGAATAGGCTGGTATCCTATAGAGCTGAATGTGCTAGCAACAAGGCTGGAAAATGCTGAACACTGCACTTGTGCAGGCTTTATCTTACTGAAAGAAAAGACAAAAATCCTTGAGGGTTACTACTAACAATCTGACAGGCTTTACTTTCCTCTCTAAACATAGGCATGTATCAATTCCTGTTAAGGATTCTGAGTACCTGCTTTTAAGAAGCCTTTCCTGCATAAAGTACTGTAATTAGCGCTAACATTATAAGGAGAAGACTTTCCAAAAACATCATTATGGCCATATATTTCAATGCTATTGTGGGGAAATTCCAAGCAGAAATGGATAATCTCTGTCTAAACCATCCCAAATCTGTCTAACCTGCTCTTAACATCCATGGATGGAGATTTCATAACCTCTCTAGGGAATCTGTTCCAATGCTGTTCCCTGAATAGAAGATTTATTTTGTAATACCCAACCTAAATGTCCTTTGTTGCAATATAAGGCCTTTACTCATTGTCTTGTCCCCTATATCCACAGAGAATAGTTTATCACCAACTTCTTCATGAATCTGGAGACTTAGCAAATCCATCCTCAGTCTTCTTTTTTCCTGACTAAAGCCATGGATAAATGTTACATTTGTAGTGCTACAAAACCCTTACAGGCACTGCAGAAGTCAAGGGGACATGTGTGTATGCAGCCTGTAGGTCTTAAAAATGCTACCAAAATGTTCTTAGATGAAACAGGAACTTCTCTGTAGCACTACACTTCGTAGCACCATATGTAATGTGTATACAGTACACCATATCATTACGGAGGCTCTGCTGGTCCCCAACATACTGTAGTGCTCTGTTCTTTCACCACAAGAAAGAGGAAGGTAGGGAGAGTAGGATGGAGAGCTAATCAACCCTGGCTGGGTGCTCAGTGCACTCAATGATGGTCCATGAGAGACTGTCACTGAGTGTGCTGCTACATCTGGATTAGGGAGCAGCAGCTCTCCCCACTGGTTTCTCATGGAGGTTCAAAAGCATCAGAGACTATGCTACCACTGCTGGACCTTAGAAGAGCAATTTTCACTGATGGGCTTCCTTTCCTGGATGGGGAAAGGGGGCAGAGTCACTGGACCAAGCCACCTCCTAGGCTAGGGACAGAAAGTACACATAAACCAGTCTAAGTGATCAGAAAATGATTTAAACCTTTAACAGAACAGAAGCTCAGTGCACATAAACTAGTTTCGAAATGGCTGAAACTGGTTTAAGATAAACCTGGTTGAATGTAGTATCAGACTTAACTGATTTGGGTCAAACTGATTTATGAAACTTCTAACCCAGACCCCTTCCTGGTACAAGTTAAAATCACAGTCCCACAGCATCTCAGCATGCTTTCCAGCCCTGGTTTGAGCTGTGCTGTCTGCTCCAGTTGGAGCAGTGAGGGCTGGCTGACATGAGCGGGGTGGGGGCAAGCCTGGCTGGCGATGCAGCACAGCCTACAAGAAGGAGGGGGGACAGCCCCCCTCCGTCCCCCAGAAAACTCTGGCTGGGGTCTGGGGCCAGGCAGGGAGATTAAACACTCCTCCCTCTGCTCAAACTTACTGCTGGCTGCAGCTGTGGACTACAGACCCCAGAGGTACCTGGAAGCAGGAAAAAGAAATGAGGAACCCTGCAGAGTCCTGCTGATGTAATTCTGGACTGAAAATTCCAGAGAGCTCCAGGGTAGCAGGATGAGGAAGTGAATACACAGTCAGATAGCCATGCTCTAGGGATCCCCAGCTTCTGGCCTGAGCCACTGTAGGCATGTGACTGCATTTCCTGAATCAAAAGTAAATGTCTGTTCACTTCTGTTTGAATTTAATCTGTGCAGTTTAGACTAACCTGCAAAGATGAACTGATTCAGCCTCAGGCTTTTTGACTATCTGTACTTAGCCCTATTGTCCCCTGGGTGGAGAGCAGACTACTGAATGCCTTTGTAGCAACTGTGCAGTGTTTCAAAATGCTGTGCTACCTGTAGGGCTACAAATGCACATCTGTCCATAGCTTAATTGTCCATGATCACAAGTAAATGCCACTCTGCTCTGGTCTATCCACTGGCATCCCAGGATGAAGTGTAGGAGAGGTGTTGAAAAAAACATTATGCTGAATCAGCTATCCAACAAGACTAAATTGTACCAAAGTCTGATTTTAGATAGCATTACAAGAACTACTTATTTGCTAGAGCTTTCTACCATAATAGATGTGTTACACTAATGTTGGATAAGGAACTAGGGGCTGGGAGGGGGAGTTCGCTAGAATGTGGGAAGATTAAGATCAGAATCCTCTGTGAACCACCTGCGGACATCACCATGCAAGATTTAATTAATCTGTTGAGAGCTTAGACACAATGATGGGAGCTAGAGAAATATCTGAGATTGACAGCTAATACCTCAGAGGTTGCTTATATGGAACATGATGTCAATGCATTTGGGACAGCACAGAGACTGTGTTTGTGACCTGGAGTTAGATCCAATAAAGGACTTAGGCACTTGGTCTCAGAATGGCATCCAGCCCTATGAGTTAAGAATCTAAGCTCCCTATAAGTAGGGTGGCCAAAAGGAAATTCAGAACAACCAGGACATCTGGGATCCTGCCCCCCTTCCCTCCCTCAGTCACTGATGCTGCTGCAGGCAGTGACAAAGACCAGGAGACAGGAGCATGGGTGCCGTCTGGTGGGGAGGCAGAACTGCCTGGCGCACCATGCCACTTCACCTACCTGCCAGACTATGTCCTGTGCCCAGGACTCTTATTTTAATTTTCCACCACCAGCTGGGGCCAGCTTTCAAAACTCAGAACTGTCCCAGGAAAACCAAGGCATATGGTCACTCTACCTATAAGAGCCTTAGCTATACAGGGAGCTTCGAGGATGATTCAAATGCAAAAGGAGAGCATACAGGCAATAGGAAAATAATCAGGACACCAAGGAAGCTTACTAGCAAAAACCTGTAGGGACAAAATCAGGAAGGCAAAGATAAAGAATGACCTGCACCTGGCTAAGGAGTTAGAGACAAGAAGAGGTTCTATAAGTATGCTGGCTAGGAAAAAAAAGGCCACTGGGGAAATTCATAACAGAAAATGCAAAGAAAGCAGGCTATTTTGTGAAGGCTCTGTCCCAATCTTCACAAAAAATTAAGCTGAAACCAGGTACCTATTAAAGATTATTCAGAGGAAGGGGACAAGCTAACAGATGAAATTACAGAATAGACAGTCAGAGAGCTTTTGATGGGTCTGAATTAATACAAGACACAAAATATAATTAACTTCATCCCAGGGCACTGAAGGAACTAGCAGAGGACATTTAGGAGCCCTTGATCATGATCTTCATGAAGTCATGGGAAATGGGAGAGGTACTAGAGGACTGAAAAAGTGTCCCTCTATAAAAATGTAAAAAGGAGGACCAGGGGCACTACAGAACAGTTAGCCTCACCTCAACACGCAGGAAGTTAATGGAACATATCCTAAGAAAGGACATTTGCAAGCATCTGGAGGAGAAAAGGCTAATCATAAGCCGCCATCATGGATTTGTTACAATTTATTTTTAACAAACAAACTTGAACACCTTTGACAAAGCAGCTATGTGGGAAGATGAAAGGAATGCTGTGGATATAGTATATCTGGACTTAGCAAGGTTTTTTGACAGAGTCCCAAATGACCTTCTCATAAACAAACTGGAGAAATGCAGTCTGGACAAAACTACTATGAGGAGGTGGATAGACAACTGGATCAATAGCCACAAGCAAAGGGTAACTGTAAGTTGATCCATGTCAGAATGGCAGGAGGTTTCAAGTGGAGTCCAACAGGGATCTGTCCTCAGCTTACTATTGTTTGATTTGTTTACTAAGGATTTGGATGCTACAGTAGGCAGATTCTTGAGCAAACTCACAGGTGACAAAACTAGGAAGGACTCTGAACACATTAGAGGATTGGAACACAATTCAGAAGATTCTCATCAGATTGGAAAGCTGGGCTAGACCTAATAGGATTAAGTTCAGTACTGACAAATGCAAGGTGCTATACTCCAGGAAGAATAATCAAAAATAGAAATACAAAATGTGTGACACCTGGCTGGATGGTTGCACTCCAGAGAGGAATCTGGGTGACTTATTAGATCATAGACTCAACATGAATCTGCTGTGTGATATAGGCAGAGAAAAGGTGAATGAGTTTTTAGGATGCATCAATAGAAGCATTAGGTGCAGGACACAGGAGGTGATAAAGACTCTCTACTTGGCACCGATTAGGCCTCAGCTAGAAAATTGTGTGAAGTTTTGGGCTCAATATCTCAAAAAAAGGACACAAACTAGGGTCCAGAGATGGGTGACAAAGATGATAAAAACCTTGGAAGACAAGTCATAGGAAGAAAGGTTGAAAGAACTAGGCATGTTCAGCTTGTGGAACAGGTGCTTAAAAGGAAACGTGATAGCAGTCTTCCAATATTTGAAGGGCTGCCATAAAGAAAAGGGAATACACTTTTCTCTCTTGCTGCAGAGAGTACAACATGGACCTATGACTTGAAATTGAAGCAAAGTAGGTTTCGACTGAATATCCAGAAAAACTTCTTCACTGTTAGAATAGTGAAGCAGTGGGACAGACTGCCTAGGGAAGCTGTAAACTCTCCATCGCTGGAGATGATCAATAAGAGGTTAGACAGCCACTAGTCAGGGATGATCTAGTTATAGCTATGCCTATATTCTACTATGGGGTATTTCCTATGCTTCTGGGCTTTGCTGGTAGCTCCATAGGGTTAGGAGAGAGATTTTTCCCCACTCTGCCGCTACATGTGTTTTTTTAAAAGCCTTCCTTAGGGGCTTTGGGCATTGGCTGTAACCAAGGCTGGAGATTTTGACAGGGGTGTGCCAATAGTCCTATTGAGTCTTAAACCCAGAGGCTCCTGCCTAGAGGCATAGGGAAAAGCACAGTGGGGGTCTTTACTCTCCCCACCCAAGATGGGAGCCAGGACAATCACCTAGCCACACCCCTTTCCAGCCAGTTGGCTGGCTGAGGAGGGAAATGTGTCCCGCCCATTCTTTGCCCAGCATGAGAACCCCACAGTGAAAGCTTTACTTCCCACACCCCAGCTATGAGCTGGGCCAATTTCCCCAGGCCAGAAGGAAACAGAGCCGGGGACAGGGAATCTGACTGGCTGCCCAGGATGCATACGCCGTGCTTATAGCTAGAAGCGGGGCTGCCCTGATCTGCTGAAGCAGGGAGCACAGCCCAGGGCTGCACAGCATCCTGGTATACTGGAAGACTGTGAGTTAAATTGAATCAGGAGAGGATCTGGGACAGAACTTCCATAAACTGGTTTAACCTAAACCAGGTAAGTCTGATACTACATGCATCCAGGTTTATTTTAAACCAGTTTCAGCCATTTTGGGAGAAGTTTAAGTGCACTAAACTTCTGTTCTGTTGCAGGTTTAAGCCAGTTTTTGATCACTTAAACCAGTTTATGTGTAACTTCTATCCCTAGGCCTTGCGACCCCTTCCATCCCCACTTATCTATGATTCTATAATTTAGTGGATGGGATGAATTAGGGAGTATCTACACAGCACGAAACAGCACCATGTGAAATATATGAGCCAGGTTTGAACAAGCTAGCTCCAGTATTGAAGTGGCATAACCATGTTAGCATAGAACAGCACCTGGGCTTATTAACTCATCCAAGAACCAGTATTTATAGCTTGAATATAATACTGTGCTAACATAGCTGTGCTGTTTTCAGTTCTGGAGCTAGCATAGGCGGAGTTAGCCTGAGTAACTCTATACAGCACTGACTTGTACCAAAAGATTCCAGTATACCACCTGCAATGTTTGAAGCTAGCTTGAGGTATCTCTGCATAGCATCACCTTGTGCCATGAAAACAGACCCTCCAGTGCTCCACAATGCTGAAGAACCACTGGTGAGGGGTCTGGTAGTTTGTCAGACAAAACTCTTGGAGTAGAAGCAATATCTTTTATAAAACCAACTAAATAATAGCTACTATTAAATTGGTTTAATAAAAGATATTGCCTCTACCCCAAGAGTTTTGTATGCCTATTCTTTTAGACCAACCTTTGGCAGACAAAACTCTTGGGGTTAGTTCATCAGTCATTCTCAGAGAACACTGCCTGGATCAAGTCCATCATACAACTTCAGTAGAGAAGCACTTAGTTTTCAGTTGGGCTCAGGAGAGAGACAGAAACTGACCTACTCAGACTAAGGCTATTTTGGGAATGTACATGACCAAAGCAGACTGGCTTTCTAGCCTGAAAGGGCTTTGAGCCATTGGTGGGACTTTCAGGAGGCAACAGAGGAGAAGCTGCCTTGCCTCCGCCTGGGGCGAAGTGAAGATCCTGGACTTAGGTGAGGACCCTACTGACCCTCATGCTAATTGGTCCCTTTTGCAATCTGGAGACAGAGCCTCAGGAGCTATAAAAGAACAGTGTGCCCAGCACATGGATACAGTTGTCAGGGATGGAGAAGAGGGAAGATGGGCTAAAGAAGAGCTGGGAACAGCTGCCCAGTGGGATGAATGCAGGGACCCCAGAAGAACCCAAAGACCCCTTCTCATCACCAGATGGAGAGCAGTAAGCAGTGCGGCCCACAGCAGTGCCATTGAGAAGCATGACAGCAGTGCATGGCTCAGTGCATGGGGTGAGACCCTGGAGGCTATATGAGGCAGCTCAGGGGTTTGCAGCTCAGGGGTTTGCAGCTCAGGGGTTTGCAGCTCTGGCGTGCAGCCAGAAGTGCAGTGCATGAGTCAGTGCATGCAGTGGGGACCTTAGAACCATATGGGTGGCTTGGGTCCACAACCGCTGGCATTAGGCCAGGGACCTGGTGCACGCAGTGCTGTATGGCGGGTCTGGGAGTGGACCAAGGCCTTGGGAGCCATATGAGGCAGCTTGGGTCCACAAACCCTGGTAAGCAACCAGGAGTCAGTGCATAGATGGTGCAAGGCATGGTCCAAGTGGGACCAAGGCCCCAGAGCCATATGAGGTGGCTCGGGCCTTCAACTTTTGGCACGAGGTCAGGAAAGTTCGGTGCAGGCGATGCTGTGGAGTGGACCCAGGGCCCAAAAGCTGTGTGGGGCAGCTGTGGCCTGCAACCCCCCTGGAATGAGGCCAAGGATCTGAAACCCAAGCCTTGCATGGAGGATCCTGGCATGGATAGAGACCCTGGAACCCAGCAAGGTGGCTTGGAGCCCCAACTTCGGGCAAAGGAGTTAAGCCACCAGTACATACCATGGTGCAGAGGGCCACCAGGGCTGGCAGGTCCAGAAGGAGAGAGAGACTGCTTGGTCCTCAGCAAAAGAAGTGGTCACTTGTTAGGGGAGAGACAAGGACCTTCCAACCTGTTTCCTGAAGTGCATTCCTGGGGAAGAGGATTCCCACGGGGGAAGTCCACCTGGGTCAGTGGAGCTGATCCTCAAGGGAGCCTAGAAGGGCAGGGCTCCCCAAGTTTAAATATATTGTAGCTTTTTAGGGGCATTTTGGCTGGGCTGGGAAAAGGCTAAAGAGCACAGAGGGAGTCTCTTCCCCTCCCCGCCTGCGTTCCCCCCGGGCTACAGGAATGCAGCCAAGGCTTTATAAAAGTTAGCTATATTCAAAGTGGGAGTTGCACCTTGTATTTTGTGAATGGGTGTCCTGTATTATATTTTATGTTTTACAAGTCCAAGTTAATAAAGTCTAAACTGAAGAGGTATATTAAGATTGTTATTCTGATGGAATGAGGCTAAGCAGTGATACAGTATGTATGTTTTATATGTTTATATTTAAGGTTTAAGTAGATTTGGATCTGATAGAAGGTAAAGTTATAAGACAAGTATTGAAAATTAAAATTTAATTCTTATTGGGATAGTTACCTGTATCCTGAAGGAGGATATAGGACTGTGTAAACTATGTGAATATTACCCATATTCTTAATAGTCTAAATGTTTTATTATGTATGCAGAAAAGGTTCCTTGGGTGAATTTGATATCTTTTATTAGACCAACCTAAATGGTTGGAGAATAGTTATTAAGCAAGCTTTCGGGTTCAAAAACCCTTCGTCAGGCTAAGGAAGCTTCAGCAGTTGGTGCGTGCTCTTCCTCTGTGTGTGTGTGTGTGTGTGTGTGTGTGTGTGTGTGTGTGTTATATGTATATTTTAGTAAAACCTCAGTTGATAGTAATATATAGTTCACCTTTACTTACCTGTTTGTTATTTGTTCTAGGTTAGAACAAATCTAACCTGTGTAGTGTGAAGCCCTTGAGATGGGGTAATGCTCTAGTTGTTATTTAATATAGTATTGTATAAGTGATTATATAGTGTATAATGTTTATTAACATTATTTTCTGTATATATTTGATATAGTAATAAATTTGTATATAGTTAAGATGTAAAGTGTGGATCTGACTTTCTAGGAGGGAGGGAAAACTGCGCATAGCCAGCAGTTCTCCCACCACAGAGCACCTGCCCTGCTAACATCTCTCTTCCAATGAAGAATGGGGTATACAATCAGGTACACCTGGTTACATACAGAAGAAAAACTCCAGATACCTGGGAGAACTTTAACATCATGCAGGGAAGTACCTAATGTGTTTAGGCCTCTAGGGTTAGCAGCAGCTGAGCATGGTTTTAATCACAGTTGTGGAGTTAGATACCTCACATAAGTCCTGCTTTAGGCACCCAAGTCCTTTATTAGATCTAGTCTGCTCCTAAATGAGAATGATATAAATGGAAGGGCTTCTTGTAACCTCCTTCTTGTATGCCCAGGCAGCTGAAATCTGGCCCCAAAACATTTTGTGATACATCTTCAAAGGCAGAAAAAACAAATAGGCACTCAATTCTCAGTAAAAATTGTTCTGCCCTGGGTACATAAATACCAAATTTGCCTTTGAAAATATTCCTCCTAATTCACAAAAAGACACTAACAAGTTATCTTTGCAATATACCAAGCAAAGATCATCTGCTATTTGAAATCTGAAAATTGTTTTGCAGATGACAAATAACACATAAATGTTAGAAAACAACAACTCTTCTTCCTGAGTAAAGTAATAATGGTTCCATTATTATTGTAGACAACACACACCGAGAACATCCAATGACTACACCGAGAGCTGCCCGCAACCAGAAGGTGTCTGACTGCATGACCAAAATTTTCTTCCTAAAATAATTTCTTGTTGATTCTTAGATTCAATACTATGATCTTCCTTCTCAGTGAATCATGGAAATTGTGTTATTTCCTTACATGGTATGTAGAAGTAGCTTAAATTTTCCTCCTTTACCCAATGAAGTCCAACCCACATAGCAAATCTGGGGTTGATATTTCAGCATGCTACAACATTCAAAGGATTGGTTAGTGAACTATTTGTTTGCATGTATAATTTCAACTGTGTTCAAGTATTTCTCTGCTATTTGGTTTGGCTTCCAGATCATACTATAAAGTCAATGGGCTCCTCTGTTTTGAGCAGTGGACTTCTCTGCCATGTACCCCTCATATATGGACCACAATATTATTTTTTATGATTTTTTTGGTTTTCATTTCAAGGGTGAATGAGTGTTTCATTAGACTGTAACCTAGAGATTCCTTCAGATGCTACAAACAGAGAAGCCACTAAAGTTTGGAAACTGGTTAACATCAGAGTCAAAGCCAAGAGTCTCACCATAACCTAGCATTACACATATTCTTTCCTTATTAAGCATTAGTATTTGAAGCTTTCCCTTTCTACCAGAGCTGCCTGAAAAGTATGTACTGGTACATTTGCAATGTTTTAATATGGAATACAAAAAGGAATTCCTACTATATTTCCAAAATTCAGGTAAGGGAGAGGGGAAAGGTGAACAAGTAAAAATGAACTTTTACATAGTTTAAAAAAACCCAGACTAGATTGTTCCTGAGGCAGTGTTTCCTGAGGTACGATATCCTTCCATAAGGCCGTAGGCCCTAGGCCTCTGTGCTAGCCAGCTGAACTGAACATATGCAGAGGGGAGCAAACAATATACTATTTGATACGGTTGCAGCTTGTGCTCACACCCCAGAGTTCTCCACTGTGAGCCTGACATCTCTCAGGGCCTATAGCATATGTCCTGACAATCTGGCACATTACAGATACTGGACAAATAAATGATATAATTGTCTAGCTTTTTCTAATGTTTATTTTCTAGTGTCCATCATCAGTATATTCAACTATTCCCTTCATCTAATTGTTTTAGAAATAAAATAAATAAAGCCCTCTCTATCCAGAAGAAAGCTTATATAGATTTTGTTTTAGGTTTCTTCCCACAAATTTGTTGCATAACGTGTACTGCTGTTACTGGATGTTTGGGAAAGAGAACAGGTTTCTTAGGCTCTGCTATAAGGTGCTATGCTAGGTTACTGTGCTGCTACACCTGCAGCAGAAATATTTCCTGTGAAGTCTATGAAAGCCAAGTTTACCTTAAAAAACTGATCACTGAGCTTAACTGTTTCAAAGTTAAAAAAAAAAAAAAGCAGTAGCGCAGTGACCATATGGATAAACAATGAGGTCACCTACTCAAATACACTTAAGTGTTAGCTTCTCAAACCCAAGGTTTTTTCAAAGTTTATGATATTTTAAGAATCAGATAGGAAAACAATGTAAATACTGTAGAAGTCAATAGTGTCTTTCCACAAGCAAAGGCCACTTACATTTTTCAGAAACTTCTTAAATCATGCAAGAGTTTTATTTTATTTTAAAAAATCATTGAGAAACTTTCCCTTCTGCTTTCAGGTCTCCTCACACTGACACAGAAATATATAGCAGAAATGGCATGTTTCTAGAGGTTAGTGATAAAAATTATTAGAAGCGACTACTCTTATATGTGGACAGACTAGAATGTACCTGTTTTGTTACATTTGAGAGGGATAAGAGGAGATATGAAAGGGGTTAATAAATACAAGGATAGTATAAATTAGGTAAATATCTTTTCTGTTTGATCACTCACAATACAAGAACAAGGGGACACTGAATACTATTCAAAAGGTAATGCATTCAAATTAATAATTTAAAATTGAAAAATACATTTTAAAAACTGCATACAATCAACATGGGGAATCCATGACCACAAAATATTATTATGAACAAGTTTATGTCTATATTTACTCAAATGTAAGATGAAGTTTCTTCTCCAGTCAGCATGTGAGGGGAAAGCCCCTCATCTTCAAGTCACATGGGGATGGGGGCAGGCAGCTGCTGAAGCTCTGACACTGGCTCTCAGCCCAGGTCAGGGGTAGTCAGACCCACAACAGTCTCCTGTCCCCCACTCTGCTTTTCCTCTGCAGCTCCTGTCCCGCACCGCCCACTTGGCCCCTTCTTACAGTTGCAGCTCACCTCTGGCTCAGGCTGGATTCCTTTCTGGGCACAAACAACATGGAAACACTGAACTTATCATAGTATCATAGTATCTAGGGTCAGAAGGGGCCTAGAGCAGGCCATCTAGTCTGACCCGCCCCCCCCACCAATGGCAGGAACGTGTGCCAGGGTCACAGGACCCCAGCCAAGTACCTATCTAATCGACTCTTAAAGATGCCCAAGGTAGGAGCAAGAACAACTTCCCTAGGACCAGATCCAGCAGCGCATCCCCCCTGGTGGGGCCATGCACCTCCTGGACCAAGTGGAGGTCCTGCAGCTCCGCCAGAAACCTCCAGGACCTCTCAGACTTGGCAAACTGCTCCTCCCAGCAGATGTCCAGGTAATTGAAGTCACCCATGACAATGACATCCCTCGTCCTAGCTGCCTCCTTAAGCTTGCCAGCAAATTGGAGGTCCTCC
>JAGPOW010002514.1:35326307-35336985 GCA_030014935.1 Caiman crocodilus | reverse complement strand
AGAAACTGGGGAGCAGGGGTGGGGTAAGGTGCAGAGACTGCAAGGACCCAGGTACAGAGAGTGCAGTTGTGGGGGGCAGGAAAGTTGTGGGGGGAAGAAATAGGGGAGGGTAGAGTGAAAGGGGGCTACCTGACCCCCCCCACCACTATTTTTCCTGCTGTAGCAGTGGGAGGGGGACAAATTTAAGACAACCCTCTAATAAATTAGATTCTATACCTAACAAGTTCTACCAAATTAATACATTTTTCATATATAGAATCTAATTATTGGAGGGTCATTTAAAATTTAAAGTCAACTTAAATTCGAGTAAATAGGGAAGTATTCTGAAATGATTCAAGCTTTTATATGGATAACCAGGACACACACTATTACAGTGGATAAGATAATCAATTTTCATAAAGGATTTATACTCTGAAGCATAAGGGTATATATCAGGCACTGACTGATGGGGGTTAGCATACAGACATAGGTGGCATCTGACTCCTGGGACTACCCCAACTCTTGCAGAAGTTGGCATCCTGGGAGATTCTATAATGACAGAAGCTTACTGTGGGCTGTAACAGAACCAGGAAATGTGGGGCATGAGAAGCAGACACACACAATAAAAACATCTAGGATCATAGAAAACTAGGGCTGGAAGGGATCTCACAAGATCATCTAGTCCAGCACCCTGGTCAGAACAGCATCATCCTTGACTAACCCATCACAGCCAAGTATCTGTCCAATCTGCTCTTGAAAAGTTAAGGGGATAGAGGTTCCATAAACCTGTCCAGGCAGCCTGTTTCAGTATTTGACCACCCTCTGCCCCTCCCCCCCAAAAAAAATGTTAAAGGAAAACTGTGATGCAAACTTATGTGGGATCCCAACAATCATGTTTCCTGCCATACTACACATATATGGCAGGAGGTGCACTTGTGGTATCTTGTATCAGATTGCATTCTGCCACACTGTTGGTGCAAGGTGAGCCTGATCCCAAGCTCTCCATCCACTGGCAAGTAGCAAGCTTGTCTCTCTGTGCTCCCCTAGCTGGGAGCCCTGATCAGCTAAGGGGCACTCTCAACCTCTGGAGCACATGAGAGTCTTGAAAGGCTCCCAGGTGCTCTAGAGACTGGCTACTGGCCACACATTCAATTAAGAACATAAAAGGAATGAGTCACAAAGTTATTAGACATTATCTTGTGCAATAACTTTGTAGTTATTCCTGCTCTTATAATAAAATCATAGAAAAATTAGTGTTGGAAGGGATCTCAGGAAGTCATCTAGTCCAACCCCTCACTCAAAGCAGGACCTTCCCCATCTAGATCATCCCAGCCAACGTTTAGTCTAACCAGGTCTTAAAAACCTCCAAGGATAGAGATTCCACCATCTCTCTGGGTAACCTTTCCAGTGTTTTATTACCTTCCTGGCAAGAAAGTTTTTCCTAATATCTAACCTAAACTTCCCTTGCGGCAACTTGAGACCAGTGCTCTTTGTTTTGTCATCTGTCACCACTGAGAACACAGTCTAGCTCCATTCTCTTTTGAACCCCACTTCAGGTAGTTGAAGGCTGCTATTAAATCCCCTCTTAGTCTTCTCTTCTACGGACTAAACAAGTCTAGTTCCTTCAGCCTCTCCTCGAAGTCACGTGCCCCAATCCCCTAACCATTTCCATTGTCCTCTGCTGGACTCTATCTAATTTGTCCACATTCTTTCTGTAGTAGGGGACCAAAACTGGATGCAGTACTCCAGATGTGGCCTCATCAGTGCTGAACAGAGAAGGTAATAATCACTTTCCTTGATCTGCTAGCAATGTTCCTACTAATGCAGCCCAGTATGCTGTTAGTCTTCACAACAAGGTCACATTAGGCATGCATAATCTTGCATGCCTAGTGATCCCTTCCAACCCTAATTTTCATTTATTCTCTGATAGAAGGAATAATAGATGAAAGAAGATATAAGAGGAAAAGGAGGATTAAACACAAAGTTATTACACAAGATTATGCGTGCCTAATGTGTGGTCAGGTCACTACCTAAGTAATAGTCAGAAAGTTCCTTCTAATCTCCACCCTAAATTTGCTCTGCTGCAGCCTGAAGCCATTGTTCCTAGTCCTGTCCCTCAAGGCTACAGAGAAAAGCCCAGGACCACCCTCTTTATAAACTGCCCTTCAGGTGATTGAAGATTATCAAATCCCTTCTCAGTCTTCAGTTCTTCAGACTAAGCAGCCCTACCTCTTTCAGCCTTTCTTCAGAAGTCATATTTTCCAGGCTTCTAATAAGTTTTGCTGTTGTCCACTGAACTCTTTTCACTCTGTCTCCATTGTTCTTAAAATGCCCAAGACTGGACATGGTAGTCCAAGTGAGGTCTTTCCAGTGCCAAAGAAAGATGAAGAATCACTTCCCTTGATTTGCAAGTGACATTCCACCCAGTATACAGTTGATCATTTTTGCAACAGAGTACAGTTTTTCTCATATTCAGCTTATTGTAACCCCCAAGTTCTTCTCTGCAATACTGCAGTTTAGCCAGTAATTCCCCAGTCTGTATTTGTGCAATTATTCTGTTTCAAGTGCAGGACTTTGTATTTGCCTGTGCTGAATTTCATCTGATTGATGGCAGACCATTTTTCTAGTCCATCCAGGTCATTGTGGATCCTAACCTTACCTTCCAGAGTGAATGTAATCCTACCCACCTAGGTGTCATCCACAAATTTGCTTGGTGTACACTTAATCCCATCATCCAAATCATTACAAAGATATTAAACAATGCTGGACCCAAAACAGATCCCTGGGGAACCACACCCAATAACTTATCTCAACTAGACATTGAGCCATTGATGGCTATGCACTGAGTGGTATGACAAGCCAACCCATTACCTGTCCACCTTACAGCACCTTCATCTATTCTGTATTTCCTTAGCTTGTTAATGAGAATGTCATGGGAGATCATGTCAAAAGTCTTGCTAAGGTCAAGGTATATCACATCCATGTCTCTCCCCACATTCACAAAGCCTGTCACCTTATCATAGAAGGAAATCAGGTGGGTCAGGCATGACTTGCTCTTGATGAAGACACACCAGCTGCTCTTGATCACACTGTTCTCCTCTAGGTGCTTCACAATAGGTTCCTTGAGAACTTGCTTTATGTTCTTTCCATGTCTCAGTGTCAGACAGACTGGTATACAATTCCCCAGACTCTTCTTATTCTTCCCTTTTTTAAAGAATACCATATGTTCTCTTTTCCATACATCTGGGACCTCACTCAATTTCCATGAGTTCTCAAAGAGAACATCCAATGGCTCTGAAATTACCTCAGCCAATTCCTTCAGTACCCTAGGGTACATTCCATCCAGTCCTACCTACTGAAAAGCATCTAGCTCAGGGCTAGGCAAAATAGTGGATCTGGTAAGAGGTCAGACTTCATTTCCCAGCAGTCCCTGCTTGCATTGCTGCACCCAGTTTCCATGGAGACCTCAGGAGCAGCAGGGCCAGGGTTTCCATAGAGGCTGGCCCCAGCAACACTGGCAGGGTGCATGTCTGGGATCTTGCAGCAGTGACTGCGTGGTCTGGACTGGGACCAGAACTGTGATCCACTGCTTGCATGCCCCTGTCTGGGGTGTACAGGTACCTTATTGCAGCTCTGTCCTGGCTCCAGACTATGTTGTCACCACCACAACATCCCAGCCCTGGAGCAGCTCCCCATCCAACAGCATGTCCTGCCAGAGCAGCTGTGACAAGTCTCCATGGAAGCCCTGACCCCACACTGTTACAGCCCCACTGTCACGGGCCATAGTGACTCAAACAGGGGCTGTTGGGAAATGAAGTCTGCCACAGGCCTGATCTGGCCTGCAGGCTGGACTTTACCCACACCTGATCTAGCTTTGCTAAGTGATTCCTAACCCATTTTGTCTTTACTAAGCTGTTTGAGTCCTCCCCTATCATTGCTGCTAACTACTCATCATCTGGTAGGTGCCTCTATTTGTGAAGACTGAAGTGAAAAAGGCATTAAATGCTTTAGCTTTCATTACATCATCAGTAATTAGATTGCTTCTCTATTCCACAAAGGAACTTCCCGTTCTTTGATCTTCCTCAAGTCCTTTTTTATTGCCTTTATATCCCCTGCCAGTTGCATCTCAAATCCTGCACTGGCCTTCCTAATTTTCTCCCTGTACACCCATGCAATTCTCTTATACTCTTCCCTAGTACTATGAACAAGTTTCCAATTTTTTTAGGGTTCTTTTTGAGTTTCAATTTATTGAAAAGATAGCCAGTCTCTAGCCAATCTGGTCTCCCAGCCTTCCCATTCTGTACTTCTTATTATTCTGTGTCGCATCAGGATACCCAGCTCCTGAGCTTTTAAAGGGGCATCCTTAAGAGCTGGCCAGTCAGCTCTCTTGGACTTCTTTTCTCCTCAGATTTACCTCTCTGGGAATCCTATCCACCAGTTCTCCGAGTTTGTTAAAGTCAACATTTCTGAAGTTCAGTGTCTTTATTCTTCTTCTTTCTTTCTTCCCTCCCCTTAGGATCTTGACCTCTATCATTTTGTGCTCACTGTCACCCAAGTTACCTTCCACCTTCACATCTGCAAACAATTCCTCCCTGTTTATGTGCAGCAAGTTGAGCAGAGCTTCCCTCTAGAAATGAATTACTACATTTTGACATGGTACATGCTGATCTAGTGTAAGTGTGTTTACCTAATGTATTGGGTATCAGATTGGATGATAGTTCTATTTATAGCTGTAGGATTTGTTATAAATCATAAAATAGCAAGTCATGTACTTTTACTTTTAAAATAAAAATGGCTGCACATCTAGATTTTTTTTTAAATCCAAACCAGTATTTTTGGCACCTGGCCTATGTGTAGAATCCCAAAGTGTTTCAGAAAATGAACTTGGCATACCGACTGTAAACTTCATTCACCTATGAATTTAAGATACTTCTCTCCGATATGAAATACAACAACTAATTACCACAACCTACAACAATATTATTCAGCAATTAAGTGTCATAAATGAAGTGGGTGTTAATGGGAAATGTACATAGAATGTAATTTGCTAGAGTAGGATTTGGATAGGATCTTGGCATTCACACCCCTACCTCTAGAAAAACATGCAATGGGATCTTTGCTAGCCACAAGCTGTAGGCTGTCTCAGGTAACGCTTGACATTTTTAGAAGCAGAATGTTCCAAAGGACTATACAAAGACATGGATTTGGAACTGAATCACAGTTCCAAAGGAGAGAGCTAATGAACTGTCAACAATTTCTGCAGCACCTGTGAAAGTTGTTACACTTCCTGGAGGTCCTCCATTCTTAAAACGAGTGCACCCAGCACCTGTTACACCAGGGGTCAAGAAAAGCACGCAGAATCCGGAGACAAGCCAGGTCAGGAAGCAAATCAGTCAATATGAGATCAGGGTCTAGTAAAGCCAAATGAGGAAGTTGGGAGATCAGGCTGAGAGAGAAGTCAAAGACCAAGCCAGGTCGAGAGGCCAGGAGATCAAGTGGAGGGTGGAGCTGGAGCACAAACCAGAGGGAAAAGCAAGATCAAAGATCCTGGTTTTCTGTGTTTAAAAATCCCAAGTTCTCTGATTAAAATCCCCCAAATCTGTGTTTTTCTGCAATTCAAATGAAACACTACTATATATAAAGATATCAGTTGAACACCATGTTTTATTGATATATTTATAGTTTTAAAGCAGTTTGGAAGCCTACCAGTACCTCAATCCTCATAATAAAATAAACCCTAAATACCTATATATTTTGACATTTGATTTTGGTTTTGGTTTCGGCAGGAAGTTACAGCTCTCCCTGTTCTCTTTGCTAACTAGGATGTGGTTCCAGCTGTGACTGTTTCCCCTATCCTGCTGCTTTGTGGTACTGAGCAGCCCTGGTAGCCTGGTGCCCTGCTCCTGCCTATGTCACTGCCCCTCACTCCCAAGCCATAGCCTCCACAGCCCTGCCAGTGCCCCTCACTCCTGACCCACAGCCGCCTGGCTTTGCCACTGCCCCTCACTCCTGATCTGCAGCCCTCCATCTCTGGTGGTACCCCTCACTCCCAAACCGCTGCCTCTTGCCCCCAGGTCTCAGCTATCCTGTGTGGTGGGTCAGTAGGGGGCACTGCATTAAGCCTTCCACCTTATTGTGCCCAACCAAAAACCAAGCTTCGAGTGTCTCCTCTAGGGCACCTGCATACAGCTGACCCCCTTCCTGGAGCACACCTGCAAGAGTGGAGTAACTGCTGCCAGCACCCAGACTCAGGTGTTTGTGCCACCCTGTGTACACAGGCCCTGTAGACCTTGAAGGTGCTTAACCCACTGTGGGATTCTGGGGTGCTTCTTTTAGCCTGAAGCATACAAAAGCTGCCTCCTTTACAGGAGGAGTGCAAGAAGCCAGGCCCACCTTAGCCAGCCAAGTGAGTGAGCTAAAAATGGCTGTTTCCTTCACTCTAAAGCATACACCATGAGGTGTGCTCTAACCGATAGTTTTTTGTTAGAGGGATAGGGAGTGGAAGGAATACAAAAAAACCAAACATACAAAGAAAACTGACCTTGAGCAAAACAAGATAGGCTTGTTGCCTTTTGATCTGTGACTAAAACAATTAAATCTAAGTTCCTAGCTAGATTTCAGCTAAGTTACTCGCATCAACATCCAGAGAATTCTGGAGGCCCACAGCTTGATTCCGTGACCAGAAGATATCTCTCCACTCTAAGATAGAGGGATCCTTTAAATAACCTTTCTGACCTCATCACCTGGACCCAACAGAAGCAGACCCATTGGATGCTGACTGATGCTTTTAAAATTCATCAGCATCATCAGGTGAGGGGACCAGGATTCCCTAGGGCCTTTGGTGGGAATTCAGCACAAGGGAAGGGTGAGCCCCCTCGCCATACAAATTTACAACCCTGTCACTGAGGAGACCAGGCGAACTGACCAGGCAGAGTGAGAATCCCAGGGCCCTGGACTCTCTCAGAGCAGAGGCGGGGCAGCCAAAAAGGGGATTTCTTTGCACCCTGTGTGTGGAGTGGGGAGTTGTAGGCAAGGCCAGGTGCCCAGCCATATGTGACACCATAGGTGTTGCATTGGGAGGGCATGGGGAAGCACATGCCCCCCCCAGATTTGTGTATCCACAGTGGGCATAGGGCTGCAGCTTGGTTGGACCAGCATGGGTAGGCTTCCCCTCCACAGCCTAAGGGGCAGTATCTGGTGCAGGAGGAGAGAGCAGGTCAGCAAGATGCATTTCTGCTGCTGCCACTGCCACCAGAACCCCCACGCCAGCCATACCACTAACAGTGCAAAGAGTAATGGACTAGAGAGGAGGATCAGACCACCCTCACTTCCTCCCACTGCCAGCTGCTTACACACAGGGTCACAGCTTGGTTCTACCACCAGGGCCCAACCACCACCACTGTTGCCACCACACCCCTCAGGCTTTGGCTCTACCCCAAATGGGAGGTTGGGTGGGGGCCAGAGCAGACAGCCTGAGAATAGTGGCAGTGGTGCCAGCAGCTGGGCCATTGTAGTGGGATAGAGCTGTGGCCCAGTGTACAGCAGCTGGCAGTGGGAGGAGATGAAAGCAGAATAGCACTCCCTCTGGCCCATTATTCCTTGCACTGCCAGCAGCATGGCTGGCACAGGGGTCCCAGTGATGGTGACAGCATCAACAAGTCTCGCCGTACTGCTTTGCCCTCCCATATGAGGTCCCACCCACTGAGCCATGGAAGTGGCTACTGCCCATGCTGATCTGGCCAGGATACAGCCCTGTATCTGCTGTGAGCATGCACATCTGGTGGAGATGTGCCCTCCTATGCCTCCCCAGTGCATCTCCTATAGCACCCAACCCCTCTCTTCTGGGAATGTGTACAGTGGTGGGGAGTTGCTGCCACCCCTCCAACCCCCTGACAAGTTACCCACAGCTCCATCCCACTCCCTGGCTGTGCCTTGCTTTTGTGCATTCCCACCCCAATCCCAGGCACTACACACTACCTTGGCTGGGCAATGCCTTCCACCTCCAACCACCAAACCTGACCCACTCTCTCCCTCACTACAGGCAGTCAGCATAAGCCACCACCTCAATCTGTTCCCATACCCACCCATGAGCCACTTATGTGCCCTCCCCCTGCTCTTAACTGCAGGAGCTGCTCTCCACCACGCTGCCTGGCTGCTACATGCATATGAGTGCACACACTTGCACATGGCACCCTCTTCCTGTGATTGGCCTCCTCCTACTCCCCCACAACCCCAAGCAGCCCGTTGCAGGCTGAAACTCTGCCAGCCTGCAAGGGGAAACCTCTGGTTTCCTGTGTTTTTTCTCCTTTGAAGGAGGGCTGTATCCTGGCCAGATAAAGGAAGTGAGGGCAGTCTGGTCCCCCTTTGAAGGAGAAAATACCGTTTTTTCTGTGGCAAATGGAAAACCCAGATCCCTGAAGATCAGTTTCGGCTACGTTGCCCAACCACTTTCTGTTCCTTTGTAGGCATTTATATGGGGGAACAGAGTCATCTGACCCCAACCAGCCAGCCTGGTGCCAGGGAGTGGACAGAGGGCTAGGCCCTGATGGAGGCTTCAGGCCACCCTTGCCCAATCTAGGTGGTCAGCTATTGGGTGGCAGGCCAGGATGAATGGCTGCACTAGTCAGACTGAAGCCCCTGGTTTCAGGCCATAGCCTGACATCTACACACATACACCTCACTGGTATTTTTATTCCTTCAATATCAACGGTATTGATTCTGAAGTGAACTCTCCCCTCCCCACCCCCTGCAAAGAACAAAAACAAAAAAACTCTGGAAATACTGTCAGGCTAAAACCTATGTGGGGTGGGAATAAAGTATGAAAAATCCACATTTATATGCCAATTAGCACACCGGGCACTTTATTTGTACATTAACACTCCTTTTCATTCTGGTTTACTTGATTACATAGCAACAAATCTATAGCACCCAACCCCTCTCTTCTGGGAATGTGCACAGTGGTGGGGCATTGTTCCCACCCCTCCAACCCCTTTACAAGCTGCCCACAGCTCCATCCCACTCTCTGGCTGTGCCTTGCTTTTGTGCATTCCCACCCCAGCCCCAGGCACTACACGCTACCTTGGCTGGGCAATGCTCTTAGGACTTTGCTTTTCCGTAAGTTTGTAGCAGCTATACATTTAGGGTATCAGTATCATGTCTATACTAAAAATGTTAGTCTTATTAAAGCAAAAGAGCCAAGCATAGTGTAGACACTTTCACTTAGCTAAGCAACATTAACAAAACTATGAGCTACAATGTTCCTCACTATTTTTCTGTTGCATCTGAAAAAGGTATCTAACTGGTCACATGAAATTATATTACTCAGAGGTTCTCCTCTTATATATACACACATACATATGCCTACACTGGTAAGAATTAGATCCAAAGCCTCATTTCATTTGCGACTTGCAAATTCGGAATTGCAGAACATCTCAGATGAAAGTGTATCAACTCACTTACCTATTAATCTATACTGACAGAGATTGCAACCATGCAGTCAGTTTTATCACACAGTCAATGTTTAATGACAGCTCAAATAAATTCAGATCTTCAAGTTTTATAACAGCAAAACCAGAACAGGTTTATTGAATATGAAGGCAGATAGAAATATCACTTTATGTAGGATATAGTACAATAGAACCTCAACCCCTGATTGGGACATTTATAAATTAGTGCAAGGATGCATAGGGAAATCCCGGTGGCCTGTCATGAATTTGGGGAAGCTGGCATGATGCAGGCACCTAAGATACATGGTTGACAGCCCAAACGTTGCTAGTTGAAGGGAATAGCAGAAGCAATCATAGCGTGACCCTGTCAGATTCTAACAAATCTGCAAGCTATACTAAATACTTTGTCACAAGAACATGAAAAGGAAGGAAGGATCATAAATCCAATTTATTTAGAAAGGATTTGAGATGCAAAAAGGATTTGAGAAGCAAAAAAGTGCATCCTGTGTCCTTGCTGAACAGTGATTTGTTAATCTGTGCATATGCCTGCATGCACAGTCCAGTTTCCTACTTACAAATGTGATGAAGACTCACGTCCAATCAGAGAGGATCCCCAAGTGGGGACCCTCCAATGGGAAGCACACTTAGCAAATGGCCCTCAATAAAGTGAACTGTGTACCTCAGAACTAGTATAACACAAATAAATAATAGTTTTAACCTAATTTCTGCTACAAGTTTTCTTAAAGGACATTAGAAATTAATAGCTCTAAAATATTTCATTTTTCACTAAGACCTGAAACTGCAAACCTGTATTTGAGAAGCAAGTTCCACATTACAGGCCCTATCTAGTGGCTTGGAGCATAATTCTGTGACAGAACAGAGTCAGCCTCCTTACGTATGAACATCTTGAACAGCTGGCTAAGGAACTAAATGTTGGCAGCAGTTACAACCACATGATCAGTCCTCACAGCCAGGGAAACATGCCAGATGGCAGCCAAAGAAGAAAAACAGAGTGGGGGAGGGAACAAAAGAGGCTCACATCAAACAACAAAGAACCTTCCAGCATCATCCTTGGAAAATAAATTCTGCAGTTTTGCTATTGTTGTTATTTATCAAATATTGACAGTGTATTTGCAGATTTGGCTAAAGAAAGTCTCTAGTTTTGATATAATATGTATACATTATCATTATAATCACATTCATTCAAGAGTTATTTCATGTGAGAATGATTAAACATACTATTGGCAACATGT
>JAGPOW010002514.1:35276748-35317581 GCA_030014935.1 Caiman crocodilus | reverse complement strand
GATATTGTGGAACATCAAAGTCGTGGCGGGCGAGAAGGAGGGGTAAAGGAACGTCTCGGGGACTACCCACGACCCAGGGACCTACAGTGGTCACAATTATCAACATTTCTTTACAATTCCAAGAAGGAGATTATGTGATAATATTTTGATGTAAATACAAGTTTATGAAAAACAATGAAACTAAGGACTTTTGGTTCCTGTGAAATACTCTTACGCTTCCTCAAATCAACATAATTTAAAAGTTTGAAATGTTTAATGTAGAAATGAACACATACAAAAATTCTCATATTGGAGGAAATAATATTTTCCTTAAATTAATTCTATGAATGTCTCTGGGTAATAAATGTGATCAATTATAATACTGCATAAGGTTATGATTAAATTAGATGCTACCACCTAGAAATGCCTGAAGGCACAAAGGCCTGAAATGAGCTGTAGTGTGCAGTGCATGCATCTGTTGATGATATTGAGCTTTTAAATCTTCCTTTCCCCGTCTGCAAACCTGACAGGGTTGCAAACCAGCAGAGGGGCTGCCAAAACCAGGGTTATCACCCCCTGTGAAACAAATGCCTCTCATTAGTTCAAGCTCTTCTTAAACAGCTTTTTCCAAGGAAGAAATGGAGGGACATTACCAGCTGAACTGTTGACAGTGGCAGACTAACAGGGGGTTATAATCCTCTGAAGGAATTTGCAAAACACCTTTCATAGACCAGCCCACAAACTTCACTTCCTAAATCTACTGGATACAAAAAAATCATGGACTAAATATAGACATTGGATTTATGACACATTACAACCTGACTGCTGTATCATAACCCCAGGTAACCTGCCTGCAGCTGATCACTTACATTCCCTCACACAATTCCCTCTGTGCCCCCACCTCTCCCCGCCCCCACTTCCCTCCTATCCCTACCTTTTGTCTTCCAAGCTCCCACTCATTTGCATTTTTCACAGACCTGCACATTGTAAATTAGCTTTTTTCCTACCTTTCCTACACAACACCAGAAGTCTCCCTATGCTGGAAGACGGGTTTTTAAGGCTGAAAGCTTACAAAGAACATTTTTTCTGAATATTTAGTTGGTCTAATAAAAGATATCATATCTACCCAAACACACTTTCCTGCCTATGTCCTTAGACCAACACGGCTACAGCCAACAACCTACAAAATCAGCTCTTACATAGCTCGTTTAGTACCTTTTGGGTACACAACATGAAATGGGGTCTAGTCCTATATTTCTCCAAGGCTCTTTTAATATAAAGAATTTCCCTCTGTTGTACACAATGTTGATGAATGTAGTCAGGAATTTGAAAAAACGATCTATTAGATAGTTACCCTGAACCTTTCTGTTTGGATAGTAATAATATATAAACAACTCTAAAAAATGAAAGGCTAAACTTGCTGCAGACTAAAAAGTTTGAACGAGACAGTTCTAGTTCAAAGTCTAGTCAGAGTTATTTAGACTAATTTTTAGGATTTAATGTATAGTTTGTTTAATCAGAATTTTCCCCCTTCAGTTTTCAAACAATTCATGAAGTTTTGGTCGGACAGCTCCAATTAAAATACCACTGGTAATTACATAGCTAAAATAAAATATTTACTCACTAGTTAGCAGTGATTGGTTTGCATGAACTCAAATGCAAATGAAATTGGCCATGCATTTGTGCACACTGTATTAAAGCCAAGATGTTAATCTTGTAAAGCTACATTTAAGAAATATATACTGTTAGAATATTCAAAATCTAGGAAAGTCAGAAGATTTTTCTCTGAAATGTACTTAAAATACTTTTGCCCCTTTTTTTTTTATAAATTTTCTTCTAAACTACTATTTTAATGTTATCCATCTACAGAATTTATGGTTTCATAAAAACTCTGTTTTAATTTGAAATTAATTGCAAGACTTTGAAAATATCTATTTTTCTCCTTGAATATATATATAATTAATTTGAATAGAAAATAGCCTGCCCATTCTACTTTGAGTGAGAAATTAAAATCCCATGGATTTTCACAAAAATGGGTACATTTTTAAAAACTGTATATTAGACTTTTTTCTCTTTTTTTTTCATATTCAGCAGATGGAAAGGTCCAAATCTGCCAAATGAATATAAAAGTTATAAATTATTACTGGTCTAGTCTGCCTTTCCAGTAAAATCCATGAAAGGAATCCCAACTTTCTTTCATAACAGCTGGAATAGGGAAAGTGTAATTACATTTTCTTGTATTCAGGTTTACATAAAACATAATTTTTGCTAGGACTACTGTAGTGATGAAATGATCCTTAATAAAGCAAAGTATTAGTTTTGATTAAATGGTGTAAATACTGTCATTACTTTAACTGAATAGATATGGCATTCTTTATGGATTCATTGGGGGGGGGGTTAAGTTAAATGGGGAAAAGGAAGGTTCTGAAACATCTGGATGCCAAAAGAAATCACTCTCTTCCAAAATCCTCTAAGAACTGTTGAAAGATTAACCTAAAGAACTGATTATCTGACTCAGCAATATACTTTGAATGTTCTTAAGCATGCAAAGAGTCTCATTCACTTCACTCTTAACTCTCCTACTGACTTGTTAAATTTTGCCCTCAAAGTTTTAATTTTAAATTATTAGAAGAGGATACTGCAATATCTTAATAACTGTTCCTCTCCTCAGAAAACACCAAGCAAGGCCAAATGAGGTATTAATGCACAATACCTTATCTCAGGATCATTCGCTCTTGCACTTTAGTCCCACCCATAACTTTTCGATGTTATTGTCACTTATACCTCATAGTACTCTATCTTCCTGATTCTACAAACATGATTCAATGCTGGAAATGCAGGAACAGATGTCCTCTGGAAGTCCCTTCTAGCCCTACTTCTCCATGGTTCTATGAACTAACACATCATTGTAGAGCATGTATTGTGAAATAATATTTAAAGAAAGCTTAATTTAGATATAAATACATAGAGAGGTACCTATATTCTATTAATATAGAGAGAGTACTACAAACATCATACAGCAAAATGTTCAAACGCTCAGAAAATAAAAGAATGTATCTATGTTGGAAGCAGGCCACTTAGAGAACTAACTGGAAGATAAAAGGAGTGTGAAAATTCTCTATGGCAGATTAAATGCTAATTATATACACAGTTAAAAAAAGGAGCCAAAAGTGCACTGGCTTGAACAGACAGATCTTTCATTAAACCTGGTAGATACCTATCACCTTGTGCAGTGTCTCCCAAATTTTTGATACCTGGGGCAATTTTTTTCTGGATTAAAACTGACATTTCAATCTTACACCCAAAAAAGGAGAACAGGGAAAAGTAAAGGTAGCGGAAACACAGTTTCTAGATGTCCAGTCCTAGTGCAGGTGCCCAACAGTGGGAAGCTGTACATACAGTCACAGCCTGGGGACTGGGAGAAGCATTAGTGGCAGTGTGGGTACAGAGAAAGCCCTCCTCAGGGGAGATGGTGTCAGACTGAACTGGAGCAGCAGTCTCTGCAACAGCGTGCACTGAGTCACTCTGCTGTGTGCCCTAGAACTGAGGGGGTAGGTAGTAAAAAAACTCCAGGCTATGCCTGGGCATAGACATTGCTGGGATGGGGTGGGGCGGGGCAAGGATGCAGAGACACTTATTAGCAAGTATTCCTCAGAGCATAGTATATGTGAACTAAAAAGCTGAGCAAGGGAAGGGGCAGGGGCAGGGTGAGAGGGCTCCCAGATGCCAGCAATTGGCTGGAACTGGGAGGGGAGGCAGAGGAAACCACATTTACCTGCCCAGAAGGAGGGCACAGCTTGCATACAGAGCAGGGTGGAGTCCTATGTACCCAGGCCTCAGTGCCATTGCCATTTCTCCCAGTCTCTGCTCCTGGCTGAAGTGTACATGCAGCTTCCAGCCTCTGGGAGACTGCACCAGGACATCTGCGAACTGCTGCCACAGTGTGTCTTGCCTGCAGCCTAGGGATATGGCCACACCGTGCTCTGCTGTACCATCCTCTGCATATATACTGTGACCCAGCTTAAAATACAAAAGAAAACAAAGACAAGCATCACTTTTTATGGCACGCTTCCGACACTTTTGCAGTATACTAGTGTGCCCATGCCCTTTTGGGAATACTTTTTGGAAGCTAGTATATATCGCAGGCATCCTTAGGAAAGGAGTTACAGAAAGAAGGTACAAGGAAGATCTTAAATTAATCAGCGGGAGAGAAAAGGTTGTTCTTAAATGACATGCCATAATGTCATGAAAGGACCACAAGCCAAAATTATTATGGAAATTTACATACAGAATGAGCAAGATTTTGGACTGAATTCACTGGCTTCCTGGCAACTGGTTTCAGTTGTGGAGGGCAGGCATTATAATTTCTTTGGTACAACATTGTGCCAAGGAGTGTATAGAGTAGAGTTTTAATATTATGGAAATGGGCATGAATGTCATACTTAGGAGGTGAGCATACAGGGTTTTATCCCACTGCTAATCCCTGCATATATGCATACACATATTGGATTTATGTGCACATACACATGTTAATTTATGAGAATAAATATACACAGCAATCTTTAGATAGTCATAATATGTTGCTCTCTGCTTTACAAATTATACAAATTAAAATATGGTGTAGAATTCATTAATGACAATATGTTGTTATGACAGCTACCCAATTATTTTTTAAATGTTTTGTCAAAGTGTTTTTGTTGTCACTTATTTACACACAGGACTGTCTGTCCTTCACTACTTTAACACACAGGAAAGAATCTCTAAATGGTAAGAAAAATTAAGAACTGTCACACCAACATATGCTGCCATTGTTTGTATTTTTTTTAACCTCTGTTGCTTAAACCTAGGCTATTCAGCTCAGCTACTCTCCCAGTTGGTGATGATGCACTTCAAGGACAAATGACATCTCAAGAATCACAGAGGAAGCCTAATTTTAGTTCACATGAAACTGAAGAACTTGCGCAAATGATTACCAGGCACTTTTGACTCATGTTTGGAGCTGGGTCATTGAAAGGGGATTTAACAAAGAAGCAAAAAGTATAAAAAGGCAAGATGGCTTGGAAGGCTTTTCATTCTTCCTGGGAAATTAGAAACACAAGTCCTGGAATCCTTTACCACCTAGGGAACTACTAGAGAGCCATGAAACTATTAATTCTGTTGACTATGAACATGCTCCATCCTTCAAAGATAAGGTAGTGACATTTCTAGAAATACGTACTTGGCACCTGCCCAACTGTGCTGTGCCTAATAGCTTTAGAAACAGAGGTAGGTTGATGTGGATTCTCAAAATCTTATGTTTGGGTCAGTATAAAAGTGGAACAGATAACTGAAATTAGTTATTTGAAAAGAAGTTTAATTTTCCCAAATCTCAAATAGCTATTTAAACCAAACCAAATTTAGAGACTGCGTTGTAAATTACAAAATTCTGTTGGTATCATGTACCATGACATATTATGTTTTATAAAGACTGAAACAAGGATCATATTTTCATGCAGGCATGACCAACCTGCAGCACAGATGACACAAATGGCATGGTAGCCTCCATGTGTGGCCCGCATCAGACTGGAGAGAGGGGAAACAGCAAACAATAGCTAGGGCAGAGAGTAGAATGTAGAGCATCAGATCAGGCAGGGAGCATGGGGCTGGGAGCAGAAACCTGAGCAGCAGATTGGGTAAGGGAAAGGGATCAGAGTGGTCCATGGGGAGGGTGGGGGGCTAATTTGTGACAAGCTTGCCAGAAAGATCATCCCCCACTCTTATCATGTGTCTTCTGGCACTCATGCATTAAGTGTTGCTAACACAGTACCACAACACAAAATTTACAAGCTATGTGTATTAATGTCATCAGAACTCAGCCTCATTTGTCTGAGGCCGATTGAGAAGCACATCCCTGTTTTTTTGATGCTGAATGGATTTGGGAGTTTATATACATATCAATCTTTCCTTAAAAGGTACTTTCCCACATAGGTAGTCAGGCTCTTAGAGCAGGGGTTGTCTACTGGGGATATGCAAACCCCCATGGGGTACTTGAGAAAGCCCTACAGGATACACATGGGTGGGCAAGGATGGAGCGCTGCCACCCACCATCCTGTGCAGCCACTTCCCAGGAGCAGGGTCAGGGCGGGGAGGGGACAAAGGCAGTGGCACCCCTCTGCAGGCTGCACAGGCACTGCTCAGCCGACCGGCCATGGGTTGATGGGGGAAGGTTGCATGCGGTAGTAGCCACCGCAACTCACAACCCTATACTGCCACCACTTCAAGTCCAGCCATGCGTCCTCCCTCCACCCACTCCATGCCTGGCCACTGGGGGTACACTTATTTCAAAAGGTTGAAGACCCCCATCTTAGAGCATACAGTGTGAAGAGGTTACATGCGTAAGAAGTAAAACAGACAGGGGCTTATTTTTACATGGAGCTATAAAACCTACCTATGATTTCCTTACTGGAGTGCAAATGAATTCTGTTTCTGTCCTGCCTTCAAAAGAGCATAACAGACCTTGTAACAGGGAATTAAAAAATCTGATAGCACAAGGTGAAACAAAGGAAAGAAGATCAGCTCTCTAGTTAATAATGTAGTAATATACTTTAAAGAGAAAAAATTCTTGAGAAAAAACTAAGATTTTGCTAACTCAGCTGACCAAATAGGCATAAGCATAGAAATTTGGTGTCATATCATTACATGATTCAAGAAAGCATCTTTTATTTGTGATATTACACCCTTCACATTAAATACTACCCCAAATATCTAGAGTAGGACTTAAACTGTTCATCTTTAAAGTGTTTTAATAAAATATTGGCTGATTAAAACTCCAGTATTCATCTGGGCTTAAAAAAAATATGGCCCATATTAACAGGCGTGAAAGAGAGAAGTTAAGTGAGTCGCCCAAAAGCATACAGAGGAAAATGATATCTGAGCTGTGATTGAAATTCTAGTTTCTGAGGATCCCTCTCCTATACTAACACACTATACAAGTACCATGAAAATCTATCCAATACTAGCATTTGTTGTGCAATGCTACAAGTAAAAAGGAATCAATATCAAACAGAGAATTATATTGTGGAGAGGAATAAATATTGTATTTTGCTTTCTGATTTTAAGTCTAAACCTAATTGTTAAATATTGCAAGAATAATCTGATATATTATACATTAAAACACAATGATTTTATGAATATAAGACTTCTGTGAGTATTTTATAGGATAGTTTTCACTTGCAGATTTGTATTATAAGAAGACCCAAGATCAGAACTATATATTTAGTCTTTATATCAAAAAGTGCAGTAATAGAATTCCTAAGAGCTCTTGCGAATCAAATTTAAATAAACTTACAGAGAACAACTTAAATACAAGGGCAATATTTGCTACTGTTGGCTATTTTTAGGAACTAGACAGATTACAACAAAGAAAATCTTCTGTGGCAAGTAGTTTCTATTTTTTTTTATATACACGAATCCGGATAAAATAAAAAAGTGTCATTGCAGTACAAAGAAATATTTTGGCTCCATGTTGTAATACTCAACACACACCAATACTATATAAAAAAAGCTGTAGTGGCTATGAAGGGAGGTTGATTAGCCATGCCAACTCCTCACGGTCACTAAACTTATGTGATTGAATTACACCTTAATTACATATGCTTGATTTATATGATTCCTTACATCAGGCTGATTTTCAGACCTGTCAGTTTATCTCCAAAAAGACTTCCTTTCTTCCTTCTTGAAAATGTGCTTTTGTGCCCTCTAGTGTGCAAAATCATGAAGACTGTTTAATACAAAGCTTCATATTGAGCTATTGTTTCAACACTGTAAATACATAGTCATGTGACTAATGGGATCACAGATTTATTTCATTTTAACATAAGTTACAGGTCTGGAATAGATCTAGAACTTGAAAGTTTTCAGTAAATTCCCCAAATTCATGCCCAGGAGTTTCTGTGTCTAAATCTTTCTTTTCTCCCCACTTCCACCTCACTTAAGAGAAGTAATTCAACTGGAGACAAGAAGACAGGGAAAAGAAGGATTGCCTTCCTATATTTTTCCTCATGTCCATAACACTATGCTGTTAATTAAGGAAATTATTCTTATTCCACCTGGCTCTTAACATAATTCAAATTGGCCAGCATATTTAGTTCCATACTGGGATTTCTGAGACTCTTCTACCAGGAAAGTCAAACATTTTCTACACCCTCCCCACCCCTGTCCCTTTCCCTTTATAAAATGCCTTTTCAAAGACAGATTGCCTTCTTACATACTACAATCCAGGATCACAACAAACTGTTGGAAATCAGTTTTTAAGAAGATAAGAGGAAAATGCACTTAAAAAAAATCACTGTTTCTCTGGAGAAGTTTTGGAGAGTCACTTTAAATAACCAGGTAAGTCCACACAGCAATTTCTAATTTATTGTTTTTGTACTTGAAGATCTTTTTGTAGTTTTTTCCTTTAGTAAATCAGAAAAATACATTTGCCAGCTGAAATATATACTAGATAGCCCCAACAAAACACAAAATGCAGAGCTGTCCTCAGATCAGATTTTTCCTCTCAAATGCTACTAGACTTCATTATACATGGGCTCTATATCCAACAGGAACACCACCATATGAAACACTCAAACAAGTCACTGCTTGTTCAGATGACTTAAAATCTTATGTGAATGAACCTCTCTGTAGTCTGGCAATGAAGTCACGCAAATACTTTTCATTTAAGTAAAAAAAATACAAAAAGTTAAAACACAATACTAATCTTCTACAGGAGAAATCTATACTATATAGTTGTTTTTAATCTGTAACAAAATCCTTCTTTATCATAGAGGGGCGGTGAATTTGTGCACAAGATAATAAACAGGATATACTATGCACTTGCTGTGTATAGTCATGTACCAAGCTTGATATTCACACCCGGTGTTATATCATACAATGCAAAATTAGAATGTTTTAAATATTTGAATTTTCTACCTTCAAGTGACAAACATACAAGAAGTAAGAGGTCATATAAAGAAAATATACCCATTATACCTGTCTTCTGTTGAAAAAGGAATAAAGAAGTTTTGAACTTACCTATGAAGAAAGATATATTAATTAAAATTACTTGCTGCATTTTTTATCCAGAATATTTAATATCTTATTTTTCAGCACTGTGAACTAAAACCATCTTTGTAGGTATATTTTACAGTCAGGCTAACATCGTGGAATAAAATATATACAACATTCATGCTCTGATAAGGCAGTATTATAACAAAGGAATAGCCAAAGCACACTTTAAAACAAAGTAATTAACTGATTATCTGACTCTATACACTGAAACTGTACATTTTATTTATATAAGGTGTTATATTAAATGGTAGATTCAGATTGGGGAATACATTTCTTGAGTCATACCATGTATTCAAATGCAAACACACTAGATTTGCCCTAGGATTATTAAGTGCCCTGTGTGCACACTTGAAGAGGAAATTTGGCTGCATTTACAGATTGCCTAAGTCTACTGTACTTCTTTCTTCCTAAAACAGCTCCTGATAACACTCTTCACCCCAGGTTCACAGCCCTCCTCCACTCCAAGCAGATTGCTTCCATTTTCATGGAGCCTGTTTAGTTCAGCCTGCCCTCTGCTGCTCTCTCAGACTTGAAGAAAGGTTCCTGATGCCTAAAAGCTTGTCTAACAGCTCTCCCAACAATACAGTTGATCCAATAAAAGTTACCACAAAAAAATCTTGCCTCTAAAATAATTTTGTAATCTATCATAAATCTAAACTTTCTGGATCCAGCCACTTATCAGATCAGAACATCTGGAGTGTAAATTTAGTTCTTCATTGAACACACTTTACATGAGGCTTTGCATTTTTCTTTGTTGCTGTTGTTGCTCAGTGGCCAACCCTTTAGAAAAGGGTTGATCTGAATTGGAAAGACAGCATTTCAGTTCTTCTCACTGAAATTAAAAATCAAAGATACTCACTTTGCCTATCCCATAACAAGACATTTTAATTCTATTTCAGGTATCTTTCACAAAAGCAAAGAAATAGAAATGAAAGACTATATTTAAAAAATGAAAAAGGAAGATTAGGAAGATGACTTCACAGTAGTGGCAAGAAGCCTTTTCCTAATAGCCTTCTAATCAGGGGTCTTAACAGGCAACTAGCCCAGAACAACTCTCGAGTTGGCTAAAACTCCCAGAGCCTCTAATAAGCAACCGCAGCTTGACTGATGAATCACATAGCCACAGATAGGGCTTCCTGATTGGCTGCTGAGGAGAACAGACATCCCATTAAGTCCACCTAAGGCAACAAGCTAGCCAACAATTTTGCCCATAGATCTGCTATAGTAAGCCTCCCTGGAGCTTGCGTTTTTTGTTTTCCAACTTGTTCGGGTCTGATTTTGAACTGTGGTTGTTTGAAAATTTTTCATGGCTCTAGAATTTGTTCTTTGACTCCAGAACTCTGATTTGTTTTGTGAGTTGGACTCAACCCCAGAAGTTCCCCCTTGGTTTGGGTAATTTAGATTCTAGTTCCTGTCTCTGGTGCTCCCCTGATAGCCTACTTTTATGCTAGTTCCTTATGTTACCCAGGATATCAGCAAACTGGGTTAAAATTCCTCCTTTCCTGGATGGGATCTAAATACCATCTCCTACTTCCCAGGGAAGTGCTGTAACAATCAAGGTCTTGGCTCCCCTGGGATGGAGGGGATATCAAATTCTCCTCTGTGTGCTGTTCCACTCTGTATAAAATAGTCACTGGATCAAGGACTAGAACCCATGCCTCTCATATTAATGTGGGTGCTCTAACTACAAGACTATTATCTCACACTTACTCTACTCTCATGTATTTCATACAACATGTCACTTTTTTTGGGTTAAGATGGGATGGGTAGCTGAGAATAAGCAAGAGGTGATGGTTAGGGCACTCCCTTGGGAAGCCAAAGGTGGATTCAAATCCACTCAGGCAGGAAGAAACTGAACCCAGGGTTTGCATATATTCACCAAGTGCCTTATATATCAGGCTATTAAATAAAAAGGGTACACCCAGTTTCTTCCAGGAATCTAGCCTCAATTTTCTTTTTCCAGACCAAATTTCCAAATAGCTTAAGGTTGACTGAAACAGCCTTTTTCAGAAAATTTACTCTGCCAGACTATTTGGTCCAGCTCCAATTTAACACTAATTTTTAAATACTGTTTTAAATAATATGATCAAAATAACATGTCTGTTGACAAAGCAGTAATCCATCATAAGGCATATTCATAGAGGCTAGGGACAGATATTACACGTAAACCAGTTTAAGTGATCAGAAATTGGTTTAAACCTGTAACAGAACATAAGTGCAATACACATAAGCCAATTTCAAAATGTCTGAAACTGGTTTAAGATAGACTTCTTTGAATGTAGTATCAGACTTAACTGATTTGGGTCAAGTGAGTTTAAGTAATATCTATACTAGATCCCTTCCTGGTTTAAGTTAAACCAGAGTCACCCACCATCCCAGATACTTTGCAGCCCTGCACTAGGCTGTCTGCTCCAGAGAACAGGGCTGGCCCTGCCCCTCTGCTCCCTAGCCAGAGCTTCAGTGGAGACTGCAGGCACAGCAGGGTCTGCCTGGCTTCTCCTCCTCCCTCCCCGCAACCTCTGCTGCTTGATGGTCAAGCAGGAATCCACCTCCCTCTGTCTCCCACAGCATGGACTCCAGCCCTATGGATTCTAGGCATGTGGTATGCTCACTAATGCTGAGAAGTATGTGCATGTCCAATTTCACTGGGACAGGCAGACAGACAAGTGTCTGCTTAGGACTTTTGGGAGCTAATCAACATATCAGCTAGTAATGTCCCTATGTTCCTTCCTTGGAAAAAGCTGTTTAAGAAGAGCTTAAATTAATGAGAAAGGCTTTTGTTTTGTTGATGGGATGATAAAGCTGTGTTATCCACCTGCTGCCAGCTCCCTCACTTTTCAGGTTTGCAGGCAGTATGAAGAAGCAGGGAGAGGGAGATTGTGTTATAAGGACTAGGGACAGACATTACACATAAACCAGTTTAAGTGATCAGAAATTAGTTTAAAACTGTAACAGAACAGATTTTCAGTGCAGATAAAGCAGTTTGAAAATGACTGAAACCAGTTTGAGATACTACATTCAACCAGGTTTATCACACTTAACTGATTTGGCTGAAAATGGGATATGCAATATCTGTCCTAGACCCATTACTGGTTTCAGATAAATCAGAGTCCCCTGTGATCCTGGCATGCTCTCTGGCTGGGCAAGGCTCTTTGCTGCACAGCAGGACTGGCCCCTTTCTTCTGCCGCCTTGCTGGAGCTCAGCAGTCTCTGCAGGCATCTGCCTGTCTTTTGCTCCCTGCTCCCCTTCCTACTCTGTGATAAGCAGGCATTCCCCTGTCCCTCACAGACATCTCAGCATTAGCTAACAGACCACATGCTGGCTACAGTTCATGCTATGGGAAAATCAGAGGCAGACAGGCTTTTTGGAGCTAATGAACAGGTAGCTTAATGTTCTTCCTTGGAAATGCTGTTTAAGAGCTATTTGCACCCCCTGCCCTCATCCTTACCACTCCCTGCTAAACAGAAATTCCCCTCTCCCTTCCACCTTGCAGAGAAGGTATCTGTGTATTAGTTAATAGATCACATACTGCATCCATGCTGAATCAACAGTCTTAATGGGGCAATAAACACGATTAGCAGCTCCCCCAACCCTGGCTTGCTTGCCTGTCAGTTTGCTGCAGACAGTATACAGAAGCAGGAAAGGAGAGTGAAAAACTCTGTATCATCAACAGATGCATGCACTGCACACACCTGCTTGCCTCAGAGTGCTAGACCAGGGCTGCAGGCTGGCAACACTCCTGCCCCTTGAGCAGTGAGCAGGGAAAAGCCTGGGACTACAGGCAGGCTGGGTGTTTACACCCTTTCCTAATCAGAGCCCTGCTGGAGTCTGGCTACACTCCCTTCAGCTTAGCTCTACAAGGGCAGGGAGGTCTATGCTAGCACCCTGTGGCTTCCAGCCTGAACCATTGCAGGCATGTGCCTGAATTTCCTTAGTCCAGAGGGATTGTCTGTACGGTTGGAAACTGGTTCAGCCTAGCCAGGTTAGATTACCCTGCAAAGACTGGATCAATTCAGGCTCAGGCTTTTTGATTGTCAGTCTCTAGCCCTCAGAGTGCTAGCCCAGGGTCGGGTTCTGGAAACACTCATGCCCCTTGAGCAGCAAGTGGGGAAAAGCCTAGGACAATGCAGGCAGGGTTTGATTGGAGGGGTTTATACCACTCTCCAATCAGGGTGTTTGTCCAGGGCTTGGCCATAACACCCCGCCCCATTCCCACAGCTCAGCATTGTAGAAGGAAAGGGAGCGCTGCTTTAGCACTCCCAACTTCTAGCCTGAGTCACTGCAAGTGTATGCCTGCATTTCCTCAGTCCACAGGGAATATCTATACAGTTGCAAACCAGTGCAACCTAGACAGGTTAGACTAACCTGCAAACATTGAATCAATTCAGGTTCAGGCTTTTTGAACGTCTGTCCCTAGCCTGAAACACAGAACATATATTAGCAGCCTAACATAAGAGTTATATTTAGGCTTTCCTTAGAATGGAAAATAGTATGTTTGTAAAGCCAGAAGATTATCTTCAATGTACAAGTAAGCTGGAGCTAACTATGAGGCAGTTCATTTCTCATTGTCTCAGATGACTTCTCTGAAAAATGGATTGGGATATACCCATTACAGTTGTGAATCTTAATAGTGCATGTGTGTAAAGTGCCCAAAAGTTCTGAAATGAAATGTGCCATATGGAGCTATTATTAAAAAAATACAATATGTAACAAAACCGACTACTTTTGGTTTCAAATAATTATAATTGGGATAGTATATTGCATATGCCAGGACTCTTTGTGCATTTGACAGCAGTGAGTCAGGGGTTAATAAAAGAACAAATAATTATAGTAGTGACTCAAGCCTCCCCCATCCCTGGAAGTGTTATAACCATGAGGCTACATAGGCAGGCTCCCCATTACTTCCTCTTTCTAGCCCCATGATTCTTGCACTCTTGTTTACCCAGTGGCCCAATTTTAACAGGAAGGATGGAGAAAGACCTCACCCCTCCTATTCTAGATCCTGGTAGTTAAAGCACCTTCCAGGGAAGTAGGACATACAGGTTTAAAAACCTCCAGATAAGGAGGGTCTAGAACTTAGGTCTCACTTTCCAGATGACTGCTGTACCCTTTGTCATTGGACAAAAGGTAGGTGGTACTACAAACACAGGGCCTACCCTTAAAGGCTAGACTAGGTCATTCTGAATTGTAAGTGTTTAGAGAAACTAGGCACCTATCCTTAAACAACAAGACTGGAATATAGTGGATCATAAGTGAACAGATGCATCTAATGCTTAGTGTGAGCCAGGTCCTTATACTCTAGAAAAGACTGGGAGTTTAGGCACACCTCTGTGCTTAATGTTGCTGTCTTAAGGTGTCTCTGGGCTTCATCTTTGCAGTGGCTAGAAGTAGTCACAGGCAGCTCTTTGCTGTGGGCAGTGGCAGCACATGGGTCAGTGGCACCTGCTGCACTGCCAATCGTGTAACTAACTATGGCAGCTGCTCTTATTGCTAGGTATGCACTGAGAGAGATTTTGGGGGCCAATACCGATAGCTGATTTTTAAGGAGGCATATTGGTCAATACCAATCCGATTTCTGATACAGCTGTGGGCAGCTGGTAAGTCTGTTGTAGTGAAAGGGAGCGGGGGAACGGAGGGGAGAGAGAAGGAGCATGGGGGGGAAGATAAAGACCCCTGTGGTGAGGGAGAGAGTGGGGATGGGGTAGGTGATGTCCAGCTGGGGGGGAAGCAGGCATGAGACAGACCCTTGGCTCATCCAGGGGGCACGGGGGTGGGGGATGGCTCCCATTGCTGCTTCCACTGTTTGCCTAGGAGGGCACAGCAGGGAGTGCTCCTGGATCACCCAATGCTTTAATTTATAAATACATTTTTTAACTGGTACTATCCATTAGGAAAGAATTGCATCATGTGTCAAATAAATAAAACAAAAATTTCAGATGATGTCATGGAATACAAATATGATTTGGGTTGTTACTGCATGAGTATGTTATTTATGGTTGTCCACTAGATGTCTCTAGATATACAGCATCCACCTTCCCTGACATAAAGGTGAACGTGAACCAAATGCTCAGAGCTTTATAAATATGTTTCCAAATATGCAGATAAGGTTCTTTAGGTAAATCCAATGTCTTTTATTAGACCAACTGAAATAGTTAAAAAAAATTTTCTTTGCAATTTTTCTGGTACAAAAACCCGAAGAAGGCCTGATCTAATAAAAGATACTGGATTTACCCAAAGAACCTTATCTGCCTATGACTTTAGACCAACACAGCTACAACCAACATCTCTTTCCAAACATGCTGTTTTTAATATATATATAATATATATAAATGATATTTATAATCTATATAATCTATATCTACATTCAAATATATATTCAATACAAGTATTCTTAAAATGCAGACTGCCTTTTTTAAATCAGAATATTCCAAAAAAGAAATTTCAAAGAGCTCAGAAATAGGTTATCCATTCAGAAACCTTTCTTATAAGACTTTTATTAAAAAATTAAGCTCAACTGAATAAAGGTGAGCTGAATAGGCTCTTGGTTTTTGTTTTTGTTTTGTTGTGTTTTTTACCACCTACAAAAGAAATCAGCTATAAAATGATGATGGAATAAGATAAAATAAATTCCCTCTATCAGTGATTTGAGGTAAACTATTTCCATGCAGCTCTTAATACTTATTCAAATGGAAATAGATTAACAATACTCCAAGGGAGAAATATCAGACACCTGTGCCAGGAACCAAATTATAGTTTCCAGCAATCACTGTGTATCTTGTATTTCTTAATATTTTTACTAAGGTTCAAGAAGTGAGATATGGCAGATGCAGAGTGGGCACATGTGCATGAGCCACTACATTGTCATGGTGATGAGCTATGGCAACATGGCTCATTGCTACAGTGACATAGTAGTGGACATAGTGATGGGGCATGAACTATGATGACAATGCTACTGCGCAGGAGAAACAAACTACAGAACAGTAGCTCATTGCTATTGTGCAACAGGGTCAGAAACATAGGCAGCGGAAGACCAGGGCTAATGGGGCTTAGCCTCCCAAATGCAGAGCAACAGGTAGGGCCTCAGGGCAGCCTACCCTCAAGCTCCAGGCTGCTGCAGTGGGGAGGGGGGGTGCACACTCAGACATGCAGCTAGAATCACAGTCAACCAGGAACACAGCCCCAGTGTATAGACTACTGCCTAGAATGACAGAATGGCAGGCAAGTTTCAGTCTACTCTGTGAAGGGGAAGGGGCTTGGGGAGGGACCAGATTAAGGCCCCCATTGTTGGAGGGAGTGGGGCAGAAGCAGAGGCAGGGGCAGGGGCTGCAGTGAATGGGGACCCGGGCTAGGTCATGAGATGCTCAGAGCCCCAGGCGGCTCGTCCAGGGGCGCGGGGGAGGGGGCTCCCAGTGTGTGCACACCAGTGAAGGACCGGAGGTCATGTGTCCCCTAGATCTGTAGATGGGGTGAGGGTGGGCTGCCACTGTGGGCTGGGGATCTGCTCCAATACATTCTAATTAGAACATGTTGAAACACATGTGTATAGATACCTTAGATTTTGTGCCTGACTGTGCATCAAAAGATTGAGTAGGTATGCTGTGTGTCTATGAAAGCAGATATTAGTGTTATAACAAAAACTTATTTTACTTGGTAGCAAAAAAATAAATAAAAAATCTTTTGATGAAGCCAGGAGCAGGGATTTATCATCTGAGATTATTGCCCAGTTCTGTCAGAAATTTCATATGTGACCTTGAGGAGGTAAGGCAGTGTAGATAGACACATCGTAAGGATCTAACTAGGGTAGAGGTTCTCAGTCTTTGGGCTGCAGCCTGCTGCTGGGCTGTGGTGGCTCAGCTCCCATTCTGTAGAACAATTGGCTGCTGGACGGGAAGTAGTTATGGACTGGTAAAGCATGGCCCTTCAGAGCCAGGCAAAGAGGATGCAGCTCCTTCTGCAGGGCCAGCAGCAATACAGGGTTTGGCCCACCCTGCTGCCCGGGGGGTAGGGGTATCCTTACCTGTCTACCAGCCAGAAATTCTGACTGCGGTCAGCTGTGATGGCTGGACCACGGTTTGCCGGGCCATGGCATAAAAACATTGAGAATCTCTGCATTAGGGAATGTCACAGTGAAACAAAGACTGCTCACTCTGTGCATGTTGTCCACTGATGTGGACATAACAGAGACAACTCAGTGCACCACCAGGCACTCACCAATAAAGATCATATTTTATGGACTGCTTAAGGAGCATATCCAATACTACTCTATTTTAGAAGACGCAGCATGCAAAGCTTCACTGCAACACTCATTACCATTGTTCCCAGGTGATGCAGACATGCCCTAAAAGTCCAATCCTTTTGGAAGATTTAGACAACTTATTTTATAAAGAGGGCCTTCACTTTTCCATGAAATCTGCTGTGGAAATATGAATGTATACAAATATATATTTCTCTTTTTCTCTCCTGCCATTTTTTTACCCAATTTATTCATGTTATTTGTCATGTTATTTTTTTAAATGCGAGTAAAATAACTTAGAAATCTGTAAAAATTATAAACAATAATCTTCAAAAAGAGTTCCTTGACATGAACTCTTCTGGAGTATCCTGAAGGACTAAGTACAGACAATCAAAAAGCCTGAGGCTAAACTGATTCTGTCTTCGCAGATTAGTTTAAGCTACATAGATTAAACTGATAAGCAAGTGAACAGATATTCACTTTTGATTCCAGATATGCAGCCATGTACCTGGAGTGGCTCAGGCCAGAAGCCAAGGGGTGCTAGAGCATGCCTCCCTGCTTGGCTGGAGCAGATATCTTGGGGCAAGGCTAGCCAGCCCATTCTCCAAGTGGGGATGGGTTTACAGGGGAGATGCAAAACATCCTGGGATGCTGGAGGACTGTGAGTTACTTGAATCTGCAGGGGATCTGAGACAAAAAAAATCAATAAGTAGATGTAACCTGAATCAGTTAAGTCTGCTACTACATTCATCCACATTCAACTAAACAGATTTCAGGCATTTTGAAAGCGGTTTATGTGCACTGAAGTTCTGTTATATTACAGAACTGAACCAGTTTCTAATCACATTTACTGGTTTATGTGTAATTTCTGTCCCTAGCAAATGTGCCAACCTTCAGTTTTGTCCTTGAGTGCATGTAAAATCACATACTAATTGAGACAGGATTGTCCCTCTTTCAGTCAAATTTTAATACAGCCAGCATTGGTTGACAGCAACTTCATAATAATTTCTATCAACTTCATTATTCTCAAAAAGAGCTGGTTTTTAGTTTGGCTGAGTGAATTGAGATATTTCTGAAGTGACTTCAACAATCTTTTTTAAGCTGACAGATGACTCACACCAGATGAAGATGAACGATCAGGCAATCATGACACCTGACATGTTTTCAACTTGTATTTCTGTTTAAAGTTGTTATGAGACTCTCACAATATTAAAGAATTTATAGCTTCCTGTTTAAAATCTGGCTTGATTATGAGAACTTTAAAATTAACTACTTCAAAATACATTTGTTTATAACAATGCTATATTCCTTATTTGAGTTTTCTTGGGGACTTTTCCTTGAAAGTAGTATCATTCCAATTACTTGTAAATTTAAATGGATTTGCTTTCAAAAAGTTGCAACTTGCCCCTGATCAAACAGACTGAAATGCATGACCTGTCATTTTCACAAGAAGTTGAGGTTTATTTGCAGAGCTGTGGGCAGATTGTTTCCTAGCATGATATTAAACAGGAGTTCACACTTTTATGCGTGAGTTAGTATATCATCAGTTCAAGCTCTCCTTTCAGGATCTTTTTCTACATACTTCTTAACCTCTCAAGTTGCACACAGTGCAAGTTAGATCTCAGTAACTGAAATTCCTCCTTATTGGACAGAGGATTAATGAGGTATTTAACATTTCACATTGTATTCCTTGAAACATACCATTTGTATAGGTGATTTTTAAACTGACTGTTATTTCACAAATAGTTTCCACAGTACCTCTTACTGGCATCATAGCTTACCAAATTTAAAATTTACTCATTACTATATGTATACCTATATTTTCTTAAATAACATATGCACTTTAAAAAAAATCATCTGATGGAAACTGGGATGTGTGTGTTACGTAAGAAAATATGTAATAGCAGCTTTTGCAGAAAAGGCCTCTGCTGGGAAAACACTGCACGTGCTGCATAGAGGGCAGCGCAGTGGGTATCTGGGGCTCTCTTACTGCTGACTATGCAACTGTGCTTGCTGCACTCTGCATGTGCAGCATTACTTTATATAGCAGAGTCTTATGCTGAAGAAGCTGCTCTTGACTCAGTAGGAGCCTCTGCACCAGCACCCAAGGCTCAGGTCCATCATACTTCCTTGCTTGCCAGCAGCATAAACAGAGAGGGTGGGTCCAGATGAGCATAGTCATGCAGTATGTGATACTGTAAACATGCCTGCAATATGTTGCAAATGTTGGACAAGCCTGAGTTAGATAGTCCTGGTATAACCTAAAGAATTCTTCACGCAGAAAAATGAAGCTGGTCATTGTTTATAGCCACTACAAGTTTTAGAATAGTTTAAAATGTGGGTTAAATGAAAGGGGGTCCAGTTCACATCTAAGCTGTTGATTAAACTAGAAAAAAAGTAATCACATTTATATTTTATTTATGCAACATGATCCTCCACCATTCAGAGACTGAAAAGAAAATCATGTAAATAATATGGCAAGAAAAGACCCTTTGACCCTAAGGCATAACAGAACTGGGGAACTGGGAACAGAGATTGCAAAAAGGCAGTCAAAGATCTATGAAGTCTGGGTTCCTTCTTCCTCTTGTAAAAAAAAATTGTAATTTTTGCAGATGAAGAAGAGAAGAGCCAAAAGAAGGTGTGTGGTATGGGAAGTGAGTGATCTCGGTTCATATTCCCTTTGGCAGACAAGGAAACTACACTTGAGTTCCCCATCCTCTCAAACTACTGGGAATAAAACCCAATACATCTTCCAGCTATTTTGTGAATCTGGCCAAAGCACAAATGGCCGCTCCGTGAGAAAAATAACCTGGGAACAGCCAGAGCTAAATCACTCCCAACAGAGTTTCTCCTGGGAGAGCAAATGTCTGTATACGTTTTCTTCAGAGAGAAGCCACACTGCAGTCCTTCAGCATCCCAGGGCACTTTACTCTCACCCCCTCCACCTCCCCAGGGAGACAGTACATTGCTCAGGCTTGACTCTTAAGCCCTGGATTGTCCACACATTAACCCCTGAAACTAGTTTTAAGCACGCTATAGGTAGCTTAAGTTTATACCACTCCAGGGCAGGATTCTTTCTGATCCATGTTACCCAGCTAAAGTTCCATTACTGTGTAACGATTCCTCACAGATGACCTGACCAAATTGCAGTTCTCCAGCATTCCAGGATACAGCGTCCCCTTCCTCACCCTCCTGTTCTGTGTGGACAAGCTTTCCACACCCTGAAATCTACTGCCCAGGGAGCAGTTCTGACACCAGGCCAACTCCTCTTTCTGCCCCTGGGGGTATGACCTTTGCACTTCCAGGGGTGCAACCCCATGCAAACAGCCTGAAGAGTGCATGCCAGCTAGTCTGGTTGAAGGGCATGGATGGGTACAGGAATGGGGTCTAGGAGGGAAAGGGGAAACAAAGAAGGGGGCACATCAGGTCCCCATGAACTGGGGCTTCCTTCCTATGGCAGGGACAGTAACTCCCCCAAAAGTACCTTCCTTCAGTGCTCCCGTCTCCCAGTCATCCTGGGAAACATGACCAGCACCCCCAAACCCCAATCCCAAATCATTAAAACATAAGTCCTTCTTTCATTTTCTTGCTCTTAATTTCTTTTTTAAATCTTTATTTTTACTCTTTTTATTTTATCCTTCAGTGGTTGGATGACATCATTTCATCACCTTCCCTCCACCCCCATTTCCTTTCCACATCCCATTTTATTATTCACCCCCACCCTATTAACTCTCCACCTCCCAGCTACAGGTTCCCACCCTCCCCCGACCTAATATTTTTATTATTGGAACAGTATAGCCTCCGACTCTCATTTCAGACATTAGTATGCAAATAGACGTTTTCTGCAAATCTAGATAGACCATGACTGGAGAATAGGTATGGCATAGATAAATTGTTCCTAAAACCTTTAGTATAGTTCTCTCCATACCATTGGCAGCACAGATTGATGGACAACTGTCCTAGGACCATGGCAAATGTTTATCTTTATTTTTGAAGTGAGGGCATTTTAGGGATTGAGAAGGAGGCAATCCCTACTATTCTATACATGATTTCTTGCTTTAATTGTAGACAAGAACATAACCAAGCTAGAGCATGCATACTTCACCTTTCAGAACTTCTAAGAATGATGCAGGGGCATGAGGGAATAGGAACTAAGAAATGATGAATGCTGTTAGGAGTTCATGTTGTTTACTTATATTGCAGAAGACAAGCTTTCCCTTGATTAATACCGAAAGCAATTAGTTCCTATGTAAGTTATAAAAAATATCCTAAATTCTGCATATAAAATGACCATCCAAAATCATAGAAGCATAGAAAATTAGAGTTGGAAGGGACCTCAGGAGGTCATCTAGTTCCACCCCCTTCTCAAAGAAGGATTGTCCCCAACTAGATCATTCCATCCAAGTCTTTGTCTAGCCGGTTCTTAAAAACCTCCAAGGATGGAGATTCCACAACCTCATTGGGTAACCTGTTCCAGTGTTTAACTGCCATCGTAGTGAGAAAATTCTTCCTAAGATCTAAACTAAACTTCCCTTGCTAAAACTTGAGACCATTGCTCCTTGTTTTGTCATCTGCCACCACTGAGAACAGTCTAGCTCCATCCTCTTTGGAACCACCCTTCAGGTAGTTGAAGGCTATTATTAAGTCCCTTCTTAGTCTTCTCTTGTCTAGATTACATAAGCCCAGTTCCCTCAGCTTCTTCTCTGAAGTCATGTCCCCCATCTCCCTAACCATTTTTGTTACCCTATTCTGGACTCTCTCAAATTTGTCCACATCCTTTCTTTAGTGTGGGGGGAGGGTGGAAGGGCCCCAAACTGGACACAGTACTCCTCACCAGAGCTGAACGGAGGGGAATAATCACTTCCCTTGATCTGCTGGCAATGCTACTACTAATGCAGCCCAGCATGCGATTAGCCTTCTTGGCAACAAGGGCATGCTGTTGGCTCATATTCAGCTTATTGTCTGCTGTAACCCCCAAGTATTTTTCTGCAGAGCTGCTGTTTAGCCAGGTATCCTTGCCCTGTACTGGCGTATAGGATTGTTCTGTCCTACATGCAGGACTTTACATTTATCTTCATTGAACTTCAATAAGTTCATTTGTTTACTTCTCTTTAGCAGGGGTTGGCAACTTACAGCTGAATCTGACCTCCCCGCAAAGTGGTCTCTCGCACATGCCCATGTAACAAAGCCCATTTCCTCTACAGTGCTCTCCTCTACTGCATAGCCATCTCCCCTTCTGTGTCTGTGCTACCCTCACTACAGATGGGTCAGGTTACTGCATGCAACTGGCTGTTTGAAGTGGGGAGCAGGGAACAGGTAAGAAACTTCTGGGCAATGGTGATGCATAGGGGGTGCACAGGGGTGCACATGCACTCCCTGAGAGTGCCAGTGCACCCCTCGATCAGCTGTGCTCGCCACTTAGGTGATGGGGAGTGGAGCACCGTTGCGCTCCCAGAAGTGGCCACAGCCACTCCTGGAAGTGGCCACAGCCACACCCAGAAGCAGCTGTAGCGATCAGCTGTCTCATGATTGGCTACAGAGAGACCCCCTCCCCAGTCACTGAATGGCCATGGGGGGCATATGCCCCCCCCAACTAAGGCAGCACCAGTCACCTATGCCTCTGGGTCCCAAGTTCCAGCTTAGATTGGGGAAAGGCTGCTCTAGCATTTATATAGTCCTAATGTCTGTTTTCCATCACATACTACTGATAAGGTCTAGGATTAGGCTTTTTTATATGCTGATTTATTTTGTACAAACAGTACCATAGTATCTGTCTCTGTACACATTGCTATAAACCTGTCATCCAGGGTTAAAGTCACAGCAATTTCTAAATGTATGTCTTTAAAAGCTTGTCCATAGGTAACTGTCAGGAAGTAACAGCTGCTATGTGCTACTGATCAGCAGCACCCCTTTTGAAAAGACTCCAAATATTCATGTGTCTATGCCCTTAAAGTAACTATATTTACTTATATCAGTGTGAATTGCTATGGTTATGAGTTTCACACATTGTGAGAAAGGCACATTAGTCTTTTCTTGAGTCACTCTAATTATCTCTTTAATGGCAATGAAGCTTATTATTCCATTTTCCTATGAATCACCAGCAGAGCAAATTATATCTAACTAATGCAACTGACAGTAGGTGTTGATAAATAATAAATAAATTTCAATTCATCCTTCAAAAATAATGTCAGTGCCAATCGCTGTTTTTACATCTTGTCTCTCTTCAATACGTAACATTTATTTAGTGTGTCTTGTGTCCAGGTCTGAAAGATGGCTCTCTTTCTCAATGCTGTTACTTTTCTGCCACTGAAATAATGACACACTAAGCATTTTTTAGCGTTTTTACCAACAACAGTTTATCAGCAGTAGCAGTAGTAGTTGTTATTATTATTTATTGTTTGCATTATCATACCATGGAGGAACCTAGTCATGACCATGACCTAAATACCAAAACTTATACCTAACAACAATAAATAATATAATATTAGCCAAATACACAAATTTATTATTAAAAACTAACAATAGGAACTTATTTCTGAAACAACTATTCATCACATTCACACAATACAACTGTTTAGCTTGCTTCACTATGTTACTTGTCCATGAAAATATATTAATGATTAACTTGTGTATAAGCAACATAATGAGAAGTAGTTGCCGTGCACTAATAATGGGGTATCAAAGTAATATGTCTGACTAATACACTAAGTGACAGAAGCCAGTGTTTTGGTTATTTTCTAAATGAGGTCTGAAGCACATTATAGTTATTATTATTATCTTTGAGGGTCTATTTTATTCAGATCACTTTATAGGGCAAACTATTGCATTTAATCACCCTACATAATTGCCCTGTACCTCGCTGCCTAATCACCCTGTAACTCCAAACTACTGCACCTGGAGAAAAAGTGAAATAAACATCCTCTTCTCTTCCTCTTCTCACACTTCTCTCTCCTTTCTTACCCTAATAATGAATTACCAAAAAAGCACCCAAAAAACCACCCCCAGGAAACCCTCACAACAAAACAAAAAATTCAAAACAATAGCAAAAAAAAGTGCCATACTCCACAGAAAATAAATTTTGTAATAAAAAAGTCTGAAAATATGGTTGCAAAAGAAATAACACATTATTTATGGTCAGTAAAGCAACAAAATACAATACTGAAGATGGCAGTAACAGATTTCATTGAGAAAGCAAACATTTAGGGCAAAAATTGACAAATGGTACAGCAATTGATGGTTGCTGCATGACATACCACCTGTTAAAATATTACTCTGATCACTCAGGAGGCTAATGTTGAGGGATACTTTATTGACCTGGGTATTTTTATATTAGTCCCTTACAGACATTAGTCCAAATATATAAATACTATATACAATCCTATGTTCAGCTGAATATCACAGTTCTACAGTTCTCTTAAAGAATGGTAATAAATTAAATAAGATGGCTCTAACAGCATTTCAAGCACAAACTCTGTAATTTAAAATTAAATATACCATATTGCAAAACCATATATTAGCAAGCTTTTAATGCCATGCAGTACCAGAACTAACCAAGAAAATATTTGAGGGAAATGGATACTAGAGTCTCCATCTCACAACTTATCCTTCTTTTCTAAGCCTGAAAGGTAATAGCATTAGTAACTGTAGATAGAGCAATTTGTACTGCACCAATTATCCAACTCCAGTGAGAGAAAGGGAGAGGTTAACTGTATATTAAAAAATTCCAGTGAGAGAAAATAAGCTGATAATACATCTAATAAATTCACTGTTTGAATCTACATAAATTTCTGTCATCTGCTGATTAAAAAAAAGTACCCTTCCTGTTTGGTGATCGTTAATTAAAATGATGGAGATCAAAGCAAAAAGGTCAAAGTATTGAATAGACATGGAAAATGAATAGGCTGCAGCTTGCAACCCAGCTGATTCTATGGGAGACCACTCCCCTCCAGCTACCCTAGGGACAGTGAGTAGAGGCTGCCTTAAAGAAAAGTAACTCTCCAAGATGGTCTGTAGCAGCCAGCTAGAGTAGCCAGGGGAATAGGAACAGACTGGATCAAATGGCTAGGGAATTGGTGTACCCTCTGTAAAATCAGGTCTGGATCAGACCTTTGAAGGCTAGATAGAATCCCTTTACTGGCCTGCAGGCTGTATATTGCCAACCCTTGGTCTAAGACTATCTGAATTAAATTTGATCACAAACAATATAGTTTACTATAACCTGAAAATAACACAAGGTACTTTGTGTACAAAATCAGTGAAGTTATAACAGTATATGATCATATTAAAGATAGATCTCCTCAACCTTTTAGCTAAATTTTGCATCTCCTCTGTACCTCCCAAAGGCATATAGGCTCTTAGATAGTGTTTATTGACAAACAGTCCTACCACAGCTCACAACCAGTTGACATACATCAGAGCTGTCCCTAGATCAGAGGTGGGCAAAACATGGCCCACAGGCAGGATCCAGCCCACCAACTGATTGGAACCATTCTACAGGCAGATGCCTACTGACTGTATTTGGCCCATGGTGCTTTGCATGGGGCCAAACCCCTCCTGCTTTTGCCCAGGGCATCCTGTGCTGCGCTCCTAACTACCGTAGCCCCAGCCCCAATCCCAGCCTCACCCATCACGCATAGCTTCCCAGTAGGGCTCTCCTGGCATGTCTACAGCCACTTGGGTAGTTATTGGCTTTGCCCACCTCTAGTGGCTCCTCTTCCATCTGGCCCTGCTGCACCACTCCGGGCAGCAGGTAACATGAAGAAGCTGTGGGGATATGTGCCAGGCCTCAGATGCCCAGGCACCCAGGAAGGAAACTACAGCCAAGTGGCTCTTGCCCCAGTGTGTGGGGCTCCAGTTTCAACTCTCGGCCACCTTCCACCCACTTGGCCACCCATAGGTGACTGCTCATTGCACTATGTAGGCAGGGTGGGTGGACTGTGGTCAGGAGCTGGTGCTTGAACCTAAGGCAGAGGGGCAGGAGACACCTGGCTACAGCTTCCCCCAGTTTGGCTGGGCATCTGCTGCCCAGCACGCATCCCCTGCCCAGCACGCATCCCCACAGCTTCCCCCTATTACTTACGGCCTGAAGCAGTGCCGCAGGAGGAAGAGCTGCCAGAAGCAGGGGGAACTGAACAGAACCCAGTCACACTGGGAGCAGCTCTGCTGGGAAGCTGTGCACACTGGCAGGGGCAGGTGCAGGTGGGAATGCAGGGTGGGTTTCTCCGGACAGGGCTTGGCCCCATATGGAGTGCCACAGGGGCAGCCTCAGGCCACCATAGGGAGGGATGAGGGAGGAGGAGGGAACGTACCTGCACCACCCATGTGAGCTTTGCCCCCTTCCTGCTTTCCCTCTCTCTCAAGTTTCCAGGACCTGGGTTGGTTCCCAGGACCTGAAGTGAGGGCAGTCCCACACACACATACACACCCACCCCCCACATATGCACCCCCTCATTCCACCCTCCCACACACATACTACACACATGCTCGCCCCCCAAGACACACAAGAGAAAAGAGTAAGACTTTATTTTGAGCTATTGTGCAATAGTCTGTATATTCACTATTCAAAGAAACATAAATCAGGACAAATTATTTTTTGAAATAAAATTAAAATGTTATAGTAGTTGTTTGATTTGTGTCCTATATGCTTTTTTATCTATATATTTTTAATAATATCTTCTGAAAGATTTAATAGGTGTGGCTCTTGACAGCACACAAAACTTGTTAAGTGCCCCATCAGCCAATATAATTGTCCATGCCTGTTCTAGATGTTTAGTTTGGCTGGTGCTACAGCCAGAACAAACAGCCTTAGAAAAAGGCTACAACCGTCTCCTTTCCCCCTCTTCTCCCCACCTTCCTGGTCTCTCCAATACCATTGCTTTATTTTTAGATTTATCCTTAGAATGACACGTGTTATGGACAAATGAGAATATCCTCCATCTTGTTTTTTGCATATGTGCAGCTCCCACAGTGTTGATTGTAGCATTCACCATATCAAGCAGTGTATGTGCCCCAAAAGTAAGCCTGTGGTTCTTATTTCCTGGCTTTTGTTGATTTGTCTCATGATTGTAATACTATTTAAACATCTTTTTTGTATTTAATAATGGCAATGTAATAAGGGCTCAGTTGCAGTGCTTATCTAGCTACCAACATCTGTTGCTCTGTGGCTGGTTCTTAATATTTACTGTTTGCAAGATATTTGTTTGTTAGGTCTTAAGATCCAATAACTATTGCTAATGGCTATTTGACTTTGCTTTTATTGAGAATTAATGAGATTGAGGAAAATATACCATCATGCTATATGCTTGCAAACTATGTATCTTGTAATTTATCAAGGCTCTGCCCTATTTAAGATCTCAGAAACAAAGTATGTGGTGGCTGCATGTCCTAAAATTCTGTTTTTTCAAGCAATTTATTAGCATTGCCTTCAATATATAAAGTGAAGTTTTGAATGTTATCATAGGCATTTGCCAAGTGAGGTACAAGCACCTCTGAGAATTGAAAACAAACAGAATTCAGAAACAAATTATGCACAAATAGCTTATTTCTTTAAAATATCAGCTATAGGACCTAAGCCTTAGCTGGAAAACTCTGAAGCTTTCTTTCATTAAAATAAGATACATTTACATACTGCTATTTTACAATGTACTGATACATAATGCTTTCTATAAAAATGGTAAGTAAAGAACAGAATTTGTTTTCATATACCAACTTTAATGCTCCAGGATTCAAGTTCAAGGCATCATGAAGTAATCTGAAAAGAAGTTATGAGAAAGATTGCACATTACAGGTGCAACATTAAGGGCTAAATCCATGAATGAAGGTCTGCCTTCAGATTTTCAAAACCATATTATATAGGAAGTTATCCTGAAAGATGTACAGCTTTGAATATTTCATCTGAGAACTTTACCTTCTACAGGAAGAGCAGTATGTAAGAGACCTCAATCTAGAAGTTGCACAAAGACCTCACTGCAGCAAATCAGCACTGTACCAGTATCAGCCCTGTCTAAACCCAAATCTTGGCATAGGTATTTGAACCTATTTTATTCTGGTCAGTCTCCTAAACAGCATGCAAATATTTTAACTAGTAGAAGCAAACATTTAAAGAAAAATTGTTTAAACTTAACTGAAGAATTTGCAGTTAGACCAAAGGCAACCTCATGTATGCATGTAGACTGCTTCATCATAGGACATCTAAACAAACACGACTAATCACACCTAATGCAGAAATTACTACTTATGCTTGAGGCAATAATTCTAAACATACCATTATATTTATGAAAAAAATAAAAGAAAAGAAGTGTCCTCTTAGTAGCATTGCTTTCCTCAGTGCAATTCCCTGCCTAATAGTTTGGACTCTCTTCAGAAGACTCCGGCTGCTTCAGGGGGCTGGTGCAGGGCTGGCAAGGGTGGGAACAGATTGCTGCCATGAGCAGCAAATCTGCTCCTGAGTCCCTGCATGTGTAGACACCTGTCTGGGAGCATTTACTCACGAGTAAACTCCTCCCAGAACAAAAGCACAAGTAGACACACTCTCTGAGAGTTTGCCTGAATATAAGAAGGCAGGCTCTCTCACTGACCCATCTGGTTCTTGATGAAGGTAGCTCCCCTTCAAACTGAGCTAATAGATAGAGCCAGAAAAAAGCAAATGACTGTTCCTGTCCTTTTATAACTCTCCAATCTCTTTGTCAGGTGACTACCAGATCACCTTCCAGCAAGTAATCAGGGGCCCTCTGCCTGGTGTCTTTGTTGCTGAAGTAAACTCCCACCTGAAAACAGTCTTTCTTGATAGATGTTCATGGTTACATTTCAATTGTAAAGTACTATAATCATCTACTGTTAGTCCTGGGCCAGCATCCCTTGGAACGTTTGGCCCAAGCAGAAGAGTAGGAAGGCAAAGATCAATTTTACAGTCAAAATGGAGTTTGCAGTCAGGCATGGACTTCATCTCTAACCAAATCCATATATTGGATATAGATAGATTCTGCCAACAGTTACACTGGGTCAGAAGGAAAAGGAAATGTGTCAGGGGGAAAGGGCTGTAAATCAGGTGCCACCCAAGGAGGAGGAAAGAGAACAGGATTTACTGGGGTGAGGAAAAGCAAGGGACAGGACTACTGGAGGAGAAGAGAGCCCAGGAAGAATGATAGGAAAAACTGGATGGAAAAAGGTAACCAGGCCTGTCTGCGGTAAAAGGACAAGAGTGAAGATCTGCATAGACAGCAAATGGAGAGAAAAGCTCCTGGTGGAAAGATGGGATTAGAACTGAATGGTGGCAAGCTAAAAATAGAATCCCAGAATAGGGATTGCAAGAAACCGTAGGGAAATAGGACAGGGGCAGCCCCTGATAACTCACAGTACTTTGCACCTTCTTTTGAAGGGTACAAGGAAAAAATAGTGGCTTCCCCTACCTGTTACCTGGTCTGTCTGCATGTTAGCTTGCAGCTAACAGCAAGCTGAAGTCCTTATTTGACATACAGGCTAGGAAAATAAATTACATTTACAACCCTTCATTGCTTGCTCCCTGGGACAGGAGGGAAGGTGAGCAGAGATCTGGGGGTGCTGGGAAAGATGGCATGAGGCAGTGGATCTGACCTAAGCCAGCAGAGGAGGGGGCAGATTCTGGTTCAACACCAGGATGGGGGCTTCTTCCCATCTCCCTCTGCAAGTCAGAGACTGGCAGAAGGTTGGGCTCAGCAGCTGACCCAGTAGCGCAGGGGGGAATCACCCTCAGGCTTGCGGGAGAGCCCAGGCCAGGTCAAGAGAAACCCCTAGAGGCATGAGGCATCTTCATGTGAGCTGACCCCAGCTCAGCACCAGAATAGGGGGGATCCTGCCCCTCCCTGCAAAGGGACAGCAGGGGGTTGGGGGCATGTGCCAGACAGCCAATCAGTGATGGCCCCACTTGGTTGGGCTCAGAAATGTCCAGCAAGTTGGGAGAGAAGTTCAAGTGCCCTCTGCCTTCCTGCCTGAGTCAGTGCAGGCATCTGCCTACTTTTCCCAATTGAAAACTGAACATGAGTTCACTTCATTATTGGTTCAATCTACGCAGATTAGAGAAACCTGTGAATATTGGATTGATTCTGCCTTGGGCTTTTTGACTCTCTCTACTTAGCCTCAATGCATGAAATGTTTTGGCACATCCAAATTAGCTAATTAAATTATATACATAAAATTTCACAAATGGAGATGCACAAAACCTGATAACTATGCTGTGAGAGTGTATAATTGTCTTCATCCAATCAGCATATTGCTCAAACTGGGAGTCAACAAAAATAGGCTATTTTTTTAACTGCATTGTAATTCACTTCTAAAAAAATGTCTGAAAATATTTTCAGAAACAATTCTGAAGCTACTTTCTTAATGAACTTGGCTTCTTCTTAAGCCAAAACATTCACAATATTTTGACCTTTGTGCTGACAGCCATATGTCCCATGGCAGGGCTAGACTGACCTGGGACTAAAGTTAGTCCCAAATCCAACCATGCGTAGATGCCTGACCAAAAAATGCTTAATGTGCTTTAGTTTAATGAGCATTGCATTCAAGCCTGCTTAAATTCAGGTGTCAACATCCCCATAATGCTCTTATTACTGAGACTCCTGTATGTACAGAAATCCAACCATGCTCAGTGAAATACATTCTTAATAGACATAATATATGACTTGAACCTTTGTCCTACTAAAGAGGGCTGAGAAGGGACAGAAGAGTAAACTCATATTTAATTTTTGTGCCATCCATATTTGGAGACAGGAGGCTGTAAAAAATTTCCTAATTAGGTACTATACAAGTGGAGCTATGTTGCTTATGCATGGTCATAACTGATTATTATGTAAAAGCTATACAAAATGAATCCTTAGGTCATAATATTATACATATGTCTTCAGAAATATAAAATGACAACTGAGTCAATAAAAAATAGATAAACAAAATACTTGGGAAAAGACAATTCGAATTTGATTCATTGTTACTGTGAAATCCTCCTATTCATAAACGTCAACTTGTTTAATATTTGTGAATAAATTGACCTCTGGGCATTCACAAAAGTGTTTGAGAATTCTAAATTTCTTAATTTTGCATCTGAGGCAGACCATTACTATTCGTCCTTTTCCTGTTTAAAAAGTTAACTGTCTTTTTGGAATGCATAACTAATATGTGACTAATTATATATACAGATAACTAAGAGCAATAAGTCAAAATAAAAAGTTAAAAAAATTATAAGCTAAAAAAAGGGCTTTTCCAAACTATTAGGCAAAATATAATGAATATCCAATTCTTTTAGAACAACTATTACAACTCATTCACAAATAATCTTCAAACCCAAAATGACTAAAATCAATCTAATAGTTTCACAAATATGGTTAAATTAACTCTACTTTTTACCTATGAGCTTTTCTGTTGGGCATACACAAACTGTGATCGTAAAAGAACCAATAATGCACAAGCAACTAACCCTATGTAAAATCCAGATAAAATAGGATAGGGGACCCAACACCAAGAACAGGGGAACATTTTGCAATATTTATGTTTAACAATATAGATTTTCACTTTAAAAGCTGCGTTTTAAGCCATTTGTGAATCACTTCTATCCCTACTTACATTTAGATACTTACATTTAGATTACTTTAGTCTTCTCTCACTGAAAACATAATATGAAAAAAAAACCCAAACCCCAAACTAGAGCAGAGGCTTTCATAGAATCCTAGAGCCATTGTAAAGTTGGGCTGGTTGTAAGGGACCTTCAGAGGCATTCAAACCAAGGGTGTCCAACATACAGCCCAGAAGCCAGATCCAGCTCATGGGACCATTTCACCTGGCCCTCTGGCAGTCTGGCAAGCTATCAGAAACTGGGGCCATAACCTGCTGCAGAATTTGGTATCCTTGGACCCTGCTGGACATCACTATTAGCAGCATTTCCTGAAGGAGCTGTGCTGTTGCCTAAACACAGCTCCAGGCCACCATACGCTCCTGGACACATGCTTCTGCCTGAATGCAGCTCTATGCTGCCATCACAACATGGCTCTGCATGCTGCCCAGACTGTTGCAATTGTTGCTGGCCCTGTCCATCTGGCCTTGGGGGAGCCTCTGTGGTCCAAAAATAGCTTAAGGTCCAGGGTGAATTTGACACCCCTGATTTAATCCAGCCCACTGCTGTGATACAGGATTAAGTAAAACTATGCCATCCCTGATAGATGTTTGCTTAACCTATTTTTAAAAACTTCCAGTAAAGAAAATTCCATGATTATCCTAAATAATCTATTCCAGTTTCTAACTATCCTTATAAACTTCTCCCTAGTAATTGCCGTAATTTTATTTGCTGAAAAATTATCTTATTTCTTCTCATCTCCTCTGATTTCATCAGTCTTGTTAACACAGCCTGTTACACATTATAATACAGGTATCACAGCCCCCTGAGTCTGCTCTCCTCAGGACTCTATGCAGTTTGTCTGCATTCCTATCATAGTGCAATACCCAAAACAGAGCATAGTACTCCAGCACTGAGCAAAGTACAATACTTACCTCCTTCGTTTATATGACACTTCTCCAAATAATCCCAAAATGAGATCTTATCTGTTCTGCAACAACATTATATCATTGACTAATAGCATCTGATGAAATAGGATGTTGCATTCAAAAGCTTGTGCCTCTCCGAAGTAATTAGTCTCTAAGGCAACTGCTTCCCAAGCTTTTCCTTAGCATGACCCCATTTATGGCTCCATTTCCTCAGCTCCCTACCCCAACAAGCCCATCTGCTGAAGTTGCAACCCCATCTGGTGTCACAACTAACAGTTTGGGAACTGATGCTATAAGGTGCTATCCTGCCACACCTTCTGACTTACTTCAGACTAACAGGTTAACTATAACTCTACTTATATTTAATTGAAGATCCACTGTAACCTCCAGATGCTCTTCTACAGTCCTGTTGTTGAGCCAGTTATTTCCCATCTTGTATTTATGCTTTTGATTTCTTCTCCCTAAATGTAGTAGTTTAAACTTGTTTGTAGTAACAATCATCTTGATAATTTCCAAACTATTTCTCAAGACCACTTTGGGCTCTGAGCCTTCCCCCAAATTATCTGTCACATTTTCCAGCCTGTTGTCATCCACAGATTATATAAATGAACCCTGAAGTCCATCATCTAAATCATAAATGAAGATATCAAAGTAGAGCTTTGTTCTGACAGACTCCTGAATAATTCCATGTAATATGCCCTCCAGTTTGATACTTAACCATTTATAACTATTCTGAATACAACTTCTCAATCAGTTGCGCATCCATCATATATAAATTTCATGTAAACCATATTTCCCTAATTTGCTTCTCAGAATGTCATGCGAGACAATGTCAAAATCCTTATTAAAGTCTATTGCTTCCCCCTTAACCACTAGGCTAGTTATACTCTTGAAGAAGGAAATTAGATGAGTTTATTATTGCAAAATCCATGCTGGTGTTTCCTAACACTTTATTATTCTCTAGGTCAGGGATGTCAGACTTATGTTCTGTGGGATGGACCTGCCATGTGAAACCATTCCATCTGGTCCATGAGTGATCCAGTGGCCTACTGGAAGTAGGGGAGCATGGTCTGCTGCAGAATACAGGGTCTCTGAGCCCTGATAAACATGGCTATCAGTAATGGCTCCCCAGACCTGCACTGCCACCTGAACACAGCCCCTTGCAGCTGCATGCCTTCAGACCTGCGCTGCTACCTGTTTGTGCTCAGACAGTAAAAGTGCCTCGGCACAGCAAAGTTCTCAGCACAATGCGAGCATTCGGTGCAGGGATTTCTCCCGTGTGGCGGGAAAACTCCTTGGTGCAATGATCAGATCCTGCCGAAACTTGCATCTGCACTGTTTGCAGGCATGCTTTCAATTGTCTTACTGTAAATTATTCATACCTGGCGGCTGGCAATTGGCTCATTAGCCATATAAAAGTTAGGGTAAGTTTCCGCCCAAGTCGGAGAACTCCACATGTTCGCTGGAAGAGACTTCCATGTGTATCTCGGAGCAAACTTGGAGGCCTGATCAACCACCAACAACTCCCCGTCGCCTTTTATCCTGATGTACCCCATGTCCATCGGTGTGCCACCCGGTTTCTGCTTTTCTTTTGTTCTGCAACTTTACAGAGCGTGCCTATACTGTACTCCAGTTTGTAAGTAAAGTTCTTTTTGAATTCAACTGACAAGTTTTTTGTGCCTAATTCCACTCCATCAGGAGGCCCCATCCGGCCATTCTTGGCCCCCACGTGGCATCACGAACAGGATCAGTATTCGGGGAAGACACAATGAAGTTGGAATTAGTTAAGAATTGCCCCTGGCACAGCGGGAAATGCCACGTGTTGAACGCCGTGGAGTTAGGTGCACACATCGCCTACCACCAAGCAGGTGGAACAGGTGGAAGACTCATGAACAGTTACCTCTTGCTTGAAAGAGAAGGGGGAACTGCGAAAGAGTGGGAAGTGCATCTCCACCCTGGCGCGTTTGGATGCGTGATGGGAAGCGAGCAGGTTCTATTCGGACCCCGAGAGGAAGGGGGCACCGAACACTTTGCCAGACCAAAGCCAAGTGAAGAAAGCACTGCCCTCAGCAGGAAGTTTGCCCATTGCACGCTCTGCGTGCAGGAGAGCAAAGGGCCAGCGATAATTAACTTAGACATAGTGCCCGAGCTGAGAGACCCGGAGCTTCTTTCTGAGCTCCACGGAAAATTAGAGGCAGAAGGTCACGCCGCGATTAAGAGGACCGGCTCGGAACATGGGAAGGGGAAAATGTTGCGTGTAATGTTCCGCATGATAACAACTCTAATGCGGGAAAAGGCAGAGCTGGAAGCCCGACTGCTTGCCGTTCACGCAGCTGAGCAGACAGCAGCAGAACAAAACCCCAGTTCTCCGCCATTTCAAGATGGCAACAAAACGGAGGGGAGCCACCCCGAGAATCCGGAAGAGAAGGGCAGAGCTACTGGCGGGCGGGCCGAAGTAGCGACTCCATCCCCTGAGATGACATCGATACCCACGGGCCCGCCTCCAGGCTATGACAAGAAGGCAACAGGAAACAAGCTGTGCCTGAGTTCCCTATCAGATGCAGCGATGACTCAGACGGCCACGCATCCCGTGGCAGTGAGAAGCCTAGCTGTTGGTGCTGCTAACACCTATCATGCCAAGACCTGGACCAAATTGCAGAAGCTAGGCAAAAGGTCCAAGATGAGATCAGAAGAAACCTTAGCTATGTGGATGGGATGCCTAGTTGTGGAGTTTGGATTCAACCTAGTGAACAGAGAAAAGGCAAGTTTTCTGACCAGACAAGCCTCGTGGAGCAGAGGGTACACTACTGACGTTGACATGATAACATGCAACCCTCATTGGGCCATTCCACTTCCAGCGCTTGTTGCAGGTCAGGCCAGCCAGAAGTCATACACCTGGCACGGAGGCTCTCCACCAAGAGTCAATGTGGAACAGATCTTGCTAGCAGTCATAGGGATCTCATACTGTGCATGGAACCCAAGAACACACGCACTGGGACTGACAACACCCCAGCAGCGAGGACCGTGGCCTCACTGCTATTTGCAAGATCCTGTAGCTGTTCCAATCATGCTCAGTAGCATAGAAGACTGCATCGAAACATATGGAGGAAAGACTTCCATCGTTTTGCAAATCCTTTTAAACCCACTGGCCAGACAACCTGCAGGCAATCTCCTATGGCAACTCCCGCAACTGCAAGACCTCATCAAGCCGGACATAGAAACATCCAGCGAGACTGAGCACTGATCCCCATATGAGTCTAGTTCTTGGCAACAACAATCGACGCAGAAAACGCCAGAGGAACGAACCATGTTCGGATTCCTCCTGCATCATTCGAGGCTCACGAAAAAGCAGTTGTGAATTTTGGGAGATGAGGGTCAATGGAATCTGGCATACAAACTGGGTTTCCGATACTTAGCCAAGCCAGACGATGGGTCATCATGTTAGAATCTGAAACGCATTGATGGCATTGTAATATAGTTGACTAATTGTTTAGAGAGTTTCTTTATCCACAGGTCCAGGATCCGGAGCGCGTGCCGGAGCCAGACCAGAGAGAGAGAGAGAAAGAATACTCCAAGACTCACACCATGACACCCACTGAAGTCCTGATGATTGAACTCTTTGTGACAAATATAGTTATGTGCATTTGTATTTTTATAGGTTATTGTTTGGTTCGGTCTATAGAGAGCGAACTTGTTTCATTGTCTATGCTTGTTTACACCTACCTACCATGTGAACCCGTCGGACAGAACGACGGCTTGACTGACTCACATGTGCTCCAGCTCCAGCTGTGTCATTGGCAAAGGGGCATGTCTGTGCTCAGAGAGTAAAAGTGCCTCGGCACAGCAAAGTTCTCAGCACAACACGAGCATTCAGTGCAGGAATTTCTCCCGTGTGGCAGGAAAACCCCTTGGTGCAATGATCAGTTCCCGCCGAAGCTTGCATCTGCATTGTTTGCAGGCATGCTTTCGATTGTCTTACTGTAAATTATTCATACCCGGCGGCTGGTAATTGGCTCGTTAGCCGTATAAAAGTTAGGGTAAGTTTCCGCCCAAGTTGGAGAACTCCGCATGTTCATTGGAAGAGACTTCCACGTGTATCTTGGAGCAAACTTGGAGGTCTGATCAACATCGGTGTGCCACCCGGTTTCTGCTTTTCTTTTGTTCTGCAACTTTACAGAGCGTGCCTATACTGTACTCCAGTTTGTAAGTAAAGTTCTTTTTGAATCAACTGACAAGCTTTTTGTGCCTAATTCCACTACATCGTGCAGCCCCATCTGGCTACTTTTGGCCCCCACACTACCCAAATACAGTTCCTTGCTGCCATATGTCTCTGAATGCATACTTCCATCTGAACATGGCTTCCCAAATGCACCCTGCCACCTGGCCCCAGATCCACTGTGGCTGCTGTGGTCCCGTGCATCAGGCCCAGAAAGAGCCTCTGCAATCCTGATCTGACCCAGAGGCCTGAGGTAAATTTGGCATCCCTGCTCTAGGTTATTGCAGATTAACTGTTTAATAATTTATTTTGAGTGTCAAAGTTAGGCAGCCTCATCTCTAATTTATTAAGACAGAAATATTAAAATTTTATTTCATCCCTCTTCCAAGAATTATCAGAGATAATCAACAAGGATTTAGAGACTGGTTCAACTAGTTCTTTAAGTAATTTTTATTTAGTGTCATATTGTATGATTCTGGGAAATAAAAGCAGTGGATATATCTACATGAGACACTTAATGCCAATTGGACTCAATCTATTGTGTAGTAGCATGGCTGGCAAAAACCATGTTCACATGCTAATATGCAGTAGATTAGACCAATGTGCATTAAGCAACACAAAAAAAGCATTAATCTGTGCTAATGTGCAGTAGTGCTGATTACTGTGCATTAAGTTAGTATCTGTTATTACAGGTACTAAATTTAATGTGCCGTAATTACAGTGCATTAATGAATGTGTAGACATGCCCAGTATGTTAGTGATAAAATCTACTTTTCACATAACTGCCCCCAAGCAAAATGCTATTTTATTTTATTTGCCTACTAATGAAAATCTCAAACTTCTAAATGTCTTAGCAAATTCCTTTATACACAGAACCACTGAAATTCTATGGTGTGTTCTTCTGGAATTTAATATGACCCAGACAGAGGTCAATTAAAATATATCTGTAGTTGGGTTTCATTTCATTACTTTCAGTGAACGAGAATTTGCAAAATCAGCCTCTAGATGCATGCAAAATGATTCAGAGCTAAATTACTTGGTCTTTATGACTAGTTCTTTTAATCCCTTGCTGTCGGCTAGATACTGAGAAGTGAATTTCACAGAAATGGCAAGAAACTACCTATTTTATATAGCCTGTGCTATAAACTGTTTCTAATACAAAATAACTTTAAATATTTTCTAGTCATACTTACACCAGTTCTACATTCTTGCCATTCATTGATTTACTGCTTTATACTAGTGTAAGCAATAGTATTCTCATTTGCAATAGACAGATTTGAGATCTTTCATGTAATATGATTTTGACTGCATATGCAGATAGGGCATTAGAAGTAAAGATTCATCTCCAAGGCAAACATATCAAAAAAATTGAGTGCTAGTTAGTATTATCTTTTCCTATTTCAGACATAACCAAAACAATAATATTTTAAAACTTTTTTTTAATGCCATATCTAACAAACCATTTCTGGGTGCTCCAGTAGCTTGTAATGTATCTATGTCATGACTTAGTGAGATGATGCTGTAATTTTTCAATTTAGTCTGCATTCAAACTAGGCTCTATAATGAATTATAAACACCTGGTGCATCCTGTGCCATCCTTTTTATTAGATTACTTCTGTTTCTCCAGCAGCTTTTTAAAAATAAATGATCATTACTAATAGTTTAAAAACACACCCATAATTTTGACCTTTATGGCAACTTCAGCAAAAAGGAAAAAAAGGGGGGATTTTAGAAATGTTCTAGTAATTCTGAGGTTGAAAAAAAAACCTGTTAAAATATATTTCATCCCATTAAAAAAAATAAAATAAAATCTGCCCACACTCCTTCTCTACCATTGCCTTTATAACAAGTCCAACTGAATCAAAGCCAGTATTTGCCTAATACTATTGACTGAGAATATTGTTTAATTATTTGCATTGAGACCCACAGTCTACACACTAGGTTCAGCAGAAGGCATAGGATGCATCTTAGTAGCGGATCTGCAGTGGGCTATTACCACAAGATTTATAAAACTGATGCCTAAAGATAAATCAGTCAATCCACATTTAGGAATATAAGTAAGTGGCTCAATTTCAAAGGTTCTGGGCAAACAGCATCTCTCAGAAAGGGCAACACTATGGTTCAGAATACTATGTATGGTTTATAACTATGAAGCTAACTCTACAAGTAGAGTCAATCTGGTTAGACTACTTTCCCCAGTCATGCCTATGTACTGATAATACATCAACTTCTTTATTATTGATAACTGATTGATATTTGTTCTGACTTTCAATTTGGCTGGTAAGAACTGGATTTTTTATCTTCATCATGGAAATATTTTTTTTCTAAATTGCTGGGCAAAATCATTTCAAACAAACTCAAAAATTAAACCACAGTTCTTAGACATGTGTTCAGTTCTGAATTGTAATGTTTGTGTTTGCATTTTGGGATCTGGGTCAGGCCTAGGACTTAGAAGAAATCTGTTTGTACAGGATTTGGATTCAAATTAACCTTCATTTTGACTCTTCCTATCCTTCATTTAGGAAACAAAAAATTATAAGTCGCAGTTTTGTTTGAAAATTGTGTCTTATGGTTGCAAGGATCCTGCAAGTGCTCGTGTATACTGCATCAATGGACAGTCATAGAGAAGACAAGTCTGACCATGCCCTGCCTACCTGAGTCCTTTGACATGCTGCAGTCAAAGAAATTCACCAGTGTGATTGTTCCAGAATCATATATAGGGCTGACAGCAAATGCTGAGGATGAATCTGGAGTAGCCTTGTGAATGAACCTTTCAGTTGTGGAGCATATCAAAGAATTCATGTGGTCAGTATGTGCTCAATCCCATCATCCTTGAGGTTCACCACTGGCAGGATACAGACAAACCCTAATCCTGGAACCAAAATAAATTAAAGAAAACATTCTTTCTATTTTAATTGTCTTTCTTGGCACATCGCCTTTAGCTCATAGTACCTGAACACCTCATATTTATTAATGGATTTTAATACCACTACCCTCCTGTGATTTGGGGGATCAGATCCAGATTTTACGGACACAGAACGGAACCACAACTAGAGTAAGGTCAGGTACAGACATTACACTTAAACTGGTATAAGTGATCAGAAATCAGTCTACTAAATCTGTCAGGCCAGGTATAAGCATTACACTTTTACTGGTATAAGTGATCAGAACCTAGTCTATACCTATAACACAACAGAAATTTAGCACATGCAGACCAGTTTAAAAATGGCAGAACCCAATCTAAGATCCCCTTGCTCCCCACCCAAAGGGCTAATGTATGTACTGTTCACTACCAATCTAAACTATACTGCTTACAGAAAAACACATCACTTAAACTAATTCTGCCTTAGGCTTTTTGAATGTCTGTACTTGGCCCAACAGAACACAAGTTCAGAGTTGCAGAAGATACAAGGCTTCAGGTAGAGTGTGTGTGTGTGTGTGCGCACGCGCGTGCGCGCGCGTGTGTGTGTGTGTTCTAGAGTGGCAGCAGCAGCTGATTGGGAAGGAAAGAGGAGTGGGGAGTGATTCCTGGGGCACCTAAGAGACAAGCCAGTATCAAAAAGCGCAGTTCTGTGTGTGCATGTGTCTGAGCGGAGGGAGAGAAAACTGGTGTGTGTGTGTGCATGTCAGTGCTACCGGCACAGGCATTGTTCCCTGACATCACTCAGTCAGCTCCGCTAATGCTGCTGCAGCCCTGCCTGCCCCTGCTGCTCTCAAACTTTTCTTCGTTATTCAGAGCTCTCCATCTGATACGGCAGCTGACTGCAAAATGCGGAGCCAGGATTTACACCACACCTGAACTGGGACACA
>JAGPOW010002514.1:35242650-35262426 GCA_030014935.1 Caiman crocodilus | reverse complement strand
TTTGTGGAAAAAAAATTGAAATTATTGGTATTCAGTCAGATTTGGTACAAAGGCAAAATCTGACATCAAAATCCTTAGCAACATAAAGCATTTACCATCCACATAGTTCAAACTGTAGTATGTGTGTTGAAGTTTCACATTTCTTTCTTTGGTGCAGTCTGAATTGAATGGAATATTTGGTAAATGTTGAATGTTAAATCAGCACTCTTATTTAAAACCCTCTTTTTCTGAAAAGAGTAGCTTATAGATTTTTTTTCCAGGAATCAGTTGAATTGTGATGTCTATGTATGTATAAGTAATATTGTATACTCAATTTTGTGAATATCTGCCAGAATATTCTGCTAGATGCTAATAAATCACTTTAATGGATATCCATCAACTGAAAGGAATTGGATTCTAAGACACAGGACCAAAAATTACTTCTTTCTATAAGCTGCATTTAATATGAGATTATTATTTCCCTGTATATTTTTACTAGAAGGCCCCAATCAGGATTTGGAGACCCATTGTGCTATGCGCTATATTCACATATGAGGAAAAGACACTTTCTGTGCCAAGTATATAATCTAAGGCCCCATAGACTGGAAATGGAGGGGAGGAGGAGATGCTTGCTGATGCCCACCCACTTCTCACACTGAAGTCCCTGGTATGAGGAGTAGGGTTTGCCTTGATGCTCCAGTCCACCCAAGAAAAGGAGGACTGGAATAGTCACTGTTCCCCACAATCCCATATATGGGGATCAGCTGTACTGTTCCTTCTGCCAGAAACATTTCTAGTGGAGGAAAATTTTCACCACTAGAAAAGAATGCTTCTTCATGGCCTAAGTTTATGGAGAGATGACTCCAAAAACATGTCCCACCAGTGAATTTCCTAAGCAGACTTTTTACTGTTGATAGAACGTAATGCTTTGCAGCAGTTTTCTAAACTAAACTGGCAGGCAGCAGGAGTGTTCACTGGCATTGGATAGGATTGCTTGCTAAACAAGATTTAGGAAACTGAAACAGTTAATATCCCTTTTCCTTTTTTTATATTCAGTAATTGGTAACAGTGGCCGTATGTAGACAAAATGAGAGGCGTGTGTGCATGACACTTCAAGGTTAGCTAAATGCTTTTGCACCACTTTAATGGTGTCACTGTTTGCATGCCTCAGCAGCATATTCTGCATTAATTCCAGCTGTTGTAGGAAATTTGGTGGCATAATGCACCATAAATGACTTGCAGCATAGCAAACTAAAACTCCTTCAAGAATTTTAGTTTGCTACCCCTACAGCCATGAAGCAAAGCACAGGGCTCCATGCAGCTCTGCAGCTCTATAGGAAGTCCTGCAGACAGCCTGACAGCAGCCCAGGAAAGCAGTTCCACACAACAAAAGCAGCGAGCCCCTGATCTTTTCTTTTCTTTCCCCCCCTGGAGCCTGCCTGAGCTGCACAGGGGCCCAGTGCTTCCCTCCATGGCTGCGGTGCCCTTCAGGACTGCCTAAGCCAGATGCCTGTGGGCAGGTGCTGACTGGAGGGTGTGGGGAGGAAGGCTGGTGCTGCAATGGAGGGAAGCACCAGCTCCCCCTGCAACCCAGGGACTGATCCACCTGCTGGAGCAGGTCTTGCCCTCCTCTCCCTGCCAAAGACGCAGGTAAGTCAGTGAATGGTGTGCATGACCCAGGGGTTTAATCAGCACTAAATTGAAGCAATGTTTTTTAAACCCAGTGTTTTCTTGTTCCCTGCAACACTTCTTTAATTATTGTAACTGACTTTGCTAACTCCTGCTGTTGAATGGTCCCTTAATGCTGAATATCAGCAACATTTTAGCTTGTGGCAAATGTTCCTGGGGTCTTGGTCTGCCAGATGCTTGAATTTGTTGGTTTTGACTTCATAGTACACTGTAATAACCTTGTTTGATAGCCCTTCCTCTGAGGGGGTTTTGGTATCTTGTGAATTTTTCTAAACTAGTCTTTTAAACTAGTCTTTTAAAGTCTTTAAACTAGTCTTTTAAAGGCTATGAAAGTGCTATCGGCTCATAATCAAAAGTATAAAAGTAGTTTAGAAATTATCCTAGGATCTACTTATGTACATTTTGAGTTGGATGCTGGGTACATTTCTGAATGATTGTGTGGTGAGACTTAGCATAACTATGTAGAAAAGCATTCATGTGTTTGTCTAAAATCATGATCATTTAATAAGCTGGCAAATGTGAACTAGCTCTAATTTATTCAATGTTGTTATTTATATAATTTGCATAGATACATCATGCTATGGATTTCATCTGTTTAAGGATCATTAGTTCATCTGCCCTGTAGAGATACAGAGTATGTGTCAGAGGAACACATTCAGTATTCAGGTAGAAAAGGAGAAAAAAGGGAAAAAAGACCATCAGTCAGTGGCTGCTGGTAGATGCTAAATAATAGCATGATTGGGATATGCAACAAGAGCATATGTGTGGCTGTGATGTCCCCTTGTTGTCATGCAACTCCTGCACCACTCCAGCTCCATGGGGTATGCTTCCTTTTCCTCTCATCTGTCATGCCTTGATGGAATACTTTTAGTGTAAAAGGGAGGCTGCCCCAGGGTCCCAAAGCAAGCCCTAACCCATTTTGGCCAGTGGGTCCCTTCCATACCCAGCTGACCTCAAACCTGCCCCTCAAGCAGAAAGTAGGGACCTCCTGACCCTATCAGTGACCCAGGCACCAGTTGCTTGAGTGGCTATTTGTGGTCTCCCTCCTCCCCTGTAGCCATGCTCATACCTTCCAGATGTTACTCCATCATCCAAGTATCAGCTTATATAGGCTTTAGCCCTCCTGGCTTTAGACCACAGGTTGCTCTTGCTGTGGACTCCTAAGCCTAGGCCCACTTACTCTAGCCTGCCTTCTCAGTTATAGCCTTCCCTGTGATCTTACTTGGCAGGCCCCCAGCCTTGCGTCACTTGACCTAGGTGAGGCTCCTTGGACCCCTTGTGCAGCTTAGCTTAGCTGCCTGCAGTTGTAACTACTATACTGTCTGGAGGGCCACTCTTAGGATGTTTACTGCAGTGCAGCTACCTTCAGGATAGCACCCCTTCAGTGGTAGCTCCTATCCCTGTTGTTACTGCCCTGCATCCTTCCCAGCAGCTAGCCACTGTACAGATGCCACCCCCATATGGCAAATCTTGCCCCTGGCTCCCTGTTATAAAATCTAGGGAATTTTATGCTGGATCCCAAATATCATGTGTCCTGCCATGTCAGGCAAGACCATTTGGAAATATGGGACTGTCCAAGTCCAGTGCTAGCAATCAGATGAGGGCTGTCCTCAGTTGATGACAACGATCAGTTGATTGTCAGTATGGGCTGGGGCAGCCCCGGTATGGAACCGAATGCATGCCACACCTTCAATTTAAGGCACCACACAAACCAGCCACAAAGATGTTCTACATTATATGTGGTACATCTTTGTAACTAGTTTGCCATGTTATTGTACTATGGATTGGCTGAATGTGTATGTTATAATTTATGGTGTTATAAGCAAGTTAATCACACCATCCATATAATATCTGCCAGGGGTTAATGACATGCAACTGATTCACATAGAAGATTATACACAGCCAGTACCCTCAAGTTCCATTGTACCCATAGTCAGTCTTATATCTGTATAACTCTAGATATTCATTAGATAAATAATAGATTCTCTGGAAAGTTTTGTCCCAAGCCTAGGTAAAGAAAGAAAGAGGCGGAGGATAGGGAAAGGTTCATATAGCAAGACATGCCAGCAATATACCTTCATCAGGCCATTCTAAAGACCGGGGGAGGATATGTCTGTACCTGGCTCTCTTAAGCATGGCAAAGCACCTTGCAGCAGAAATTTTATATTTATACTTCTTTTAGAGTAATAAATCTTTACAGCCTGGCTGCTCCTATTTTACATTTGTAATTTTGTAAATATATTAACAGTATATGAAATTAATGTCATTTAAATTCCTAACTACTTACTAAGTAAATGCAATCAAGTAATTTGACATGCAAGTCACATCATTTACACACACAATTATCTACAAAGACAAAAAGAAATGTCAGATACAGACAGAGTGAAACATCTTTTTGTTTATAAATCAATTATTTAATTTCTACACTGAATATAAGTGACTAGAGAGGACTGAAAAGTTTCTGACATAATAGCTTTCCATTAGAAAATGTAGTTTTATCACAGTTGAAATGTTTTCCAGGAACATGTTGATTTCAACTAAAATTTTAAGTGGTAAAGTGTTAACAATAATTGTTTTGATATTCTTGTTTCATTTGGACATTTAACATTTATTGTTATTTTTATTACTTTGTGTTATTTAGTTCTCTGCCTTTAAATTATACACAATGGCTACAGACAGACATTCCAAAAGCCTGAACTAATTTAATCTTTGAAGGTTAGTCTAACCTGGCTAGGTTCAGCTGGTTTGTAACAACACAGACATACCCTTTGGACTGAAGAAATGTAGGCATATGCCTGTAATGGCTCAGGATAGAAGCCATGGGGTGCTAGAGCAATCCTCCCTTCTCTTCCATAGTGCTAAACAGAGGAGGGTGGGGCCAGGCCCTGGCAGGATGCTCTGATTAGGGAGGGAGGGGTTCCCCTCCTCCCACTATTGATAACATAGCACTGAGTTACACAGACAGTTGTTAGCATTTATCACCCCATCAACAAAACAAGAGCCTTACTCATTACTTCAAGCTCTTCTTAAACAACTTTTTCCAGGGAAGGAACAGAGGGACATTACCAGCTATAAGTTGATTAGCTCCAAAAAGCCCTAAGCCAACACAGTCCTGTCTATCTTTGTCCTGTCTCCCACAGCACAGACATAGCCAGCATGTGGTCTGGTAGCTAATGCTGACATGTGTTTGTGTAAGGCAGAGGAGAAGGGTGGAATCCCTGCTTGAGCAGGGAGTGGTGAGGGGAGGCAGAGAAGCTGGAGGACTCTGACTTAACTTAAACCAGGATAGGGTCCGGGACAGACATTGCATAAACTGGACTGACCCAAATCACTTAAGTCTGATACCATCTAGTTTATTTCAAACCAGTTTCAGCCATTTTCAAACTAGTTTATGTGCTCTGAACATCTGTTCTGTTACAGGTTTAAGCCAGTTTCTGATCACTTAAACTGATTTATGTGTAATGTCTGTCCCTAGCCAATGTGAATATGTGTATAATATGTGAATAATGTGAACAAGGAGGTGGCTATACCTTCTTCTGGAAGGGTAAACAGTAAGGAGAAGGCTGGCTTCATGGAGTTGGTTTTGACATCAAGAATGAAGTCATTAACCAAGTCCATGAGTTCTCTATCAGCTTTAATGAGCGCTTCATGACTCTTCATCTTAAACTGGCAGGGAGCCAATATGATACTGTCATCAGCACATATGACCTGACTCTCGATGCCACTGACAAAACAAAAGGAGGAAGTCTACGCCAGCCTTGACCAATTCCTTTCTGGCATTCTGGAGGGAAGAAGAATTATTCTTCTCATTGATTTCAATGGGAGGTCCAGAAGGGACTCACACCTGTGGAACACAGACTCACCATCACTAACACCATGTTCTGCCATAAAAACAGGCACAAGACATCATGGCGGTACCCAAAAGCCAAGCATTGACACTTAATTGGCTATGTCATTGTTTATGCCTGGGATTGCAAAGATGCCCATAGCACCCAAGCTATGCTGGGGATTGACAACTACTGGACTGATCACTGACTTGTCTACTCAGTTATGTCATTCAAACTGGCTCCAAAATGATAGCTGCAGCAAAAGCAAAGCTGATGGAAGATCAATGTCAAATGACTCAACAAGTCAATCAAGCAAGGCCTCTTCTGCCTCAATGAAAAACTGGTCGATTCCAATCAACAAGAATGGGATAATGTCAGTGCTTCAAGTCCACTGACATCAGCACCTGTGAAGATATGCTTGGATTCTCTGCCAGGAAACATCAATACTGGTTTGATGAGAATGACTGGGAGATCCAAGAGTTGATCAACCATAAGCACAAGGCCTTTTGTGCTTGGCACAACAAAATCAACTCCAAGAAAAAGGAACTGAATTGTCAACAAGCTAAGGCAAAGATCTAAAGGAGGACCCATGATATGAAAAACAGACAGTGAAAAGACAAGGCAAAGGAGATTCAACACCCTACTGACATTCATAATATGCCTGTTTTTTTCAATGCCACCAAAGCCATCTACAGTCTGAGCACTCAAGGACCAATCCCCTTGAAACCTAAGAATGGAGGAGGCCTGATCAAGGAAAAGAGAGCCATCAATGTCCGTTGGAAGGAGTATTTTAAAGACCACCTCAACTTGAGATTCTGTTGTTAAAAAGAGTTCTCAGCTGTATCCTGCAACATCCAGTCAGAAACGATCTCAGAATCCCTCCAACCCTTACAAGGTGAGGAAAACCATCAAGCAGATGAAGAATGACAAGGTTTCTGGAGCTGACAAGATCCCCACCGAAATCTTTAACCAGGGGGGGACAGGAGCTTACAATACAGCTCCATGCCCTAATCTTAAGGATCTGGAATGAGGAGGAAATGTCAGATGATCTCACAGATGCCATGACTGTGACAATCTTAATGAAGTGAGATAAGCCCATTGTGAAAATTACAGAGGGATCAACCTGTTGTTCACCACAAGAAAGATCATTACAAGAACCATCCTGAACTGTTTCCTTCCATTTGCTGAAGAACTCCTGCCAGAATCCCACTGTGGGTTTAGGAGATCAGAAGGCACAACCATCATGATCTTCATAGCTCACTAGCTTCAGGAAAAATTCCAGGAACAATATAAATCTCTCTACATAGCCTCATATGAGGTTTAAGATGAAGACATTTCAAAACATAGCATCTTCTGTAATTTGTGTCTGCATTGCCTCCCAGCCTGTTGCTGTTTTCAGAATGGGAGGAGGGAAAGGGAGCAGAGGGAGTTTGGTCTGGGGTTTTTTCAGCCCCTGTTGGAGTCTGGGACAGGTGTATTAAAGCTCCTACCCCCAAGATATGGAGACTCCATTTCACCCACCCCACCAGCACCAGCTGAGGAAACCCTAAAATGACCTCCCACTGCTTCCTTCCTCCCCTTCCATTCTGAAAAGAGCAACAGGCTGGGAAGAAGAAGAGACCATTGCTGAGGAAACTTGCTGCAGGCTCCAACCAGCAGCTAGAATCTCCTCCCCCTGCAACCAACAGTGAACTTCTGTTAGGTCCAAGGGATCACTGTAACTCAGAATGTTTCTTGCAAAATGTTCTCATTTACAGCAGAGGGCTGCACTTTGGTCAATGCCCAAAAAGGGTAAGGGGGAAACTATCACACAAGCAACATGGTAAGGGAAAGGACAGTGACCATTTCATTTGTTCCACAGCAGGCAGTTGCATTTACAGTATATAAAGGCACAGTACTTAAATGTCAATATCAGTATTTCTCAGTCTCAATTGCACAAGGCAATGTACAATTAGACAGACATAGTTTCTGTCCAAGAATACGTAAAATACCTATTGCATTTTTACAGATTCTGGTTTTACAAACACTTTTCATTTCAAACAGTTACTTTAATTCTGTAGTAGAAGGGAAGTTGAATACAGAATAATGGAACATTGATCTTCTTGCATGGCACTGAAGACCCCCTTACCTTCAATTCCCTTCAACTGAAGGGACCACGTGTGTGATGCTTTCATATCACCAGGGCTTTGGTGAAAAATATCTTATTAATTCTAGCCATATGCTGCCTTAAAATATTATGTGTGAATCCTCCCAGCAATCGGAATTACTTTGCATTTACAATCTAAAGAAAAAGACTTGTTTGGAAAGACTCTGTCTTTGGTTCTAATTTACATTGTTCATTTCCCCTCACTAACAGTGAGTGGGAAGAAATAAGAAAACTCTGACACTCTCTGCTTAACACCTCAGTCTCCCTCTGTATCTTGTAAAGTATGCATAAGGACTGGACAGAATTGCACGCCTTATGCTCTTCTAGTTAGTTTAGGAGATGGAAGATGGTAAGATCTAACTTTTATATGTTTAAATGCGTACATCATATTATGGAGCAGAATATTGGACTACAAGTTCGCTGCATCATTCATCTCCCTGGAGAACATCTGTCCAAACTTCCTTGGACGCTTTCTTTAAGAAAGCAGACAAGACTCCAGAAAAACCTGCAGCCAAGACTCCTGAGAAGACTCCAGCCAAGAGCTCTTCAAAAAGTGCAACCAAGAACCATTCAAAAAGTCCAGGAAAGTCACCTCAAAGAAGTCCTTCTAAATCAATATTATTGCTATTTACAATATAAATACTTTAATGTAGCTATATAATTCATCTATAACTGATCGAGTACAAAATTCTGGAATATTTTTGGTGAAAATAGAGTATTGGGCCTTGGTTCAGGAACCAATTCCCCATTTATAACTTTGTTTCTTATGAGAAAATTGGTTCCAAGTTACAACGTTTTGCCTTAAGACAGTTTTCAGGAATTGTGTTGTAAATCCAAGGACTGTCTGTACTATATATTCTGCAGAAATCCTCTGTACTGAATAAGAAGTTATGGAAGGTCATACTACACATGCACATACATCTATATATTTCACTACAGAATATAGGGAACAGTTATATCAATACACATTACCCCAGCACCACTATTAATTGGCATTAAAACTGTAGCAGGGGACTATTTCTCAATGTGCAACTGTAACTCAGGGTTCATAAACCCACTTAGTTCCACACGTTCAAGACAGCTTGGGGCCAAGTTTCCAGGCCTCTGTATCTATTATTATGTTTTTATTTACATGTGCTGAATTTTTTTTTTTAATTGTGGTGCTGTACTTGAAATTAAGCTGTTCCAAAAATGTCACTTCAATGGTGGATGTTGAGCTCTTTTGAACAGCCATTATACCTTAGCCTTTCTACCTAGACACAGATATGCCATCTTTATGATGATTTAATGATGATGTCACCACTTTATCAGTAAAAATGAATTTGTGACCATTGACTCAATTTATTGCACTGAACCAGAAGCTAATGACTTGAACTCACTACTAAACTGAGCTGAGTTAAAATGAGAGATCCAGAGGGAGAAGACTCTACCTTCTAACTGCTAATATTCCATTTCTCAATCCCTATCATATTTTTTTTTATTAACTTTTGCCATCTGTGATTGTTAACTCAATGGCAAAAGAAGAATCTCACTGTTTACCCATTTCATTATCGTATTGTCCACCCAACTGTCCAGCAGATATCACAAACCGATGTCAAATAACTAAGGTAATTTACATTAAGGTAATTACAGTAGCAATATTTCATTTGTTTCATTTTCTTTTATGTTAATATTTCATATTAAGGTAATAATGAAAGAAGAATATTAAATATTAAAATAAAAGAAAATGAAACAAATGAAATACTGCTACTGTAATTTTGATGTTTACATTCTTTCAATAAGACCACAAGGCTAGAAGACTCCAGTAGCACCAATGGTGTTGATTTAAAAACCCTTACCTCAAATGTGTAGCAATAGTTCTGGCATGACAGGATCTGTAGTCATTGTATAATGGTTAATGTAGCACTGCTGACCAATTTTTAGAGGAAATCTAGTCTTTGTATAGCATGCTTTATTATACATTTCTTACGGGTGAGATATATCTAGATAACAATAATTACAAATAAGAATACTTATCTCTGGTACATCTGACAGCAACGTATATTTAAGGGCATGTGTGGCTGCCAGTAAATATTGGTATTTATTGGCATTTAAAAATAAAAAATTCCTATTGAAGCCTATCTGCCCAACAATGGTTACCTACTGTCACTGTATATAATGTTACTCATTAAAAGACATTAATGACATACTGCTGTAGCTCCATAGCAGAACAAGTATGTTTATTCATCTTTTTAAATGAACATATTCTATGAACATCAGCTGCTGCTACTATATTTAGTATATCTAGCTGGTGGTATAAAATGTTTTTTCTTGAATAGGCAAAATAAAGACCTTTTAGAAACGTTAAGTGACAAAGTATTGTTAATATGCATTACTTATGTAGCACACTGAGTATCAATTTAGCTGTTTAAAATTAAATTTGCGTTCTCTGTGCAGGTTAAAAATCAACTCATTTCTTGGGTATACACAATGTCCTTTGTATGTGATATCACCTTCCATGGATCTATTTCCTAATTTATCAAAATAGCGATATGGATTAAAACAAAATATGTATGTATGTATGTATTTACACATTACTCACCTGGGTTGAATTCAAAATTAACAATGCACAGGTCAAAGTCTCTGTATCTTATTACTAATTCACACAGCCATTATGTTTCCCAGAAAGGCTTTGTTTGTTTTACATTAAAATCATAGTCTTACAAAGGCACTAATGTCTTCCTAACTTTAACTGTTTTATTTGGTTTTAACAACTCAAAACTTATCAGATTGGGAAAAACACTGAATCCATTCAGGCGCTGGTGTTTGTCAAAGCCTTGTCATGCCCATAAACCCAGTGTGGCATCTAGGTCCTCCTTTTGCAAGAGACCCTTACTGCAAGTTATGAAATTTAAAAATGTGCATTAATGATTACTCTATCAATGGCTGCAGTGTCATTGTCACAGTCTGCAATGTTTCTTTAGAATATGTTATAATCCATGGAACAGTTTTGGGTTTTTTTAAAGACAATAAATTATGTTTCTCCACCAGGTTTTTTTCTTCATGCGACCATCCATCATTAAAACACCTTTGATTCATGAAAGGTGATGTGCTATGTGGTGGAAGTCTTGGAGGCAGCTACTGTGAGGAAAGTCTTAGACTTAGATGAGTCAAGCCACTTTCTTCCCTGGCTTCCCTGCCTGACCTCCTCCTTTGCTTCATGCTTCCTGCACTATCTGCTGCTGTACTGCCTGTTTCCTCCCTGAACTGCAGCATGCCACATGCAGAGGCTGCCCATTCCACTTGTGGTACTTGTACTGCAGGTTGGCCACGCCTGAACTAAAACATCCAGCCATGACTGCAGTAAATTGGACTGGAACTTCAGCAATAGATTTTTAACAATGAATATGATGTGGCTGTAGGTTAATAGAAGAAAGATTTTTTTCTTTCCAATGCCAAGGACACTAGAACAGTTCTAAGTGGTTGGTAGTTTAGTGTTTATCCTTTTGAGTTAAGTTTGTCTTCTTGAGAATACATTTTCATATTACTTTTCTAATAACATTGGATAGGAATGGATTGTTTACTGCTAGGGAAACAGAGAGTGTCCTGAGGGGTCAAACACTTAAGCAGTCTGGCACTTTCTAGAATTCACTGAGTAGCCTGGCATAAGACAAACAGACCATAGACTTGAATGTGGAATAAAAACTATCCTAGTAGTAGCCGATGATCTTATCTGAACCTGAAATAAAAATAAAGCATCCAAGCAATTCTTTTAGATTCAGCACTGGCCTTTCCACCATGACTAAAATTTGTAGTAGCTTACCTTTCTGATGTACAAGAATTCACTCCAGCAGTCATACGTTTCTGATATCTCTTCTGGTCAAGAGATGCTGGTGGGCAATTACTTCTACACCTTCTCTGCCCTCTTATGAAGGTACTGCAGCTAATTCTTTTGTCAACTTTCCTGTTCGGTGTGCATATAAGGATATTGAGGCTCAGTACACACAGCCAAAAAGCCTGAGGCGGAATCGATTCAACCTTCATAGGTTTCTCTAATGTGCATAGATTGAACTGAAACCAAACTAAACTAATGTTCAGTTTTCAACTGGGAAAGGCAGGTGGAGGACTGAAATGACCCAAACCAGAAAATGGGAGGTACAAGAACATGCCTCCCAAAATGCCCCTGCAGGGAGGAAATAGTCCCCCTCTTGGTGCTGGCCACCCAAGTTGGGTGTCTGGCCACATGGGGGAGCCCCACACCTCTCCCCAGGCTCGCCTAGGATCCTCTCAGCCCTGCTCTGCCCAACTGTGGGGGAGAGGGGAGTTGATTATTTGTTCTGCATGGCTAGGCTGGCACAAGTCTGACATGCAGGAAACAGTGGGGAATGAAGCCCTCTCATCTTGTTCTTGGGCCCCCAAGCTAAAGTCTTCCCAGCTGAGGGGGGGAGGGGTCTGCCTAGGGGGTTTCCCTTGTCCCTGCCCAGCCAGAACAGCACCCCAGAAAGAAGAATCAGTGCTGTCCCCATCGCCCCAACCCAGCACAAGCCCCTGGGACTGCTTGGCACATCTTGCCAGCTGTCACTGGTGCTGGGCTCCAGTGGGATATGCTGGAACCTGGGGGATAGTGCCAGGTGATGGGGCCCAATCCTTCCCTCTGTGAAATGCTCCTGGCTCCAGCTGCCTGGCATATCCCACCAAAGCCCAGCACCAGCAGCAGCCAGCCAGATGTGCCAGGCAAGCCAGGGGGGCTAGTGTTGGGTAGCAGGGCTTCATCCTGCTTTCTACAGACAGTTCCTGTTTCTGATGCCTGGAGCAAGCTCCTGAGGCCACCCTGTGTATGTTAATGCTGCTGCTGCTGCAGGATGTACAGGATGCCTGGGGAGCTTACATGGGCTGGCAAAGCCTGATCCTGCCTTCTGTGGAGTGCTCCCTTCCCTGCCACCTGGCACATCCCACTGGAGGGAGCCCAGCACCAACAGCAGCCAGCAAGACATGCTGGGCAGCTCTGGGGACTTGTTCTCAGTAGTGGGGCCCAAACCCTTTCTGTATGAAGCCAGCCCAGATAAGTGAGGAGGGGAAACCCCCCTAGGACTCAGTGCTGCCCCCCTCCTTCCCACAGCAGAGAAGAACCCAGCTCATGGGGCTGAGAACAGAATACAGGGCTTCACTCTCCTCTCCTCCCTGCACATCAGTGACTTACGCTGGCTGAGCCACATGTGGGGAGGGAATTACCCCCTGCAACTGGGCAGACCAGCCTAGGGGGACTATCAGGCTGGCCAGAGGAAACCCCCCATGGATGGGCAGATACTGGGCTTCAGGGCCAGCAGGGAGCGGGGGACTCCTTTCCCCCTCCCTCAGTGGGTCAGTGACTCATGCCAGCCTACCCTGGGAGCAGGGGGCAACCTTCACAGATCAGGGCTAGGGGGTGCATCTGGAGGCTCTGTTCCTCTGCCTCCTCCTTCCCTCCCTACCAGTACCTCACAGGACTGACAGGCACAGGCAGGACCAGGCTGGGAAAGCAGAGGCATTGTTACCTCAGCTCTGTGACAGCTGTGGGGTAGGGCTGGCCCAGACGCAGCTAGAGCAGATAGCACACCCAAGGCTTGCCTGCCTGCCCTATAAGGGAGGTTAGCAGGGGAGACCGAATGCATTCTGGGAGGCTGGGGGACTGGGACATAACTTGAGCCGGGGCGGGATCAGGGACAGAAGTTCCATAAACTGATTTAAACCAAATCAATTAAGTGTGATACTACATCTACTCAGGTTTTATCTTAAACTGGGTTTGGCCATTTTGAAACCAGTTTATGTGCACTGAACTTCTGTTCTGTTACAGGTTTAAACCAATTGCTGATCCTGTATATTAGTTTATGTATAACTTCTGGCCCTAGCCTGAGAGGATATGTAAGGTACGTGTTTAGATTGTGACACTTTGCCCATCCAAGTTTTATATCTTCACCATATTTGACTTTGGAGCATGTTTGTTGTACATCTCATGTTGCAGATAATGATGGAGACCAGATATTGTATAGATAAGCAAGTCATTTTAAATTTCATATTCTATATAAAACACAAAATCCTGGTGTTGCTTTACTGTGGACTTGATCAAACTTCCTTACTTCAAGTTTTCAACTGCTACAATTATGGCACATCTATCTGAGCTGCAACAGTCACACAGTGTTAGATGCTAAGTAAAACACTGGATTTTCTTCCTTGTAGTTATCATCATACTGATTTCTGATCTCTGCTGAACCTGAACTTCAGTTATCACACAGAAAATTGCACACTGACTAGCCACTGAAATCAATAGAGAACCTGCTTTCACACAAGCAAGCCATCTAAATTTCTGCATGTGGTATTTTGACAGGTATGCTATTATGGTGTTTTGAAAGCAAAGAATGGTTTTATTTCTCTTGCAGGAAGTGTTGGGTAGGATTTCCTTTCCCTTATTTAAAGGTTTGAAAGTAATTAGTGGTTAGTGTTCCAGTCTTCCCAGGCAATGGTTATACTGGGTTCCTGTTATATTTCTATTAATGATGTAAGTTTTGTTTTCCAACAAGATAAAAACAAAATACAACAGTATTCTAAGCAAATAATTCTGAATATGCAGATAGCTTAATTGTACCAAATGAGTCACTACTTTCAAGGGTAAAACACAGAGCAGAAATCAGGGGAAACAATATGTTTGCACCAATTATTACTTCACACCTCAGTCAAATTCAAGTAGCAGGTGTTGAAGCTCACTAGACAAGGCAAAAGACACAAATTAAGATATTATGTCACTTGGCACCTTTAAACATTCACTCATTTATAATAATCACTAAATAAACACCTAGAATGTCAAATTTACCTACATTTCTTAAATCTGTGTCTTCCATAACTCTTGGCTAACACTGCTGTTAATTAGTCATTAATTGCAACATTAGTATTAAGTAACCCAAAGAAAATATGTGCTGATATTCAGTGCTGGCATCATAGATAATTTTTCAGGTAAAAAACGCTAGAGATAAACCTTAACAGCATTTGGATAATTTTCATAGTTCAAAATTACTGTTGTTCATGGTTGTATAAACCTGCCTGGTAAAGTTGACATAGGCCACAAAAAAATTCACTTCTAGCAATGGAGGGAGAAGGAGCAGTGTAGATGTTCAGGCTGTGACCAATTCCTCTCCCCTGGTCTTTGCACCTTCCTGAGACTGAGGTAATCCTGGTCCAAGTAGGGGTGTGCATTTGCAGCAGCACAAACAGTAGCCACAAAAATCTGTGCTACTACTTTGTACTCCAGCGCATGCCCCTGCCCATACACTATGCACCAGGACACATTATCCCATTGCTCCATGTGCTGCAGTACAGAGCTGGCTGGGACACGGTGCCTCAACACAGGGCTAGCCAGTGGAGCCCTTGCACTAAGGCATGTGAATACAGGGGAGCAGGCAGCCTTGGGCCCACTGCTCCCCCATCTCAAGGCTGTCTGCTCCCCTTTTTCTGCATTTGTCTCAGTGCACTCCACTTTGGTGTGCTTAGACTGCTTTTTTCTTCGGGGTGTTTTTTTTGATACTGGGAAATCCCAGCAGCAAATTTTGCCCTGGTGCTGCAAACTGGCAGTGTGGTATATAGTTTAACATGCAACACATATGGGTTGTGGCACTGCAAAGAGGTTTGTGATGCCACAAACCACATGTGCCTTCACATCTGGATCTGATCCTTGTTCCCCGGGAGATTGGAACAGCAGGGCAAAATCCCTTGCCTGTTTCTCACACCTGGTATGAGAATCAGGCACAGGGCTTGCAGTGCTGCTCCCTCTGCTCAGCAACTAGTACCCAGGAACCAAGTGGACAAAGCAGGGAGGCAAAACCTCCTGCCCACTTCTCACTCCAGGGACTCCAGAGACTCATGAGAGAGAAATAGACAGGAGTCTTGTGGCACTGCTCCCAGTGCCCAGGAGCCGAGAAGATGGAGCCACCTCTCAGCCTTCTCTTTCAAAAGGTGAAGAGATCTAGGTCCCTCAGTCTCTCCTCATAGGGCCTTGCCTGCAGGTCTCTAACCATACGAGTGGCCCTTCTCTGAACCCTTTCAAGATTCTTTGTCATCACTGCCACAGTTTGTTTTGTAGGGGGTCCTACGCTACCCTGCACCTTCCTTTTACTCCCTATATACCTAAAGAACTTTTTGTTGTCCTTAATTTTTGTTGCCAGCCTAAGTTCTAATCCTGCTTTGGCTTTCCTAACGGATTCCCTGCAAGTGCGAGCCAGGGAGGTATACTGCTCCTTGGTAGCTACCCCGTTTCCACATCATGTATACCTCCTTCTTTGCTCTTAAGCTTTCCTGGACTCCCCTGTTCAGCCAAGAGGGCTTCTTGGACTATTTGCCCCCTTTTATGTGCAATGGACTTGTCTCCTTCTGTGCCATAGGAATACTCCCTTGAGGAACGACCACCCTTCCTGGACCCCCATTTTGCCAATGCTCTTGAGCTTTAACACCTCACTAACTAATCCCCTAAACACACTGAAGTTAAGCTTTCTGAAATCTAGCATTCAGCCCTGCTGGTTAGTTTACCCATCCTTTGCCAGACAGTTAATTCAATCAATTGGTGGTCACTATCTCCTAGGTAACCTTGTACCTGCAGATTCCCCACCCTGTAGCTAACGCCAAGTCCAGTAAGGCAGTTCCCTTAGTGGCACCTATGTTAGGTGGAGGTCCTGTACACAGGTTAAGAACCTATGTGAGTGATTAAATTTGACTGACTGCTCCCAGCAGATGTCAAGGTAGTTTGGGTCACCCATGACAACCATATCTCTCAATTGTATGGCCTCTGATAGCTGTCTGGAGAATCTCAGGTCTAGCTCATCTTGCTTTTAAGGTACATATTAAAGTTTGTTATTCATTAGTTGATACTTCTTGATTAGAAAGTGATAAAGAAAAGGCAATAACAAAAATAATAATCACTTACAGAACATTTCACAAATATTGTATTTACTCAAATACAAGATGCGTTTTTTTTCCCCCAATCAACATGGGGAAAATAGCCCCTCATCTTATATTTGAATACAAGGAAACATAACTAAATACATTGTCCATCATTAAACTGCTGCGAAAAACAGCACGTGATTGGGAATAGTAACCAACTTTAAAGTTAATTAAATGCAGCCACCACTGAGCATGATTCTAAAACACAAGGCCCATATACAGCAAACATATTGATAGGAACTGATCACAAGGATAGGTTGATGTAATGCTTCTACTAAAATATATGGTAGTGCCCATGGACTTCAGTCCCCCTCAGCTCAAACTCTTTTTCAGGTCATGGTGAACCACTACATTGAATATATTTTAGCTTCCTCTTCACTCCCACAGCTGAAATGCACCTTTTTTCCCCACTTCCAATGAGTTCTATTTTTTAACCATCCAGTTTGGCAAACATCACTGAATGGGGCCCCAGACACGTTATCCCAAATCCTTCTGTTATTCCCTCTCTCATCCTGGTGCATATGATTAGTGTGGCTGCACCCTCCAGTCCTGAGTTGAGTTTAATTAGCACGTGAATTGTTTGTAAGGTGGGGGGGAGATATGGGGGTAGACTAATCTGGAGTATACAGATACACTGAGCAGTGCTGAGCTGTGGGGTCACCATGGCTTGCAATACTCTTGTCTCTGCTGCGGCCCAGCCCAAGGAACTATATGGTAAATCATGAGCTTTTTGGCTTTGGACTAATGTCATGCATAGTTTGTACTGTATATACAAGTATAGAAGTGCTGCTTAAAAGTATGTTTATGGAGTACCTGAGCTAACATGTAAACTACATCAATTCTGGATGGATTAAGTCTATGGGTATCTGTAGTATTCTTCCTATATACAGTTACTGCAGGTATGTTTACTTTTAGGTCAGTGTTTCCAAATTTGCTGTGCACTTCACCTCCATGTGCTCAAGGGAAGCAGGGTCTGTCAATAAAGAAGTGGTTGCAGGCAAAAAGAAGTAGTAGGGCAGAAGGCAAGGTGGCTATCTAACAGTTTCCCCCAGATTTATCTTCCCTGCTGTAGCAGTGGGAAAGGGACACAGTCCAGGCAAACCTCCAATAATTAGATTCTATGCCTGGAAAATTGTAACAAATTTACATATTTTGCAGATATAAAATGTAATCATTGAGAGAGGTTATTTTTATAATCATGGTCATCTTATAGTCAACTAAATATGGTATTAACTCACTAGCTAATACAGCACAAATATATGAGAGGTACCAAGGGGGTGAAGGAAAAGGAATGTTGTTCTGTAACTGAAACATGGAGAAAATCAAGACAGGTAAAAACAATCTTTACTGAGACATAGTATACTAAATATCATATATACATTATGGAATTCTTTTCATTGCAACTTTATGAAAATACTATTTAAAGTGTGTGTGTGTGTGTGTGCACATACACATGTGTATATTCAGAAAGGAACACTTTTTTCACATATCCCAATCCCCAAATAAAACATGTACCTTGTTCTGGGGAGAGCAGAATAAAGAGAAAATATATTTCCAGAGTTAGGGCTGCATAGAGCAGAGGCAGAGCCTAATCTTCAACTAGCTCATCTAAAGTTGAAACCCTAACTGCTGCAGAAGAATGATCTCAACAGGTGAATCTACAATTTGAAAAAGAGCTAAAAACACATTCTGTAACACTGTGAAATAAGAGAAAAATTCCTGAAGTAGCTAAAACACAGAAAAATACAGAAGGGTTAGTTTGATTAGTGGAACATTGAGACTATTAAAAAGGAGAGATGATTGTTAAGAGCCTTGGAGTCAAGAATAATAAACCATCAAGTCAGCTGATTAAACTGCCTGAACGCAAGTACCACTGCTGCTGCAAACAAGAATCAAAGCTGAAGCAGTAATAAAAGTGGGGTGCTTCTATCTCAGACAGAAAATCAGCTTCCCTGGTTAAGACACACACCCAAGTTGTTATACCAGCAAATACAGCATATGCATCCCTTCCTAAACTCCTGTTTATTTGACATTCATTATTTTAATACTAGATATTCTGTATATGACTCAAGAGGCCTGTGTACTCTAATGTCAACACATATGAGTCTATGAGTGGTGCACACTTTGATTTTTAGTTGTATCATGGATCTGACAGCTTAATTTTCAAGTAGGGCTGAAGCATACCTATTTAATCTAAACACAGGAGCAAAACAATCATGAGGGGAAGGATGGTCATGTGCTCAAGGTACTGAACCAAGGTAAAAAAAATATTGGTTCAGTTCCAGTCCCTGTTACAAAATCTGGGTGTAATTCTGTATGAGTGGTAAGTTATATGTACCTTAATTCCCTATTTGTAAAGTGGAAATATTAATATTTCTCCTCTTTTCTATTTAATTGCTAGTTCATGGCAAATCTGACTATACATAAATACCATGGTCAGCACGATGGTACCTTGCTTTCAGTTGAGGCCCATTGGTACGGCTATAAACAACCAAAAATAATATTAATTTATTTCAGCTTTATGAGGTACTTACCTCTACCCCTTCTTCTACTCTTATGGAAGAATTCTGAATTATTTGAGAATTTGTCAACAATTTTTATCTTAATCAGATGAAGATAACAGCCATAAATTAGGTAAAATCCTATATTTGGATGCCACAGCAATAAACTCTAGACTAAGCCAATGTGATTTGCACACCTCAAAAATCTTTATTATGTAGGTTTGAATAGGCTTGATGGTGTTTATAACTGCATGATGAGAAGTGAGAGACAGTACAACCAAGTGAATTGAAAAGCGTTAAGCATTATTTGTCACAAAATGTTAAAAAGAACAGCAAAGGAAGCTCACAAAGAAAATGGTTCTAGCTAATGTGGGTTTTCCTTTATTTGATTAAAAAAAAGGAGACCACTAAGCTAATGGCACTTTATTGTGCATCAGCAGACGCGTGACAAACAGAGCCAAGGAGGTGATACTTCCCCTCTATCAGGTGCTGGTCAGACCGCAGTTGGAGTACTGCATGCAGTTTTGGGTGCTGCACTTCAAGAGGGATATGGATAACCTGGAGAGGGTCCAGAGAAGGGCCACTCGTACGGTTAAAGGCTTGCAGGCCAAGCCCTATGAGGAGAGACTAGGGCACCTGGACCTCTTCAGCCTCTGCAAGAGAAGGTTGAGAGGCAACCTTGTGGCTGCCT
>JAGPOW010002514.1:35226192-35242550 GCA_030014935.1 Caiman crocodilus | reverse complement strand
AGCCCTATGAGGAGAGACTAGGGCACCTGGACCTCTTCAGCCTCTGCAAGAGAAGGTTGAGAGGCAACCTTGTGGCTGCCTATAAGTTCATCATGGGGGAACAGAAAGGAATGGGTGAAGCTTTACTCACCAAGGCGCCCCTGGGGGTTACAAGAAATAGTGGCCCTAAGCTAGCAGAGAGCAGATTTAGACTAGCCATTAGGAAGAACGTCACAGTTAGAGTGGCCAAAGTCTGGAATGGACCCCCAATGGAGGTGGTGCTCTCCCCTACCCTGGGGGACTTCAAGAGGAAGTTAGACAGGCATCTAGCTACCTAGACCCAGCACTCTTTCCTGCCTATGCAGGGGGTCAGATGCAATGATCTTTTGAGGTCTCTTCCGACTCTAGCATCTATGAATCCAAAATATCCAGCTTAACTTTCATAGTTGGGACTTTGCTTTGACAATTGACCAGCTTGATGCCTGTACCATGCCTGAGGTATCATTAAAAGGGGTTGTATCAGACATGTGTTTACACATGCCATTAGCATGGAGCAATAAACTCCAGACCATATTGCTCCAAGCTAATTGCATGTATAAACATGTGCAGGAATGTATAAACAACCCCTTTTACTGATACTCCAGGCATGCCACAGGCATAAAGCTGGCTGATTGCTCTGGAGTTTATTGCTCCTGGGCATGCCATTTGAACATGTGCCTAGGACCACAGCACACTGATGAAGCAGCCTCGGCTAGCACGGGGACCCCGGGGTCAGCCTGCCAGCCGAGGGCTGCTCCTGCCCAGCTCAATGTGCTGCAGAGATGCTGGCTAGGGCACAAGGGCGCTCCAATGCAGGGCTAACTGGCAGGCAGTCCCCACACTGAAGCAACCTTTTGCCTCAGCCAGCTGGGGCTATCTACACATGTGCTGCTGCAGAGTAAAAAACTCCACAGCAGGATAGTACTACTAGTAATTACTATCCTGCTGCAGTATTAATTAGTTTATTCCAGCCTAATAGGAGCACACATGTAGATGTGTGATGTTTACTGCAGAGCTAATTACTCTACTCTGCAGCACATATGTCATGTAGGTGCACCCGGTGTGTGCTAGATATGTGTGCACTTTAGCTTTGTATGTAACTCAATCTTGTTACAGTCAGACTCCAAAGTGATACATGGTCATGTAAAGAGCAACAATTACACTTTTCAAAGCAACCAAATGGTGAAGTGGAAGACAGAGATGGTAAATGGGCCTAGAGCTCAAACTAGGATTCTTTCATTTGAAAATTTTCTTAAATACTAGCACCAGAGGGCAGGGTTTAATACATTAAGAAATAAAGCATGGATGTTGAAATATATCATATCTAATTTTAGAAAAGTGCAAAAGGCTCTTAAATCAGAAAACCAGATGGATCTCTGGTTGTCTCACTGCAAACAGTTTGACATACATGATCAAACACAGGTCACCAACGTAAGTCCCATAAACTGGATTTGCCCTAGGGAGCCCATGGATCTTGTCTGTGGAGCTGAAAGACTATCTCTGCCCATGCCTGTGCTGGGGCTGAACAGCTAGAAGCCCTTATTGCCACCATTTCTCCAACCCCTACTGTTGCAGCATGGGCACAGTGAAGAGTTGGCAGGGAACTGATCTGGGGCCTGGCAGCTTTCAGCTGCACCCCTGCTGCTGCCAAGAGATGGCAGTGTAGGAGAAGCAGAAGCGGTGAGCAATGCAGACACATCTGGCTCCAGTATCTCACCATTGACTGGAAGCTAAGCCTGTGCTGCAGTTAAAAAGCAAAGGGCCAGGAAGCAGTGGCAACAACAGTGTAGGTACAATTCCAGCTGCTTGCCCCAGCACAGTACCCCTGCAGGTGGAAAATATGGTGCTAGCACAGCTCTTGGCTGTGTGCCTGGGCAGCCCCCCTCACTGGTGACACACCATGGAAGGCACCTGGCCAGCACCAGACTGGAACTGGGTTGTTTGAGAAATTAAATGAACGCTTGTATGCCCATAATTTCTAGTAGGAAAGTGGTGCTTCTTCTGGTAGAAACATAATGCCCGTACATGGCCAGTATCTGGGGGGGGTTAGATGACTCTCTTCAAATTAGTGTCAGAACAAATAAATATATCAAGAAACTCCTTCCAATTTTTTTTCTCTAGCATTCTGTTCTTTTCTGCTTGTAGGAAAGTAGAATATTGATTTCTGCAGGGGAGAACCTAAATAAACAACATTATATTAGTGGTTTATTTAGATAACAAATAGAGAAAGAATACAATATATCGTCACCTATCTTGTACCCATCAGGTGAAATAATTTAAAAATATGACAATACTTGCCTCTAGATCTCTGATTTATACTGGGCGTACCTACACAAGATGTTTACTGCACATTGGCTTAATAACACTGTGCAGTAGCATGTCACAGCAAAAACCATGCTAATAGCCCACTGAGCAGTGTTATTAGGCTAATGCACAGTAAGTGTCAATAAATAACCTTGCACCAGTACTACTGCATGGTAACTTTAGGTACTGTACATTTAGTTTGTACTTTATTAAGGAAGTACTAAACTAAATATGCAATATCTAAGACACATTAATGAATGTCTAGATGCGCGTACTGATGCCTTAACATTTGCTTTGGTTCTAAACAGGAAGAAACAGGTATGTTTCCATTTCTGCTGCTCTCTGTTGTATTGCACTATAACTGTCACAGCTTCTCTTTAGTTACCTAATTTTCTCAATACCAGAACCTAGTCCACTTTCATTTCTCATACATACACCCATTTAACTTTTAATGACAGCTTGTAAGGAGAAATATTGTTGCTTGCATCTGGAGAATACCTATTTTTTCAGTGCTTACTTTTTAGGTCTGTACCAAGTGGAAAACATACCCCTTAGTGAAATGAAATCCTATTGTGTGCCTAGACAACAAAAGTTTAATAAAAATATCTAATATTCAAGCTTTTAAGTCAATAAGATTCTGTTCCTAAATACACTGTTTGCCATTAATCTTCCTTCTGCAGAAAAAGCAAGAGTTGTATATTAAATTAGCTTTGCAAAGTACAGGGTAAAAAGATAGCAGTAGAACAAACAAATCAATGTCATTAAAAGAATGACACTTACAAGCAGGCTGGAGTCATTCCAGGTAAGATGTCAATATTTCTTTTTTAAACCAACTCCAAAACATTTTCAAAGGGATCTCAACTTAGTCTGCAGCTGTGAATCTACACAATTTTGCTGCTACCATTTTTTAGCCATGTCACTCATACACATACATGACCCAGTTAGGCAGCTTGTGCTTATAAATGAGACTTTGTCCAAGTAAATATTATCACCTGCACACGCCAATAAAAGTCTGAGACAACAAAGTATGAGTGATTTATGCATTTGTATAAAAGGGGCCTTGTTAGCAAATCTGGCCTTTTAACTAATTTCTCTGGCATGAGACAAAGTCATCTCTGCCCCACTAATCCCCTTCTTATGTCAGAAGAGAAAAATCCCCCCCATAAGCAGAAACAATGTCAAACTGCTCTCTATTTTAATATTTAAAAGATGGTTACAAGGAAATCATGAAGACCAATTCTGATCTTACACAGTTGTTCCTGGTTAGGGAACATCACAGGGATCAGATATTGTATTTTTTGTAAAGCAGCATTCAAATTCTGAAAAGGGGTGAGGATGTTCTAAGAGTCAGCTAGCCTCATTGTTCACGTGCAATTTTTGGCATACACTGGAAGAAAAAAAAAGAAGGATGTTTGCTCAGGCTTGGGGAAAAGACTCAAAAGAGCAGTTCTTTTCTGTGCAAATCACTCCCTCCCTTTGCACATACTACTTTTTTTCCAGTTTGCAATAAGAAAAGGAAGAAGTCCATCATTTCTCTGCACTCTCAGTAGAATTCTGAAGTTTTGCTTTCTGTTACAGTAGCTTCCCATTTTATAATTGGAGAAAACATTTTAGAAAAAAAATTAAATCTGCAAGTCAGACAGTTTCTGTGCTAGGATACCTGAAAACAAAGTGAAAACAAACAACATTCCCTAATTGTACAAGCAGCAGAATATAGCAACAGAAATGGTTTTCATGAAAAATAACAATATCTAACAATCTACACTGATATTTTTGATAATCTAGCTTTCTCATTGTGAATAGCATTAGGAGCTTTTCTAGAAGCCTAATAAATACCACAATGCCCTCTGCAGGTTGTTGTAGTACAATACTCCACAGCAGACATGTCTTTGTTTTATTTATTCCAGGTGCCCTGTTTGTACTGACAGCTCATGTTTTGAAACCATACTCTTGATTTTGGAGTTATTAAAAATTTCTGATGACTTCAGCCTAATATTAGATAATATTACTTTGAACCCTCACACACCTCAGTCCTAGTTTAACACATTGTAAAGGCTCTTCTCAGCTATATGTTGATTAGTAAGAAAGCTTGTACCAAGAAGGAGAAAGGCATCAAATATCATGTAACCATCAAATAGGTGAAATATCAATATAGATCCCCTATGATGTCTTGATGAATTCTACAGTCTGTGCATATTATAGAGTAGGAAAATCATACCTAAGGTTTAAAAAGCCTGTTAAAAACCTTGTTTTTCCTGGTCCTTATCACAAAAAATTTCTTATTGGCCTAGATGTCTAGCTCTTTTGAAAAACTCAGAAACAATAGGGCTAAATAGTCCTTATATGACTTAAAATGCTCCCTATTTTTGTTAAAAGACAAGGATAACTGAAGTTCCTGATCTACCTCCACTACTGCTTTAACATGTCTTTATTGTGCTATTAGCCAACTCTTTTCCGAAGTAAACAATCTGAAACTTTTTAATCTGTCTTCATAAGACAAGTTTGTTCCAAGCTCCTGAACATTTTTGTTGCTCACTCTGTGACCTCATTCTATCACTTCTAGACAGTATAACCAGCACTGCATATGGCAATTCAGACAGAGGTGTAAATAGCTTCTGTCCCCTGTATGACTGCCCCTTGTTCCACTACTGATTTCAAATGAGGTTTTCCATTGTTTTTAAACATTTAGATAAAAGAGCATTATCCATATTAATCCCTATCACATTTCTTTTTGTAATCTCATGTAAGAAGCTACACTAAATTAAATCTCTTACATAAAAGTGCCCTTTGTGTCACTGTATGACATGGACTCTGGATAATGCAAGAAACTTTTGTCCTGTTACTGTGGTTTTCAAGTGCAGAGTTTTTCAACCCATGGGTTGTGACCCAAAAGTGGGTCACAAGAATATATGAAAGGGTTGTGAACAAACTTTAAAAATGGATCAACAAACTTTAAAGGAGAAAAACATGGGAAACCATGGGTTTTTCCTTGCAGGCTGGCAGAGTTCCAGCCTGCAAAGGGCTGCTTGGGGTACCACCCCATGACCCACTCCCTCCACACTCCCCCCTGCCCGCTCCACACACTGCAGGGCTAGAGCCTGGGAGCAGGGGGCAGAGGATCAGGAGTGAGGGGCAACAGCAGAGCCAGGGGAGTTTTCTACTTAAACTGTTTACTGGGTCAGGACTGTCCATCAATGTTAACAAATGGGTCCTGGTACAAAAAAAGTTGAGAACCACTGTTCTAGTGTATTTTAAAGTAATCTGTAGAAAGATTTTGCTTTGCATGTACCTAAACAGTGTCTAACAGCTCACTTCACTACCTGAAATCTAAGCCAGGAAAGAAACTTTTAATCTTGTCCATAATGATTTAGCCTTCTAAAAATTAACTGAACGTTATAGGAGCTACAACAGCAGGTCCAGCCTACTTCAACTAATTCTGTCTTCTCCCCACCAAAGAAAACTTTCAAACAGGGTAATTGTCTTTAAAAAAACTCTTTCCAGGTATCTTCCATTTCAAGCTTTTAGAACACAAAACGAAACTTCCTTTAGGTAATTAATTGTGATGCTGATACTCTGGAGGAGACTTGGCAAAGTCTGTTGTTCATCTGAGCAGCAAGCAGGGACAATGAATATTTCATGAAAATTAGCTATAATCTTCTCTACCCTTTCACAAATACCAGACACAACACTGTCACTGTAACAGCAGCACTCTTCAGAAATAAATTAGAGGATCATCTTGAAGCTACTTGGAATCCTTACCGACTGTACTCTTCATTTTCATTGTCTCGTGATTACTCATTCATTATACTTCAGGCAGGTAGATAGGCATGGTACATTTTCTTTCAGTGTAATGAAGAAGAATAACAGAAGTACTTACCTAGAAAACAGAACATTAAAACAAGAATCACTAAAATGTGAAAAGGTACTTTATATGAGTTTTGGATTTGTTAAGTACCGTAAAGCCACATAATGCTTTACAGAATGAATAGGCTAACAGAAAGGTAACTTATCAAAGTATGAAGCCTAAGTTTTCCATGTCATTGTGCCATCAAGGTTGAACTCAACATTTACAACACACATCACATTCCTTTATTATTCAAAATGATAGTATCTTATACGAATAGTTCACTAACAATTCATTGCAAATATCTCACAGTCCACACTGATGCTGATTTTTATTTTATGTCATGGTCATTATATTGCCTTAGTTCCTAACTGAATGACTTACATTACTAACCAACACAATGTGAATTGCACCTAGTATAATAAGTTATTTGCTTTTGGAAAATAGTTGTTGTCACATATTGAAGCATTTTAAGTTAGTTTTTATAAATATTTATACAAGTAAAACTTGAGAGTTCAATCTTCAAAGAAAGCAAATAAGAGATACAAATACAATTGCATCTAATTTTGCTTTTAGGTCAAATATATATCCATTTTACTTTATATTTAATGTTTGCTCATCTACTTGATAAACTAACACACAGCATATTTAATGCAGTATACAAGGTATTGCGTGCATTTTGGCATTTCTAAAATGCATCTTTCTAGTTAACAGCACAAACACCACTTTCTGTATGTTAGGACAAAAAAATAAAGCATAATATATCCATTTGAGCTAAAGGAGGAATTAGGTAAAGGACCTGTAATTAACTAACTGTAAAGTCTGGCTACCTCATAGGAGTATTACCTGGAGAGTTGCAAAAGGTACTAGGAAATTTTAATGACTACCAGCATTCAGGACTGTGATTTTGTACCTTTTCTGAAAGACAGAAAATTCATCTAATTCTAGCCAACAGTGGGCATTTCTACACATGCTTTAATGCACGTTTGCTACTGTGCATTAAGTATAGTACCTGTATTATGAGGTACTATATAAATGCTCAGTAGCTGGTGCTACTATGCAATAGCAAAAGTGCAGTGTCTTTTTTGATGCTTAATGCACAGTAGAGTAATTCTGTTGTGCATTAGAACATTAGCATGGCTTCTGCTGTGATGCACTAATGCACAGAATTCTCAATAATAGACTCTAAAGTTAATTTCCCAATTCCAAATTTTGGCATTCCAGTATTTCTAAAACATAAAGACCTGGGTTGAAAATTTAGTTTTACTGAAGTCATTAGGAGTTTTGCAGTTGCCTTTACTAGAACCAGGATATTACCCCAGATTTTTCAAAAGCCTTAAGAACACGCCTCCCATTAAGTTTGTAAGACCAGTAAATGCCAAGTGCCTCTAAAAATCAGAGCACTACTCCTTGTACTTCAAATTGAAAAGAAAATGTAACAAATACCAAGAACAGTAAATGATAAAAAGGAGAATCTGATTCACTGCCAGTTTACCCTATTCCTATAAGAGTGTCATGACAGGTAAATCTGTGTTTTCTATTATTATAGAATTATTAGATTATCTATATAATTGAATTATTATTTTCTATTATTATATTATATTAAACACCTGGGTTTGTTCTACCAAGGGACTCAAAAGACTTATGTTTTTAACCTGTACGTGTAAAGATATTTCTACAAATATTTGATAATGTTTTTCTACACAAAAGACTCCACTTGCTTTATTATGAGTACCTTTAAAATCATTTTATCTTAATGATTTCAAAATGGAAAAGTAAATAAATAACATATTGACAAAAATCCACCTCTTTATAGAGAGAGCTTTCAGACCTTTTACAGTTCTTTTTTAATTTAATCCTTGTATTAGTAGCACTTGAAGAGAAAAAAAATGGAAATATTTCTGGTGTTAAACATTAGAGTTTTCTGCATATTCAAAAAAGAACTACAAAGAAGCTCCATTAGCAGAGGACTCAAATATTCTTAATGGAAGATTTCTGCAAATGAAGATCGTTAATATTTATAATCCAGAGAAGACTGTCAACACTTTCATGTTTTGCATTTGTACGTTGAATTATATTTCCTCACTTTTTTTCAAACGTGGTTTCTGAACTACCTTGTCACTTTCAACAAAGTTATTCTGTAGTCCTTGGAGATGAAAGAAATAAGAAGATTAAAAGAAAATACCTATGACAAGGTACTGAAGGAAAGTATTCATGAATTAGATCAGCCACTAGCAAAAAAAAGAAAAAAAATCTTATTTTTAAAGTCTTAGTTTTAAATCTTGCTGTTTTATGGCATTAAATCTACAGGACAAATACAGCTGTAATTAGTGCAGAGTGCAGCCAGCTCTGCAAAGCAATATATGCAGCTTTAGGACCGTCAAAATATAAAGGATCATAACAAGGCACCCATCCTTACATACTCCCTGAAAATAACATAAGCGTCTCCTCCCCACAGAGTTACTACAGCTACAAAGACAATGCAAAAGCAACTGTTATAAAAAGAAGAGGAACCCTTAGGGCTTGAAATCTGGAGGATGCTATAATGAAAGCTGGTTTAACTTTAATTATTCCTCTATCTAAAGCAGTAATTCTCAATCTTAGACTGAAGGCACCCTTTCATCACTTCTCTGAATTTGGAAGCTGAGAACCACTGTTCTGAAGCATGATCACCCAATCATGGAACTAAATCTGTAGTACATGTCCTGAATGCCCAACTACAGCTAAATAAGAACTCAATTTAGGACTAGGAAGTATGAGCATTTATACACATTCCTTTGTCTGCTCCGACATGCTGGAAATCCAGTGGGTCAGAACAGACTCGATTAATCAAGTCTGCAGAGCACATACATTGATATGCCCAGCTCTGTAAGATGCTCTATAAGATGCATTTGTATAAATGGCAAAGTGCACGTCAGTGTACAGAAAATGGTAGTGGTGCACTTTTGAACTAAACCATCTTTGCTGTGCTTTAATTCAAAAGCGTGCCACCAGCACTTTCTCATTTTCTTTTAAAAGCTCCCAGCGCTGCGGTGCATACATATGTGCAAATGACCTATACAATGCTACTTAACAGCAAGTATATAAAAATCAGATAAACGCAACAAAAGCATTCTTTACTCCCTCTCCTTTCCTATATTTGCCCTCATATGTAGTGATTCCAGTTCAAGGATAATCGTGGTTACATCCCATTTCCAGTGCAGGCCTGTGCATTGTCTTCTATGCTTGATACCAACACCTCCCTCTTTTCCTATATATGATGTGGATGGGCAGCCTCTCTCATGAAGGGGTAGGGTCAGCTACATACGTGATGCACACAGAAGTATCCCCAAACTAAGAACTATATTTGCACCTCACATTATATCCCAGATACATTTCTAGCAAGAATCATTTCATGGTACAAATCAGTTTTACAACTTTGGAAATGAAACAAACATTGTAATGCATTGTTACAGCTTTCAGAAAATAATTAGATTTATCTGGATCTTCTTCTGCTTATTTTTCCATTTCTATTTATAAATATTAATTTTGTTAACTGTGGTGACAGTTTTGTAAACCATGACATGCACACCATATTACTGCTTAGTCTACATTGGTGGCTGGCAAATTTCACAAGCTACTAGGACTGTGTGAAGCTTTGGTCCCCGATTGGATTCAGCAGAGATTTGGCCTGATTTAGTGGCCAAATCCAAATAAAATCAGAGGACCTTTTAATCTCTCTGAATCGAATCGGAACCCTCTGAATTGATTCGGCGATTAGGACATACACAGCTTTAAATGTTTTTTCTACATACCTCTAGGTAGCAGGGGCTTATGAGTGCTATGATGCTGGGGTGCATGCAGTGTCCCACAGAAGCGTGGGGGGCTCCCCTGTGCACTCAGCAGCAGACCTGGAAGTGGACCAGAAGCATGTCCAGTCCACTTCCAGGTCCACCAGAAAGCATGCTTGGGGACCCCCTGCACCCTCCAAGCTCAGTGAGTGGCGCCTCCTGGGACTGGGGAAGGGGTACCCATGGTTCCTCTGCAGCCAATTGCTGAGCCAGGAGGGTGTGTGGAGGGGCTCCATGCATGTTCCCTGGCAGACCTGGAAATGCTTCTGCTCCACTTCCAAGTTTGCCTCCGAGGTAACCACCTCCTCACCCCTGTGGAATACTCCTTGTGCCCCAGGATTGCAGAATTACAAGCCATGCCTGCTACCTCAAGGTATGTAGAAAAAACTTTTAGAGCTGTGTCTATGTCCGAAACGCTGGTTCTCCAAATCAGCATTGAATCTTCAGATTTGGAGTCAGCCAAATCAAATCAGGGACACTGATCCAAATCAACAAATCAAATCACTGTCCTGATTCAGGCCAAATCTAAATCTGAATCAAATAGGGCCCGCTTGTGCACCCCTACAAGCTCTGAGCCAGAACAACCTAGCTCCAGCCTTATGCAGGCCAGGGGGCTTCAGTAGCACATCAGCAGGAGCTGTGCCCACATGGCTTCTCTCCAGCCCCTGCTCCACAGCTGCAGCATGAGTGCAGCTGCCAGCTGGTGGGGAGTTGTACTGCGGCAGGACAGCTGGAAGCTGTGCCTATGCTGCCACCACTATTCCCCTCCCCACACTTCCTATCTGCTGCACAGATGCAGCTGGAAGCTGCTCACCCCTGCTACAGCTCTCTACTGGTTGGATGCTACATCCATGTTGCCTCTAGCATGAGGAGAGAGGGTAAAGAGAAGTGATGGCAGCACAGGAGCAGTTTCCAGTTGCTTGGCCCTGGCACAGTTTCTTGCTGCTCAGCCCTGGTGTGGATGTGGACCCAAGCACAGGCAAATACTGAAGGCTCATAGTTTCATAGTAGCTAGGGTCATGAGGGACCTGAACAGATCATCTAGCCTGACCCCCTGCCACAGGCAGGAATGAATGCTGGGTTCACAAGACCCCAGACAGGTAATTGTCCAACCTCCTCTTGAATTTGCCCAAGGTAGGGGTGAGGACCACTTCCCTGAGAAGCTGGTTCCAGATTTTGGCCACCCAAACTGTAAAATATTGCCTTCTGATCTCTAACCTAAACCTGTTCTCCATCAGATTATATCATTGTTTCTTGTCACCCCAAGTGGCACTGGGGAGAAAAAAGCTCTGCCTATTTGCTGTTGATCCCTTCTGATGAGCTTGTAGGCAGCCACCAGGTCCCCCTCAGCCTCCTCTTGCTGAGGCTGAACAGGTTCAGGTCCTTCAGTCGCTCCTCGTAAAGCTTGTTCTGCTGCTCTCTCACCAAGTGGGTGGCCCTCCTCTGAACCCTCTCCAGGCTGGCCACATCCCTTTTAAAGTGCGGTGCCCAGTACTGGACACAGTACTCCAACTGCTGCCTGACCAAAGTCACATAGAGGGGGAGTATCACTTTTCTGGACTGGATTGAGATGCATCTTTTGATACATTATAAGGTATGGCTGCCCTTTCTGGCTGTGGTATGGCATTGGTGGCTTATGTTCACCTTGGAGTCAATAATGACTCCAAGATCCCTTTCCACCTCTGTACTTTCAAGAAGGGAACTCCTAGCCTGTATGTATGCTGTGGATTCCTTCTCCCAAGGTGCAGCACCCTGCATTTGTCTACGTTGAAGCCCATCCTATGTCTAAATCTAGTTGCAGCCTCTCTCTCCCTTCAAGCGTGTCAACCTCGCCTCACATCTTAGTGTCATCAGCAAACTTGGACACCGTGCTTTCAACCCCCTCATCCAAGTCGCTGATGAAGATGTTAAACAGTGTGGGCCTGAGGACTGAGCCCTGGGGTACCCCACTGCTCCCATCTCACCAGGTTGAGTACAACCCGCCCACTACTACTTTCTGGGTGTGCCCCATCAGGCAATTTTTTACCCATTTTTTAGTCACTTAAGTTATTGATGAGGATGGGGTGAGAGACAGTGTCAAAGGCCTTCTTAAAGTCTAGAAAGACTATGTCCAAAGCGACACCATCATTCAAGGATTTAGTTACTTGGTCATAAAAGGCAATCAGGTTGGTCAGGCAGGACCTGCCTTTAGTGAACCCATGCTGATTGCCCCTGAGCATGATCTCCCCTGCAGGCCCCCCACAGATGTACTCCTTGATAATTCTCTCCAAGATCTTCCCAAGCACTGAGGTGAAGCTTACAGGTCTATGGTTACTTGGGTCCTTCTTCCCCCGCTTCTTGGTAATAGGGACACATTAGCCAGTTTCTAACCCCCCCACACCCAGCCAGATGACCATGAATGCTCATACAGCCAGGCCAAGGGCTCCGCGATGAACCCCGCCAGCTCCCTCAACACCCTTGGGTGGAGGGCATCTGGACCTGCAGATTTAAAAATGTTTAGCCCTTCCAGAAGATCTCTAACTACATCTGCATTGACTGAAGGCTTGACAGAGCTATCCCCAAGATTGTCCCTACCTCTGGTAGGTGGGATATCCTGGTCCCTGTTCAGGAAAACAGAGACAAAGAAACTGTTAAAAATATCAGCTTTCTTGTCTGGCGTGGCCACTAGATTACCATTTGGGCCTTGCAGGGGCCCTATGTTGCCTGGTAACCCTCTTCTTGCTCCCAATGTACGTGAAAAAGGACACTTTTTGATGTCCTTAATCCTGGATGCTAGCCTGAGTTCCATCTCTACCTTGGACTTCCTAATAGCCCTCCTACACTCGCAGGCCAAGAAGGAATATTCCTCCTTGGTGACAGCTCCTCCTTTCCATTGGATGTACGCCCCCCTTTTAGTCTTCAGGCATTCCTGTATTCCCTTGCTGAGCCAAGGGGGTTTCTGAGCACTCTTACCCCCTTGCTTCTCTCAGGGATTGTTATCCTTTGGGCCTGGAGGATCACCCCCTTAAGGTATGACCATCCCTCATGGACTCCCATCTCTTCTACCTTCTGGGCTCTTAGTGCCTCCCCCAGTAGTCTCCTAAGCTCATTAAAGTTGGCCCTTCTGAAGTCAAGGGCTTTAGCCTTGGTGTGAGCCCTAAACACCCTGCGTTGGATAATGAAACTCTGGCTCTGTGGTCCAGATCCAGCGACTCTGCAGACTGGATCTAGCTCACAGGCCATAGGTTGCTGACCCCTCTACATACATGAGGGGCTAGATTATGTGATATACACAAAGGCTTTTCCTTGGATTGGTGCAGAGTCATACCACCCTTTGCAAGGCACTGTCTCAGCAGGCACTTTCTACGCAGATAGAACAGGAGTGCACATGATCATGATCTTTTATGAGACTGCATTGTGCACCTGCATATATTACCAGCCAGTTCCGCTGCCAACCATCCTCTTCCTAAATGCTTAAAAAGAGAGGGGAATTATAAATCTAAAGTATTAGCAAGGATGAAGAACTGTTTTGTTTTTTTTTTCCAGGGGGGAGGAGTAAAAAACAAGGAAAACTCTCAGTGCACTCCTCCCTGTGCATCCATACAAGATGTCCTAAAACATAAAGATGCCTTCACTGATGGCAAAAATACACATGCACATATGCATACATGCACATCCTATGCCCCCCACAATAGATCAGTAGATAGATACATCTAAGATCAAAAAGTTAATTAAAATCCCTCCATCCTTGTAATGTTGCATGCTTTAGGTAAGTTTAGGAAAATTATATATCTGTATTGTACAAATTCCAGGACTATGATGGCTAGAAATATTTATCAAAGTAAGTAAACAAACCAAAATATTTAACCTTACCAAGCCAGGAAACTCTTTTTACCTGCTGGGACAATAGCCACTGGAATGGCTGAGTGTGACAAGTTTCATTTTATGGAAAAAATTACTCATAAGAGATTTCTATTTTTCCTACCTATGCCTGCTAGCAGATTTGTTTAAATTTACTGCCTGAGCGACACAGAAAAATAGATGGACACAGCAAGAAAATGATTTAAGGAGCTGGACCCACACAGAAATATTAAAATACATGTGTATTATCTTGTTTGAATAACGAACGGATAAGGGATTGTACTTATCATCCACTATTTGAAGATGATAAACATTACGGATAGAAAATAACTGTGGTTGGTAGCCCACCAGCAGCAGTCATGCATTAAAGGTAGCAGAAAAGGGACTTTGTACTGAAAAACCCCAGAAGTATGTAGCAATAGCCTGCCTGAGATATTCAGAATGAAGACAGCCCTATATAATGCCTGAACTCACTTTCAAGTAAGAACTAAGACCAAGATACTCAAAGGTATTTAAGTGGCTAATTCCTATTAATTTCATTAGGAATTATCAAAGGAATTGCCATTGAGAGAATGTTGGCCTAACTGATCTAACAGCAGGATACAGGTATCCTGCTCCCATTATTTAAACAAAGAAGGCCAGAGAAAAAAAGTTGCATTCTCAATTTTCCTAAACACATCACCAAAATGCCAGTGGCATTCACTGCTAACAATTAACACAATTTAAGATATACCAGGTTAAGAAATATGTTGTCCTTTGAACCATACAGTTCCTGGATAATCATCTTAATTTAAGAATCCTTTATTTGGGACTAAGATGTCTAGAGTTCAAAATCATTTCTAAAGTGGTGATTCAACAGAGGCGTTATGATGGTTAAGTAGTTAATAGTTATAAATCACTCAGAAACTAGAATTAACAGTGCAATGCCTATATAAAATATAACTGAGTATTGTAATGCTGTACCATTTTCTCCCCCATTCTCCTCCCAAACACAGGTTGAAATTTTAAGCATTATACAGACAAATAGCAAAAGTGATGTGAAAGGTCTTAGACATAGGAAGGACTTCATCTATAATGTTTCTTGCATCTCACAGTTCCAGAGTCATCTAGAAAAAAGGATTCCTTTTCATTCAGATCATCCCTTCACTTCTTAATCAGCCATCACAACATCCGGGAAAGTTGCTTGTTTTTTTCTAATACTACATTCATCACTGTGACATTAGAATGTCTTCTGGGTGTGCACTGAATGTGACTAACATCTTTCAACATGTTGTTTGTTCTCTTAATAAGAAGAAAAGCATAAGTGTCTTGTTGTGACAGAAGTTTTGCTTGGCTAGCTTTTAGGTTTTTTATTCTTATAAATACACATTTTGTCACATATTTATTGCTGAGAAGGGCAAGGTAGGAAATGTGCCCTGCATTTTGAGCAGAGGGTAGATAAAGTTTGTTATGGTCAGTACCATAGCAAGCGGGGGACGAGCAGGGTGACTGCCCCAGGCACTGAAGCAAAAGTGCGCCAACAGGCACTGCCCCACCAGGGTGGGGCACAGAATGGAGCCATGAGCAGCTCGTTGGGGAGTCGTGGGGATGGTGGGAGGGTGGCTCCCACCACTGCATGCACTCCCGGGCAAGCATGGGAGGGGGCGTGTGTCCCCCAGATCTATGTGCAGGGTGAGGGCGAGCTGCTGCTTCAGGCTTTGCCCTGGGTGCCAAACTTTCTTGCCATGGTACTGCTTATGGTCAATTACTCCTGCAGGCATTCAGCGACTAGCAACCTTTAGGTTGTAACAGTGACTAGCAACCTTAACAAATTACAACCCAGAACAACTCAGTTCCGGTCCAACACGGGCCAGATTTCAGAAATACACTAGTGGTAGTGTCTTGGTCTGTGTCTATGCTGGACCCAGCCAGCTAAGAGCTACGCCTGCATTACTGCACCTACAGCACCAGTGCTTCTCTTTGGGCTCCAATCCACAGCTACCCATGGGCACAGCTTCCACCCAGTAGAGAACTGAGCCAGGGCCAGGGAGCTAGAAGCTGTGTCCACTTCTTTCCACCCCTTCTGCCTCCCAGCCTCCTGACCATGATGCAGTGCAACTGGAAGCTGCCCACCCTGGTGCAGCTCCCCACTGGCTGGAAGCTGAGTCCCAAGCAGCAACATGAGTACAGCTTCAAGTTGCCTGGCCCAGCTTAGCTGTGTTCCAGCACAGCTCACTTCCAGCACAGCACCATGTTGCCCAGTCCCACATGGGTGTGGGCACAGGCAAATCTATTTGGCTCCATGGGCCATCTGTTGCTGATCCCTATATTACACCATGACCATCTTAGACTAGCCCTTAAAAAAATTGTGTTTCTTGCACAGAGGAACTTCACCCTTTTATACTGGAGTTATCTAGTATACCAGAGAAGTGTAGTCAATATCATATTGACTTATGATCTTCATCCAAATCATTAAGTGATCTTGAAGACATCCTGGGATCAAATCATATAGTGCCTTAAACATTTTATGGGAAGTCAGCATG
>JAGPOW010002514.1:35172186-35226092 GCA_030014935.1 Caiman crocodilus | reverse complement strand
GGCAAATTTGATATGTACAGTACCCTGTGTTTCTAAGATGTGATTCAGTATTTTGTAGTAGCTCGAGTTTTTTAAGTTATGATGACTTAAGGTCAGCTGTTGTCCAGCTGAGAAATGATAAAAGTATGAATAACTGAGACTATATCAGTGGCTATGGAGTGTCCTATCAAACTGAAAATAAGAGAAAGCTTAAATTATGAAAGCTGTTATATGAGAGCTTAGTGTAAATACAAAATCCCTGAGTACACTAGGAATATAGACAGAACTGACCAAATGTGGATATGTGCTTTCAGACAATGAAAAGTGCATCATGTAAGCTATTGGGAATTCTTTCTTCTTACCACTAGCATCAAATTTGTCTTGCTTAAGGCCATCTTCAGCTCTCCTCCAGACAGGAGTTAATCTCATCTAAATTCTGGGCCATCTTGGTGGGTGTGTTAGGGGTCACATGTGACAAAAAAAATAGTTAAATCTGTCTGTCATCTACACCATGTCACAGATTTGAATATGGATTATCTGACCAGTTCACCTACTGGCTGCATTTAAATATTGAAAAGGATCAGAAAGAACTGATTCCTGTGAGATTCTACAAGAAAGGAAAAAGTGTTCTCACCTATCATTACTCATTGGCTACTTCTCTCTAGAAATGTCCTAGACATGAGGGAAATGTTATTGTATTGCATTATCTTGGATTTCTGATGCCTCTCTTAAGTAAGTAAGGAGTATAATATGATAAGCAGTGTTGAATGCTGCAGAGAGATCCAAGAGCATGATAATATATGTCTGTCCTCCTTCCATTCTTAGGATGAAATCCTAAAACACTGACACATATGAGGTTTCAATCCCAGGAGCCGGGCTTGAATCAAGGCAGTGCTTGGTGTAGAAAAAATAGCTAGTTAGATAAGCTTGTAGGTGGTCCTTGTCTAGCTTCTCTATGAGTTTGCTCTGGAATGGAATATTTGATACTGAGCAGTAATTGGCTAGAAGCAATGTTTTCAGAGAGGGTTTCTTCAGACTACTGTGTAACTGAAGGAGAAAAGAAGAGTCCTTCTCTGAGGCAGGTGTTGGCTATTTCAGTCAAAGATGGCAGAAGTTGTAAAAAAATTTTTTTCAAAAGTCAGGAAGGGTGTTGAGTCAGTTTCATGAAGCCCGGGTTGCAAATACCTTAGAATATCCAGAACGTCTTGATAAATGAGAGTTGCAAACTGTGAATGAGCCATGACTGACTGGTAGAGGCACAGTATATCTATGCTCTTTCAGAAGGCTTCCTGAATATGCAGTATATTTTCAGCAACTTCAGATAATAATTTGAAATAAATGCAAAATATGACACTCAACTGCAGGTTGTAGGCACTCAGGGTTGATTAAATTAGTTTCACCTTCCTAAGTAGCTCCTTAAGTGTAATTTGGGAACTTCATCTGAGAATACAGAAGGATTCTCTTAGTTTATAATATCACCTCCACATAGGCTTTGGAGAATTCATTGTTTTTCAGCACCAGTATCAGCCTTAGCACTTAAGTTTCTACCCCTCTCTCCATTTGGTGCACAGAGTCAAAAAACCAAGATCTGAGTGGAAGATGGGAGGAAAAGTCAACATATGTCCTTGGTTGAGGCTGACATACAAGGATAATGACCCACTGGGTCCTTACCTCATCTGTGGGTAAGTTGTGTTTTAGCAGGGTTTAGAATTTGTTGGATTTCATGGTCCTTCAAGGCAGTCGTGTTGTTTAGGATCTGGAAAGTCTCTGACCACTGCCTTAATGAGAAGGCTATTGATCAAAGACAGTGACTGAGTGTAACATCTTTGATGATGATATCTAACCAAAGAAGAGGTAAAGCATATTGTCTGATGCATTGTTTGGATCAAAATTGACCTATGAAATTCCTAGCAAGACAAAGGAGATAAATTTTATTCTTGGACAACCATGGCCTTGTATAACCAAGACCAGGGCCCTAGGGACAGCTGTGATGCTCCCTGGTGTCCATAGAGCTCCTGTCCTGCTCTGCCGCCTCAAAGTACCCTCCTTTTCCTTTATCCTGCCACATCTTTGGTGCAATAATTTGATTACAAAAAGGGAGGCTGCCCCAGGGTCCCAGAACGAGTCATATTCTTTGTCCAGCAAGTCCCTCCTGAGTCCAGTGAGACTCAGCTGGTCTCATGCTTACCCCTCAATCCATTCCATGGGACCTTCCTGGTCTCACAAGGCACCAGTTGCTATAAGGGCTAGTCATGGTCTTCTTCCGCCCCTACAACCACATCCAAACCTCAGCATAGTCTTATTTCAGTCTTTCAGATTGCTGACCCCAGGCTGAGCTGTTTCTGCTCCCTTATCAGTCAGCCTGATTATCTCCTGGCCCTGGCAAGGCTTTCTCTTTTTTTCAGGCCCCTGGCCTTAATCTCTCTCTAGGCTTTGGCCCTCTAAACTTAAGCATGTTTTGGCCCCAGCTCTCCATTCTCTGGGCCTCTGGCCTTCGGATGGTGGCTGTGATCCTCTCTTAGCCCTCAGCCTTGTGGGCATCAGATCACTGCTCCTACTGGCCTTGGTCCTCCTAATATCAGCTTCCTGTAGCCCACAGACCGCTGGGTCCCTGACCCCAGGCTTGTCTGCCTGACCCTGGCCTTAGCTTTCTCAGCCTTGACTTAATAGAGCACACCAGCTTCATCCCTCTGGGTCCCTGACCCCAGGGGAGGCTGCTATCTATTATGTGCCTGCCAGGTACCCTTCCATGGCATCCATACCTCCCCTGGTAGCTACATCTAATCCACATGAATTAATAAGAACATAAATGCAAGCCCACTGGCTATCTAACAAAACTCAAGTCCACTGATATCTAACAAAACTTTTCTCACACTAGGTCTTAACTTTCCTGCAAGCTAAAAGCCCTACTTCCACTTGATTTGCAGCCGTTGGGGACTTCTTGGGTGCTGGTCAGTCCCTTTCCTATAGCCATCCATCCTGCTCAGGAGCTCCTCTCCCTGCTGCCTGTAGAACCAGACTGACCCTTCTTTCTCCCTGTGCTGGGCTTATATGCCCTGGAGCACTGTCTCTTCCATTAAAGTGACCATAATCAAGCACAAGCTTTTCTCTTTAGGTTTAATGGTCAACCCTGTTGTTGTGGGGCAGCCAGCTCCTGCTGAGCTGCCTGCTGCCATTTTTCCTTAAAGTAACAGGAGCTCCTGGCTCCCTGTTACACCTTGACAAAGTATTTATTCACGTCATCCAGGATGGCAAGTACAAGGTATTTCACTACTGTTGTCAAGAAAGTATCAGTAAGTTATTTTGTTATCTACTGTTATTATTCACATTATATCTAAAAACTAACTAGGAAAGTAGCTTCATTGCACTAATTATCATACAAACACAAGTTGAAAACAACTCCGGACCCAAAGACTGTATAGGCCCCTAAAACAGCCTAAAAGTTGTAAATCAGAAGCTTTCTTTGCTTTACTAAATTCCTTCATCATAGAATGTTAATTTTTCCTTTTTAATTTTTTTTCTCATGCTGTAAGTTAAATGATAATAAGAAATTCCCAAAATATTGTTACAAAATACTGCTGACACATAAACACCCCTAAAATACATATGTCTGTAAACCTTCTAACAGATTTGGGGGATTGGCTGTAATTTTCCTTCATTTGATTTCTTTTTCTCCACGGTTTCTGTCACTGCCTCATTTAGCAATCTTAAGCATGCCATAAGGTGTCATACAAACTGAGACACAAGCAGAGAAAGCAACAATGAGTAAATGGTGAGAGAAAAATTTCTATGACAGGCCTATGCCTTTACTTCTCTTATTTTTAAAAGATTTATTTCTTTTGAACAAATTGGGACATTAGCTATTCACAGAGGAGGAGGAAGAGATTTGCTAGAGGGCAAGGCTAGGATTCAGAGTGATCTAGATAAATTGGAGGAGTGAACCAAAATAAATCTCATGAAGTTCAATAAGGACAAGGGCAAAGTCCTGCACTTAGGAATGGGACAATCCCAGGAGGAGGTTAGTAGGCTGAGGGGAATCAGGGAGGCAGACGATGAAATTGATAGGTATTTCCTTTCCCTGCAGGGCCATGCACCCAAGGAAGAAGCACCCCAGGAGGTGCCCTCCACTGCAAAGTGGCAGATGGTCACTTCCAGAACCAGGGCTGCTCACAGCAAAGCAGTACCAGTTCCTCCAGTCCGGCTGGAGAACAGGTACGAGGCCCTGGTGACACTGCAGGAGAAGGAAGGAAAGGAGGAAACCTCCAGAGAGGAGGCAACTCTACACTCTGAACAGGCTGAAGGAGCTAAGCAAACCTGGAGGAAGAAACATCGAGTGGAACATCAAGTGGGGGAAACATCATAGGTGACTCCATCCTGAAAGGTACAGAGGGTCCCATCTGTTGCCAGGTCCCCTCGACACGCGAGGTCTACTGCCCAGAGCAAAGATTCAGGACATGATGGGGATGATCCAGGCCATGATCCAGCTCACTGGTTACTACTCCATGGTCCTAATCCATGTGGGCACTAATGATGCGGCCAGGAGAAGCCCTGATCACTTGATGACATACTACCATACTCTGGGGGGCGTTCTGAGCGAGATAGAGGCACAGGTGATATTCTCTTCTGTTTTACCTGTGAGCAGACATGGAAAATGACACGAGACCTGCATCAGAGAGATCAACTGGTGGCTTCATGAATGGTGTCTTGAGGTGGGCTTTGGCTTCCGAGACAATGACCCACACGTTACAATGAGAGACATACTTGGGTGGGATGGGCTCCACCTTTCCCCCAAAGGTAAATGTGTGTTCTCTTCTAGGTTGGCAGATCTCGTCCAGTGGGCTTTAAACTAGGCTTGTCGGGAGAAGGGGTAGATGAAGGCGGAGGAAGCCTTGGACCACTAAAACAAGCATCACCCACAAGAACAGCACAACCTAGACTGATGATGAACAGAACAAATACCCAGGTAAGCAACAGGGGCCCAGGCAATACTGAGTTTAGGAGGTCAGTGCATGCATCTTCAGGAGGCCTCAAATGCCTCTACACAAACCCTCGTAGTATGGGGAACAAGCAGGAGGAACTTACCCTCCTGCTAGCTGACACCGATCCAGACATAGTGGGGCTATAAGAAACATGGTGGGACTCAACGTATGACTGGGCAGTGAATATCAAGGGCTATAGGCTGTACAGGAGAGATAGGACAGGGAGGAAAGGTGTGGGTGTGGCACTCTATGTCAAGGAGAAATACACATCCTCACTGAGTAGCCCTGAGTAGTCAGAGGAGGGGCACAATGAAGTGCTCTGGGTTAGAATACAAGGAAGTTGAGAGAAAAGGGACTTAATGGTGGGGTCTACTACAGACCTCTCAACCAAGGAGAAGAGCTAGATCAGGAATTCTTAGGTCAGCTCACAGAGGAAGTTGGGTCAAAGGACATGGTCATCATGGGTGACTTGAACTTTCGAGACATCTGCTGGGAAGAGCAGTCAGCCAGGTCTGACCGCTCACATAGGTTCCTAGCCAAGATACAGGACCTCCATCTAACTCAGGAGGTACACAGCCCCACCAGGGGAGACACCTTTTTGGACCTGGTCCTGGCCACGGATGATGATAATGGTCACAAGCTGGCAGAGGGTAGATTCAGACTAGACATTGGGAGGCACTACTTCACTGTCAGGGCGGCTAGGATCTGGAACCAACTTCTGAGAGAAGTGGTGCTGGCTCTTACCCTGGGGGTCTTTAAAAGGAGACTAGACGAACACCTTGTCAAGGTCGTTTGACCCCAGTACTCTTTCCTGCTATGGCAGGGGGTTGGACTTGATGATCTACTCAGGTGCCTTCCGACCCTACCAACTATGAAACTATGTACCTGGTACAGATGGGACTGACTGGCTAAGCGGCAGGTCTGGAGAAAAGGACCTGGAGGTTACAGCAGACAAGATGCTAGATAAAAGCCAAGTGTGCCCTTGTTGCAAAGAAAGCTAACAGGATACTGGGCTGCATTAGTATGAGTGTTGCCAGCAGGGCAAGGGAAGTGATTCCCTCTATTCATAATTGGCTTGGCAACATCTGGGGTACTGTGCCCAGGTTTGGACCCGCCACTGCAGAAAGGATTTGGCCAAATTAGAGAGAGTCTAGCAGAGGGCAATGAAAATGGCTGAAACTGGTTTAAGATAAACTTGGTTGAATAATAAGATTTAACTGACTGAGGTCAAACTGGTTTATGGAACTTCTGTCCCAGACCCCTTCTTTGTTTAAACTAAATCAAAGTCCCCCCAGCATCTCAGGATGCTCTGCAGCACTAAGATGGGATGTGCTGTCTGCTCCAGAGAACAGGGTTGGCCCCACTCCTCTTCTCTCTAGTGGGAGCAGGGGCGGGGACATGGCCAGAAACTGTCCCAGCATGGGCCCCTGAGGCAAAGGGAGCAGGGAGGAAGTTTATTGCCCACTCCCCCACCTCTCCCACCAGGACACCCCAGCCAGGATATGCCAGCCTTGGCTGCCTCTGCCACTCACCCTCTGAAAACCCTGGCAAGGTCTGCTCCCCCTCTCCCAATCCAGACACATACAGGTTAGAGTCCCCATGGGCCAGGGTGTGGGTTTAACTACTCACCAATCTTACTCAGGCCTTCCAGGGCCTGGCCACTCCCCCCCAACCCCTGGACTATGGTTTCAACTTGCAGCAGGGGAAGTTTAGGTTAGTCATTATGAAAAACTTGCTCATGAGGAGGGTACTAAAGCACTAGAACAAGTTACACAGGGAGGTGGTGGAATCCTTGGAAGGTGCTTAAGGCCTGGATAGACAAAGCCTTGGCACTTGTCAAACACTTAAAGAGGATGGTTCCTGCTCTGAGGTATTTGCAAGCTAAATACAAAGCAGAAAGTAATCAGGGGAAGGAGAACAGCAGTATGCAATTTATATCGAAGTCAAGCAAATTCACAATGGGTAGCTTGGCAGACACAGTGTTTCTGTACAGGACTAGTGAGAACATTAAGGGTAAGGGTCACTGTCCTGGCATTCTTTTCATCCTTTTTATAAATCATCTGCAGGACATGGCAAAGCTTGTCAGCAGATTGTTTTCAGCTCATGTCCTGAACATCTGATGCCAAACAGTCAAGATGAGGGGTGGGACAGGATAAAAGGAGACAGCTTAGCAATAAAAAAGGAGATTTGTGAAACATTAAGATATGCAGACGAGAGTCAAAGTCATGTGAGCTGATGAGATCATTACTAAACAGAGAAAAAGAAAAAAAAAATCAGACCATAAGGATTTGAAAACAATAAAGAAAGTCAGGAAGGTTGGAAGAAAGCCAGTAGAGGGCACTGTCATCTTCAACTTGGACCTCCCTCTAGGTCCCCACTGTAACTAACTCCTACTAACTCTTTCTGCATAACATCTTTAAGGCATAGCCTTTCTTACTCAACTACATGGCACATTCTAGATAGTCCTCATATCACCTGTTGAGTACTGTAGCATTCTTTCTTCTGGTCTTGAAAAATGCAATGCTGCCTGCTCGTATCCATTCATAACACTCCATTACATTGATCATGTCACTCCTCTCTCTGCATCCTGGAAGGATGGACATGAGCAGTGAAATACAGCTTCCCCTTCTCTAACAGATGAAGGCATTTCAGTCTATTCCCACCCAATCTGTCATTTCTTATTCAGTATTAAAAGGTCACTTTCTTCCATGATGAACTATGGATCCTGTCACCATTGTCATCTTGCTACATCTCTATCAACTTGTTACATTTTCAAACCAGCATACTTTGCTTTCTTCCAGGCTGCACCTTATACTTGGAAAAAGTCTTGGTAAATGTCTGCAAAACTAATTATCTGACTTCAGGACATTCCTTTATCCTGATGCCTAAAAATAACAATGGTTAGACTGGTTGTGTATTGGAAAGTACTGCCTATTATGTTGACCAATATTGTCTATTTGTTTCTTCACGTTTCCCTATATCTTGTCTCCTGTCTAAAATTAGATTGTAGACTCTTTTATGTAGGAACCATCTTTTTTGTTCTATAGTGCCTAGAACAATGGGATCCTAGTCTTTAACTGTAGTGCCTAAGAGCTATGATAATATGAATACCAATAAAAAGAACAGCAACAATAATCATGTCCAATCCAAGTAAATTTCCTTCAAATAGAGGATAAAATGTCAAGTAGACATTGACAGAATCAGAAGCATCAAAACTGTTAAAGAGGAAGAAAATAAAATCCCCAAAATTTGGTCAAGAAGAGATCATTACACAGGATAATGAAAGCCATTAAAAAATAGGAAGTATGAGAAGTCAGACTGAGAAAAATCAACACAGAGTAGGAGAAGTACAAATCAGTGCATTAGAGGTAGACTGTATATCCTATGAATTTAGAGGTATAGGAAAATAGGATGTCAACCAAAAAAATCAGGTGGGACTGAGGAACAGTTTTCGTAGGGCTGGGAGATGAGCAAAATGTTCATAGCAGGTAGGAGCCAAGTGATGATGAGAAGCTAGGAAGGAAATGAAGGGAGAAGATGGCCAAGGAGAGGGGATAATGGAAGTAGAAAGATGAAATCATGAAGGCAAGTTCAGGAACTGCAGAATGTGAGAAGGCAGCAGATCTTAAGGTCAGTAATAGGTGTTAGAGGATGTAGGAAGGGAACAAGTCTCCAAAGCTCATAGCTTTTCCCTTTGAAAAAGTTGTAAGGACTATATTTATTTATATTTTGTTTCCTCTCTCAACACACAAGATATATTTTTCCTTACTACTGGGAAAACATAACCCACTGTGTGTTGGTCATTTTTCTAGTGAGTGCTACTTATCACATTTGCTTCTGATTTTCTGAACAGGTTTGTTGTTTTCTACAAAATCAAACACAAATAAAAATACAGATGCAGGACACAAGGCTGATTGAAAAGAGATATCCAGATATCTAACTCAAACACCTACATTTTTGCCCACTAGTGCTCTCATGTTATGTTAAGCAAAGCTATTGTTGGTTATTTTTCTAAAGTAAGTTAAACACAGAAGTTTTTTCCATAAAATATTTGTAATGGAGAATATTTTCCCGCCTACAGATTCATGATGGAATCTTGACAGGCAATACAATTTGCCATGACTTGAGAAAATATTTCAAATCTGAGACAGAACAAGATACAAACGTGCTTTATTGGCCTGACATTAAAAAATTAAAGCACAGACATCCTCATTGTCAGAGGAATGCTAATAGAGAAGCCTACTTCAGAACTGCCTTGGGCATTCATTCCCAGAACTCCTGTGTCAATTTAAATCACAGGCAGATAACCTGCACTGTCAGCTGCTTGATTCTTCCAAGGTCGTTGAGAAGCTTTTAAAAACTGTTCCCAACTTAAATAACAGCACAATAATTTTGAGATCTTGGTAAAACCTAATTCTAATATCACTAATCTCTTTATCCCATATTGTTAACAGTATACTCAAGTATTAATGAATGGATTCTTTCCCATTACTTATTAGACTTTTAACACAAAATGAAATAACTAATTATATAAGTGTTTGGGGTGGTTCCTCTGCACACAGCTCATATTTACTTTGATATAGTTCGGTTTAACCATGTCTAAGTTAAGTACTACCTCTGTACCTTGATCACAGCACCAGTTGCCACAGAAACGACATTCTTTTGTTCTATACCTTCCTCCTCTTTTCTTTCACTGTCTTTGTAGCATGGGCAGATAGGAAAAGATTTTTTGTGGTTGCTGATAGATAAGAAAATAATGCCTCCTATTACTTGCATTATAGCATAACATTCCAATAATGACAAATTAGATAGGCTTGTTGTTGCCGGCAAGACTGCAAATCATAATTTGTCACTTTTCATTAAAACACTATTCTGCCATGAATAAGGCAAATCAAAAACATAATAATATGTAATACAGTATTGGTAAGCATTACATTCCTGTTAAGACTAAAGCAAGCAGAATATTAATCATATTCAGTTTTATGCAATGCGTGTCAATTTTTTGTTTTGCACTTTCTTTGAGGGAAAGAAGACTGACTCTATTTGCATGGGAAACTGATCTTAATTGTCTACAATGGGGTGGAGTGACTCATTAGAAATGAACCACAGGTGCACGCAACAAGTTTTTCCTCAATATAAATTTTTAGTTGGTTCAATGTCCATGACTTCAGTGAAGTCAGTGTACATACAACAGTTATTAACGTGTAATTTAGCCAGATGTTTATGACAAGAAATAAAAGCTAAGAACCAAAAGAAGATTAACAGAAAATACCCCCATTCCTCAGGCCTGAATGTGGAGTCCCACATTCTTATATGCATGCTTCTTTTCTTTCTCCCAAGCAGCCAGTTTACAATATTCCTGAGCACCTGTATAAGAAGTGGAGCAAGCTGGGCTGAGATTGCCCTTATCTTACAAGTCATTTGGTTTTATTAGACAAGGCAGTGAAATGACACACACTCTTGTTTAGAGCTGATAAGGAATCATTCTTAAAAAGCAAAAGAGCATAAGAAATGCAAATAGCTCCCAACTATTTCAAATCCTTTCAACAAAAGAAGACCAAGTTGCACCTAAAATCATTTAAGCAAAACCACACAATAAAAAATAACCCAAAAATGGATTGCACGATTGATGACTCAACCCCTAGCAGGAAACAGGGGAGCAACCATTTCTGCTTTATTTCTAGCCTCAGACGTCATATTAGGAATTATCATCAAGTAGTAAATAGTGTGATTTAGTAAACAGTATGTATTTAAAATTCCCATTACCATTAACAGTGATTGTTTTGAGAAGTTTATGTCTTTGCTTGGAAAATTACTTCAGGACCTGACATGACAAGCAAATCTAACAGAAAAGTTAGTGCAGCCACAGAATATGAGTCTGACATCTCACCAGGCAGACAAAGAAAAATAATGAAAAAAACCCAATATTTTACAAAAATCATTTCTTAAAACTAGAGTACAATGAGTTTTAATTCCTTAATAAAACCATGCATTTATCACAAATCTCAATTAAAAACTGATGAAAAATACTTTTATTATTCTACAGCCTATTAACTTTTAGAATTGCTTCTAAACCCTTTTAAGTGTCATCAACATGCAGTTTTGAAGGTAATGAAATGATTCAATGGCCCCAGTGAAAGCTGCAAAAATAAGTAGTCTAACAAACACCATGTTTAAATAACTCCCAATGTCAAAGAATTCATGAGTCATGTAATAATGACATTGTGTTGCTGTGCAGAGGCAGGTGTAATGTGAGATCACATGAAGGAAAGCATCTAGTTACAAGACTGGACAGGCCTAGGATTTTTTTTGTGCCTTATATGTAGGATGGTTTATTTAGATCATGCTAACTTTCTAATTCATAGTGATGCTTTTCTGAGCAGTTACATGGAAATGCTTACTATAATGTAAATAAAACATCCTAAGCATCAGCACTATGAAGCCTCCAGCTATTCATTTGTCCCAGCCCCTACACTGCACTGGAGTCTCCTGATTATATAGACTCCATCAAGAAGTCAGACATTAGCTCAAAATATGTACAATTTGAATATACCCCTCACCAGACAAATCCTAGCTTTGCCATGCTACAGTGGCACTTAGCACATGTACAGGGGTGGATCCAGAGGTCAGGGGCGGTGGCATGGCTGCACCCTCCTTTCTGAATAGACCATCCTACGGGAGCTTCTGGAGACTTTTCTGAAGTCCCCAAAGCAGGTGAGAATCCTCCCTCCGCCCACACCCCCACATGCACTTTCTTTCTATGCTCAGAGGCACATCCTTTCCCTGCATCTTCTCGCCTTCCCCTCACTTTCTCCCCTTTCTCTGTCTGCCAGTGCTGGTTTCTCTGCTGTTCTGGGGGTGGCAGAAGCTTCAAAGCCCTCCTACTACCTGCAGCAGAGCTGTGCAGGGCCTGGGCTTAGCTCAGGACAATGGCAGTGACAATGGATGGGGGTTCCCTCTGCCTGCCTATTGCCAAGGGACTGGGCAGGGTATAGGTGTGCAGTGAGGGTTCCTATCACCACAGTTGCTTCTGTTGCCCCTGTCCTGGTTGAGCCCAGCCCTCATGCAGCCCAGATGGAGAGTGCAAGAGAAGCTTTGAAGTTTCTCTGACCCCAGGACAACAGGAGAAAGAAGCAGCAGCAGTAAGGGGAGGCAGGGAAGGAGAGAGGAGGGGATGTGCCTTTGAGCATGGAGAGGAAAACATGGATTCTCACGTACTCTATGGACTTAAAAAGTCCTCAGAGGCTCCCACAGCATAGTCTGCCTGCAGTGGAAGGTGGACTGAGGACAGGAAGAGGCTGGGAGTTGGGGGTGCAGCTGCTCCCATGCCCACCTTTGCCAAATCCTGAATCTACTGCTGCACTTGTATTACTACTTACATTACGCAGATGCTAGCATTTTAAGTGCAATTAAAATGGGCTTAGCACTTTGGAAAGTGCTAAGCATAGCACTTAGGAAATCTGGATTTCTAATCTGTTGTCTGACATCTCTCTACGAAAGATAACAAAATGACCCCTACTGAAGAATAGCATTCTTATGAAAACTCATACATTTTAGATACCCTGGGACTATAAGACTATCTCGGCAGGCAGCCGTTTTTGTTGTGAGAAATCCTATCTATGTAGTGGAGCCTGGTCCTACACCACTGAAGGTATTGAAAGCCTTCTTACTGATTTTCAGAAACGGGAGTACTAGACTTTAACTTGAAAGGAAGCACTTGTTGAAGCATAAACTTCAAATAGTTTATAAATATCATATGAATACCTTTAAAATACTTAAACATCTACATTCTTTAAAGCTGTGAAAGCAGCCTGTTCCTTTGGCCTTCTGAAAATTATAATGGAAATGTCCTTATCCCTAACAAATAGCCTGAATCACTGACATTCAGATTCCATTTCCCAAACCACACATGGATCCTCAATCTATCTCCTATGACTCTTTGCATAGTGTCATCAGAGGGCGGTGACATGTTTCTGGGTTAGCTTTTGTTTTTGTTTGTTTTTTAAAGGTTTCTCTTTTATTCAGTGCACTGGGTATGTCTTTACTGCAGTCATGAATAAGGAAACTCATGCACTATCTATCTCTATCAATTGCGGTACAAGTATTATGTTGATGTGTAGGGATGAAAACAGTTCCTGCATTATTATTAAAAATTAACCAACCAGGCTGTATTCACACGGGAGTTATAGGCTGTTGTAGCTTTCGTTAGCAGTGACTGTTCATGTGGCCTTAACCAGGCAGGATGGAACGTCACTGGCCTATTTTTACTTTTAGGCTAGGGACAGACATTCAAAAAGCCTGAGCCTGAATTGATTCAATCTTTGCAGGTTAGTCCTGGCTAGGCTGAACCAGTTTGTAACCACACAGACATTCTCTCTGGACTGAAGAAATTCAGGCACATGCCTGCAGTGGCTCAGGCTAGAAGCCAGGGGCACTAGAGCAGCCCTTCTTTCCTTGCACAGTCAAGGCTGAGCAGGGGATGTGGCCAGGATGCTTTGATTAGGGAGGTCTACCTGCACCATCCCAGGTTTTTCCCTGCTGCCTGCTCAAGGGGCAGGAGTGTTGCCAGAGCCCAGTTCCCTGCTAGCACTCTGAGGCAAGGGGGTTTGTGCAATGCATGCATCTTTTGATGGTACGGAGCTTTTCAATCTTTCTCCCTGCTTCTTCATACTGTTTGCAGCAAACTGACAGGCAAGCAAGCCAGCAGGGGACTGATAACAACGTTTATAACTCCATCAGTAAAACAACAGCCTCTCTCCATTACTTCAAATTCTTCTTAAACAGCTTACAGGCTGACCTGTTGATTAGCACCAAACAGCCCTAAGCAGTCACTGTTCTGTCTGCCTGTCCCAGTGAAACTGGAGAGACTCACAAACAAGTACCTCACGGCATTAGCCAGTATACCATATGCCTAGGGGCCATGGGGCTGGGGTCCCTGCTGTGGGAGATGGGGCGGGGGGGAATTCCTGCTGGAGCAGACAGCAGCGATGGAGGGGGGGCAGGGTAGGGGAAAACCAGGAAGACCCTACTATGTCTGCAGTCTCTGCCAGAGCTCCAAATAGGGAGCAGAGGGGAGGGGCCAGCCCTGCTCTGGAGCAGAGAGCCCTGCCCAGTGCAGAGAATATGCTGGGATGCTGGGGGAGTCTGTTTTATCTTAAACCAGGAAGGGGTATGGGATAGACATTGCATAAAACAGTTTTCCCCCAATCAGTTAAGTCTGATACTACATTCAACTAGGTTTATCTCACTCCAGTTTCAGCCATTTCAAACTGGTTTACGTGCACTTAATATCTGTTGTTACAGGTTTAAACCAGTTTCTGATCACTTAAACTGATCTATGTATGGTATCTGTCCCTAGCCTTACAGATAGCACTGTGACTCAAGTAAGAAGCCAAAAGTAAACGATAAAATAGGTTGTTTTTCAACATAATATAATTTGGTCAAAATATGCTGTTTTGAAGCCAAAGCACTCAAACAGACTTAACTATTTGAAAACATTTTCAAGGTTCAACACGGGCTCTCTAGCCAGATCTTTCCCCTTCATCTCCCCAAAAGGAGTGAAGGGCAAGACAGCTGCTGCAAAAGTAAATTGTCCTTCTCCAGGCAATTCTAGTAAACAAACTTCAAGCCCACAGTTGAAATTAAAATAAATATTTTTATTAAACCAAAAACTGTGATTGAATAATGGCCAGAGAAACAGAACCAGGCTGCCACTGTATGACACCAAGCCACAGATGCTTCACAACATAATATATCACAGCAATTTTCACATTATTCAAACCTGAAGCTTCTTAAAACACACAATAAAAATGCTTACATTTTTATTATTTTGGTCAGGCTTGAAGTCCTGGTAGAATCACAATCACCTTATTACAGTGCTAATACGATACCCTAATAAGATGGTATATCTGCCTTTCCACTCTTAGGACTGTGGCACAGTTTACCTGTATAATGTCAGATGTCTGTGGAAGTTTGTGATGTTATACAGTTATGGCATTTTTAAAGCAGTCTCGAGTGAAGACTTCATTTCAGACCTGCATGTCTGACTTGCCCATAGAGGGCTAGTGAGCAGGGGAGTAGACAGGAGCCAGGACTCTTCCCCCACCTCTGGTGGGAGAAGAGAAGGAAAGGTGGCATGTAGCTAGGAGGCAGAGAAACCAGCATGGACTCTTCCCTTTCTCCAGATCCAACATGAGCCCAGCCAGAGAGGAGGGTGGGAGAGGGGAAATCTTGAAAAACTATTTCAAGTGAAGGAGTGGGGAGAGGGGAATAAAGAGAAAGAAGGGGGGAAAACAGTAAAAAATTTAAAAAACTGAAATCTTATATGTGTCTCAGTGAACTGGAATTGGGTTGGAGGGGTAAGTTAGGTTAAGTTAAATTAGTTGTGCTGGTTGGGTGGGGAAAGCTGATCTGTCCCAGCTGCTGAGAACCTGGAGATGGCAAAAGCATGCTTTTTGTGGCTCCAGAGTCCCACAGCTGTTAAACCAATGTCAGCAGCCAGCAGCTGCATCAGTTTCATCCCAAAGACAGAGCCTGGGAGCTCTGCAATTTGAGTGCTGGCCACAGCAGAGGGCCCAGGAGAAGCAGCCTCCCTAAAGTTCTGTGCTGAGGCTGGGGCTGAAATTGAGCTTCCCATAGCCTGACCGTATGGCCAGGGGAAGCAGACTTCCCCAACAACATGGCCTTTCTGTAATTACCTCTGAGCAGTTGCTTTCAATGGAAGGGGAGAGGAACCACTAGAGTTGTCAAGGATAGGAAGGGGCAGAGCAGCTGGAGGTTTGTATCCTGGGATTCTGGAGGAATGAAAATAAAGTGTTTGACCTCCACTGACCATTCAAAAAATGGTCTGGGGAAAACCCTGAAACAGCATGGGTAAAATGATCCAAGATAAGCCTCCTTTTGAGTGGCTTATCTTTAAAATCTTAAGAGGTTATTTATAGCAGTTTAACACTGCTCAACTAATGACTGTTCTTGTTTTAAATGCTTTTATGACATTTTTAAGGTAACTTGTGTCAAGGCCCATAGTTTCACAAAATTGGGTGAGTATGTTTAAAATTGTTTGAAAAGAAAGCGTTAGAAAAAAATAATGATCTGGTTGTTGTGAGTCTGAGGAAGCAGATGGCTGGAATGACAACTAGGTCAAAATTAAGTTTCTGGTATATTTCCTACAGTAATGGGATTATCTGACATTGAATGGAGGCAGCAAGGGTAAGTACTGTTTGCTATCCCAACTTTTTGTTTCTGACATTTTGTGTTAGATGTATAAAGCAGAGGTTGGCAACCTACAGCCCACGGCTGCATCTGGCCTGGAAATGGATCGTTGCATCCAGCGTGTTACTAGGTGTGAATTATAAAGGAAGTGTCCAGCATTACATAAAGATTTTAGGAACATAGAGAATGATCTAACAGTAAAAGCTGAGTAAATTTTAGGTTTTTATAAGATCACAAGCCTCTTTTTTTTTTAAGTTTTCATAACTTTCTTTTAGCTGCTTTCAAGATTCCCTTCTTCCCATCCCCCATTTTCTTCTTCATCTCTGACAGTAATAGAGTTTTTCAAATGATTATAAGCTTCGGAAAAACTGTGCAGGTTTGTATCTAAGATTTGGAATAAAGTTAATTTACAAGAAACAAAGTTAAATGGTGTCACTGCATTTAATTTCTAAGAACTATATTACTACAAGCATATTCGTCCATGATATTGTACTATTGTTTTCAAAGAAACTGTTAATAGTTGCACTAGTATGTTCAGCTGCGCAAAGCCTCTATAAACAGCTCCTTCAGAATGACTCATTCATGTGAAAAGGAGCTAGATCTACTTTAGCAAAAATAATAAATCTTGAGAATACAATGCAATCACTGAGAACAAACCCTGTATGTGTTTAATGATTCGTCTGTAAAATGGAACTCTCTAAGATGTTTTATATTTTTATTTTCATCATGTCTAAAACCAAAAGACACCTATCTGTACTTCAATCATGCAAAACAAGGCACCTCAAGTTGGCCTTTCTCCCTAACAGAATTGAGATGAAATCACACAAACCCATTCCACCTTAAACAATAACTCAATTTTTTCTATCCTCCCATCTACCCAAAAGCCAAAGGAAACAGATGGGCTTTGCAATACATTTCCTTTCAAGAGACAGACATACATTAATGTTTCAAGATATTTTAAGATACACTAATATAAATACTTCAAAAGATATTAGATGCATATCCTGACAACATGTTAAAATGTGACATGTAAAACTGAGAGACAACAGGACACCTGGGTAGAATAATTCAGCAAAATCAAAAGAATAAACGATAATCCCAAAACTTGATTGAAAATATCTATATTTTATTCTTTTATATTCTTGGCAAGCTTTGAGAATTGTCTGAAGAAATACTTTTCTTTGTTCCTCAAAATATTTAATTTATAAGTTCAGTAAAAATAAGGAATTTTTCACTGCTAATACTTTTCTGAATCATAGGCATGTGTGTATGCACACACAAATAACCAATCATTTCCTTTGTGTAGTCAGAATTACCTTCTGATTAAATAGAGGAAAAGTTGCTCTTAAAGTTAGGGTTATTAACAGGTATTCATAGTAAGCCCTAGGATGTTACAGCAGGAGATCAAAAAGAGCATATCCAAGCAACCAAATTATTTAACACCATCTATATTATGTACACTAGCCTCAACAAATGTTGAGGCTTAACTGACATGAGTAGCAATAAGTCTTTGTACAGTACAGAGCTAAATTCTTTGGTTCTAACTGAACAAAGGTCCCATTGATTTCAACAGAAGTTCCAGTTTATCATGACAACAGAATTGATCTTGTCTGACTTCTGAGTAGTTTTAATGTGCAGTAACTACTTTAACAAATGTAGCATTTTGAACTTCCACTCTATTAGGAAACCTTGTTTGATTTCTTTAGTAAACTAGCCACACGTCACTGGTGCACATCAGTAGTGTAACATATTTTATGACACCTCCATTGATGATGGACTGCTATACCGCCACTTGGATCTGCAAATAGTGTTTTTTAAAGCATAGTATTAATCAACCTGACATGGGTATGATCAGCTCTTCAAAGATGTCTAATATCTCTCTTCCTTTGGCTGTCATTTTCTGTGGTATAGCTCAGAACACCTCTCTTCTTAGCACAATGCATTGCAAAAATGCTGACATAAATGCATATATACTTTACTAGTTTGACAGCTTTACAAATGATCAAATGAAACCATAATTAGTGCAGAAAAAAATCTCTTAAATCTAGTTTATTAATTTTTAAACTTGCAAATGTTTTTTCCTTTTTTATATATTCCTCCAAATTAAAGCTGTACGTATTTCCTCTTAAGTAATATAGACTTTGTCAGGGGTTAGCACACTACTATAGCTACAAATAGCTTGCTCACATTTCCTCACAATGGATGGATCCACTGGGGTGTGGAGGCAGCAAACAGTGCTGCAGGAGTGGCTGCACCCCAACTCCCAGTCTTTCCCACTCACTGGTACCTCCTCTCTTCCTGTCCATGCTCAACAGCATGATCCCTCCCACGTCATTCCCCCTTTCCCTGCCTGCTACTGCCCTGCTCCCAGCTGCCTTGGGGGAGGGTGAAACTCCAGAGCCACTCCTGCTCTGCTCTAGTTGTGACGAATGGCTGCACTGGGAGTTCCTGGCTGCTGTTCCTATGGCACGGTCCAAGAGGTGGATGCAACTGTCCCATTGCATTCCTTCTGGATCCACCCCTGTTCCTCACTGATTACTACATCTAACTTCTGTATGTAAATGCATCTACAAAAACTTTTGTTGACATATACCAACAAGAGACATGCAGCAGGGAATGCTATTAGCATCATTTATTGTCCGTTATTCAACAAAGCAATACATTTAAAAAGTAAAATTCAAGACTAATGCTCTAGGACGGTGCTGGGCAATTATTTTGGCTGGAGGGCTGCTTAACAAGTTTGAGCTGTCTAGGGTTAAATAGCCCCACCCCTTGATGGGTGCCTCGCCTCCTGGTCACTATCTTGGAACCTGAAGTCCCACCCCCTAACCCCTGTCCTTTGCCACCACCAGAAGTCCCTCCCCTTGTCCTGGAAGTATTCCTTTTGGGAGGTAGGGTGCTGCCATCTTGAAAGTAGAAAAAAAACCCAAATCATATACTAAAATATTAAATATCTACTATAACATATTAATTTTATTTTAAGAAAGTAATTTTGTCCTGATTTGTATATGTTTGCATAGTGTATCTAGAAGCAATTGAATAATAGTTCAAAACAGTCTTACTCTTGTACATTGTGTGTGAAGGGTAAGGGGGTGTTCGTGGGTGTGTATGTGTGGTGAAGTATAGGAGGTGCATGTGATGCAGTCTGGGTATGGTGGGTGGGGTGTATGGTGGAAGGTGGGGGGGGTAGGCATCCAGGGGGATGGGGTATGTGGTTGGGGTGGGCCCTGTGGCAGGGTGTGGGTGTGGGGGGGGTATGGTGGGTGAGGTGGCAGTAGGAGGATTATAGTGGGTGAGGTGGGAGTGTGTGCAGCAAAATATGGGTGTGTTTGGGAGGTATGGTGGGGGGGTGGGAGTATGTGGGGCAACTGTGTGAGGGTGTGAGCATGCTTAGGTGTATGGTAGGGGTGGGGCGCGTGGGAAGGTGTGGGTGTGTCCATGTGGAGAGGGGGTCCTCAAAGTCCCTGGAGTGTGCCAGTTCCTGAAGGTGCATGTGGTGACAGAAAGTAGGGTCAGCCCCACCTAGCTCCATAGCATGCAGTTCCTCATGCTTCCACCACAGCTACAGGCAGCAGCAAAGTTCAGGGCCAGCCCCACCGGGCCCCATAACACACAACTCCTGCCCAAGGCCCTGGCAGAAGCATTAAGGGCTAGTCCCACGCAGCCCAATACTGCTCTTGCCTACATCCCTGGCCAAACATGATGGCAGTATGTGAAGCCAGCCCTGCTTGACCCCACAGCTGCAGCTCTTCCAGTCCCTAGCTGGATGTGGTGGCAGTGTGTGGGACTAGCCCCACCTGGCCCCATAGCACACGACTCCCTGCACTCCCACCCCTTTTCCCCCAGCGGGAGTCCCTGACCCTGGCCTGGTGGGGCCCTTACCTGAATTATCCATCTTGCAGGCAGGGAGGCAGAGAATAGCCACAGGATGACCAGCAAAAGCATCTGCCAGGCAGAAGCATCTTGTCTCTTGCCAGGGCCGGCCCACAATTTTTTTGAGCCCCCCGATCCATTGAAAAATCAAAATTGCCAGGGCTAGGGCAGGAACAGAGCAGGGAATGCCTCCCCTGCTCAGCCAGGAAGGGTATCCCTGCCTGCATCAAGCCCTTTAAACATGGTGCAGGCGTTGGGTAGTGAGCAGGAAACAGCCCCTTGGCTGCCGGGCCCCCAGCGGCTATAGTTTCTGCAAGGAAGGATGGGCCGACCATGTCTCTCTCACCCCTGGGTCAAGACTGGGATGGGTTAGGCCAGGCTGGGGTGGGGGTTGGTTGCTTAGCAACCAGAGCCATACCTCCTGCAGGGATGTTTTGGCTTGCAGAGGGGAAGCCCAGGACCAGGGCTTATAGAGGGTTTACAGAGGGGCCGCAAGGAATTGCCTGATGGGCTGCACGTGGCCCATGGGCCGTATTTTACCTGCCTCTATTCTAGGAGCTTTGGACTTGTTTAGTAAGAGTAAAATTGTCCTTATTGTACAGCTAGAAAATGCATCTGTGAATGACGGAATCTAGTTAGACATTGATAAATAACGCTTAACTCGTACAATGCTGATGTACTATAAAGGCTTTATTCAGCTTCTTCTCTTCCACTGTCCTGGCATAATATTCCATGATTTTCCCACTCTTAAGCAGTGACACCAAGCCCTACCACCTTATGAGCTAATTGTGATTACTAATCTTCTAAAGGGCTCTAGCCCTTGCAATGCTTTGTTTCAGAAGCTTGTAATTCACCAGCTTTCGTAAGCAAGTAGAAATTAATTTTCAAATGGGAACAGAAAAATAAATCATTAACTGTAAATACTCTACGTAAATGTCTTTCACTTAAGCCTTACACTCCTGAAAGCTTATGAAGATCCAGTTACTTCAGATCTTCTCACGAATGCGGTGCTTGCATTCATCTGTTATTTATGAATGACTACTAACAGCCATCCCCAAATGCAAGAGATGTTTTAACCATTTCAAATTATTTTGCTCTGTCTGCAAGGAAGCCGCTAAAGCTGCCCAACTTAATAGTTCAGCCTTGCTTCTTAGGCCCCTGACACACATAACACTTAAGATGCGACTAACCAGTTAATCACATCTTAAACTGTTACCCAGATAAATGTTAATGCAATTAATACGATAAAACAAGAAATATGCCACAAAGTTATTATACAAAAATGCATAATGATTTTGTGGTTGGTTCCTATCATGCTATTGACTAAATGTGAGGTAAAGCTGGGGCCCTGAGCTGATGGGGTTCCTAGCTGTTTGGGCACACGTTGCACCCCCAAGGCTGGGAGTATCAGCTTATCCAGGCTGCCAACCACAGCAGCACTTGGTTGCCCAGATCAGTTGATGGCTTCCAGCCTTGCAAGCACATGGTATATTCTTGTGGCTGGGAATCCCAACAGCTGATTGAGTCCCAGTCACAGGAGCTCGTTATTTGCTGGTGCAGTTTTCTAGGATCTTGATCTGGCAAGGAGGAATGATGAGATATGATGCTTGAAGTCACAATCATGCCTTTTTCCATATACAAGGCATGGCAGAAAGACTGACTGTGGGGATTACATGTCAAAATCCTATTGTGCCTTCACTTCCACATCTGCCAGGGGAATTAATGACCCTCTGCCACATTTACTATTAGGTTACTTATCCGGAAAAAATGTTACCTTCTGTTACTTCACCTACTTCATGAAATCAGTAGGAGAATTGTAATAACTCAATTTAGCCATATACTAATGATCTCAACAACTACGTCACGCACAGTAATCAAAATATTTACAAATCAGCTCTTGTCCCTCTGTCTACATTATAACTTCATTTGAGAAACATAGGAAAAAGGAAATGATAAACCACTATGCAAGAACTGAAATATTAGGATGACATTTTTAATTGGTTGAGTTTCGGTGTTAAATATTAACTTGGCTTCCATTATAAGTTATTTAAATATTATAGTAAGAAATATTATCGTGTATATATTAGATTAATATAAAACATAATTTTAATGTATTTAACTATTCAGAGTATAAATTAGGTTGACTTTGGGCAAAATCTTTTGTTGAAATTTATAACCAAAAGATAGAAGCCTTCTTAGATGACTAAGAAGCATTTATTTATTAATTTTATTAATTTTATCATTTATCTCTAATCAAACATAAAATGTGCTGATTTGACATTCACTCTCAAATTGGATTAAAATTAATAGTAGCGTTGTATGAGATATATATAAATATGTTAATCAGATTTGAAAAAAAATTACTCTATATCTTTCTATAATAGGCAACAAAGTCAGAACCTTTTGAAGACCTGTATATATACCAGCCCGTCAGCATTTAACATAAAAGCCTGACCAGCTCCTCCTAGTTAAACTCTGTTTTTCACACTGGACATATTACCACACTTCCCATCTATCTAAATGATAGATTTCAGCTAACATTTAGAATTTTCTGCAACAGCTCCACACTGCACAAACATGAAGCAGAAAAATTAAGAATAGAATATATTTGGGAATAAACTGTATTGAAAAGGTAAGCCATTTCATTTCCATTACATTAGAATCTTATCAACTGCAGTGAGAGCAAAGACCTTTTCTAAAATAAGAAACCAGGAAGAAAGTGGGTTTTCAGTTGTGTGTTAAAGTTTTGAGGATCATTAAACAAATCTCATTTTTTTGGCAACACTACCAGTAGCATCAATTAGAAATCAGTCCATTTTTAGTGTCTACATAGTCTTTGTGTGTGAAGGTTTAGTATATGAGTGTTTGGGGTCATGATTAGCTAACCTGTTCCAAGAATATTTCATCTTTTAAAATAAAGGACACAGAAATATATACTTAATGCATTTCGGATTCAAAAGTTTAATTGTAAAATAAATTTGATTCATTTCTACTTTAATATTATGCTAACAGGGTTATACCAATACATCTCTATATTTAAACAAATTGCTGTATTTTCTTGAGCACAACATGCACCTTTTTCCCAAAAATCGCCCCAGCAAAATAGGGGTATGTGAAACAATAAAATTGAGTTTCTGATATAAACATCTTAGTTTGATTCCTGCTCCACCAGGCAGCATCTGTTGCATTACTATGCAGGTAGTTAAGGGAGTCAATTGACTTAATGGCTCATTGTTCTCAATGCATCTAACATTTCTAAGGGAAATTTTACTGTCTGCTCTCTGTTCTTGGTTTCCCTCTTCCTATTCACAGCCTTGGAGACTCTTTACCTCTTCAAAATCATGTATCTACCAATGGAGACTAAAGTTATGGTTTCAGGTTAATAGTTAAGTATAATAGTGAGTGGAATCATCTAAAGATTAGGTTCTGTCCCTGCTCTGTGCAGCCATAACTGGGGAAAAATCTATTTTTTTCTTAATTTTTCTTTTAAAAAACTAGGTACATATTATATTCTGGGGTGGTTCATGTGAGGAAAATAATGTAACTTCCACTTCAGACAGACTACAATCACTTGTATGTGTGCCAATGTCTTTTTATTTACAGGGAATACAGCATAATTACTACCCATCTCCAGCAGTTTCCATTAAGTTATGTAAGTACATTAGCTGAAAAACTGGCTAAAGTTAGCTAAAACCAAATCAAATGTAGGCCACATACTACCATTACATTTCTACTGGGAAAATCACAGTTTTCCCAGTGGAAACCCAAAGCATGCAAACGTTCATACAATTTCTCCTGGACCAAAACTGGTGATTGGGGTAGAAAACTAACCCAGCTAAAACCCAGTAGAAGAGACTCCTAGGTGAGTGTTGCCCAGTAGAATAAACAAAAGTAAACTTACCCTTTCAACAGAAGCCACAGGAGTGTCCTCCAGCAACTCACTGTGCATTGCTCTGTCTCTTCCCTCTCCTCTCACTTCCAGAAACTGATACACACACATAACTGACAAGAGAGGAGACATTCTGGGTCTCCTCTCTCAAAGGCTCACAGCACAAAATGAGGGGAGACTGTGAGCAGGAGTTCCTGGGGGGCAAAATTACCTAGGGTTGTTGGGGGCAGGGAAGCAGATACTGAGCACTCTCCAGCAGCCAGGGGAGTCTGCAAACCATTCTAGGATGTCTGCATAGGGCCTCCTGGCTGCACACCATCATCAGCATAGTCTATCTGTGCAGAACCCACCCAGGCCCTCAAGGATTTGTACACTGCTCTTCTACTATGTTTTTCTACTAGAAGAACAAAACCACTGGACTTCTTCAGGTTATTTGAACATGGTGTTTCCTAACAAAAAGGTAATCTGAATCTTAAACGAATTACATGAGAAGGGAAACTCTTTTTGAATATGAAGTAAGATGTCTTTTATAGATGTTCTTTAGTGTAGTCACCTGCTTTTTGGGCTGAATAATAGGTGAATCTGTGGATAAATATTTTTAATATTATTTGTATATCTGTATCTTGTACCTTATTATATATAATATCATAGCTATGGCTCAATGTAGACCATTAAAAGGCAATACTCTCGGAAGAACTTATAACCAAAGGGCCTTATCTTGAATATTTTACATAATGAGAACTCCTAGACATGTCAGTAAGAGTTCTAGGGGTTAAGCTATATAAAATACAAATGCAGAGAAAAATGCTACATAAAAGTAGGGTTCAGGGAGCAAAACTTTGGTCATAGGTTGTATGGATACAAAGGTACCCCACTGTTATCATCCAGTTTAACCTCCTGAATAACAAAGATGAAAGGACTTCCTTGAATTAATTTCTGTTTAAACTACAGTGTCTGTTTGGTAGAACATGTGCTCTTGATTTTTGAAAATTCTCCAAAAATGGGGAATTTACTCTTGTAAGTTGTTCTATCAGTGAATTATCTATTGTGACCCACAAGACCTTTTCAGAGTTGCCACTTATCAATATAGTCATCCTTTTGGTAAGTATGGCCTGAATTGTCCCTGAATTCTTCATTCCTGGACTTGACATTTAGCTATATTTAAATACATATTGTATGTGTGGGCACTGATTAACCAAAATCCAGGCTACTCTATATTAATAACCTCTCCTCTTCATTATTCCCCTAATAATGACATATATGAATATATGTTACCTGAAAATGTTTTGCAAGTATTTTCTAAAATTCTTTGTTTCTGTTTTATATTCTTTGCTATCAACTTCCTCTGATTTCCATCACTGTTTTTATTTGTTATTTGATATTTTCATGCTTATAATGTAATACAAACTACATTGCAGATTGCAACATGTGGCATAGTAACAGAGGCAGACAGTTATGTTAGAAAGGCTTACTGACAGTAGCAAGGGGCTTGGAAAAATATAACAAATGTACTTGACACATTGAAGGACAAAAATTATTTTAGGCATGGTGAGGGCAAGGAAAAAGAGAGTAATTCACCAGTGTAGTGGCACTTCTGCATGAGTGGGACTATACAAGGGGACACATTATCAGAAAAAAATTGTGGAAAAAAAGCACAGAACCTCAAGAGGGATGCAAAGTAGTTTAAGCCAGAGATTAATGGACTGAAAATAACTCCACTTTCTCAAGCAGAGCATCCAACAATTTTTACCACCATTATATTCCTTTAAAACATAAAAGTAACTTTTTCTTCCAAAACTACAGCACCCAATGTGAGAACTTTCTCACCAGGAGACTAAAGTTAAGGAAAAAGGACCATAGCAAGCCTTCTTTGTGACTTCTTTCAAATTATTACGTATTGGCAGGATTCAAAAGCCAATTTTCAGATGCAGAAACTTAAGTTAATCCATCAATTTCTATAATTGAGTGCTACAAACAGAATTTAGTATAGAAATTGAAGTTTCTCATAAAATATCCTATCAAACTACATCCTACATTAGGTACTCAGTCTGAAAGGTAAAGTCACATAGTACTTCAATCTTCACCCTCTCCCTCTCCTTTTTTCTATAAAAGGAACAGGAGAGAAGGAGGTTGCACACAAATGGGCATGTCTACACATGCAAGCACGTGCGCTTGCAGCAGCTCAAATAGAAGTGGCGCAAATTTGAGCTGAGGCTTTTTGCCTCAGAGCATGTGCTTGGACATGCACTTCGCTGAGGAGCAAATTGTGCCACTTGGGGCCAAAATAACCCTGTCTGGCTCCTCCTGGATCTGACACCAGGAGGAGCTAGAGCCTGGGGCCAGCACCTGTGCTGTCCCCAGCACTACAAAAAGCTGCCCTGGCAAATAGCTCAGGGCTACTCGCTCTCAGGAGCTTCTGGGGCCCAGGCAATTGGTACCTGGCAACACTATCCCTTGTGCCAGCTGGACTGCTGAAGCAGCCCTGAGAGTTCTCTGCACCCTTTACCTGCTGCAGGAGTCTGGCAGTGGGGGCTGCTGCCTGGCTGTGACCTGCAGCACACCTGCCAAACTGGGATGAGGCATCTGCTCCTCTGGGCCAGCTGCCAGTGGGTTGTGGCTGCAGGGCTGGCCTCTGTGTGGCATTATTGCCATGTGTAGCCCCTGCCTGGCCACCTGGGCTATTATCCCCCAGCAGATGTCCCAGGTGTGGTGTCCTGCTTTGTATTGTCAAAGCTTGTCCTCCTGGCCCCATTTGGCCAGGAGGTCAGTGGTAGCCAGCTGGGTCCAAGGTGCCAGCTCTGAGCAGGCAGGGTCCTGCCACTGACCTCCTTAGCATGAATTCTAGTATTCCCTATTGGAAAACTGAAAAATCCCTGATTAAAAAAAATCCCAATGTCACTCTGTAAAATACCCCCAAATCCATGTTCCTCCACAATTAAAACAAAAGACCACTATAAAGAGAGAGAGAGAGTGAGAGAGAGAGACAGCAATCAGTTGGGCAGTGTTTTATTGATATATCTACAGTGTTAAAGCACTGGCTTTTGGAGGGCTACAGCCACACAGGGGTTATGGCTCCTCAACAGGGGCCAAATGACCCCCATAGGGGCTACCACCCCCTCACTTTAAACTGCCTAAACATAACCAGGAGTGGTGCATGCAGGCATTTGCTGCTTCTAGGAGTGGTGCAGGCAGTCCAAGCTAAGTAACTCAGGGTGGGAGGGCACTGGTGGGATCAGAGGAGGCTGACAAGTCCAGGGGGAGCTGATGCATCCAGGATTGAGAGATAGAGAACAGCACAGCCCTGGGGTGGGGCAAGTGACTGGGCTTTCCCAGCCATGGAACTGTGCTGTGAATGTATACTAGCATTCACTAGACCAGGTTAACCCATTTTAGAGCAAGTTAACCTAAGTCACCTCCTGTGGTGAACTAACTTTAGAACATGTACACTATTTTTAGGGCAATTTAAGCCCTGTGAATGCCTGAAGACTCAACTTTATTAAGTCCTTTTCAACTTCATAAAATGTAAAAATACTCATTAATTAACTTTGCCAATGACCCCATAGTAAAGTAAGCAGGGTTTTTTTCTTTTCCTTTCCACTTGTTAGCTGAAGTAATCAAAGCCACCTTATGCACCTTTCCTCACTCCATTTAAGTAATTTGTTCATACTGAGGAAAGTCATTTAAGAATCAGGATCAGAATTCAGTAGTTCTGGCTCCTAGTCCAGTGCTGAAGCAATGAAATTATATATTTACCTAAAGGTTTAAACACCAGGTATTTTAATTTCTCTTTTCTCCTCTCTCAGAGCAGCTTTCCTAGATATGTTCCTTGAGATGACTACAACACAACTAAATTAGCTAGCTTTTCTATACAATCTGGACCTCACAGTACCTCAAACTATTCTTACAACTTGACCTTCCTGATCACAGACAGCCTTTCAGCAGATTCTACATAAATCAAGAATAAAAATTAAGCTATCAAGTCCAAATTATATCTTCATGCACTGTTTAGCCCTTTTCAGATTTGCTTTGTTCCCTGGCCTAACTCCAGATTTCTCAAAGTCTGGTAGATTGAGTGATCATACAGGGACTAGGACTTAATGAATAGCACGTTTAAGAGGGCTGGCAAGCCCTGAAGGGAGTCATGGGAAAGTTTAACAGTGTTATTATTGTGTAATAGTAGACTGTTCACCTGCCTAGCAGAATTGACTTTGGCACCAACATCCTTCCTGGAATATTTTCAAACAGCATTATTAGCAAAAGCTGCTGAGAGAAGAGCAGGAAATTACTTTTCTTTCACCTCTTGATTGCCTTTTACAGTGCATTATGTAGGTGTGCATAGCATCATCTCAGATGCCAATATTTGCAGCAAAAATACTAACAGAGAAAAAGGAAAAAACAACTATTTAATACCTAGATCAGCTGGATTTTTTAAATGAGAACAATCCTTACAGCCTCTCAAATATGCATTTTCAGAGCAAGCAGATTTTTCTTTTTCATGATTGTGCCTATTATTAATCAGCACATGAGAACTAGTACTGTACACAACAAACAAACCATCTCTCAGAAAGCCGCTTTTCATAAATGGTATTACTTTACAGAGAAACCTAGATCAATGGTTCTTTACCTTTTTAGACTTGAGGCAGACTTAAAGCACCCCTCACAAAATGTCAGCTTTTTCTTTTTTTTTTCCACTTGATTTTTTTACTACAGAAAAACTAGCAGATTAATTCTTCCATGGCAAAGAATTCAGAAAGGCCACAATAGGCCAGAATGTTTTAACACTATAAATTTCCATTTGAACTCACAGCACCCTGGTTGAGAATCACTGGCTTAGCTGATCAAGGCCACTTCATTACGCTATGAAGTGATTCATACCTGTAGTCACCCAAGTGCATGTAATCTATTAATCGTTTAATTCTTTTAAAATGTGATTACAAAACCACCCATAAGTGATTTGTTTAAGATAAAATCAACTTTGTTGATCAAACAAATCCAATGGGTTGTTTTAGAGCCTCGATTTTCATTTAAACTTTTTACTGGATATTATGTTCTCAACAGATTATTTAAAAAATTCAGTTCTGCCTAGACACTTTGGTCAGTCAGTTTTGCTATTCACTTCCTATGTGACTTTGGGCAGGTGCCTTAGCATCTCTGACTCAGTTTACCTATCTCCAAAATAAATTAACTGGTGTTTGTACAGCCTTACACGTATGGGAAGTTTTAAATTCTGTCTGGAAATAACTCTCCAGATTAAAAAGACGGTAAACTGCAGTTTAGTATCATATTTATATTAATAAAGTATTATTTCAAGGCTGAGTGCATTGTTTTAATTATGTTAATAACAAAATACTGTTGAAAGCAGAATAAGTCATTGTGGCATCCTACAGCAGGGGGAGCTCTAAACTGGGTTTTCTGAAATGGTATCTTGAAATTGAGACAAAGTCAATACAAATAACTGAGTGTTAGAAGAGACTGTGGAAAGGGAAAGGAGAGCTAATGGAAGACTAGCTGAAAAAGAATGTATAAACAAGTTTTAAAATATATTTCAGAGTGAATCAGACAGAAAACGACAAATGTAAGGTGACTTGCCCCTTAATGAACATGGGTAATCTTCCAAGCCCAGGATTGCAGAGCCTGAGCCTTCAGGCTATAACAAGCTTACAGCTCTGGCCTGAGGACTCCAAGCTCCCAGCTTCATTTGTGAGCCTGGGGACCCTGGGAACCTTGCCTCAAGTCTCTGTTTTAGAACCAGAGCCTGGAGGCTCTGAGGCGTCTCAGGTTTTCCAGGCTCCCTGCTGCAGACCTAAGAACCTGGAAAACCCCAGATGGACTGCCACAATCTGCAAGGCTTTGGCAGTCCTCTATGAAGGTTGCCCAGGGTCCAGGACCTTCCAGGGTCACCTGGTTCTCTAGACTGCCCGACTCCTGCAGCCTGAAAAGTCAACTTGACCAAAGAAGTGAGCAGCTCAAAGGGGCCCCCTGTCCTGAGCAGGCTGCATAGCAGGGCTGCTCTGTAGTCATAGACCTTGAAAGCCCTGACAGGTGCTGATTGGCATTTACAACTCTTATCACCATGTTTCAGAGACTGGGAGCAGTAAAACTCACAAGAACCATGACAACTTTCCAAAACATCTGCAGCCATCCAGTAACTATATATTGTTACATAAATATTGCGTGTTCATGTTTCAAAAACATTTTTGGAACATCCCTTTCATGGAAACATTTTTAAAAATTGGTTTCATTCTCAGGGGAATAACGCAGGGGTTTTTTTCACTGTAAGAGATCATAGGAGTTTCTGCTGAGGGCTCCCTACATTGAGTTTACATGTTTTTGGTGATTATCCCTTCTATCCTCATATTGGGAAGTGTGCAAGCAGTCTTTTCTGCAGTAATTCTCCTACCAACTGAAGCCTGGAATAGGCCAGTAGATGCTGAAAATAACTATCGGAAAATCTGATCCTCTGAGCCATTTAATTTAACTAGCTGTGATGATGTTCCTACAATACATCTGGTAAAATGAAATCACACTAAAAAACCTAAAACGGGCTGACATGTTTTCAGACCACAACTTACTCCACAACTTACTGGAAATCTACCAGGACAACACTACTAAAACAGGCAAAAGAAATGAAGAGCTTGCAGGAAACGAGTCACAACATTTGAAAATACATATCCTGCAGTGTCAAAAGATATGCTTAGTATTTATATGGTAATATATACTTTGCAATATTATGAGATCATTAAAAGAGCATAGGAGTAAAATACCCTGAATGTTACTGATCTAAAATGACAGTGGTCTTCAGGGTATAGTGTTCCATACGTATTCAAGCTGGCCTTTCAGCTGTATGTTATTTTATAGTATATGAAAATGAAAGCCATTTTAGAGAAGAAAAGACATTCAATGAATGTGTGTGGGGGAGAGGCTTGGGTGGGGGCAACAATTCAGAAAGCCCAAAGTTAATTTTAAAACTCAAGCCATTCCTAAATAAGATCTAAAATAATGAACAGGTTAATAATTGATTCTCCACACTGATCAGGAACAAAATAATTAGCAAATTTCAAAGAAATCTTTAACCTTTTGGCAAAATGGATAACTGTACTGAAGAAGGCTCTGTAAATAGCCAGCTAAAATAAACTGCTATAGAAACAATATAAAGCAAAGGAAATGTCATGTTTATTCCTGTAGCCTTGGTCAGCATACATCTGATAATATATAATTTCTTCTGTAATATAGTATTAAGAGACCAAAGCAATATCAGCAGCATTTCAAAATGGGTTTAAAGCGAAATCAAGGGTGTAGCTGGATAATACAAGGCACATCTACTGCCTTATTAGTTCCACAGTAAAGTCTCAGCATCTATATGTGCAGCCCTATTAAGCCATAGTAAACTAATTAATTATGTAGTAGATTAGTACTTGTAAACACAAGTACTATTATATGGAAGCATTATTTAGCATGCATATTATTTAGTGTAGACTCTCCCTGAGATGGCTGAGGCACAAGGATGCTTCAGTGCAGGGGCTGTCTGCTGGCTAGCCCCCACACTGAAGCAACCTCATGCCCCAGCCAGCCCCTACACAGCACATTGAGCCAGGTTGGAGGAGGGCTGGCAGGCTGACCGCCCCCCAGGACCTCTGTAAGTCAGGGCTACTTCAACCTGGCTCAACATGCTGTGGTCACAGGTGTAAATGTAAATGCAATGCCCAGGAGCAGTAAACTCTGGTGCAATATGTGCCAAAGTTTATTGTGTCACATTAATGTCATGTGTAGATGTGTCCACTGTCTACAACACAATTTATCACTCTCTTTACTTCCTGGGAGTGGCATTTCTTACATACCTTAGTACTTCAGGCATAGAGTAGATGGAGTCTGGACAGGAGTTTCTTTTTCTTTCCTGGAGGCTGAAAAACCCCAATAATACTTTTCTCAAATGAAGTGCCCCATGTAAGCGGGTGTGGAAAATCCTCATATGATCTCTGCAGCAATCAGCTGACCTTTGAAGATTTATCAGGATATGTTTCCCATGGAATGCAGTGCTTTAAATTTTACCATAGATCCTAGGCAAACAAGGTTCTTTGGATAAAAGCATTATCTTTCACTAGACCAACTAAATAGTTGGAAAATTGTTCTTTGCAAGCTTTCAGGTACACACACCCTTGTTCAGGTGGGGGAGAGTCTGAAAAAGGGTGTTTGTACTAGAAAGATTGCGAAGAACAATTTTTCCACCTGTTTAGTTGGTCTAATAAAATATATCACATTTACCCAAAGAACCTTGTCTGTCTATGTTCTTAGACCAACATGGCTACAACCAACACCTCAAACCATAAATCCTAAAAATATCTAGGGTTTTTGAAATCCAGATACAGCATTTGACTCTCTAACCTCCAGCACTAGCAAATCACCCAGGCTAATTACACTTATGAAAAACCCCACCCTTATATTTGCTTTATAACAGAGTTGTCACTGAATTTGCAATGTGCTCTCTCTCTTTATTCATCTGGAATAAGCTAATAAAAGGGCAGAGTGTAGAATATGTAAATCCCTCAGAGATTTGAAGGGAGATTGAACCCGTCTGTATTGGTCAACATGAAGGTTGTAAAGAGGATAAGATAGTTTCAATTAATTTACTTAACTTTACTGTTACTGTTCTATAGTGTCAATTATTTGTACTGCAGTAACACATCAATCCCCAGTCACCTGCAGTGCCAAGCAGTATACAAGCAAGAGACAATATCTGTGCCAAAAATCTTACAATGTAAAGAGACGAGACACAACAAGATACCATTTATAGAGACAAGGCAATCAATAGTGGAACTATGCAGAGCTACGTGGTTTTAAGTATGCTATTTTTAATATAAATTATAAGATATAAACAAACATTTACTAAAAACCTCTCTTCACACTTTTTTTTTCAAATCTGAAGACAGGAAATATGGCATGATAAGGGATCATTAATATGTGATTATCTCATTTGTATCTACTCTAAATCTAGGACTTGGGATACATTGTTGTTAAGTTTACTGTTTAAATTAGGTACATTTGTGTTAAATAGGGAGAGGTATGGACTATCATATTTAAGAAATTAAATAAAACGAATGGCTGTGTAAATGACTTGCCTCATAAATTCACAAGGTAGAAAACTAAGATAAAGAACCAGCACTAAAAAAAAAAAATCCACATGATCTGTGTGTGTGTATGCGTGCGCACACGCACATGCGTGAGTACATGTTAAACACTTCATTTTTTTTTTATTTTTTTTTTTTAAGTGTTTTCACTTTTCATTAGACCTTCAGAAGTACAAATCATTGCTGGCAGAAAAAAGAAGTTAAGAATGTTTTTGGTTTGGGTTGAAAGAAGGCGTCTCCCACACATACATCCTTGTGACCATTCTTGAGATATTCCTCTTGCCTTACATTTTTCTTAATTCAGTCTTGAGTGCCTGTTCAATCAGGGGCTGCTAGTCATGTTGATCTGTACTGTACTGAATTCAGTAGGTCTTGCTTGCTGATGTGCGCAAATAGGAAATAGGATAAAAAACCCTGGCTCTGTTCTAATTGATGAGGTAATCTAGAATTTGAACACACATTTACGGGGGTGAGAGAACTTAACACGTTCATCTTGTAGTGCCCTATTTTACTCATTACACCACTGATTCTCAACTAGGGTCTATGGCACCCCTAGGTGCCATGAGAACCCTTTAGATGCATCACAGCACTCGGTCACTGTTCAAGGAGGTATATGTGCCACTTGTTCCTCCCCCTGCCTGCCTCAGAGACCCACAGACAAGGGGCACCCATGGCTGTTCCCTTCTTCCTTCCAGCAGCTCCTGCACTGGACACTCTGAGGAGCATGATCTCCTGAAAGCAGGCAAGTGGAGGGGGCAGACATGCACACAGAGTCATGCTTTTCAGCTAAGTTCATGCCCTTGTTCCTTGCCTGCTCCTGGGCTAGTGAGATGGGGGGCAGAGGCACAGGTCTCTGGACTCTGGTGTGAAGTCCCCAAATGAGCAGCTACAGTGGTGGGGGCTGTGCTTCTCCCCTCAGGTACAGACTGGGGGACAGGAAGGAGGTTCCTCACTTTCTAGGCCTCGTGCTCTGTGCACCTTCATGTCCCACATGGGTGCAGCCTTGTCCCCATCACCTGGGTATCTGGACTCCTCACCTGGACTCTGTCCATTTTGGCCCTGGGGCTGAAGATCAGGGGTAATTGTTCTGAACCAGAAATTGGCCTACCAGTTCCCAGTCTCCAGCAGTGACCTAGACTCACATGAAGGGGGTCAAGGTGCCACACGCAGTAAATATGCATGGTGTCAGATAGAGCCAGGAAAGTAGCCTGAAGGGGTGACACGTTCTATTTTATTCTGGTAATGTGATTAATAACGTATTAATTAAATATGTTTATCTTCTTTTATTCATGCCGTATTTATATTAGTTTTTGAAATGGGGTGCCACTAAATTTTGGACGGTTGCAGAGGAGTGCCTTGAGTCTAAAAATGTTGAGAACCACTGATTTACACAGTATCTTACCGCTTTTCCCCTATGGGGGCAGACTGTATTTTCTTATAGTACTATTAATACCTCCAGGCACTCTGCAAAAAAGATATCTCCAACTAGGGCTCTCTTGGAAGGGGCTAAATTCATAAGTGACTTGGAAAAGAGTGGAAATCTCAATGGATATAAATTCATTGAGGAGAATAGAAGGTGGGTATACAAAATAAAGTTAAAGTACTGATGGTACCTTACATATTGTTTTGTTCTTCATCAAGAATATTACAGACAGTTAGACTCTTTTATGCATTGCAGAGGTAGACATAATTAGGTCTAAGACATATTTATTTGTATTAAAGTAGCATCTAATTCCCTGAAATAGATTAGAACCCCTTTATACTAGAAGCTGTACAAAACATGTAATGATTATAGGTCCCCTCTTCTTAAAAATGTAGTTTTGTTAATGACAAGGTATAAGAAATAGCTAAAACAAACAAGCATAAGGAAGGTGGTGAGTGAACAAGATATCAGTGACACAAGCATGTTTTGCATAGACTAGTTATGCATACTATTTAGTCTGCCACCTGCCTAGCAGAAGCTTGCATACGATCATATTTATTCCACCTTACATAGCACATGGAAATGTGATCCTGTGTATCTGATCAATATCAAAAATGGCTTCATATTTCCAAGATTATCTACCAGCAGTTTGTCACATAGGTTTATTCTTCCTGTAAAGCCTCATAGTTTGTTATTCTGTTTTTTCCCCCAAAGAAAGCTTTCTCAGTTGCACTGTGGAAACAATATAATGTTATTGACCTGGATTAACACTGTACCTTTTTCCTAAATTGTGTTTGTTTGTTTCAGACTTTGACTTGATTTTTCATCTTGGATCTTTCTTCACTGTACAATAGGACAGGATGTATAAGCTAGGTAGTCATTCAAAAAGCTGAGGCAGAATCACTCTAAGTTATATGATTTACTCTAAGTGCTCTAGGTTAGATTGGGAGTGAACAGAATACATGCTTGGCCTTTGGTGGGGGAGCACACAGGCTGCCTGCACTGGTGGAGGCTCATAGACAGCGGAAGACTGGGGCTAATGGGGCTTAGCCTCCCCCAAACTGAGCTAACAACAGCAGCTCCAGCACCACCACCACTACAGTGCCGCACCTAGTATCCCTGCTGCACACTCCTCTGCTGCTGCACACACAGCTCCAGCGCATGGCAGACCTGGAACGGCCCTGTGGGAGGGAAAGGCTGGGTCAGGTGGGTGCACTCCACACCAGCTAGTCCCCCCCCCCCAAATAATATTTCCTAGTGCTGCATATGCAAGACCAGCAGGTTGGGGGTGCTCCTGCAGACCTCCCAGCAATCTCCCTGGGCTGCTGGACATTGCTGAAGGCAGCTGAGCACAGCCTAGGGGCTGGGCCGTCCCTGACTGGCTGCCCAGCAAACATGCTTCCCTCCACTGCCACATAATCTGGTCAGCCATAGGCTGCAGGAAGCTAGTAGAGGGAAGCATGCTCACCCTGTAGTCCAATTGTGCTCCAGATCTATGGAGCTGCACCCACTTGCATTGGCCTAGGGGTCCCTGGGCTTTGTCTGGGGGTGGGTGCCTGGACGTCTTTCCCAGACAGGACAGAAGCAGGAGGGGGAGAGCAGGGCTCATGAGATGCCAGGGGGGAGGTGGTGCCATGGCATACCCCACATTCCTGGCTTGGGTCATTCCTGGTTCCATCCAAGCCGCAGGACCCATACGCTGAAGCAACTCAGGAAAGGGCTTGGAGGATTTCCACTGATACCCCACCTCAGAGCCAGCACCAAGTTTCCAGCTGAAGCCCCTTCCCCAGCAGCTGAAGTGCTCCAGTCCCTGAGGAGGGCAAGGGGGATAGCCACTGACTTGCGACTGCAATGCCTGGCAATTCTAGTGCCAAGACTGAGGAGACAGCAGGTTCCTGTTCAACAATGCATGGAACAGGGCTTGCAGCTGGCCCTCTCCCACCTCTCTGAAGAGTGATGTCACAGACCACTGAGAAGGGAGGGGTTGAGAGCAGATGTCAGAGACAAAGGTGGATCCACAGCTGTCCCAGCCACATGAGTTCAGAGGGCAGAGCTGGGCTGCAGTGCCAAGAGCCAGCAGAAGACCCCAGAAAAGGCTCTTGCACATGCACACTCACGTACACTCCCTGCATGCTCCTCAGATCAGGGTATTGGCTTGGGACTCTCCAGGCAGCCGCAAGCACTGCAGAGAGCTGGGGACCCCTGATGTTTGCCACAGACTCTCCAGGAGCAGGGCAGGAGGGGGCAAGCAGATGCTCAGTTTGCCTGACCCCAGTCAGGGTTTTGTCCTTTGTTCCATTGATTTGCACCATCACCACTTCTGAGGTCAGGGGAGGAGAGCTGGTGAGCCTGGTGATAAGACCATGCTAGAAACGGACCCATCTGAGCTGTGCCAGCTTAGCCAACAGCAGCCGGTGCTCAAGCAGCAGGCACGGCTGGGGCTCGGGTAGGGGCTCATTTGTCTCCCCAGACTGTGGCTCCTCTTCCCACACTGGAATTGCCTGCTTCCCCCCACCCACCTCAGTGAACAGAACGCCACAGCTTCATGGGAAGGGGCTTCAGCTGAGAACTCAACGCTGGCTCCCAGGTGGGTGGAGAAATCCTCTGAGTCCTTCTCAGAGCCACTCCAGTGCATGGGTCCTGGGACTTGGATGGAACTGGGACAGAGGAGGGACACTGCCCTGCCAACCCAGGCACCACCACTCCACCCCAGCAGGGAGTCTTGCTCATCCTTCTCCACCTCTGTCCTGCCTGGGACTGACAGCTGACTGGAGGCAGGACGTGAGGCTGAAGACAGAGGTTTGCTGACTTGGCTCTGTGACAGCCTGGGGGTAGGGCTTGCTGGGCACTTGCCTGGAGCAGCCAAGCATGGGCCAAATTCCAGTGCGCCTCCCTGCAAGGGAGGGCTAGCGGAGACCTGCACAAGAACCTGGGATGCCAGGAGAGCAACCTAACTTGATTCAATAGGGGATTTGGTACAGAAGTTCGCTGCACTGGACTAACCTAATTCACATACATCTGAGTGCATATTGTTCCAATACTTTCTTAGACCAAGTTCTGTCATTTTTTTGTCCAGGCTATGTGCTCTGAACTTCTGTACTGTGATGGGTTTGGTTCAGTTTCCAAGTGCTTATTCAAGTTATGTGTAGCACCTGTACCTAGCTTTAGTGTCAGGTATTCCTAGCACCAGAGCATCTCAGCACTATGCACTATGCCAATATCATAGGAAGTGGCAAATTCATTGGAAGATACTGCCACAGTATGAAAACAAAACTAGAAGAAAGTTTTTGGGGGCAGATAAGCAAACGATCTATAGTGAGCCAAAATAGGCTCACTAAAAACACTTTGTTTTTAACAGTCTACAAAGTCTCTATAAAGAAATGAGTAGACCTTGGACTAAAATGACAGAATTAATGTTGAAGTTAGGGATAGATCTAATGCAGAGAATAAGAAATTATATATGAATCAGGACTTCTCAATAGCATGAATGCCTATGTTCAGGTTCCAACATCTGTAATTAGATTAGTCATATCATGACAGCTGACAACATGACAGCTGTTTTGATATTTACAGTAATAATATCAATTGAGACCCATAAGCTCCTAAGCTTCTGTCTCAGCTGGAGAGAATGGGCATCAATTACCATCAGAATAGTGACAAATTCACTGTATTTTAAAGATTGAATAACATATTCTAAGTAAAAACATGGGAGAAAGGATACCTATCAGTTTCATTTCAACATCCAGAAAGGTATTAGAACACTTTATTAATCAATTTGTAAGCCCCTGAAGGAAAAGTTGATAACTCATAAAAATCAATACCTCATAAAAATTGCCGAGAACAAGTTATGCTAGATCAATCAATTACATTAATTTCTTTGACAGAGTAATTGGCCTACTGGATAAGGAAGATGCTACAGAAAAGATAGATTTTTTTTAATAAATGTCTCATGTGACATTCTCATGAGCAAATTAGGGAAACATGATCTAGACAAAAACAGTATGTAGTAACTGAGGGGACATATGCAATCCTGCAGGGGACTGACCCGAGTCCAGTGCTGGTCAATATTTTCATTAATGATCCGGATAATAAAGAGCATGCTTATAAAATGTGTACATGAAGCCAAGCAGAAGAGGTTGCAAGTTCGTTAGAGAATAAGACTAGAATTCAATACACTCTCAGTGCATTAGAAAAATGGTCTGAAATCAATAAGATGGATTTAAAAAAATGAGAAATGCAAAGTTCTAGAGATAAGAAAGAGAAATCAAAGGACAAATACAAAATGAGGAGTAACTGGCTAAGCAGTGGTACTGCATAAAGGCACTGTGAGTAACAGTGGAAGACAAACTGAATTTGAGACAACTAAATGATGCTGTAGTAAGAAAGGCAAATCTAATTATAAGATGCAGAAGCTTAAGTATTGTATCTATGAGTACATTCAGACATTACATTTAGATTGACCTAACTACACCTGGGTCTAAGTGCCAATCTATGCAGATGTTTGGGGAGGGTAAAAAGGACAAAATGTGGCTGGCCCAATATAACAGGGCTGCGGATGCCCATCTGCTCACCCCAGCCCTGGAGCTACACTTTCCTACTCCCTGATCCTAACCAGGCTAATTTTAGCCTCTCAACCCTCCAGCCTCAAATGGACAACCCTGCACCCCTGAACTCACTAGATCTGGTGGACCCCCTCCACAGAACTGCCAGCCCACCAGATCCTGCCAAGCTCCATGGACCCTTCCAACCCTCATGGACCTGCTAGCCCTGTCCTTGAACCCACCTGCCCCTTCCCCCCCAACCCAAGTTACTTACACCAGGTTTCCAGTGTGGCTTTTGACATCAGCAAATTGCGCATAAGCTACGCCCAATCTATGATCACATGACTTAAAATAAGTTGTGTGATTGTAAATTGGTGCAGAAAACATCTGTGCATACCCTATGGTAATTATTTTATTCAACTCAACATTGGTGAGAGCAACAAGAAGTATAATAGATTTTGAAAACCTGTGAGGAGAAGTGAATAGAAATGGGTATGTTTAGTTTTGAGGAAAAAAAGATTCTGGGCAGTGACATGATAACAGTCCGTCAGTATGTAAAAGGTGGTTGAAAAGAGGACAACAATCACTTGTTCTTTAAGGCATAGAGGATAGGACAAAAAGACACAATATTAATTTTCAGCTAGAGAGATTTAGATTAGATTTCTGTTACTACAGGAATCGATAAGCATCAGGAGAGGTTACTATAATCATTTTAGCTGGCATTTACCAAGCATCTCCGAGTATCTCAAAATGTTATTTTTATTATTTATTGGTATTAGCATAGTACACAGGAACCCTAGTCATGCACCAGGGCCCTATTGCCCTCATCACTACAAACCTGAAACAAAAAATGGCATATGTCTCAGAGAGCTTCAGTCTAAGATGGATGGAACAGATGGAGCCAGACAAACATGAAAGCATGATAAAACAAGGTTATAATAGTAGTCAGTAGGGTAGGCAGCAGTCATAAAACCTCAGTAGTCTGACTACTGTCAAGATTTTTTTTATCGGTATCATGGTAAAGAAGGTAGCATAAAGTGAGGACACCCGAGTAGATTCATAAAGGGAGCTCTGCTTAAGAGTAAGAACAGCATGGGAGAAAACAAAGCTGCAAGGCTATGATTATCTTATTATCTCCCTCCTCCTCCTCCTTTCCCATCCCTATTCTCTTACCCTACTCACCTGCAATATATGTTAGGTATTATTCACTCTATTTTATGGATAGAGAACCTAAGGCCTAATACAGACATCCAGTTTTGTACAAAAGTACAGATTTTCAGGCTTTTCCTCTTAGAGTAAAAATGGCCATTCCAGAAGAAAAATAACCTGGGAACAACCTGGAGGACAGTATTGTGTTCTGTGTTGTGGCTTCTCACAGAAGAGAACATTCCTCCAGCATCCTGCCTCTCCCCCCAGAGGAAGTGTGTCACCCACTGGACTCTGCTGCTCCAGCAGGGAGCAGAAAACACCTGCTCTACAATCCCCACATTGTACTGTAGGGAAGCACGGGGTGATCATTGGCAATCTGGGCCATCAGCCAATCAGGGCTGTCCCATGCACAGCTTGCATCTGTTGAGACAGACTAAGGGAATATGCAGAGTATACTGAGAGGCGTACACAGGTCCTCCTCTCCAAATGCTGGCCCCCACTCCACAGCACTGCAAGCTGTCCACTCTTCAGGGCCTCAAAATATGAATGTCTCTACATGCAGCTCTGGGTAAATTCCTCTACTAGGAGAAGTTACCTTCCCCCGCCCCACCCCACAGACCCCTATCTTGCACCTATTGTCTTCTACCCCTCTGATCCTCACTGCTACACATTTGCATTTTGGTTACTATTGTACCCAGGAGAGCACACAATTCCACAGCAGACTCCCTGTATGCCTGAAGAAGGATGTTTGTGGGCAAAAGTTTGCAAAGAATATTTTTTCCAAATATTTACTTGGTCTAATAAAAGATATCATATCTACCTTAAAGAACCTTTGAGTATGGGGCCACTGCTCAACAACTCAGAAAGCTGGTTACCGGCACTCAGGAGAAAACTGAACTCCTGAATGACTACTTTGCTTCGGTATTTCACAAGACCAAGGGGAAAATCATGCCAGACAGGGTACATAATGGGCATGGTAGGAATGACCACCTTCCTACTACTGCTGTAGAATCGGTGCATGATCAGTTTAAAAAAATAGACATATATCAGTCAGCAGGACCGGATGAACTTTATCTGAGAGTGCTGAAGGAGCAGGCCAAAGTCATCATGGAACCCTTGGGGAAACCCTTCCAAAACTTATGGTGCTCCGGAGAGGTCCTTGAGAACTGGAAGAGAGACAATGTTGTGCCCATCTTCAGGAAGGAGAGCAGAGAGGGCCTGGGTAATTATAGGCCAATTACCCAAACTTCTATCCCAGGGAAAATCCTGGAAAAAATTATTAAGGAATCTATGTGTGATAAGCTTGCAAAAGGTAGGATTCTGAATGACAGCCAGCATAGCTTTGTCATGGGCAGGTCTTATCTTACCAATCTCATATCCTTCTACAACCAGATAACTCGCCACCTGGATAAGAGAGAAGAGGTTGACACTGTATACCCTGATTTCCAAAAGGACTTTGATCTGGTAACCCATGATGTTCTTGTGAGAAAATTGGAGGATTGAGGGTTTAGCTATGTGACAGTTAGGTGGGTAGGAAGCTGGCTGTGGGGAAGGACCCAGAGAGTCATAATGAATGGATCTGTATCATTCTGGTGAGAAGCGGCCAGTGGTGTTCCTCAGGGGTCAGTGCTTGGTTCACCTCTTTTCAACGTATTTAACAATGATTTGGATGTGGCAGTGAAGAACTCACTGGCCAGGTTTAATGATGAAACCAAGGTTATGAGGAAGCATGGTCACACTTGAAGATACGCTACAGATACAGGTGGAACTAGACAGGCTAGTAAGTTGGGCAGATCAAAACCAGATGAAGTTCAACATCGAGAAATGTAAAGTGCTCCACCTGGGGATGAACAATCCTCAATGTGATTACTGGCCTGGCAGAGCCAAACTGACCAGCACCATGAATGAAAGAGACCCAGGGGTAATAACTGAACACAGTATGAATATGAGCTGTCAGTGTGATCTTATAGCCAGTAGGGCAAATAATACTCTGGCATGCATCAATTGATGTATCTTAAGCAAAACCAAGGAAGTGATTCACCTCCTTTACTCAGCATTGGTAAGACCACAGCTGGAGTACTGCATCCAGTTCTGGGCACCAGATGTTAACAAGGACATGGTAAAGCTTGAGAAAGTCCAGAGATGAGCCACCCATATAATTAGAGACTTGCACAGCAAGCTGTATGAAGAAAGACTAAGGCACTTGGGACTCTTTAGCCTAAAAAAGAGAAGGCTGAGAGCGGACTTGGTAGCAGCTTACCACTACATCAGGAGAGTACATTAAGAGCTTGGCGAACAAATGTTCACCAGGGCACCCTTGGGGAAAACCATGAGTAATGGCCACAAACTCCTGGAAGATTGTTTCAGGTTCAACGTTAGGAAAAACTTCTTCACAGTTAGGGTGTCCAGACTGTGAAATATCAGAGGTGGTGCAATTGCCTACCCTGGAAATCTTCAAGAGGAGACTGGATGGTCACCTTGCTGGAGTCACCTGACTTCTGTCTAGTGCAGGGGGTGGACCCAATGATCTTCAAAGATCCCTTCCAGCCTTACAATGCATGAATCTATGGATCTAAACCTTGTCTACCAGGAAAACAAACCTGGAAGAATTCTCCCAGATTATTTGAATGTGGGTAGACAGTATAAGCCACAGAGAAGTCAGAAGACTTGTGCAAATCTATACAAGCCAGTGGAAAAATAAAGAACAGAACACCAGTATCCTCATTCTTAGTCCACTGATGGAATAAGTGTTATTTGCACTTTCTATCTACTGTATTTACTTGAATCCAAGATGAGGGGTTTTTCCCCCATTTAACATGGGGGAAAAGGCTCTCATCTTGGATTAAACTATGAGGCACTAGAAAGGTGGGGATGGGCAGGAAGCTGCTGAGGCTTCAGCTCCAGCTTCAGCTCTGGCTGCTGCCAGCCCCCCCGCAACCTCTGTTCTCCTGCCTCTCCCTCCTGCAGCTTTTCCCCTATCACCTGTCTGCCTCCCTGTAGCCTCCATCCCCCACACCCTGCTCCATCTTTCCCCACATCCCCTTTTCTATATCCTCTGCCACCTGTCTGTCCCACACCCCTCTACCTTTGCTCCACTAGGGTCGGAGCTGCTATGCCATCACTACCAGGCCAGGCTGGGCCTATGTTCTATGCCCTAGGTTGCAGTGGGGTTAGAGCCTGCCAGAACAGAGCAAAGGTAAGTGACTACAGGGCTCTGGGTGCAAGCATAAATGGGACAGGGGCTCAGGTTGTGCTCTCCTCAATCCTGGCCAAGGGGAAGGGCCCAGGGAGCAGCAGATACCTCCTGCAGATCAATGCATGGTTCCACAGAAATGGTCACAAGTAAAAAGATTGCTAGGGAGAGATGGAATCCACCTGACAAAGAGAGGGAAGAGCATCTTTACAGACAGTCTCACTAATCTAGTGAGGAGGGCTTTAAACTAGGTTCACCAGGGGATGGAGACCAAAGCCCTGATGTAAATGGGGAAGCGAGTGACCTGGAGGAAGCGCAAGCAGGAGGGGGCAACAATGGTGGTGTTCTAATTCTTCCTGAGAAAGAAGGACAATTGGCTAGTTACCTCTGCTATCTATACATGAATGCACAGAGCCCGAGAAACAACCAGGAAGAATTAGGAGTCCTTGTACAGTTATGGAACTATGACATGATTAGAATAACAAGAGACTTGGTGGGATAGCTCTAGAGGCAGATTAAGTTGTACTGGGGTCCTAGGAAAACACAGAATTGGAGGCCCCTTTCCCCCACGGGCACTGGCTGCAGGAGCAGGGGAGGCTGTGAGAACCCTTCCAGGCTGGGGATTGTGGGGGGCACATGCCCACCTCTTTTCCCTACTACCTGCCACCTCTCCCCCACTATGAACAAACATACACACACATAGGAATGCACACAGACAAGCATGCACTCTACTCTCACCCACTCTCTGCACATGGACACAGACACAAACATACTCTTCCTGCCATGAACACATATATAATCACACACATGCACAGAGTACACACACACAGAGAAACAGATGCATACAGATGCAGATGTTCACACACAGATGCATACAGATGTACACAGATGCATGCATACACGCACACGTGTGCACACACACACAGATGCGTGCACACACACAGATGCATCCACACCCACACAGATGTGCACACAGACACACACACACCCCCATTCACATGCATGCATACAGACAGGTGTACACACAGACACACATGCATACAGACACACAAGCACAGACATGCATATGCACAAGCACAGACATGCACATACAGAGACAGAGAGAGACACACACCCAGCCACACACGTCCTGCTCACAGGACCTCTTCCCTCCCCATTCTCAATCACTCTGAGATTGTGTATGTGGGCTTAGTTACAGGACACTGTCCCACTTTGGGCAAACTGCTCTTGCTCAGCTCCTCCCAACTCCTAGAGTGCTAGGGGAAATAGGTCACAGATGGTGGAGTGGAGACACTGTGGACAGCAACCAGAGCATCTCCTTGGAGGACCAAGCTTCTGTTTATTCTGGTGCATACTGTTGTAGCGTGTGCCATGGCACTTTATTTTCCAGGATTTTTTAAAAATGGTTTTTGCTATCTGGAAATCCTAATATCAAACTTGGCTGCCATGCTGCAGATTTGCAGAATGGGGAACATTTTAACATTCCACATGTGTTGTTTGTGGTGCTGCAAAGAGAACAGTGAAACCACAAACTGCATGTGCCTGCATGTGGGGATGTGGCCATGAGCTTCCACAAGGAGAAGTACAAAGTTCTGCACTTAGAACAGAAGAATATCATACACTGGTAAAGGCTGGGAACCAACTGGTAAAGTATCAGCTCTGCAGAAAAGGACTTGGGGATTACAATAGACAAGATGCTAAAAATGAGCCAACAGAGTACCCTTGTGAAGAAGGCTAACGGCATACTGGGTTGCATTGGTAGGAGCATTGCCAGCAGATCGAGGGAAGTAATTATTCCCCTCTACTCAGCACTGGTGAGGCCATTTTTGGAGCACTGTGTCCTGTTTTGGTCCCCTGACTACAGAAAGGATGTGGAGAGAGTTCAACAGAAGGCAACAAAAATGGTTAGAGGGCTGGGGCACATGACTTCTGAGAAGAGGCTGAGGGAACTGGGCTTATTTAATCTGGAGAAGAGAAGGCTGAGGGAAAATTTAATAGCAGCCTTCAGCTACCTGATGGTAGTTCCAAAGAGGATAGAGCTGGACTGTTCTCAATGGTGGTAGATGACAGAACAAGGACAGTGGTCTCAAGGTGTAGCAAGGAAAGTCTAGGTTACATATAAAGAAAAACTCTCTCACTGGGAAGGTAGTAAAGCACTGAAACAGGTTACCCAGAGAGGCTGTGGAATCTCCATCTGTGGATGTTTTTAAGACCCATCTAAAAAAGCCTTAGTTGGAATGATCTAGTTGGGGATGGTCCTGCTTTGAGCAAGGTTTGGACTAGAAGGCCTCCTGAAGTGCCTTTCAAACCTAATTTTCTATGATTCTAATGGTAAGCAACTGGGGGGGGATGTGAGACACAGACTGTGGGTGGAAGGGAGAATGGGGGCTTGAGACTGGGGACAGCAGGCAGGGGAGCAGAGGTGATAAGGGAGCAGTCACAGGAGACAAGGTGAGTGAGGAAGGGGACAGGGGTCAAGATGTTTACGCTTCCCAACTGCCTGCCCCTGCCTCCCCATTGCCTTCCCTACCACCTGTTCCCCCACTACCTACCCTACTGCTTTCCCCCCCATCTTCCTCTCCCACTGCCTGCTTCCCTACCACTGCTTTCTCCCCTTCAGCAGAGGGAACAAATTTAAGGTAACCTTCCAATAATTAAATTCTAAACATGGAAAATAATAACAAACTTATACATTTTCCATGTATAGAATCTAATTATTGGGCAGTTATTTTAAATTCAGGGTCATCTTGGATTTGGATAAATATGTTATATAGATAAATAAAAAAGGCAACTGGCTATGCTGCCTGTCTCACCGAATGTCTTTACCAGAACTCTTGTACGGTTACAATAGAATCCTTACACTGTCTATCCTGTAGTCTAAACTTTATCTAAGATCAGATGTTTCCAGTTACCCAGCATATATGATTGCCCAATGAATATTAATGACTTCGTCTCAACATCTCATTGACGTTCAACATCTCATTGATGTAGCAAAGGATTATAATTTCCATTCTGAGATAGGGAAGTAAGACACGAAAATACTTAAGGTCCTATGATGTACTTGCTAAAGGCATGGGCAGCAATAAATAAAGATCATATTCAACAGTCAAGGAACACAGATAAAGGGAGATGGAGATGATTTATCAGAAGACTTTTTTCATAGCAGTTTGACTAAATTATACTTTATTGTGCGTGACTAAAGCTTATCTTGCTTACATGGATTGTTGTCAGTGTATTAGCATATATATGTAAAACATGTGGGACTGCTAAATTAGAGAATAAACCCAGATTATCTTACCTGTTTACACATCTGTTTATTTATTTAAACTCTTATTTAGTTGCTTTCCTTCCATTGGAATCAATGAGTTTGGCACCTGACCACCTTTGTGAATCTAGGCCTCATGGACTCCAATTCCTACACTCAGTAATGCGTGTTAGGCCCTGATGCTTGTATGTATACTACCAGGGACCAGGGCCAGCCTGTCCTATACTGCGAAACCTGTGGTGACAGGGGGCCCTGCAGCTAAGGGGCTCTTTGCTTCCAGCTACTGGCCACCCCCACCCACTGCAGCTACCAACACTGCCGCCACCAGCTTCTGTGGCTGCTCAGCCCCTCATCCCACCTCCACCCCTACCCACTACCGCCTCCAGCTTCTTCAAGGTAGGGTGACCAAAAATTATTTCTTACAGCCCAAAAAATTGTGGGCTGGCCCTGTATACTACTATACCAGATTTGACAGCAGTTGTTTAAAACTATTTATTTTATACTTTTTACACAATATTTTTGAAGTATGTAGACTGGTTTTGTGCACCAATGGTATTTTAATGTCTTGTGAGAAACTGGTCAGGCAACATTTTTAGTCTTGGTCTAGATTAACAGAAAGTGGTAATCCATCACTCCTCTCAAAATCTGTAGCCAGCCCTTAATATCACTGTATAACTCACAATGATTTATTTAAAAAAATGTACCAAAAGAGACATATGGTGAAGAAGAAAGTAAATGTCTGACAGGTTAATCTATATATGCAAACCACATGGTATAAGAAAAACATATTTTCAGTTCCCTTTTTTATGCAGGTCTAGGGAACTGAAAATGAACCATCTACAATAATCACCTGCATTTTATAACCATGGAGAGTTCAAAGCCAATTATAAAATGTTTGCGTTTACAAAATGAAAATACTACCTTAAAAATAGAGGTTGTATATTCTCATGCATCGTTTACTACAAGTAGCCCTGCATCTCGAGTACAGTATTTTGGTTTTTTTGCAGGAAAAATAATCAGACTGCACAATTTCAAAAATGTAGGTCAATTTACAATATGGCTAACTGCAACTTAAAATTCAAGCATATTCCCAGAGTATACATGGATATATTTGAAAAATATGCCACATCCACATAAAATCTATGCATATAAAAAGGGAGAACAATAAGCAACACTGTTCCAAGTTCACCATGTGTAATACAAAACACATGGAACAAAATATTAATTGCCCAAAGCACTTGGTATTTAATTTAAGAAAATACACAAGTTCATTTAATGAACAGAAGGAACGTGAGAAAGAGAATAGGCGGTTACATAAATTAGTCATGTGACTAATTAGTAGGTTTAACATTAAAAAATATATATGTATATTTTAAGACATAAAAAACTACATATTATTAATGCTATAAGGAATCTCCCCTGGCCATCTGCCTGTTCACCATCAAAACATATTTAGCCTGTTACACTTCCTGAGGAACATAAAAGTGCCGCCTGAGTGGGATTTTCCTTTGCTAACAGTCACTCCTCCCACTCAAAGACTGTGATCAAACTTTGCTCAGAGCATTACACATCACCACTACCCTGCAGTTTATATTAGCATGTTAGCTGCAGAATTAAAATATAATCCCTCCTTACACAATGAGAGGGAAAAAAAAAAGAAGAAAGGGACAGCTGCTCCACACCCTCTACTTTAAATGTCAGTGCCTATATTTCTTTGTAACTGAATACGATCATGCAAATTTATAACTGGACCATCCCAAAATACTACTATGGCATTCTGTTTATATCAGTCCCTTCCCTAGTTTAGAAAGGATGTGCACAGGACCACTGATTCACCCCATTTCAACATGTCACCAAGAAGCCTAAGTGGTGGAGAGAGTCTTGCAGTGTTCTTTGATTCAGAGATTTTCACTCTAGTGTGGAAGAAGAAATCCTGCCCATACAGAAGCTTATTGGAGATTTGCCACTGGCTTCAACAGATCCAGGATTTCAGCCAGGTCTCTGAATGATAACCTAAGAGACTTGCTGCTGCTTATTATAGAGCCATAATATTTTTTTTTAAACTATATTGTACTCTAATATTTGCACGAAGTTGCCATTAATATACTAATTTTATGATGAAAGTACGAAAAAGAAGCTAGACCTCCAGGTTTTTTAGTTAAAGAGAAAAAGAGAGGGATCATAATGAAATTGAGCTTAAGAGATTAATACTCTATAATACCTTTTTAATATTTCTCCAGGACTGTCTCAAACTGTCAGCTATTCCTAAATCAAGAGAAATTATAAATGGGCCTTTTCAGGGCAGAATACTGTAGATGTTTTTTTGTCCACAGTGGTTTCAAATCTTCATTTCTAAGAGCTATATTTCTTGCTCTTGTACAATGGAATCATCTGCCTGTTTTGCTCTGCCATAAAGGTAGATTCCATAAAAAACAAGTTGCATATTCAGGTGATTTTCATAATAGTAATGTTTATGGGGTTTTCTTCTGAATGAGAACAAACCTTTTAAGTGGTTGCTCTCTGTTTTAAAACATACCTTCAAACTAATATTTTGCCACTGCTATAATCTAAATTGTTCATGTACCCTATGTTTGCCTAATGATGATTTTTTCTTCTGGTAACTTAAGACACTTTTACACGTGCTCCAAGGGTTGAGTGTGGCTGGGGTCAGCACTTTAATTAGAGTGGCTCCGAGAGCTGTTCTAATTAAAGCACCGCAGTGTATTGTGTATCAGCATCCTCATGTTTCAAAATGGTGGTGGAGGCGCTTCATAGTTTCATAGTTGGTAGGGTCGGAAGGGACCTGAGGAGATAATCTAGTTTGACCCCCTGCCGTGGCAGGAAAGAGTACTGGGGTCAAACAACCCTGGCCAGATTTTCACCCAGCCTTCTTTTAAAGACCCCCAGGGTTCGAGCCAGCACCACTTCTTTTGGAAGTTGGCTTCAGGTTCTAGTTGCCCTGACTGTGAAACAGCCCTTCCTAATGTTTAGCTTGAAACTACCCTCTGCTAGTGTATGTCCATTGTTTCTTGTAACTCCCGTGAATGCTTGGGGGAACAGGGACTCTCCCAATGCCTGCTGGTCCCCCTTGACTAGTTTGTAGATGGCCACTAGATCCCCTCTCAGCTTTCTCTTTTGGAGGCTGAACAGGTTCAGGTCCCTCGGCCTCTCCTCATAGGGCCTGCCCTGATGACCCCGGATTATGCAGGTGGCCATCCTTTGGACCCTCTCAATGCTGTCCACATCCCTCCTGAAGTGTGGCTCCTAGAACTGGACACAGTACTCCAGCTACGGCCTGACCAGTGTCACATAGAGGGGGAGGACCACCTCTATGAAAGCTTGTTCTTCAAGCTTTATGTCAAGCACCCCCACCACAATTTTTAAGCATGGGGACACTGATGCACAAGATGTGGGAGGTTGCTGGAGCACACCAATTATCATGCTTCAGCAGACTCAATTAACCAAGTCTGCTCTGATTGAGTCTTCTCTGATAAGCTGTAATTACAGCATGTCAGAGTAGCCTCCACACTCATGTACAGGCACCCTTGGGCTTTAAGGGTTTACTCCCTATTGGCCCCATTCCTGTTAAAATGCTCATTTTATAAGACATCTTTGTTTCCAGACATTCAGGAGGTAATTCGAAATCAAACACTTCCTTTTAAATTGCTATATTTCCTCACATACCACATACTCACAAATATAGCTTTCTTTTAAACAGCAAAATGTAGAAAAAAACATTTTTTCTAGAGTCATGGCTCATGAAATTCATGGATGTTTCTTGCCATGTGGAATCCTGACAGTTTAGGTCAGGCATCAGGAACTTAGTGTGACAGAACAGCAACAAGTTTAGGCCCTGGGCTCTTACAAGGGCACTAGCAAGGCTGTTAGTACTTCTTTATATGAATTCCTGTAAATAAAAAAGTGCGGTTTCCATACCACAAGCCTCATCCAGATACTAGGGGTGTGCGAAGCAGGCCGTATTCAATTTGGATTTGGCCCAAATAGGGGACAGTGATTCGATTTGTTGATTCGGATCACTGTCCCCAATTCAATTCCACTGAATCTAAATCTGAAGATTTGATGTGATGCAGCATTTTTCTACATACCTTGAAGTACCAGATGTGGCTTGTGAATGCTGAGATAGTGGGGTGGATGGAGCATCCCATAGAAGCATGGGAGAGCTGGAAATGGACCAGAATTACTCCCACTTCCAGCATTCCACTTCCACTACTTACACCCCAGCATCACAGCAATCATGAGTTGCCTAGTACCTGGAGGTACATAGAATAAAGATTTAAAGCTGTGTCTATGTTCGAATCTCCAAATCTTTCCAAATCTCTCCAGATCAATTCAGAGGATTCCAATTTGATTCAGACAGATTAAAGGGTCTCCTGATTCAATTTGGATTTGGAGATTTGGCCACTGAATCAGGCCAAATCTCTGCCAAATCGAATCACTGACCAAAGCTTCACAGAGCCCTACCAGATACACAGATTCCAGAGCTCATTTGCCATAAGTCTTTATCATCCTACCTATATTTATGCACATGCTTTACTTTTAAACTGCACTCTCTTTTTCCTTAAACACATTTTAATTTAGAGTCGCCACGAGATGATTAGACAGACACAGTCAATCTAAACAATATTTTGTAAGTCAATTACAGTTTTAGAACCAGTAGCTATGTGATTCTAGTGAAAATTAAAACTGATATGAATTTGTAGTAATGCATATTGATTGCTCTCTTGAAGCTCCATAAAACATGAATGCAACTTCAATCATTGTATTGTACTCTAGGATCCAGCATTTCTACAATGAACTGGAGTAATTTCCATTAGTGTGGGGCTATTATCAAAACTCTCAGAAAATCTTACTTTTTTGTTTTTTTATCAAACCCTGTTCATGAAGTGAGTCTTAAAGAATCTCAAATTTAGTTTTATTAAAAAGATGTAACCAAGTTTATCCTAAGAGCTCATAAATCTAAAAGCAAATTGAAAAATATCCAAATAATATTGATATTTTTTTCAAAATCTCATTATTTTAAAAACTATGTATTGATTTTTAGTCTGACTCATGATTTTTGCTCCCTTGAAACTGACAACTTTGTGGATTAAAATGCAAAATCAGATTCCCATTCAGGCTAAGGCTCTTTACATGGTGCTAGAGCAGTGAAGACATCTCACCACAGCTCTGGTGGTGTGAGTTCGAGCCCTGCTCTAGACTTCTGTCAAAGACTGCTCCCAGTTGAGCACTCCCTGCCATTACTACATTTTCCTCTCTCCTTTCAGGTGCAAAAATCAGCTTCTCTGCTTAAAACCCATGTCCCCATTTGGATAAATACTTTCCAAGGGATAGATACATGTGGTATGTAAATAAATACAGTATTAGCCAGATCACTTCTTTGTGTACCATTAGTTAATGAAATCTGGAGACACTAACCCAATGGACTGTTAGGCTCAGTAGGGCATTTGCCTTGACTGTAGCCACTTCACACACCAGCTAAAGGCACTGTACTAGCATAAAGGTATTTCAGATGCCCTGGATCTAGCTAGAAAAGAAAAAACCTTATCTAGAAACTAGGAAGAAAGACAGCCATATGCTGTTTCATGACAACTACACCTTCAATCCTTGGCATAATGTAGCTGGCAGCAGTCATGCAATGTGGGCCATTTTGACCCTTAATACAGCTCTGATTTGGAAAAACACATCCTCTGCCTTATTCTCCACTTCTGCTGGGCTATGAGTTTTGTGCTGTATGTCAAAAAAGTACAGACTGAATATTACTAATTCTGTACATGTTAATATAATTTTATGTGTTGTCAAAGAAAAAAAGTAGCAGTGTCTAGACAGAATGTGTGAAAGATTTTCCAAAGCAAATGCTTTTCTTCAAATAACCGCACATTAGGTCATGGAGAACTGTAAAACATGGTGAAGGACAAGTTACTCTCTGAGACTTTCCCACTCCTTTAGGGGTCAAAAAAATATCACTGGGTGAACCAATTAGTTGTCTGTGATGCTAACCTCCTTCACAAATAATACTACCAAGAATTCAAGTTCTAGTCACAATGCTCTCTCTCATTTTTCAAATTTCCAAGCTCAGTGAGTTATTCACAGGACAGCTCATTTCAACAGCTAAATGATTGGTAAAGTCAGTCTACATTTAGCCTCTAGCATTTTTTGCATGTTTGACCTGCAGAAGTATTCAGAATTGTATTAGAGAGCAGGCAATTCTGCAGTGGCATTCTAATATTGCCTGCAAACCCTCCTTTTCCTCTGTCAATATTAAAAATTAAACAACATTTCAGTCTTAGCACTGCTCAAGCTGTTTCCAGTGAAACATCAAATCATTGGGATCTCTTCTAGTTTTATATTATAAAGCCACTGTTAGTATTTCATTTTGGTCAGGAGGAAATCCACCAATTACCCGCTTCTGTGTTACGGCCATAAGAATTTTTTTTCACAAAGTGCCCATATTTTTCTGTATTCTAGAAAATAGCATAATTCCTTAACTTTCATTTGCAAAATCCTATAAAGACAATACAAAAAAATGTGAAATGTTAATAGCTATTAACATAAAACAAGAATGACACTGTACAGAGAAAAATGAAAATGCAATTTTCTTCTATAAAGTTTCAAGGGATACTCAAAGGAGAATCTGCTTCAGGACTAGAAATCAAAAGAAGAGAAGAACATAAACCATTAATATAATAAGCTTGGTGTTGCTGGCAAATTTACTATCCTCTACAGACATACCAAGTGAGAGTTATTTACATTTTTTTTGTATAATAGAAGAAATGGGAGTAAAAAAAGGATCTGCTGAATAAGATCTTTTGTAACTGCTTCAGTATGAGTGGTAGAGGAGCTTTCAGTAATGAATAGGCAGCTGCACATTTTGAATTAATGCCAGATGGATCTTGCATCACAAAGTAATACTGAAACAACTCACTGTACATTTCAGGTAGAGGCTTCAGTGAAATAAATGAACCCCTACAAATGTAAAATTGCATTCCTAAGTGGTAAGTGTGTATCTGAGAAATGTTATTACATTCAATACACTTATTTTTGTGCATAAATTACTTTGGCTTGGGGTAGGGAGAGATTGACTTTTATTAGTGGACGTTAAGGATTTTCAAAATCCCAGAAAAGATGACAAAGCCATAAGGGAAATACAGAGTGCCCGGGTGAGGGACTAACAATAAAAGGATGGGGGTGAGGTGGGGAACGCACCTAGGTTACATAAAATACAAAGTTAGCCAACTAAGCCCGGGGGTAAGGGGAGTGG
>JAGPOW010002514.1:35147218-35172086 GCA_030014935.1 Caiman crocodilus | reverse complement strand
CAATAAAAGGATGGGGGTGAGGTGGGGAACGCACCTAGGTTACATAAAATACAAAGTTAGCCAACTAAGCCCGGGGGTAAGGGGAGTGGGGAGGGGGAAAGGAGGTGGGAGTTTCGCGACGCTGAGAGAGAAAGAGGATAGAAACACACATACCCATGACAATGGTCCACGATGGTAAAGAAGTAGTCCGAATGATAAAGAGTCTCAGTCTATACACAGTCTATCGCAGGGGTCCTCTTTGGGTGGCGTAGGGTCATCGTCATCGTCATCTGTGGTTGATGAATCCTCTTGAAGCAAAGGTCCGTCTGGTCCATCTACTCACTGATATACATCTACATCTCAACACAGGACTATAATTCCCTGACACTTTCCATTACAAGACACTGTTTTCAGTTGCTTGCAATGTTGCCTGCCTTTAACTATTCAAGTTGGAATTTTCCAACATCTGTGTCTGTCCTAGAATAAATGGGCCTTTTGGTGGGGAAATTTCAACAAAAGGGATCAGCTGTTCTTCAGACCAAGGTTAAAGGAAATTATGTTGCTTTGCTCATATTATAATTCATGGTATAGTAGTATGGTTCTGCAAATGTACCAAGCTTATACAGTAAATGCTGCTGCTGTCCACAGAATCAGTAAGAGGATGGTTTTATAACGAGGAAGCTGGTTGTAACCTAGAGAACTGGATTCCATCCCTGCCTCTGTCACAGAGGCTTATACAATTCCAAGCTTGATCACACCAGGGCTGTGCAACTTCAGAGCAGCGAGGGGCTTCATGTCATGCAGGGCTCCATGGTGCTGCTGGCAATCTCCTACAGTGCCATGGCCTGCTGTTTGTGCCACACTGTGCGGGCCCTCTGGGTTCCCCTCCTTGAGCCACAGGCTCCACAGGCTGCTCCAGGGGCAGAAAGCAAAAACCAAGGAGGGAGGGGGACTCCAGAGACTCTTGACAGCATCAGCATCTGGAGCACTGGGGAAAGTTGCACGCAGACCAGGAGCCTGGCGCCTGCAATTTAACCCCTCATGGACCATGTGCTGGACAGATCTGGCGTACACTAAGCTTTTGAGGTGGCCACTAACTGGGAACCCAACATGCAACATGTGAAGTTGATTAAACAATTCTTTGAACATGTTATTCTCAAAAAATGTTAAGGATTTTAGCTAACGATCCCCTATGTATCTCAAGGTGGATGCAGTAAATAAAGGTGACCAAACACCAGCAAACTGTGCTCACTGCATGGGGAAACAGCAGGTGCAGCCCAATTAGCTGCGCGAAGCATGCATGCAGCAAAATCCCCGGCTCATGCAGCCTGAAAAGCGCGCGAATGAAAGACCCGATCTAATTGGCCGTTGGGGCAGTATAAAAGCAAAGCCCGGGAAAAGGGAAGATGGGACCTACATGACAACGGAGAGGCCTGACCACCTTCACTAAGGTCCTGCATCCACGGTTCCCTTTCCTCCCAGATGCCCCCATCAGATAGGTTGCATCGGATAAGTGTTAAAGAGCTCTTGAGTTCCCTACGGTTTGAGGTTTTTTCCGGTTGTGGAGATTGTTGTAAAGGGAACTGCCGGTGCGGATGTGCATAGGAGGCATTTAAGTGCTTTGCGGTGGATTTTACGGAGTGTCTACGGTGTGTTCTGGTTGTAAGTAAAGCATTTATTTTTTATTCTGTCTTTGGATTTTTTGGACAGGAAAAGAGTAACAAGGTGAAACGTTCCAGAACCCTTTTGTCCCCGGCCTGTTCAAATTAAAGGGTTAACCCCCCCCCCCAATTCCTCCTCACTGTGGACACACAAATTTATCAGATACTTCTGACAATTTTGGCTTTAATCTTTTTGTGATTTATTTTCCCATTTGTAAACTGGAAATAACAACATCACATATTTTGGCAGGACTATGGTAAGATACATTTATTAATGTTTGCAAAGCATTAAGATACTGTTATGATGAATGCTATAGAAGGTGAGGTAAAAACAATTATTAAACAACTACTTATGTAGTAGGTGATCATGAAGTTAAAAGTTCTATAAATCATGCATGCAGAGAGGTCAAACATGATCAACAATAATTCTAACGTTTCTGAGTGTTTGACTTTGCAACCATAATAATTTTAATGTAGTTCTTTGTAGTTTGAATAATGCGTCATATAGCTTTCAATTCAGACACTATTTATGCCACAAAACAAGGTTGTATACCATGCTAAATATATTCTGACAGCTGAATGCAAAATCCTAGCTTTGACAGTCTGCATTGTTCCTAATGGGAAGAAAAGGGGATGCTTGTAGAATGTATCCTGAGTCTTACTTGATCTGTTCATACCAATCCACTAGCCTGTGTTTAGCTACTTTAAATACCTCATTGGTCATCACCTCTAAATATGTCCTAGGTCTCTAAATACCTGAGATTTAAGAAGCAAAGGCTTGATCTTATTATTCAAAATTATTTTAAAATATTTAAAAAAGGACTATTTTAGCTCTGAGTCAGAAAAGTGAAATCATATCCCTTCAGATATAGGCGCATACAATCAGGATAGACAGCTGTTCATCTAGGCACTGCCTTTAATAGCCACGTATACATGGTCTCTTGGCTTTCCACCTGCATTCCCATCTGTCTGAATGGAAGTGAGCCCAACCACAAAACAGTCCAACCTTTTCACTAGCATGTAATTGACAAAACAGAATAATTTCAGTTGGGCAAATACCATTTCCCCTGCAAGTAACGGTATTTCCCCTTGTACAACGGTATCAAAATACCAACATGCAGTCCTGTTACACTTTTTCAAGTGCTGTTTCCCTACCAACGTCAGAATACAGATAGACAAAGGTCAGAGAAATCTAAGGCATCCAGATATTTTTAAGAGTTGTTTTCTTAGCAACTTCTCAATCATCATACCCATAAAAGGAAATAAGCTGACAATTGACTGGGCTGTCAGTATCAAGGGCTGATTTCTTGTTAATGAACCATACAATTGCTTCCTTATAAACAATCATGACAATACCCTCTGTTGGAAAGGTACTGACAATCTCCACCAACAATATACTCTTTACTTTCCTCCAATTTTCACAAATCCAGATCTTAGTTAGGAGCAGTTAAAACAGAGAAGATTCCATATTTACTCCTTTAATGTACCACAGCAGAGATGTAGATGGCTGGATCTGATTTTGAGTATTTTTATCTGAAAATTCAGAGAGGACACTGAAAAGTACTGAACTCAGTACAGTTCTATGCCAGACTCTATCACTGATCTGCAATGTGAATGTAGGAAGTCCTTTCTTCTTTATGTACATCTCTCACCGTTCACCCACTTTTCCATTTAGACCAAGTCCTTATACACCTCTTATCACTACTAATACATAACAAATAACATAACTTGACAATAGGAAGACTGTGAATCAAAGAGTGAGAGAAAGAGCCCTTTTGGGGGCTTTCTATATATCCATCTATACAGGTGTACTGACAAGTGATTACCCGCCTGAAATGGTAAAGATCACTACATGTAAAATGTCTTCATAGTTTTGCAAGCCTCCCCCTTAGAATACGACATTCACCTGCTTAAGAAAAGAACAAAAATGAATATACTTAGCATTATTTGACAGAAACCTTGGACCTATGATTAATGACCTCCAGCCTCTACTGAAGAACAATGACCATCTCAGGTTAGTCTCTGAAGCAAGCCTGTGCTGGCTTATAAGCAGTCCCACAACTTCAAACAACATCTCTTTAGCAACAGACTGCCTAACTGCAAATCTCAGCAAACCACCAGGCCTTGTTATAGACTGAGATACCAGCTGTGCGCCCCCATCAACACAGATCACATCATCACTGGACCAAGCCACATGAAATATAAGCATCCAAGGTTCATTCACCAGCTCTTCTATAATATAAGTACTGTCACCTGCTTATATTGTCCCACTGCTGTGTATATTGGATATGTAGGGCAACCCTGACATAAAGAATGAATGAATGCTGATCTGACTTCAGTTCTCAAAAGACATTCAAGTCTGTGGCAGAACATTAAGCTCTTTGGTTTTATTACTGACCTCAGAGTAGCTGCCCTTAAATAAAAAGAAAAACTTTGAAAAACAATCTGAATGTGAAATTGTGAAATAAGAAATCATGCATTGATTGCACTCTGCTTAACATAGTCTCAGCAGAGACCTATGGGTCCTTATCCCATTACCTGGATTAGCTTTTAATTCCAGTTACTTATTCCTATGTTTTATGGCTTAATTGACTTGTTTATCCCTATTGAGCTTTTCAGCACAGCTTTTGCCTCTCTTAGAAGTGTCCTTTCCCATGTCCTTTCCTCAGTACTTATATTACTGTATTATTATTACAGTATTTATAATTATATAAATTATATAATTTCCTCAGTATTTATAGAATTTATGTAATCCTTTCTATTTAAAACTCTTTCTTTCTATAAATCCATTCATGGTACCTGAAGAAGGAAGCCCTCACTTTGGAGAGTGAAGAAAGCTTTTCTGAACCAGATTTAATTTGCTTTATTTCTGATTTAATTCAGTTTAGTTCTCCCTAAATTGAAACAGTGAGTTTTTAAAAACACCGCTTCAATTTGGGGAGAATTAAACCAAAATAAACCTCCATGGCATGTACACAAGGGTGGGGGCCCAATCCTTACTTGCCTTTTCAGTGTGGGGTTTAGCGGGGGGCAAGCTGCTGGGAGGGCAGGCAATCTCTGAGCTGCACAGGAGTCACCCAGGTGGCACCCATCCACTGGCACCCAGCCCAAGCGGTCCCAAGGGGCACTGCAGCCATGAAGGGAAGCACTGGACGCCCCGCAGCCACTGAGGGAAGCACCAGGCCCCAGCACAGCTCAGAAAGGCAGGCAGGTTCCAGAAAGAAGAGAAAAAAATAAATCAGGCTCACTGTTTTTTTTTTTTCCCCTTCAGTGGAGTCTGCCTGCATGGGCTGTCACCGGGTCCCAGAGCACCTGAGCTGTGCAGGGCCCACCAAGCCCCAAGCTCACTGGCTTCCTGCACCCTGTGCACTGTTGTACTTTGTTAGGTAGCAAGCTAAAACACCTTGGAGGCACTTTATCTTGCTACATACCAAAGTAATTTGAAGTGGAATATGCAGCTGAGCATGCAAACAGCAAAGCCACTAAAATGGAATACATCACCAAACATGCAAGCAGCAATGCCATTAAAGCAGTACAAAAGAGCATTTAGGCTGCTTTAAAGGCCAATTTTTGCCATGTACAAAGGCCCCTATACAACCCAGATTATTAAACTTCACTTAATTATATTGTGAAATACATTATATCTTTTACAAAGATATAATTTAAAAAAATTTCCTTTATGTTCTAGTAAAAAGGAGGAGATCCAGGATCCCATTTCCACATGGAGTTTTTATTTGGTTTTCTTATTTTCCTTACAAAATAGCAAGCTCAAAGAAAAGAGATTTTGGGGCTTCCCTGATTTAGTTGGGGACAAAAGAGAGGGGAGAGACCCTTGTTTACTTCCACTGTAAAAGGGGAACATTCAGAAATCTTGAAAAGCATGTTTAAGGGTAGAAAAATAAGTGTGTAAAACAATTTTCTATCCAGCTTTATTTATAACAAATGTTTAACAATGGTGAACTGCCCAAAGGCAAAAGTTAGGCTTTCAAGCCATTGACTGACATTGAGTAAGACTGAAACTGGAAAGTCTCAGGAAGCAGTGGCAGAGAATTTCAAAGTAGACATTTTTCTTCAGTGAATATTGATGCATGTAAAGTAAAGGTTAAATAAAAAGGCAAAGACAAGGGCTCTACTAGCACATTCAACCAAGTGCTGCAGTGGGAGCAATGTAGAATTGTATCACTCCTCCGGCAGCTTGGCTACACTATGGTGAAGGATGAGAATGGGTCCGTGGCTCCACCTTCTGACTTCTCTCTTTGGGAATTTAGCATCTCTAGAAAGAAAGATTCAGAGACATACCCAGACAGCAACTATGGTAAGTCTTTCTGAGGGCCAGCAGAGAGAATTTTTTTGGCTTCATATCACACCCTCACACACAGTATCAGGCCAGGTATAATGAAACCCTTAGGGCATGTGTAGATGAAACGGGGGTCCTAAATTGAAGTGGTGGGTTTTTAAACACATCATTTCAATTTAAGGTGAAGTACACCCCTGTGTCACGCACACACCCCGCACTTATCTGCCTCTCTGGCTGGGAGGGGAGGGCAAGCTGCCAGTGGGCAGAACAGTCCCTGGGCTGCAGAGGGGATGCTGCTTCCCTCCATGGCAGCAGCCCCTTCCCACCCCCCCGGCAGTCCTGGGGGGCACTGCAGTCATGGAGGAAAGCACTGAGCCCCTACACAGCTCAGGCAGGCTCAGGGGGTGGGAAAATCAGACTCATGGCTTTTCTTGGGTGGAGCCTGCCTTCTCAGGCTGCTGCCAGGTTGCCTGCAGGGCTTCCTGCAGAGTTGTGGAGCTGCATGTCGTGCTTCTCTCCACAGCTGTAGGGGCAGCAAACTAAAACTTTTAGTTTGTGGCACCCAAGTCATTTAAGGCACGTTATGCTGCCAAATTTCCTACAGTAGCTGGAATGAATGTGCAATATACTGCTGAGGCGTGAAAACACCAACACCATTAAAGCGATGCAAAAGCATTTGGCTCGCTTTAAATTGTCATGCACACATGCCCCTTGCTTCATCTGCACATGGCCTTAGATACTAACCTAAAACTCATTTGGATTGTGAGATACTTAGAAGAGCATTTATTATTAACTGACTATACAGTTATGTTCCAAAGATCTGTCATTGGTTTTTGTTCACTAATAGCCATGGTAAGTATTCATAATGCTCTCATAAATCGAGAAGCATTCAGAAAACTCAATATGAAGTAGCAGAAGCACTATTTGAAGAATCAGGAATAGCCAAAATCACTTAACTGATTATTTCACAAATTTCTGAGATACTTCCTTACAATCCTCTGATACAGCTTTTCATTCCTGTCATTAGCAACCAAAGAATTCTTCACTTAAGAGGTTACATATTTATCTGATCCAGAAAATAAAAAGGAATCTGTCATTAAACCCATTTTTCTTTGGAAATAATTTCCTTTTGAGAAAGTCCATCTAATGTAGCAAAATATGAATTGTTTGGGCGTGTCTACATGAGGCACTACATCACCATAGCGACAACTTGTGGTAACACAGCTCGTTGCTATGGTGATGTCATATCAGTGGGCACTAACCATGACACTGCTGCTACTGTGAAGTACCAATGAGCTATTGCGCAGTAGGGCTGGAAATGACCCATGCACTACCAGGACTGCACAGTACCAGCAGATACTGGACAGTCATTTAGTTTTTGCTAAAGTTACTTATACTTAATGTAGCAAGTACTAAATGACTGCCCAGTACCAAATGTTCAGTAGGCTGAATGTGTAGATGTGCCCAGTGTGTCTATATTACCTTCCCTCCATTGTTTTGTTAGGATTAACATGCCACATTTTAGTCTTCTCTCATAAAAGAGACTCTCCTTTCCTCAGATCATCCTAGTCGCACTTCTATGCATTTGTTATAATTTCAATTTCCATCCTATTAGTCAAAATGTAACCTATTATATTTACTCATACACCACCTACAACTTTCTCCCAAAACTGTGGTGTCTCTCTCAAGTGGGAAACTGATTTTTCTTGGCTGGAAAAGAAGCAAGCCTGGAGACACCATGCTGCCATATAACTGCCAAAATAGCTGCTGCTCTATGAGACTTGTAGTGTGGAAACATTTTATTTATGGGAACATATACAGAACTACTTACAGTAAAGAATTACAGTTGTCACTGCTTTTGCAAGGGTCTGGGGCCTAACCTTGTGTGACACAGAGCAAGTCCTCCTGAGCACATACAGTGTCAAGAAAGAGTGGCATCCTGGGAAACAGTCTGAGGAATTGCCTGGTATAGGCATGTTTACCTATCCTATAACCCCCACGTAAACTATGCATCTTGTTTTTGGAAGACTGAATATAGGAAAAAAAAATTCTAGAGTGATGACTGACCATCCGACAGTACTCCTGGGCGCACGAGTGTCCAGGAAGTATGGCATCCCAGGAGACAGTCTGGGTGAGGCGGCAGCAGCTCTTACCACCTTCTTTCACCTACAGAAACAAAAGTTTTCCCCGGAAATTTCTAAGAAAGTTTTGGGTGGTCTGTCTTTCCATAATACTTTTCCAGCTATTATTCTTTTCATTTCTTACCAAACTGTCATATAATTAAAGAGCAGCAGTATCCTCATACCTGTACCATTATTTCTATCTTTCCTGAAGGGCAAGATTATTTCTGTTGACTCTTTGAGATGGATACCACTCAGACTTCACGCTACTTGTAAAGAAAATGGAAGCACACTTCAGACAACTCCTGGGAACACCTACACCTTAAAAATATATTTTGAGGTTAGGATTTTACATGGCAATATTATTTATATTTTAGTTAATAAATCAGATGCTAAAAAGGTCACTTGACTGTCTCTGTTGGGTTTCTATTCAGAGCTTCATTAAAATATTGCCAATCTAAAGATCTGTTTGCATTTTCTAAGCACATTCCTTGTGTACCTTATATGAAGGTACATTTAAACTGTGAATCATTCACAATTTAAATTTCATGAAGAATGATAAGGAATGGCTACTCTCTGTCTCCAATATGTCATGCAATTGACTTCTGATTTTTCTTGCCTAAGTTTATATTAACAGATACAGCTTTAATTTACAATTTCTCTGGAAATTTACTTTCCCTAACAGAAAATAGTAAACTATTAATATATTGATATACTAACAATATGCAATAATATTGAAACATAAGAATGTACACTCTTTCACACTAGGTAAGAGCATTGTTATATCAAATCTGGTAGTCTCTACCTAGTAACACCTAATACCTGAGGCTTTAGATTATGTTGATAAGGCCCACAACCTTCGGTTCTCAAACAGTAGTCTGTGCCCTTGCTTGGATACAGAAAGCTCACAAATGGCATGATGGTCATTGCACTTCCTTGGGACTAAATGGTTAGAATTTACTTTGTAAAGAAGAACCTACTTCCTTGAAAAAGGAGTTGAAAAGATGGAGACAGCTTCCAGTCACAGCTTATAGCTGCTTCTATATAGAAACAGTTGGGAACAGGAGTCAACTTCGAGAACTAAAACTACCAAGAGATCACAGTGGCTGAAAAGTTAATAATACATAAATATATTCATAATAAAACTTCCATTTTATTATGGCTTAAGTGATTGCTATAGTTACCACAGGATTATTGCTTGAATAGGATAGAAGGAATGTCTCACAGTCACAAGTTGATTCAACACAGTGATGAATGGGAAAAAAAAGTGTTCAGAAGTTGCTACCCTTATTAAGGTGTCATCCATACGACATAACATTTTGTGACTACTGCACTGCACTTGGCAAACTGTAAAGCTGCACATAGCAGGCTACAGATAACATTTCGTCCATCCTTCTAAGTATTTCTAAAAATGCAGTTTCATTATGTGTGCTAAATCAAGGGACTCTTGCAAAGTCTATTAATCTTGCTATTTCTTGCAAAAGATTTCTGCTGTATCTTGTTCATATATCCCCACTAAGCTGCTATGTTATATTTGCTGTGCAATATGTTAAATTACATTTTATATTTTGTTCTGCGTGAGGGCAGTGTGGATTTAGGCATTGATTTATCAAAAAGTAAGCTCAGAAAAATCTACATGTAATTCTTTTGGATGGTGTATAAATGTTAAGGTCAATAGGACTAAATCATGATGCAGAAGAAATGAAGTACAATAGTAGGTGTCTGACATGTTGCTACATCTAGAATATCAATAGAACTGAAGGGAAGAAGAGAAGAGTTATCATATCAAGACCTAGTTGTGACACCAATAATACTGGTGGAAACAATAGTTACTGACACCTTGATGACAGAAACAGTAGTGGAGCTGGCATATGAAGTAAGGGAAATTGTACTAACAGGACTTATCACTGAACTACTAAAGACATGCCAGTTCTAAATCAGAGAACTGCCTTCCAATGTAGCAAAACCAGGTTGAGTCAAAGATTAACTCTTCTTTAAAAAGGAAGAAAGCTGAAAAACCTTACAGAACTCAACAGAGTTGAAAAGAAATAGTAAAGAGGAGTTCCTATCAAAGGGGAGTTAATGCTTTGGGAACTGTTTCAATTTGTATGAAATAATTCATCAACCCTATTACTTCAGCCACTGTTAATATTGAGGTTTTGGTGACCCTACTGCTGCTGCCACCACTCTTACCCTGGACAACCCATTCCCTTAACCTTTTTTAAGAAAATGTGATTTCCTTACAAATTTTTGTATGTCTATTCAAAATATGAATAGCCCTACTAAGAATTAAAAGCCTGATTTTTCTCACTAAGATTGGTGTAAACCTAATGCAAAACTACAACATGCAAAAGGAGAATCAAAGAATAAATATTTTGAAACCTAATTTAAGGAATTCATATTTTAATTCAGGGGAAAAAACAAGAAACGAATGTCACGTTGTTGCTGGCTTCCTATTTCTGGAAAATATCACCATCTAAAATCCCGTACAATAAACTGTAGGCACATTAAATATCATAAACTGTACTTACAAGAAATTTTCTGAAAGCTCTTGACTACATTCAATGTCATAAATAAAACAGAGTGTTTCAAAAGTAGCATTTGATTTTTCTTATCACTAAAAGCAAAATTTATAATAATAATAGTGGTTCTAAGATTACAAGTATACATTTGTGAGGAAACTTAGACAAATAAAAAGAAAAAGAAACATGTAAAAATAATGAATTAAAAGTTGGTGTTTCTATTATTGGCTATATTGAACAACTACTTTGCCAAAAATTAGATGAAGAAATATCTTTAAAAGTACCATAGTAGGTGTGCTTGGAAAGTTATAAAGCAGTTATTCCAAGAGTCTAACCAAGCTGGATACCATGTGAAAAGAAAAGTAGTATTCTACAAAACTTTGCCAAACAAATAAAAGCTAAATCATAGATGTGATTACTGATATAATACAATGATTACTGATGTAAATAGAAATAATGTCATCTCACCCTATTTCATAAGTCACAGCACTGCTCCTTACAAAGGATAGTGCAAATAAAGTAAAGCAATGCAAAGTTTCACTAATATAAACTATGAATAATGAAGGGAAAAGAAAAATGTCACCATCAGTGAAAATAAAAATTGGAATATGACCCAAATTTTAAAATTGAAGAGATTTACATGAGTATTGCAGGTCTACAAAACAGTTGAGCACTACAGGGAATTGCCTAATTCTGGGGAGGGCAATTATTTTGGCTAGAGGGCCACTTAACAAGTTTTGGTGAGCTGTTGAGGGCCGCAAGGGTAGCCCCACCCCTTGACAGATGCTCCACCCCCTAGTCACCATTTTAGGACCAGAAGTCCTTTCCCCTAACCTCTGACCTTTGCCACCAGAAACATCTCCCCTTACCCCAGAAGCACTCCTTTTGGGAAGGGATTTTGCTATCTTGGAACCAGAAAAAAAAAAATTATATACTAAAACTCAAACTTCCTCCAAAATAACATATTTTAATTTTACTTTAAAATATATTTTTGTTCTATTTTGTCCTAATTTGAGTGTGGTGTGTTTGCATTGTGTATAGGGAGGTGATTGATAACAGCACAAAATGAAGTCTTACTTTTTTATATAGCAGGAGGGTGGAGGTGGAGGGGGGGAGTATGGGTGGCTGGGTGGGTATTGGGTTTGTGGAGGGCTGAGGGTATATGTGAGATGTGGGGGTATGTGTGGACGTAGGTGGATATTAGAATTGTGGGTTATATGGAGGAGTAGAGTGGTTGGGGGTGTGCAAGGGTGAGTGTAGGGGGGTGTGGGTACCTGTGTGTGATGGGTACCTGTGTGTGGTGGGTTGTGTAAGGATAGCAGTGAGTAGAGCTCCACCCAGAGGCCCATAAGTATATGTGTGTGGGGAGTGTGTGTGGGGAGGGGTGTGGATGGGTGCGGTGTTTGTGAGATGTGTCATTGTGTGTGGGAAAGTGTGGTTGTGGGGTTTGCAGAGGTGAGTTTGTGGGAATGGTGGATTGTGCATGGGAGCCCCTTATACATGAGTCCCCTGAGCTGGTCAGCACCCACTCCTGCCACACAACAGCCCAGAGCCTGTGTACCCTGCAGCACCTCCCCACCACTGCCAACAGTGTGCAGCCCCAGCTCCACCCCACACCTGCTCCGGACTCACCCTGACAGGAACAGATCAGCCAGACCATGTGCAGAACCCTGACCTGGACCCTGGACCTGCTCTATTCTGCCTGTCCATGGTGCATCCTGCCACCCGTTGGGTGGCTCTGTGCTGGACTAGCAGCTAGGCAGCCCAAGCAGTGGCAGGTGCTGGCCCAAGCCCCACAGTACTAGTGGGGACCCACACACAGCCCTGACCCACCTTACAACTGTTGCAGATTCACCTGCTTATGCTGAACAGCTGCAGCAGCAGCAGTGCTAGCAAAGTGGAAATGTGCTCAGTGCAGGGGAAAAGTGGCCCCTCCGCCTCACTGCTGCCCAATACTTCTGCACTGAACCCACTGCTCCGTGAGGCAGCCTGGAGGAGGCAGTGACAGTGGTGGAGTCATAGAGCAGCCCAGCATGAGCTCCGCATGACTGCTGCAGGAAGCACCAGGCACCTGTGATGGGAGGGGGCTGCTTTTCTCCTGTGCTGAGCACACTTCTGCCCCACCAGTGCTGCTGTTGTTGCAGCTGTTCAACAAGAACCAGCAAGTCTGCAGCAGGTGTGGGGCAGGTTGGGGCTGCGTGCGGGTCCCTGCCAGTACCATGGGGCTGAGGCCAGTAGCAGTGGCAGCTTGGGAGCTACCGCTGCCTGGACTGCCAGGAAGACAGTCCAGCTGCAGAGTCACCCCAGTTATACTGCGTGTCCAGGGGGCAGCAGGACGTGCCCATGCCTGGGCCAGGTGGAACTGAGGGACCCACTGCGGGCCAGACAAAGCCCCTTTCTACTGGGTAAAGGTGGTGTTACCCTTTACCAAATGTCTTAGGACAGTGGGTCACAAATTTCTGAGATTCAAGATACCCTTCGCAAAATTCTAGCTCTTGGCTTTTGCTCACTTTTCTGACCAGGAATTCTGACAGAGGAATCCTTCTGTTGCGAATAACTCAAAGACCACATCAGGTCAGAATGGTTTTAACACTATGGATTCCTTATACACTATGGATTCCTATTCAAAACCTCAGGGTTTATCTTGTGAATCATGTATAGATTCTTAAAAACCTAACAATATTCATATTGCTCGGCACCCTTACAAGGATTGTGTAGCACCCTGGTTGAGAATCACTGTTCTAAGGATTAAATGATTATCCCTAGATGTGGGAGGTCCAAATCTATTTCCCCAATCCTTTTAAGGGAATCCTTAGGGTCCTCAGAATTTGGCTTGTCTCCTTCCCTTTGACTGTGGCTGTTCAACTTTGTATAAAATACTTAGTGAGTGTAACTTATGACTATCATCTAAGAGATGTAATATCCATGTTCTAATTTCTTCTCCAGTGAATATTTAGTTATTTCTAAAAACAGAAGGGTGTCAACAGGAAAGATTAAGAGTATCCCCTTCCTGACCACAGAATACAAGTAGCCTAGTGGTTAGGTCATTTTCCTGAGAGATAGAAGATGTTGGTTCAAAACACTAAGCCAGAGGGATGAATTGAACCTAGGTCAGATCCAGGATGAGGGCTCTAATACCTGAATTTCTGGGTAAAAGCGGAATCTCCTTTAGTAATTTTGTGATTCTAGTACTAAACTGTATTTTTCCAAGCAAAACAATGAATTAAATTTTGAGATTAATTTGTAAAATCTTCCAGCTGACTAAAACAGCATTTTTAGCAAATTTACAGTTCACCAAAAACATTTTACAGGAATTAGTTGCACACAGTTTTCACTCGTACCAAATTAGCCCTTCTTTCACCCCTCTAAAATGTCAGGATGTTTTGTTGCCAGTCATTTAAATTAAAAATAGTAAAATATGGAAATGTATTCTGATCATCTTATCAGATAGGGACAGCAGAAATATATCAATTATTATGCATTATATAAAAATAAGAATGCAGCCACCCATAGATAGAAACAAATTAAAGAAAGTACAAATAGAACTCAAGAATCAGTAGAAATGTAAATGGTAAATGTCTATTCCTTAAACCAATCATACAAGTCTATTAGAACAAAAGTTAATTCTTCAGAAATCTGAGATGCTGCTACTTTATTGTTACAACAGCTTAACATGATACTTGACCGTTGTTCTCTTTTTCAGAATGACTCATAAATACATACATCCTTAAGGACAAAAGGGATCATTATCAGCATGTAGTCTAAGTTCCTGCATAGCAAAAGTCTTAGAATTTCACAAAAGTGACTCCTGCATCAAGCCCATTTACTTCTTGTTTCATTGGAATATCTCTATCAGAAAAAAAACATTTAGGCTTGGTTTTAAGGCCCAAAGTGATAATGAATACACCAAAGTGAGTCCACTTACCAGCTGTGCTTGATGTTTCTCTTCCCCTAAGTAGCATGTCTCTTTTAGAGATTATTTACCTAACACTTTTCCCTCAAAATGAAGCCATCCAGTATCTGCAGCCTGTTAGCTTCCATCACAAGTAGCACTTGTATAGCATAACCTTTTGTGTTACTTGCCCATAGGATTTCACAATATAAAATTAATTCTGATAACCAACAGAAAACCTCTGAAGACCACTTTCTCAAATGCTGTCCTGAATATAGTAGCAGAAACTCTGAATTTCCTGTAACGTTAAGTGTTAGGGACTTTTGTCTCATGCTCTAAGTTGCAATTCCCAAGTTGTCCCAATTTCCAGTGTAGAACACACCAATAAAACAACTATCTTTCTTCTGAAACTGCAATCACATTTATCTTTTAAGTGCCTTCATTCAACAATGTAGCTGATTATGCTATTACAGAATCATAATACTCTACAAGATTTTTTTTCTTCTTGTTTTCCCAGAAGTATGAAGAGACTTGCTCTTTCTTCAAGGTGCCCCCTCAGTGAAGATTTATGATCATGAAAAATTGCCAAGAAACTGAATGGATTGACATCAAAGTACAATATCTCTTGGAAAAAACAAATCTGTCAGTGTCATCAATGCAAACCACAGTGCTAACTGCATTGGCATCACCTTATGAGCAGTGGAAGCTAAAGATGATATACTTGCTGCATCCCAAATACAGCATTCTTAGTGCATTTAGTAATGATAAACAGCTATGAAGAACATGATATCAAAAAGCCATTTGCTCAGAAATTAAATATGCTCCTTATTATCTTACTCTGTACCATCCATGATGGTTGATTATAGGGTGAAAGAGTTTCATACTTTCTGGTGCTTTCCTGCAAAGGACCCCAAAGATTTTCTGCAATCTAAGTCATGCCTTGAAAGAGAGGAACAATGAAACAAGCCAGTGTCTGGGGATTTCCAAGCTAGGGTTCTGAGGAAGTTTAGGTTTGTATTCTATATAAGCTACAATAATTAAGTACAGTTATGTGCATTCAGAAGCAAAATTTTAAAAGATACCCCCATGGGGTGCATCCAGACGAACATGCACATCCCTCTTGCCCTGTCTCCTGAGCAGCCCCCGCACAGGTCTCCCACACCCACAGTCCCCCCAGCAACTGTCCCACACCCACCCACACACCAACCCACATCCCTCCACACACACACCCACCCCCTTCCCCCACACCTCTTCCCACCCATTTCCTGCAAACACCACATCCCCCCTTCACACACCCATCATGTGCAAAGAAAACCAAAAGTACACAACAACACATATAGGTATTTAGAATTTATTTTATCATGATGATAGACACACTGGTAGGCTTCCACATTGCTTTAACATTGTAAATATACCAATAAAGCATTGCCAACTGATCGCTTGCTCTCTCTTACACACACCTAGAGAGACAGAGAGAGAGAGAGAGAGAGAGAGAGAGAGAGAGAGAGAGAGAGAGAGAGAGAGAGAGAGAGAGTGTGTCTTTTGTTTTAATTGTGGAAAAACGTGGATTTTAGGATATTGTTTAAAATGGCTTTGGGATGCTGCTGCAGCAGTCCAGCTGGCACAAGGAGCAGTGTCCCTAGGTACCAAATAGCCAAGCTCCAGAAAGCAAGTAGTCCTGAGCTGCTTGTCAGGGCAGCTTTTTATACTGCTGGGGACAGCACGAGTGCTGTTCCCAGGCTCTAGTTCCCCCTGCCTGCAGATCCGGGAGGAGCCAGGCAGGGTTATTTTGCGCCAAGTGGCACAATTTGCTCCACAATAAAGTATATGTCTGAGCATGTGCACCAAGGCAAGAAGCCTGCTTCAAATTTGCACTGCTTCTATTTGAGCTCCTGCAAGTACATGTGCTTGCATGTGTGGATGCACCAATGAGGGTACGTGCAAGCCAGGACAGGAACTGTAGTAAGCAGAAACTGTAGTAATACAGAACTTTGGGCTAATGAACAAGATTGTTTGCCTAGTTTGTGTCTTACTACTTGTAAAATTGCATGCATTAATGCACCTGGGGAATTCTACCAACGTTATTTAAATTTTGGGGCAAACAAGTTTATGCAATAAAACTTATCCAATAAAGGTAAACTTGAGCCTTGGGGGTTATATTTCTCTTCTGTTGTTCTGCTTCTGTCCTAGCTGCCATTAAGAAAGAAAATTACTGTGAACATAATGAGGGCAGATGAAGCTTTGGTAAGATAGTGAAAAGAAAGACAATTCAATTCCAAAGCATCCTTTGATACTTTATGTTTTTCAAAGTTTCTGTATGATTAAGCATTCTTTTAATGGATATTGATATAGAAAAGGTGCTAGATATTAAACTGACTCTTTAAAAAAAATAATAAAATGGAGTTCTGGTCTTAAAGAAACACACATTTGGGTGAGAAAGGAAAAGTACATTACCAGGCCTTACCACTTCACTGATCAGCACTTTACCTTGAATCAGTATAAACACAATAAAGACAATGCTTTGATGCTATACAGTTGCCTTGAAATACTTTTATCCCCCCAAGGAGTGAATTTATTTTCTATGTCTTCTTAAAATGATTTTAAATAGAGTAGTAATTCTCTATCAGAAGCCCAAGTACAGAATATATTTTTCTCTCTTTTATCTCTTCTAGGTTTGCATATGATCGTGATTAAAAAATGTGATTATGCAAAAATATTTTAAACTTACATTCACACTCATTTTCAGATTATGTACATTTTTATCCACATTTTATAAGGATGGTTCTTCCTTCTACTTTATGATAAAAGTGAGGAACCTTCTGCTTCATGCAATCCCCCATCTACTATGCATTAACTTCTGCTTCCTCCTTTGCTCTGATAAATAAGCATGCATTAGCTCAGCTGCAGCTCATCGTGCATACCTTTTTGTGACTATGGTATTCTCAATGGCAGTTCACTTCTCCACAAACCACATTTAACTGCAAACTTCAATGTGACAGGAGCTAATCTGATTAGTTTACCAGGACTATATTGTATGGTGAGATTCAACTCTTGACACAATTGTTTTGTGTGATTGTGCCTAGAAACATGCTGTACTTTAATTTTAAAAAAGCTATGTTGTTCAACTTGATAATCTGTGATACCTTGATATATTTATCACACCCTTTGCCTGTCTTTAGACTGTGAATGTCTTGAGGAAGGAAGAAGCTCTGCCACTGTGTGACACAGGATACTTTGCAATATGGACTTATGGTTTGATGTAATAAATGGCAATTGTTATATTTTTTTGTTTATTACTAGTGACCATCATTTCTCACTAGTGTGGTCATAATAGAACCTGTGTCTGGTTTGTGAGTTCTAAATCTTAATGCAAAGATGTAAGTGACTGCAAAACTACACTGGATGCACTGTGATGGAAGGTGCTGTGGTAATATGACCCTAAGTAGATGACAGCAGTTACAGTAAAGCTGTGGATCAGAGTGAGTAGGAAGCTTAAAAAGTATTAGTAGGGAGAGATGGAAGGTGCCCAAGGATGTAGGCTTTCCATCTACAGGGGATGTCTTGCCATTAGTAAGACATCAAAGGCAATAGCAGGAATGGATGAGGGTTACAGAAGGTTAAGGGGGGTTCAAGTCAGGGGCCCTGTTGAAGAAAATGGTTCTAAGAGGAAACAGTGTTGCTTGAGAAGGGTTGCACAGAGTGTTTCTGACCTCAATAGCTTGGAATAGTTAGGATAAGAATACCATATCCAAGACCAAGTATTTATAAATGGATGTCTCAAGTTAGGTGTCATGTTTTAAGCACATATATAAATAACTTGAGAGATACCTGGTATCTAGCAGTTTTCAAAGTCAGATTATGAATCATGCCTATCTCAACAGAAATCTATCTTTACATTATTTTCTAACATGAGCAGTATTTATAGTATGTATTTTTGCATAGAGATGACTTGCAACTCTGACAATATGTAATATGACAGCTCCTAACTACTGAGGCCATGCATGCGCTCAGGATCCAATCTACAGTCATGTGACTTATTTAAAGTGTTGTTATTATAGATTGGATGTGAGCTACACAGATGTTTGCCACTGCCAGGAGCACAATCTAAGCAAGTCAGGGTGGGGGGATAGGTGGGTGGAATACTGAGGGAAGTAGCAAATCCATGGAAGGTTATTGATGAGTTTTGTGGGGAGCTAGCATGTCCCAGAAAGGGGTAGGGGTTGGTGGGTCCACAGGGCAGGTTGTCTGTCCAGAGATGGAGAAGGGTCAAAGGGCTAAAAATAGCTGTCAGGATGGCGAGAGAAGGGAAGAAAAATCGCGGCCCCAGGGATAGGGGAGAAGTGGGTGACCAAAGGCCGCAGGGGCGCAGAGGTTTCAGAGGGCAAGCATAAGAAGGGAAAGCTGCTTGATGTCACCATACCACTGGCCTGCTCCTCTGCAACAGTAGAAGGTGTGAAATAAAAATGATGCTCCCATAATTTGATTCTATACGTGGAAAATTATAACAAGTGTATAATTTTTTAATGTATAGAATCTAATTATTGGGGGTCATCTTAAATTCAGGGTCATCTTACATTTGAGTAAATGTGGTAATAATTTCAGATGATGGATAATGAACTACATTGTTTGGTAGGTTGTACTAGTGCTTAATTACTCTCTCTGTTTAAAATGTATGTTCACATCTCAAGATCAAATACCAAGGACTAAGCACACTACCAGCTGATATTAAAAATTTTATGGACATAATAATAAGCATTACAAAGTCAAAAATATACTTTACTGGAAATCATTATAATAGGTAGATATAAGCAGAGGCCTGCCAGGGTTTGTTCTATGGGTGGCAGGAATGAGCTATCTGTGACAGCAATGGCAGCAGCTGCCATTCTTTTCCCCTAAGTTGGTATCTGGGGATGGTACCCCAGTTGCTCTCCTCTCCTGCCCTTATTAAGTTACAAGGGATGTTTGCCTGCCTTTGTTCTTCTCAAAGAATGATCACTTCTCATACTAGGTAATAAGCTTTAATATGATTCATCATATCCAAAAGACTTACAATAATTTGAGAATATTGGATTTACAAATCTACGCTACCTTAAAAAAATCAGAAAAAAATGGAAATTATGATGTATAAAATTGCTGAGTATGAAACAGTTTCACTGGGTAAAACATAACATAAGGAGAGCTCAAACTAGAAGAAATAAAGCTCCTTTAATCACTAGGGTCATTTTTACACAGGCTCTGGGACCAGGGGGCGGGGAGGTGCTTTAATTAGAAAAGCTCTGACAGCCCCTCTAATTAAAGCACTCACAGCATCTCGTGTATCAGTGTCCCCATGCTTCAAAATGACAGGAGGGGTGCTTTAGCTAAAACTTGTTTAGTGAGCTTTAGTTAAAGTCCCCCCTCCCCACTATTGTGAAGTACTGGGATGATGATAAATGAGACACAGAAGCTACTGGGGTACACTAATCAGCATGCTGTTCCAACGTGCTGTAATTACAGCGGGTCAGAGCAGCCTCTCTGTACATCTACAGATACCTTAGGAGCTAAATTCCAAGACAGTATCATTCTAACTTTCCAGTACTTAACATGCCATAGGATTCAGATTTTTCTCTTAATGTACTGGAATGGTAGGTGGATCTCAATGCACAGAATTACCTAAAAAAGTATGTATACATAATGGTTCCCATTACAGAACACATGTTGCTTTCAGCAGCAATTTAGTGATAAACAATGTAAAAATGAAATTTCCTTGTATGCAAATATAAGAACAGGGGCTTTTTTCCTATGCTATTAGGGAGGAAAAATCTCATCCTATATATGAGAAAATACATAAATCTCATCCTATATTTGGGGTTGGCCTAGATGACCTCCTGGAGTCCCTCCAAACCCAAATGTTCTATGATTCTGGGCTGTGTTTGGTGATGTTTGCAGAAATTTAAGGTTGGTGAGGAAACAGGAATCCTTGGAAATGAGAAGGAAAAGCATAACTCAGCTATGGGAATGAAGAGGAGGTAAAATGTATTCAGTGAAGTGGCTTACCATGACTTGGAAAAGAATGAGTGGTGAGGGAGACTGTGCACAATGGGCACTACCACTGATTTTATTTGGATGGGTTCTAATAGCGTAGCCTTGGGGCAGATCCTCATCAGAATATTTGCCCAATATGAGCCATTTGTTCTACAGTCATAATCAGTGTTGGCTACATTTAATCATCTTCACAGTTGGTTTCTATTACTGAACACACGTGGCTTTCAGCAGCAATTTAGTGATAAACAATGTATTTAATGAAATTTCCTTGTATGCAAATATAAGACAAGGGGCCTTTTCCCCCTGTGCTATTGAGGAAAAACATCATCCTATATTTGAGTAATTATGGTAAGTGAAATTAAGCAAAACCATTTTACTAAGCCCAAGATGTTTTAACTAAAGTGACAATCTTGCAAACCAGTTTCCAACATGCCTTAATAATGAATGACAAAATATAACTTGAATTTAATCATATAAAATTAGTTATAGTAAGCATTAAAGCTTTGCCCTTTTATTGTTGTTGTTGTTACTGTTAAAACAATATTTTAAAATCTCTGATTTTACAACTGGGTTTTGAATGGCAGGTGCACTGTTTTAGTTCCCATAAAAATAGAACAGGAAGAAATGTTTCTACTAGTAGAGGCATCAAAAGGTTAGGACTAAAAAAATCTCTATAGAAAAGTTTCAGAAACAGGCAAGCTTATGGAGAAAGAGGGTTCAAGTTTAATTTCTGTTGTTTGAGTACTTATAAAGCCAAAACCCAAATAGGAAGGTGTAAATTTGGACCACGTATAGTTTGTGAATTTTGGTTAAAGTAATATGGAAACTCTGCATGTTCATTCAGTCCTTTCAAAAATAATTTGACTCCAACCTATGACTACTGCATAGGAAGGTTAGCACGTGCAAGTTTCCTGCTACTCTACCTCCATCCATATGTGATCATTTTAGTCATCATCAAATAAGTGAAGGTGCTTCATATTTGAATGAAACTCACCAAAAAGTTTAAGTTGTTGCAACAAAGTTATAGGGATATTCCAACAGTGGTAGTCTTATCAGGTCGTTTCTGAAACTGTCATATCCCCACTGTGGTTTATAAAGAACTGCACTATTATTGTTCTCCATTATTTTTAATCATTACTTTTATTATGAGAATGCCCATGGGCCTCAGCCTATATTGTCCCAAGGTGCCCATTCTAGTCTGCTATTCATCTAGACAGTTAGAGAAAGCCCCTGCTTCAAAGCACTTACAATCCAAATAAACATTGCAAAGTGTTGAAAAAGGGCATTCATCCTCATTTTACTAATGAGTTTCTGAGACATGAAAGCCATCCCCACGTTTGAAAGTACCTCTGGTTTGTGGTATGGCCCATATCTGAATCCATATTTCCTGAGTCCAAAACCCAAGGCTTTAACTGAAAAACTAACTTTTCTTTTTAGATCATTCTCCTCCTCTTAATGGACGTGCTGTTTTCCAAAGATACAAAACCAAAGAGTTATGGACGCACTTGCAGTAATTTATGGGGCAGGGGGAGGCTTAGCGGTCTAAGCAACCAGTATGACATATCTGGTTACTGCAAGTCTTTCATATGAGCTATTCTCTTTGCTAGATATTAGTTATGAGCTGAACATGTCCACAGTGGGTGATATTACCACTATATGTCCCCCCATGAGAATTGGGAGACTTAAGTAGTTAGTATTCTGGAGCACCAAGCTCTTCACATCAAAGGCAGTATGGAAGAGTGAAGTATTACTAATGTATTAGTAATATTATTTGTAAATAGTGAAAGAGTAGGGTTATACTCTCTTAGGCTTTAGTCAAACTATTTCTCTCTTCAGTTACACTGAATCTTTAGATGCCATTTGTGCAAAAAACTTAAACAATGCCTGAAGCACACTAGCACTACTATTCAGTGACAGAAATCTGAGAATAAGGCAACCTTTCCTATTTCCCAGCTCTATCAAAACCTATTGGCAAAAGAAAATTACAAAAAAAAAAAAAAAGAAAATAGTTGGCCCCAGCAAGATGTGTCATTATAAGAAGTCAGTCACTTGATTTGCTGACATTTCAAATCGAGCTCCTCATCAAGAGGAAAGGGTTCATCTGTTGTCAATATATTAAAGGCCTGAAATTATGTGTTTAGAAATTAATGTAATACAATTATGAAAAAAAGAAATTCAGGCAGAAGATTGTTCTCTTATTATAAAACAGAACAACACATTCATAAATTAAAGTAGAGGGAAAAATGTGTGAGTTCATGTTCCTAGATTAAAACTTCCAATTTAATATACAGTATCAATCCAGGTGTCATTCTAGGAGGGGGTGACCACTTTCTGCACAATGCCAGTGTCACGGCAGGGTCCTACAGGAGGGCCGTGATCTCCTTAAGGCCCCCTACCCGTGCCAAGTCAGTCCAAGGGCATCTCAGATTCTCGCCCACCATGTCTTTGATGTTTAGGTAAAGTTGGGAGGCTGCCTCACGTCTCCTTGGGCACGGTTAGTTGGGACCCTCTGTCCCTGTGTTTTCCCGGACCCACCGGGGTCTTGTATGACGGATGCTTCCCAGGCACCCTAGCCTTACGAGGTTCGCGTGGCTCCTACCACCCCTGATACCACGCCCCAAGCCTCGCAGATAGGATTGACGCTGTTTGGTCAAAATACACTCACTTTCCCTCTAGGGCCTTCCTCTGTACCACTGCCCCTTCTCGGGCCTTCTCTGTACATCTCTATACTACCGCCCCCTCCTGGGGCTCTCTGTGTTGTCGCCCCTCTCAGGGTCCTGCTGGGCCCACTCTGGGGCTTCTCGTTGAGCCACCTATCTCCCAGGCCCACTGCACTGCTACCCTCTTTCTCCCGGGCTCACTGAACTGCTATCCCCTCTGGCCGGGGTTCACCGCAGCACCCTGCCCTTCTCCGAGGTTTTCCACAGCACTAGGCCTTCCTCTGGGGCTCCCCACACCCACTCTGTGCTTCCCAGTAGTTCTCCTTCTATGGGGCTCTCCATGCCCACATCGGGGCTTCCTAAGAAGACTGCCCCCTGCTGGGGCTCACTGTGCCCACACTGGGCTCCCCAATAATACTGTCCCCTCTCTTGGGCTCGCCATGCCCACGCTGGGCTACCTAATAATACTGCCCCCTTTCTGGGGCTTGCCATGCCCACGCTGGGCTTCCTAATAAGGATTTTGCACCCTCACTGGCGCTAGGGCCCCACACCCCTGTGGGCCCCTATGAGGCCTCCTCCAACCCCTCACAGCCTCACCCAAACCACTGATGTCCAAACACTAACAAAAAAAACACAAGCCTCCTGCCTATATCTTAACTTAAGGCCGCCTGGTTATAACAACATTACTCCCATGACCCAGAGCCGCCATCCTTCAGTCTGCAGTGCTCACATCTTTGATCCAGAAGCTCCTGCCTTTCTGACTGCTAACAGGGAACTGCTAGCCTGGCCTCAGCTCTGGGCTTTATAAGAGCCAGCTGACCGCCATCAGGTGCGGTCATTTGCTGCCTGCAGTCACCCTGGCAACTCGCAGCTGTGCTCCTTATCAACTGCTAGGGCTTTTCTCCAGCAGCTTCCACCCTCTAGGAGCAGGGCAGCAAGGTGCCCTGAAACAGCCAGTAACTACTAAGGCAGCTGAAGTCATTTACCACCTGAAAGCAACAAACCCAAAGCTTGTAAAATAATATTCTTTTGTATTATAGTTGCTAAATTCAGGATTTTTATTTTCTTTCAGTTTTCTATCAAAACAAGAGATAATGGTATTACAATGATTCTCAACTAAGGTGTCATGGCACCCTGGGGTGCCTTTAGATCCTTTTAAATGTGTCATGCATTAGCAGTGCTAGGTGTGCAAATCCATACACACGATTCATAAGATAAACCCAGAAATTTAAAATAGGAATCTATAGTATTAAAAACATTCTGACCCATTGTGTTCTTTCCAAATTCTTTGAAAAAGAAAAATTACGTTATTATACTTCTGCATTCAAAAAAATGAGAGAAAGCTATGAGGGAAAGCTAAGAGCTGGCATTTTCCAGATGCCTATTAAGAACCACTGCTCTGGTAACTCCATTCTCATGATGTGATAGATCTTTACAGTGATAAAAAACTAATCAGAAACAAGCTACTTGGTTTTGTAACACACGTATATATAGGTATTAGTTTAACAATTAAGGAGATTATGAGAACCATAAGCTATTAAAAACTTATATTCATGAAAATATTTAATAAGGTCTTCAGAAAGGTGCTTTGTTTCAAATTCGTCTAAGGAAAGGGTCATAGTTTCATAGTTTCATAGTATCTAGGGTCAGAAGGGGCCTAGAGCAGGCCATCTAGTCTGACCCCCCGCCAATGGCAGGAACGAGTGCTGGGGT
>JAGPOW010002514.1:35132896-35146112 GCA_030014935.1 Caiman crocodilus | reverse complement strand
GCTGGGATGATCTAGTTGGGGATGGTCCTGCTTTGAGCAGGGGGTTGGACTAGATGACCTCCTGAGGTTCCTTCCAGCCCTAATTTTCTATGATTCTATGATTCTATACTTGTTTGTTCAATTACAGCAAATACCATACTTATCTATATTTGGTTTGGCATCAGAAAGGTAGAAAAAAGTGTAATGGAAAAGAAAGCTATGTAATACAATCTAACTGTAAACATACTTAAAGTCATTTCACATCTGAAAGGCAACAAAATTCATGTTGTTCACACATCTATGTACCACACTTACTGCACTGACATCATTGTGTTATATCGTAATCAGTTCTAAAAAGGTCCAGTTCTTCTTTAAAACTACCAAAAATCTATTTTCTCACTATTCCCTGGACTAATTTTATCCTCATTCCTCAGAATGTCACTTGTCTCAGTCATTATAACCTCTTCCTCCTGGCCTTCCTGCAATTTGCCTCTCTCCACTCCAAGATATACAGTTGTTGCTAAAATCTTCTCACTCCTGCAAGCACATCACTTAACACCATCTTTGGAATACTTGCACTGGGTTCTCATTTCTTACCATATCATATTCAAAATCTGTACACTCACATAGAAGACTCTTCATAGTTTTGTTCTCCCTGCCTAAAATGTTGATGTTATTTTCTCAGGCAAGGAACATATTATAACATAGACTGATAAACTGTTTTTTTATAGAATCATAGAAATTATTGTATATAATAATATATTAAGTGGTTTCCTAATATTATTCTTAATATCAACATTACCAGTAAGATTCAGGCTCTAATATTCATATTTCAGAATAAGTTTGTGTGTTCAAGTTCAAACTCAACAAATAAAGCTGGTTCTTGCTGGTGATGGAAATGATTGATTTTTTTTTCCCCTAAATCCCCAAAGACAAGCAGAAAAGCATGTACCTTAGCCCCCTCACTCACAAAAACAATTAAAAGCCTTGGCCTACACAAGAAATTAAACTGAATTAATCTAAAATTCAAAAGCAGAGGTGCCTCCTATGTTCTATTCTATATCAGAGACAGAAAAAGAAATGCCATTTAAAGGTAGAGGGTAGAGTAAGTAATTAGTGTCACTGAGGGATAGATATTTATTAGAATTGAACCTGAATACGAGCTTCTACATTTAAAACTAGTGGTTTAAGAAAGCGAGGCTCAAGGTTTTTGCCTGGCAAGCTGGGTCCAGTGCAGTAGCTACCATCTAGCCAAAGGGGTGGGACAGGCAGCCTGGTCCCACAGTAGGGGAAAGGGGAGTGGGATGTGACTCAGCCCTGTGCAGGAGGAGAGGGGACTTGACCTGGCCCCAAACCATCCTGCTAGGGAAAAGGTGTCATGGCCGGCCCTGTGGCGGGGGCGTGGTCTCACAGGGCAAAGGAGGCATGGTTCAGCCCAGTCCTTCCCTGCAGTGGCGATGTGTAGGAGGTGCATGTGCACTCCCTGAGAGTGCCGATGCACACCCTGACCAGCTGTGCTCCCCACTTAGGCGAGGGGTGGGGGGGCAGGCGGAAGCACCAGTTCCTCCCACCGCAAAAGCCGCTGGGGAGCACCATTGTGTTCCCAGAGGCGGCTGCAGTGATCAGCCACCTTGCGATTGGCTACCAGAGATCCCCCCCCAGTTAGTTCGCCCCGCTGGTTGCTGACTGGTTGCTGTGGGGGGCACATCCCCTCCCAACTAAGGCGACAGCAGTTGCCCATTCTTCCCTATAAGGGAAAGGGGTGTGTGGCCCAGCCTTGCAGAGGGGAACAGTGCATGGCCTGATCCAAACCCAGCCCTGCACGAAGAATGGGGTAAGGTCTGGCTCCACTTGGGGATGCAGGGCTTGGGGTTTGGGTGAAAAGGGTGGACATATTAATAGCCACTGCTCCTCCACACACACACACACACACACACACATTTTCTGACCTGTGGGGAGCTCCACTGGCCAGGTGCAATGGCTCTGTAAGCTACATATAGCCCACAAGCTGAAAGTTTATCACCCCTGGTTTAAAAAATAAATATGTACTCAATATGATGATGATCACTAAATACTGATAATGTGTTGCATCACTGTTGTAAAACAGTCAGTAAAGTCAAGAAACATCAACTGGTAGAACTATTAGACAAACACAACACTAATTGGGTCACACACAAAAAGCTCTTCCTCTAAATTCATAATCATCTTATTAATGGATGTCTCAAAGCAGCACAAGGTGGGAATAAACATAGAGCACTCTTTTTGCAGCCAATTAAATGTATAAACACAAAATATAAAAAAGGTTGCCATGTCAGACTGCAAGTACATAAATTTATGGATGTGTACTTCCACAACTTAAAAAAAAAATGAAGATCAGCAACTCTAAAAGTCTAACATTCAGAAATGTTCCTAATAGATCTAGTGTAGCATGAATAAGCAAATTTGTCTGGTTCTCTGAATGTGCAGTTGAACAACACTGTATAAAGCTTTTTAATTCCAAATAAAGGTCAGAGAACTTGTACACTATAAATGTTTATATGATATAATTTACAATCAGATAATGAAGTGAATGTAAAACAAGTAAAAGTCTTTATATATTTCTGCATGTAAAATAAAGCCACTAGCTACAGTACTTTCTAGAGAATGTTTTCATATTCTGATGCAGATACCAGAAAGGATAGGAAGGAGTCCAGAGAGAAAACAAGCAACTGCTTACTACAGAAAACAAGCATACAAACAAAGCATATTTGGTTTGATCAAAAGCACGATAACAGATTTTAGCAAGTACTAAGCAAAGACCTGAAAAAAACAATAAACCTGAAGGGGTTAAAAATTCTCAAAGTGACTTCTACAAGTTATTAAAAAGAAAGGCTATATTCTTAGAAGACAATGGAAATGGCTTTCCTAGGTGTAGACTGCAGTAAAATTTACAAGGCACTGTAAAATAATCTGTAAAGAGGATAAAGCTTATACTAACATTTATATTTGAGTTTCTTGGTGATAACTATCTGAAGTGAACCATATGGGAATTTCAGAATGATATCACTTAGCTTAAGATTGGCATGAGGGAAGCCAGCAGATAAATGTGACAGTATGGTTACGTTAAAGGAATACATTCATATTACAACTATATTAATTCAAAGTTATTAGTAATAAATTCACAGCCTCTCACAACATGACAGGCTCTCATAGATGCACCATTGTGATCAGTTCTGACCTGGATAGCCAGGAACCTCTGACAGTTGACACTCAGCTGACATTTGTGGTAAGCCTATGAGGCATTAACAGTATTATATTGGTAAGTACAACTTGGAAATGTAATGAGGAAAATAATATTTTCCATTCCACTCAAGATATTAGCTAAAATATATTTCAAAGAAAGTTTTCTCCAATACTTCCTCAGATTAATTCCATATGTAAATGAAAACATGCAGATCATTCAATAGAATACAAACTACGACTATGGGGCTTCAATAATATGCTTGCTTGTGGTACCTTTAAAAGAACTAAAATATACCCAAGTGGTATTCAAAAGAAAAGTTCTTTCATAAGACTGGCTATGACCTAACATTCAATAAAACTCAGCTAGTTTAAGCATTCAGTGATAAATTCCAAGACATGCAGCATGACATGAAGCTACATCACCAAAAAAACCCTCAGAAACAAGTGCACCTTACTGTATTGTAAAGTTGTAGAGAAAGGATGCTCACTGGCCAAGAACTACAGATGTGTCTAGGTTTATAATTAAACAGATGTTTTAATGATAATTAAGGGATTTCAATTCAGTGCAACTGTCTTCCAAAGGACCAGATTAAAATTCCTAGCACACAAGTCAAGTAATCTTTCTAAAATATATTTAACATATGAGTGACCATTTATTCTTGTTGTTAGGATAACTGAATTAAAAATAAATAGTAAAGGCTAGACAAGTCAATATTACATGGGAAAACAGGTCTGCAGTTTTTCCTTTAAGTAATGTTCAGAAACATTTCCATTTCTCAAAAGGTTCTTCTTTGAATAATAGAGCACAGTCATGAAAAATAGATTTTCCTATTTGACTCCTCTGCTATGTAGTGGCACAGGGGAGACAAACTTGTGTTACATCATTAGTATCCTCTTTGTAACATTTCTATTTTACGGACAATCTAGTTAGTCCTCTAGAACTGAACACTGAGTCCTCAACACTGAAAAAGCCAGCATCTGGTAGTTGCCACAGTGTTTTGCAAACAAGCAATGTGAGTTTGACAATCTGTAATGTGTACTGATTACTCACCATATCCATGAATGCCTCCTAAAGGGGAAATTATTCACGTGCATCATGTTCACAGATCTTCCAACATTAGTGATTTCCTTGTCAGATAGCTTTATCTGTTATGGTATTCATAGATGCATTCCAAAACAACTGCATAAGCAGTTATCACCAAGGGTTGTTGCAAAAATTATTTGTACTCCACAAAAATAAGCATCGCCAGGATCTGAAGAAAGACTTCATAAGGTTTTCTAGATACATGTCCATCCAGTTATGCCTACTTACTTAAAAAAATAATATTAAACTAATCAAGATAAGATAACTGCTTATCCTAAATTATGCCAAAGGTTTGCCTTGATAAAATCCAAGTGGTTTTAGTATAAATTAAAGCATCTTCATATCCAGCATTTTGGACAGTTGGAAAAGGTTAGTCAAAAGATAGTTTCTTGTCATCCATGTTAACTCAGTGTTTGGTGGAAAATGTATTACTTCAGATTGCTTTGCCATGTTGTCCTGTAGAAATGAATATTGCTTTTTCTTCTTTCTTAGACACATATTCATCAGTGGTCACTTTAATGCAATTTTCCTTTATTCCAAGCCCAGGGAATAGAATGGTGGTTAATTAGCATGCACAACAAGAACAAACTTCTTTTTTATATTTGATTCTCTAGATTTATTTTCTTCATCTTAGAAAGAAGAGAGGAAGTATGCTTCTTCTGCTCCACAGGACAAGACTGCAATTAGACACCATCATGAGTACAAGGTACTGTCACGATCAAATTCATTTTTTGCTGTCTAACCCCATAATAAGGCTGTCTGTCTGCTCTCTTTGAGTAAAATGACTAAGCTATTGATTCTTTCACTGCAGAGTCTAGTTCTAATTTGATGTAATACTGTATATAAAAATCATGTGCATGGTTTCATATTTTGCCAAAAAATCAAAGCTTTAAGTCATATGTTATCTAAGAATTTTTTCTTTGTTGTCCTTTTTCCCCCAATTCAGCTCCCAAATAGTAGTTATTACTCGTGAGGCTCTGACAATATCCTTGGGAAGATTCTTAAGCCAAAGCTATACAGACCTTGTACATTTTAAAGCAATGCAGGCAACAGGCTCCTGCTTTCTTTCTCCTGACAAGAATTTCCAACATACCCTTTGAAATTCTTGTATCCTTTCATACTCTGCCTTTGCTCTCCAGTTCAGTAGCAGCTCAGGACACTTGCAGACTCTGTGGCACTATTACTCTGCAGCAGAATCTGCTCCAGGCTGCAGTGAATGCTGCCTGACAGAGGATGTGCTAGCGTCAAGGGGGCCCTCTAGGTGGGTTCTCCTGACACAGCATATCCTCCTGTGCTTTTTCAACAGACAGATGTAGAAAGGAGGACGGGGGTATTTAGGGGACAAACAAACAAATACAAATATCCAGTCTTATTTAAAACACCCTATTTCTCTTAATAACGATGATCAGACAAAAATAATATAGAAATGTTATGATCCTAAAAGAATGTGTACCTAGGATAAAATATTTTATTATATCCTTTTTATGTGATGTTTGAAAGGTTTAGAGACATTTTCCTCCTTTCAGGTTCCTTGATCATAGTCCACTTTCCCACATTTTCACATAGTTTATGCAGCACCATGACTTTTAAACTTAAAATGACCAGCTGCCCTTTTACAGAGGAAATCCTGTACTCTGAAAGCAAACTACACCTTCAAAGGCATTAACACATATCATGAAACTGTTTGATTAGGGAGGGCTGAAACTTGGGAGTGTCAGGATAAGATATTGTTATATTTCCTTACGCTTGACTTTCCTACCATCACAGTTCCATTTTAAATACCCCAAATTAGCCCTGTCACTATTGATGGCATTGTGAAACTAACTAACTAAAATAAACTATTTGAGTCTAACAGTGCTTCAGCAATGAATTAGTATTTATTTGAATTCAACAAGAAAGAACATCTTATTAGCTGCATAGAGACACCAACATTTTCATTCCTGAGTTTTAATTATTCTAATAAACATTTCAAATACTTCTTGTGCAAAATAAAATAGTTATCTTAATATAAAGGAGCTCTGGCAACAAATGTCCAGTTACAGTATGCATATTTCATTTAAGTATAAACAGGTATAAAAAAAGCAATACTTGAGAGTTTTAAGAGTGAAAATAGCAAATAAAAGTGTGTATATTCAATAAAAAGTAAATTATTTAAATTACCTTTTTAAAGGACTGATAAAAATAGAATACTGTATATACAGTTGGGGATGGTCCTGCTTTAAGCAGGGGTTTGATTGGATGTCTCCTGAGGTCTCTTCCTACCCTGATTTCCTATGATTCTATACTACTTCATACTGCATGTAAAAGGCAATTCCTCCTACTCCTGTGCTGGGGCTTACACCAATATACATTTAAAAAGAAAATAAAAACAAATATTGTTAGATTGATAAAACTGTGTGTTTCACATAACTTAGAAACATTGCTTCTCATTAGACTAATTCCCTATCCTTTCATTTGCCTGTGGTAAGATCCTCTATACTGAAAGCATGTCGCTGCTACACAAACCAACATTTCTATTATTTGTATTTAGTTATCGCTGCAGGGTCCCATCACACTGGGTGCTATGCAAAACAAAGGAAGTTGCAGGCCGTGCTTTGAGAAGGTTACAGGCTGAATAGAAGAGACAGAAAACATATAAGCAACATACTAATAGTACAAAACTTCTTATCTGCTTTTCTTTCTTATTTCTCTTTCTCTCTTGCTCTCTCTCATTTTTGGATTTGTTTGGACATATGTGATTCTTAAATTTACCCACATTATTCCTGCATCCCAGCTGTTTAAGAACCCCAGGTACTCTTCCATTTATTTACTGCCACTATACAGCAAGAGCCCTTCACAAATTGATCCAAGACCTGTTCACATCAGAAGGCCCAGGTAAAATAGTCACTAATTCTTGTATACGGTCATAAGTGAACATACACCAAGTCTCAAAGAAGGCGCTATACTTTTCTCTGACAGTGACCAGGGGAAGTTCCTGTCTTACAGCAGTGCACAGCAGGCACCCTTTTCCCGTTCAGTCTTAACCTGCAAGATCCAAATACATAACAATACTGTAATAGTAAAATATAATGAAAAGCATGTCAGTTATGAGGATTAGACTCCTCCAAACTGATATAGGGTACAACTTATCTGAAAACAAGGTGGCAAGGAACATTTGAGCTTACTAAATCCTTTTACTTTCTTTCTAAGGGTAAAATAATTTGATTTGAAATACTTTTTTTGTGATAATTTATCATAGTCTATGGAGCAATACACTGCTCAGCAAGCAAAGAAAACCTTTTAAGTGTGTCACTGGTGGGTGATGATAATGGTATTATCATCTGTGGCAGTACGTGAACTCAAGCACTTGCTAGTGGCCCAGTGTTCACATCATGAAAAGGTCAGCACCGAATTTGGTAACCTTGTTTACAGTCTTAGCATAGTAGCCAAGAACTGGAGAGATGTGGAGTCTGAACTATGGTGTCAACTGCAAAGAGAATTTAAGGGCATGAGCCAAGTGTTTGGCATGGATCAGCGTGGAGAAACTTCTTTCCTAATCCTTTGGCTCTGTATTAAAGATAGAAAATGTTAGCCATCAGGGAGGGCAATCTGGTATTTTGCGTAAATACTGTTTATTTTAAAGAAATAATTTCCTTTAAAAAATAAAATTAAACTATGATGATTCTTTTTTCAAGGTCTAATAGGTTCACATGTTAAATATTTAATTCATCAGTTCTTATTTATAAACCTATTAAAAGCATTCTATAGTTGACAGTGATCAACTAGAAAAAAATGTAGCCAATAATGGCTCAGTAAGCAGCATACTGTATTACTGAAACAACAAATAATGGGCCATTGATATGTCAAATTTACAGCAAGCTTATTAATCACAGTAAATGGGAAAGAATTTTAGGTTAAAATTACTTAATCATCAAACATTTTTTCTAATCAAAAGAAACTAAATGAGTGATAAAGAAACACATATGAGTGATGAAACCCAGTGTATTGAAATAATAGGCAGATACACAGTGCTTTGTATGTTCAAAATGATGTATAAACATTAACCAACTATGAAGTTTGTGGAGTAATTGAATTATTCCTAATTTACAGTCAATGAAGCCAGGAGATTATATGACTTGCCAAACACTTCTCAGTCTACCAGTATCCAGAGGTAAGTCTTTCACTAATACTTCTTTTCTCTAATATTTTGCAGGAATAATATCAGAAGCAAATACATAACCATCTTCACAACCTTTTTATCCTTAATCTTTGAAAATGTGGCAACTGCTTTTTGAGCAAAAGATTTATTTCATTTTCTATCATGTGCAAATCATGGAGCTTGTGGAAATGAAAAAGGCAAAAACTAGCATGTGAACCCACTATATCATCTAGATCAGGGCTGTCCAACTGGCAGCCCGTGGGTTCTGTTAGTGCAGCTGCTGGAGTCTCTGCATTAGCATGGTTTTGGAACCCAAAAGCTGAACACTGTCAGTGTTCACCTCTCTACCCCCTCGCCTGCCGCCAAAGTCAGGCTGTGATCGCTACTGGCAGTTAAAATCAATGGCAGGGAAAAGAGGGCTGAGCAACAGTGATGTTCACCCCCTTGGTTCTGGAGCCATGCCAACACAGTGGCAGGGCAGGGGTGCCAAGAAGCCACCATCCTGCTGCCAGAGGTGGATCATCTTGCACAAAAGAAGCCCCATGGTCTGAATCCAGCTCAAGGGGCCAAATGAATTGGATGCCCCTGATCTACTTCATTTGTACAAATGTGATTATGAACATTATAATTAAAACAGAAAGTATGACCCTGTGAGTTGCAACATTTGCTTTTTAATTTTCAGAAGTCAGGCAGATATTCTAAGTAGACTAAAGTTTATAATACCCACAAAGCTCTTTCAAAGAATATGAAAAAGGAAACTGATTGTTGTGAACAAACACTTTGTTACTTGAGTATTCGTGTTCATTCATACGCTGTAGTGTGAAAACTACTAATAGCATGTCAGCATGGAGATAACTATTCCTAGATTTAAAACACTAGAAGGCACATATAGTGAAGGAGGATCCAGGGAATTACAGACCAGTTAATCTGACCTTAACACCTGGAAAAATAATCATGGAACAATTCCTTAAGGAATTTATTGTGAAGCACCTAGAGGAAAACAATGTGATCAGGAACAACCAGCATGATTCAGCAAGAGTAAATTATGCCTAATCAGCTGGATTTCTAGGATAAATTGATATCTCCATTAACAAGCTAAGGAAACATAGATTAGACTTGTAGTCTAAACAAGTAGTCATAAAAGGCTCAAACTCTAGTTGGGAGAAGGTATTTGGTGGGATTCCTCAGGAGTCTGTCCTGGATCTGGTCTTATTTAACATATTTGTTAATGATTTGAAAGTGGGATTGAGTGCACGCTTAACAAATTTGCAGATACCAAGTTGAAATGCAGATGCAACACTTTGGAGGGTAGAATTAGGATCCAGAATGTCCTGGATAAACTGGACAAATGGTCTGAAATCAATCAGATGAAATTCAACAAGGACAAGTCCTGCACTTGAGATGTAATAATTGCACGCACAAATATGGCCTGGGAGATAACTGGCTACGCTGTAGTACTTCAGAGAAGGACCTGGGGTTACAGTAGACCAGGAGGCAAAATATGGCCCATGTCCCAGATCCAGCCCACCAAGCCTGTGGCGGGTCCCTCGCCTCCACCTGACCCAGATGTGGGAGGCAACCCAGGCTATGGTACATGCAGCTGGTCCTGCCACCCTCAGGCACACAGTCGGGTTGGGACAGTGCAGAACAGCTCCTGGCACTCCTGGTGACAGCAGCTCCTTTTACCTGCTGCTGCCAGACCCAGCCCCAATTCCTGGGCCCCCCAGCCTGTCTACCATTCATCTACTTCCAGGGTGATGGACAGATTAGGTGGGCAAGGTTTCTATTAAGACTAACCCAGGGCCTGCGTGGGCACAGTGTGCTTGGCTGGGTGGATAAGATGGAACTGTAGGGAGGTGGGAATGGCGTCCAAGAGTGGGACAAGCAGGCGGGCTGGGGTTGGGATCAGGGGGCAGTGACGGTGTGGGACTGAGGCCGAGCCACAATTTGTTCCTGGCATACCCCTGCCTGCAGAACCGGTGCCTGTTGCAAGGGTGTACTGGGAGTGGATCACAGCTCTGTCCCGGGCCTTGGGCCTCAGGTCCTGCCCCACATTGTCACTACCCCATGATCCTGCTCCATGATTGTGGACCCAGCTCCAGCTGAGCCCGTCCTGCTCATAGATGCCTCTCCCCACACCCAGCCGAGCGTGCTTTGCCTACATTGGTCACCGGCTGGTCTCCATGGAGACCCCAGGATCACCGGATGTTGACAGTGTGGGGCTGGGATCCAGGGAAGAGCCACTTAGGGAGTTTTGGTGAGCTGTTGGAACGCAAGAGGGATGAGGTGCTGATCCAGCCTAGCCCTGCAGAGATGGAGAGGTGCTAACCCAGCCTGTGACAGCTCACCAAAACTCCATAAGTGGACCTTGGGCCCAAATAAGTATCCACCCCTGCAGTAGATCATAAGCTGAATATGAGCCAAAATTGTCATCTTGTTCCAAAATGTCCAACCGTATACTGAGCTGTATTCAGCATTTCCTCTAAGCTGCGCGCATGCATGGCCACACACAATAAAAAATCATACCGCACAATAACTTTTTAATACCACACACACTGTGGTCTACCAATGGTGGGGTGGGGCATTAGGGGGCTATGGACCCCGGGTGTTGGCCTGGAGCAGGGGAGGTATGCCCAGTGCTGTAGGAAGGGGGCACCGACACCCGCTCGCTGCATCAGACATGGCTTTGAGGCACTAGCTTCAAACGATCCTCTGGTCACCAGACCCCAGGCCCCTGTCTACTGGTCCCCTGACCCCTGTGTGGCTACACCCATCTCTGGTGCTGGGCCCCTGGCCCCTGTGTGGCTCTGTGCCTCATGCTACACCTACTCTGGGCTTAAAATTCACTAAAGCCTTGAGCCTGCCTTTGACAAGGTTCAAGGCTATCAGATACCCCATGGGCACTAATGGGACCTCCATTTACCTCCCCTTATAGTCCCAACCCTATTCTCCGGTTTAAACACAACATAAATACAAGCCCCCATGCTATAACATAAACAAGAACAGCAGAAGCAGCCCTATGCCCCTTTAAGAGGGCAAACCTTCTTTCACTCCTTGTCTCAGTGTACTTCCCAGCATGGGCTCCTTGCAAGTTCCCCAAGCCTCAGTGTTTCTGCAGTCAGCAGAGCAATCCGTCTAGCATCCCAGGGTTGCTGGGGCTCCTGGCCAGGAGCTCCTAACCCTGAGGCTGACAGGGCTAGACTGGCTTACCAGCCCAAGCCCCAGGCTTATGTACTCCCAAGGTTCTCTGTCGCAGATGGTTTAGTCAAGGATGATCCTGCCTTGAGCAGGGGGATGGACTGCATGACCTTGTGAGGTCACTTCCAGTCCTACTTTCATATGATCCTGTTTAGTACAAGAGCAACTTAAAGTCTAAGACTCAGCTCCTCTTCTGTCCAGTAGATACCTGAGCTGTTGCAGCTACTCATTCAAAAAATACTTGCCTTAGAAATATGATATTTCTTGCCTTAGAAATATGATATTATACCATCCATTTCTTGCCTTAGAAATACAATATTATGCCATCCAAGGTGGCATGCAGCTCTCTCCTCCTCTCCATGGGCATCATATACTTTCTACACCTCAGGAGCCAAATTCTGTGGAAAACAGGAAGTCAATGACTCCCACCTTTTGCCCAAACTTAGGAAGGGAATTGTGGGTTCTGCTTCCTATTTGCTCTGCTGTTTATACATGTTGTATTTATAAATTATTGTACAAAAAATAATTAGCATTGGAAGTAAAGACCAGAACCCAGAGATCTTACCCTCTTAATGACCTACTCAGCTCACTAGGATACAGAGTAAAATTCTATCTTGTCTGGTCATCTGGCTCTAGGCCTCTTCCCACCCTTGTTGTGAGCTTCAACAGAAGAGGTACAGAATGCCCTCAGCCCTACTTAACCACTAACCTAGTATTTAGGATACTTTTCAGGTTGTGAATGATATAGGTTCAACTCCCCTCAAACCAAGCAAGGCCCTATATCCCAGAATTTCAGCTTGAATTGGTAGTATGCTAGTTTAGAAGAATGCCAATGTCTCCCTGAAGGAAACTAAAGTCCTTCCCTCTTGATCACAAATAAAATAAAACAATCCATTGAAGTCCTTACTGCTTCTGAAGAAAAGTCTAACTGTTTTATTCTGATCATTACTGGTGTTATCTAACTAACTCATCTTTTCCTTTTAGTGTGGGCAAGGAGTCTACAACATGGGTCCTAGAAAATTAGCCCCGCCCTGTGATGCAACTGTTTTTATGCTTTTCCCTGCCCTGCCCTCACCTCCTTGCTGGCTTACATAAAAGGCACTATTGTCCCTTGTCCTGACTGGGGAAAAGCAGCAATTAGTGTATTTCCAATGTGAAGAAAAGCATAAGTCTGCACTTACCCTAGTTTTTTAGCATATATACTATTTTCAAATGAAGTCAGGCTGATAACTCAGTTTGCCTCCCCAATTTCCCTGTTCATTACTGAAAGCAGATTTTATGCTGCCTCTAAGGCATTATGTTACTCAAGCAACTGCTAGTTAATACGAGACTGATATTGCACTGGTTATGCATCTTGAAAAGCTTACTCTGAAAAAATCAGTCCCTATCATAAAAGATAAAGCCTTTTATCTATATTAATAAACTGGGGGTTTTTTTGGACTGAATACTGAGTGCAAACATAACCGTTGATCTGCATTGGTTTTCCTACTGATGCTTTTATGCACATATATAGTGGTCAATAATGATACAACTAATCTGTATTCTAACAAAGTAATCAGTTATGCCAGTGAGGATGAAAAAACAGCTGCCAAAGG
>JAGPOW010002514.1:35113715-35130591 GCA_030014935.1 Caiman crocodilus | reverse complement strand
CCTTTGGCAGCTGTTTTTTCATCCTCACTGGCATAACTGATTACTTTGTTAGAATACAGATTAGTTGTATCATTATTGACCACTATATATGTGCATAAAGGCATCAGTAGGAAAACCAATGCCGATCAACGGTTATGTTTGCACTCAGTATTCAGTCCAAAAAAAACCCCCCGTTTATTAATATGGATAAAAGGCTTTATCTTTTATGATAGGGACTGATTTTTTCAGAGTAAGCTTTTCAAGATGCATAACCAGTCCAAATTAAATTATTATAAGATATACATATACAAATATATACACACATGTACTGTCTTAAAAAAGAATATTTTAAGTTGAACCTTAATTAAAAATAAATCTGTACAAAAAGTTTACCAAGTATAATAAAAAGAACAGTGGTCTTTAGAGCCCTAATATTATCATATTCCAAAGATCTAGGTCTCACAAAATGATCTTTATTTTATTTCAAATTGACTTACACAGGAACCTAAGATGTGGGGCTAAGAGGTCGCGGCAGTATTGGAGCCCAATCAATACTTTTACAAGTGACCACAATATATAAACCACTTAATAAACTAATGGTATGGGCTTTCTAAAAGTTTCTTTACCAATCCCCACTGGAAGGCTGTTCCAGAACTTTATTTCTCTGATAGTTAGAAAAGTTACCTTTTCTAATGTCCATAGCCAGTGCCAAATAGGTTGCCCTGACCTTTTTAAACTGAAAAAATCTACCTAAAACAGAACAGAGATACTAAATAGAAAACAACTTACAAACATTTTTATTGGTAGTTTTTCAACTGTGAAAACAAGAAAAGTTATATTTTCCCATATTCTAACATGCAAAAAGCAAATCTACATGAACTATGAATAGGTTCTATTCCCAATTTTCATATTTTCTTTATTTTGCTGTAAAATACCTTCTCAAATGAAAAGAAAACCAGATCTAAATATCTATGAATATGAATGTAATGATTTACATCTGTGAATAGTTTGTTGATTACTTTTCCGTGCCTATTCTTTAAACTGCCTGTAGATACAGATATAGGGGCAGAAGCCTGGATTGTCCTAGTTACTTTTGGCTACCAATATGCAATTGGTAATGAAAACATAGGGTCCTCCCAGAAGAACACCAGTTAAGGAAACTGTGTGAATTCCCTAGCAACCATGGAACAGACTTTTGAAAGTGTGTTTGACTCAGCACCCCATACAGCTAGCACTACAGTGACAGAAACACTCTTCCACTTAACCTTATAGCAGGGGAGGAATAGTGGCCACTTCTGCATCCAACCATCTCCCCCTGCAGCCTCTGCTTTCCCATTCCTCTCCCCCACAACACAGCCTCTGCTCCCCAACCTGCATTTCTCCCTCTCCTTGTACCCCTGCTCCACATTGGCAGGCTCCATCCACAGTAACAGGAGTGTGCAGCCCACACAGAAGCTACTGGGGATGAGCTGGCAGAGGATGGAGCCTGCCAGTAGAAAGCAAAGTCAAGGCAAGGCAAAGCTTGACAAGGAGAGGAGCAGAGGTTAGAAGAGCGGGGACGGGGAGGAAGGGGGGCAGGAGAAGGAAGAGAGGCTGAGGAAGGGGGGCCCAAGACTGCTTCGGGGTGTAGATGGGGCAGAGGTAGCAGGGCAGCAGGCTCCCACACCTCACCCTGGAGCACATGTATTCAGCAGAACAAGCAGTTTTCACTTTACACACACTGCTGAAGAATGATACAATCCCTCTGCCAATGCATGCTGAATACACTCTACTGAAAGACAGAATCATAGAAAGTTAGGGCTGGAAGAAACCTTAGGAGGTCATCTAGTCCACCTCCCTGCTCAAAGCAGGACCATCCCCCACTAGATCATGCCAGTCAAAGCTTTGTCTAGCTGGGTTTTAAAAACATCCAAAGATGGAGCTTTTACCACCTCTCTGGGTAACCTGTTCCAGTGTTTTACTGCCCTCCTAGTAAGAATTTTTTTCCTAATATCTAAACTAAACTTCCCTTGCTGCAACGTGAGATCATTGCTCTTTGTTTTGTCATCTGCCACCACTAAGAACAGTCTAGCTCCATCCTCTTTCAAACCTCAGTTCAGGTTGTTGAAGGCTGCTATTAATTTGATATATAATATCTTCTATTAGTATGTATCTTGTTAATATATTAATATTATTATATAATATCATATTAATATATAATAACACATTATATCTAATATAATGCTGAACAGTCTAGCTCCATCCTCTTTTGAACCCCCCTTCAGGCAGTTAAAGGCTGCTATTAATAACACATTAGATATATAAGAAGAGATTAACAAAATAGGCTATCATGCTCTTTACTAAGAAGGTTAATACTAGGAGTGTTTTGGAAGCTACAGGCACTGGTGAAGAGGATGCCAATTTCATTATAGCATTGACAGAGCTGATGTGAGTAGCAGTCTTATAGAGATGGTGCCTCAGTCAGCCAAAAGTTTTTCTTCAGGGCATAGAGGAACATAACCATTAGTTGCAGAATGGCTTAAATCCAGTTTAAACCAGAAGCAGACAGAAATACAAGTCTACTGAACTGGCTTAAATCTACTCAGAAGAGTTCAAAAGTGTACCTGGCAAATCAAGTACTATTCTGAACCACTTCAGTGTGCACTGGTCAAGTGTTATGTGTAGACATTATGCATTCTGTGACATAGGGTTGGCCAGTCTTCCAGGCATCCCACACTGCACTACTCCTCACCACTACCACCAAACATAAACACTGCTACAACTGGCTGCTCTAGTATGTAACCAGAACTGTATTATCCCCTTTTCTCTTTTTGTTAGCACTTCTTATCAATGAGCTCCAATTGCACTGATTTTCAGTAAAAGCTATGTTTCTAATAAGCAGCTGTGTTATCACTTCCTACTCAATCTCAGCCCCTCATCATGACTTCTGAGCCCCTGGGAATCAAAAAAGTGTGAATGTAAGCACCTTCCCCCAAGTCAGGAAAGCACACTGCAGATTTTAATCATCTGCAGGTTATTAAAGTATGCTGAATTCATATTCAAGAAATGAGGGAAAGCAGAACAGTGACATTGCCCCCAGTCACAGGCTGCTCACCCCCTGGGACTCCTAAACCTGGGTACAAGTACTTTCCCTTACCCCTTGTTGTCCACTGCTGGGCTGGATGCACATTCACACCTTCTGATGTCAGAGGCACAGCACTTCAAACAAACAGGAACCAGTTTCCAATCAGTGATATTTTGGAATGGTTTATTTGTTGGTAACTGGACTCCAACCTGTCAGAAGGACCTAGTCTAGGTCTTGGACAATGTCTTAAGAAGGCAGAATGAGGTTTATTTTTGCTAGGTCCCTTTAGAATAGCTGTCTTATTTTCTCCCCTTCTCAACACATTCATTAATCAAATTATAACATAAACAACATAGTTGTCTTTATTGAAACTGAGGCAAAGTATTAATATAATTTGAGACATGATACATTTTATCATCTTTAACTTTAACCCCATCCTCATTGCACAGAAGGCATTATTTCCTTGTTCTCTTATAAACTAAATTCTCCCTCTATTTAATTAATTTTGTTTAATTTATTTTAATTTCCTGTGCAAGGTTTAACTTGGACTAACTTTTGCCAATTCTTACTTTATCCCTAAATCTCTATTTGCTATCAGTCTGTACTTCTAATCTTTACAGGGTCTCTGGTCATTTCTAACAAATTTCTTGAGATGATTATTCATCCAGTGTAATCTGGAGCCCCTTTTGGTGTATTTCCCTTTCTTGGAACATACATTCCTGACAGTTTTAACAACCTTAAAGAAAATTTAGGATGCTTCCACGCTCAAGTCATTGAGTTTTTCAGTACAGGTAGTCTAACTAGTTTTTTCTCTTAAGGTACACCCTTTTGAAATTGAAAACTAATGTTATTTTTTTTCTTTATCCTTCCATTCAATTTAAACTCCAAGGATTTCTGATGATTTGCTCCGTGGGATATTTCGTGTGTTCCGCTTTTTTTTTTTAATTTTAAACAGACTGCTTTTCTTATTACTTACCACAATGCAGCCTAAAATAGAATTGCCTTTTTTTGGACTATTTGATGAAGAAATCTGTCAGCTATCATATCTAAAAATATCCGAGTCCTACCAATACCAGTAGTGTTCATTCTTCTGTCTGTATCTTGGAAGTTAAAATCTCCTGAACATAATTCCTAATAGTATTTCTCTGTATTAATTTTAAAATATGTAAATGTACCTAGCATCTAAGTACTGTCCACAGTGACTTGCTGGCCAAAGGAATCAAAGAAGAATAAACAATACTAGTAACAACACAGAACCATAATTATTCACTGCAATTTAGAGACAAAGTCTTTGTTCTGAAGAATTAATAGCCAAACTTTAAGACAAAATACATGGAAGAACTCATGTGCAGAATTCATCATGCAGAAAATGAGACTAACATGCTTTTAAACAGCAGCAAAATAATGAGCTGATTGTCATATCCTTAATGAGATTTATTACATGAATATGGGCCAATTCTTCCTGTGTAAAAGGCCATTCTTGTGTTTTTATTATTTATTTACTTTTATTTAAAGCAATAAGAGAGACCCAACATGTGACAAGCTAAGTACAAAATCTCTGTGGGTTTCAGATTAGATGACAAGTCTGTATGACTTTACAATAGATTTTGTAAAGACTTGAAACTAAATTCTACTGATTTGTACTTTCAAGTCTTTACAAAATCTATTGTAAAGTCATACAGACTTGTCATCTAATCTGAAACCCAGAGATTTTGTATCTTCACTGAAAATGCTGAGCAACCATGCTGACTCGCTGGAGTTAACAATGAGTCATGTGACTAGGAGCAAACTTTAACCCTAATAGGCATTGTTCTGTTATTTTAGATGATACATTTGCAAGTATTTACAGTGGAGGCTGGTTAACATGTGAAAGTGAATAAACCTAGCTGACTGTGAAATGTTGGTTCAAGCCTAATTTACAACAGATGCTAGAGAACTTCATCGTGCTCATCTTGTAGGCCCTGAGAAACTTCAGTTGATTATATATCTACATCTAGCTTGTGAAAGAACACAGAAACCCTTACATTCCACTTGTGGCACTAATATCTTTAAAAATATAAAATTTTAAAATCGGAGGGTCAGCTTTTACTGTGCATGTGCGCGCACACAAAAGCCAATGCACACAGTATATGCTTTCTAAATAATTTTTGCAGTTTTTAACATAAGGTTCCTAAACCATATACTTTAAAGATGGGTATCAACTTTGGCTGCCTTAGGTTGTGCTACTAAAACTGAGAAAAATTAAAACCCTCTTTTGCAGAATCACTCTCTAACCATTTCTTTGCAGCTCCAGAGGTATTTGGCAGTAGAAGAATCCTTCATCTCATCAGAATCCAAATAGCAGCTGGATCCTCAGTTTGCTCCACTCAACTGAATAAACAACTTGCATCTACAGCACCACAAGTACACCAATACTGAGGCCGGAGCTCCCTACCTGCAGGCTTCTGCTGCAGAAAAGCATGCTCCTCCATCTGTCTGGAGGTCCTATTCTTTTGCTACAGGGCAAGAGAAATGACTCAGCTTCTTATGATTAACAGCAAACTTCCAAGAACCAGAAAAAGATTGAGTCAAGTTGCAAAACTTAGGATACTAGTAGAATTGTTTCTTCTCACTCTCTAGTTCAGAAGAATAATGTAGCATGAAGAGAAAATCAGAAGTCTCAAAAGTGAGCTTTCTGGGACAGACAGCTTTTGGAAAGCTCTTCCACTTGACTCTCTTGCTGTGAAGAGGCACTGGCTGAAAGTGGGACACTGGCAACAGGAAATGAGAGCAGGAGAGAGCAAAAAGCTGTGAAAGGGAAATAATGCTTCCACAGCTGCTGCTCCTTTACTTTTGGGAAAATCCTGAGAAGGGTGGAGTGGGGCACAAAACAAAAAGCCGGAATAGGAGAAAAAGGAATAAGAGGCTGCTGATGGGGAGAGAACCCCAAAGACCCGTCTAGACAGAAAGGAAAAACTAAACTGGGTCTACTTAATTTCAAGAGTAGACGGAGGAGGAAGTTCATCTCCAAAGAAAAAAACACAGAGGCTGCCATAGGATGGGGTCCCCAGGGATAGCCATGATGCCCCTAGGGCTCTGTGACCATGCCAATCCTGCCCAACAGGCAACCGTTTCCTCACCTGCCATGTCTTGCTGGTAATTATAATAAATAGGGAGGCTGCCCTTGAGTTTGTGTTTGGACACAGCCTTGATGGACCCCACTGAACCCTGTGGGTTCTTGGACCCCTTTGGGGTCATGCTCAAAATGGTTGCTTCACGGAACACCCTCACCCTTATGGGCTAGATGCGTAGCTCCAAAACCACCCTTTACCATGCCCCAAGCCTCGCAGATGGTATTTAAACATTGTCTCTCTGGGGCCTTGGTATAGCTCAGCCTCCTGTTATCGCTGGGCTCTCTGCAACCCTGTCTCTGTGCCCACACTGGTGCTGGGCACTCTGCAGCCCCTTTGTCACTGTGCCCCCTGTCTCTGGGGTCTGCTCACCCCCTTTGTCACTGCCCCTTGGCACTGGTGTCCCCACACTGTAGTGGGCCCTACTGAGGCCTCCTCTTCCCCCTATAGCCTCAGTCCGGTCCACCAGTTTTATAAAACAGCAACCAAAATATAAACCCCTGGGCTATAACATAATACAAACAGTTCAGTATGCTCTTTCACTTCAAAAACTTCCCCCCAGCACTAAGTGCCTTGTAGGCCAGGTTACTTCGTGAGTTCCTGGAGCCCCATTAGTCCTATATGCAGCATATCAGGCAGCCACAGTGTCTCTGAGCAATTCTTCCCTGGAAGCTCCCTCCCCTGGCTGCTGCCAGAGAACTAACTCCTGCAGGTCTCAGCCCTCGGGTTTATACGTGCCTGGGACACTGCCTTCTTCCGGTCAGCTGATCAGGTGCAGGCTAATTCCCTTGTTATCCTGCTGCCATAGTAACCTGTACCTGTGGAGTTTCTGTCTGGCTCTTAAGGCCCTCTCCTTAGGCAGTTCCTGCTCTTAAAGATGCAGGCACCTTAGCACCCTGTGACAGAGACTCCAAATGGTGGAGTGATGTCTGAAGAGGCAGTGGTGAGAAAAGAAGAACAGCTACCTGACAGGTCAAAACTTGTGTTTTTCTGATTTCTTTTACTGTATTTGGACACTGTGTAGAGTCAATCGGACTTAAGATGATTTCAGGGGAGAGAGAGCCAGAGGGATGGTGACTCTCTCAACCTTCAGCTGACAGGAGCACATGGAGAGACACAGCAAGGTAAGATCTCTACTGGAGAAAGTGCATGAAAAATATTTTTTTCAGCTCATTGTTCAGTCCAACTGTTTAGCCTTAACTATCCCTAACTGTATATTGTATGAGGGTGGAGCTAGTAATCCAAAGAGTTCTGGATTATAAAAGTGAAGACATACCTGAGAAGCATTTAATAACCACAGCCTGTTTAGTTGTGAGTAGGTCATAGCTGTAACAATAAATGACAAATAAAAAATAAATGGTGATTAACCCAAACAAGCTTGTGAGTCAATCAATGACTTATGTTTGGGCATCATCTAGAGGAACTTCCAGAGACCCCATAAATTCTCACGTAGATTGCTGTTACTTGACTGTGGTAAAAAAAAAAGAACACTTCCTGAATAATAACATCAAGAAATAAGACATGACAGGCAAGAGTAGGTCTATACCACTGGGACATAAATATAGGCAGTCTCAAAAAAGATGCCTAGAGCTCTAACATAAGCTGAACTACCACACATACATATACACTTCTTCACATAAGCAGCCAGAATTTAGCAGAACCAATATCAAACATTTAAGACGTGTGTTGTACAGTTTGTAAAGGGCTGTTACTTCACTCACTAAACATCTTTAGTTTCCCTAGGGCAAATTTGCCCCCACAGGAAACAACATAAACAATAAAACAAGTGCACAAACAACAGATAGTTATGTAACACCCACACAAAGACTGGGTTGCGTATTGTTCAGTAGGCAGAAGGGTTACAGTTAAATCAAAACCAGCAGTCCTTCCTCAGACCCTGAGAGGGCAACCCCAGCTCTATGCTGCCTCCTTAGCACCACAGCCTTCCTTCTCTCTTCCTCATCTACCCTCCTTGGGAGCTTTTAACTTTCCTTAGAGCCAGTCCATCATTCCTGTTATCTGGCCCTGTGCTCCTAGGCAGGCAGGCTGTTACCCTTTAACCACCTTCAACTGGGCTCCCACCTCAGAATCATGCACATCATTACACATCCCCCCTCCCAAAAGTGGAGCCCAGGATACACTCTTCCAATTTTTTAATTCCATCTATTCCATGCCACTCGCCCCTCCCCTCCTAACACTTCAAAAGTCTGCATTTGTATGTGGAGATCTAGAGCACTACTGTATTGAGAAGGCAAAGGGCTGTAGGGACAGGTACCACCTCATCAATCAGGGGTTGGCCTCCTACATACCATTAAGCCATGTTAGCAGGGCGTGGTCAGTGATCAAATCTAAATGGGCCCCTAGGACATAGTAGCAGAGGATCTTAACTGCTCACTTAATCACTAGAGGCTCCGGGCACTTTTACATGTGCTCTGGGGGCTTGGTGGAAAGAGGCACAGCACTTTAATTAGATTGTCTCCAAAAGCCACTCTAATTAAAGTGCTGCTGCATCTCTTGTATCAGCATCCCAGCACTTAAAAATAGTGGCAGAGGTGCCTGAACTAAAGCTCTGCAGCCTTCCCTCTCTCTCTCTCAGCTACTCTCCGTGGGAGCTTTTAACTTCCCCTAGGGCCAATCAATCCTTTCTGTCAGCTGACTGTGTGCTAGGCAGGTAAACTATTACCCTTTAACCCCCTGCATCTGGGCTCCAGCCCCTGAACCATGTACCTCATTACAGCGTTGTTTAATGGAGTCCTCAGTGCAAGACACTTCAATGATGAGGTCTGCTATGAAAATTAGCAGCAGAATCCAGGTTTCTACCAAAGCAGATATTGCTGATGCCAATGTGTTAACCAAACCTGATGTGATGATTAAAATTACTGCTTCTAAGTAGAAATGCAGGTGGCAGACAGAAGCCTTGGTAGCAGTAGCTTCAAAGTCTCAAACATTTTTCTTACTGATTTATATGGAGAACATGGGGGGAAATGATATTACTCCCGTCTTTGGAATGATATTGCAGCAGTAGATATGACATTTGATGGGTTGTACAATTTGTACTTTTAAGGAATTGAATTCTGTTCCATTTTCAATATCGCTTTTTTTTGTACGTGAGACAAATCATTCTTTCCAGTTGGGATCTGTAGTTTGTGAAATGACAGGTCTTTAGGAAAACATAATAAAGTTAATATATGACTTCCTGTTTCAGTACTATACCAACAAATTAAAAGTTATTTGGAATATTTCTCCTTAAAAAAGCACTTTAATGATACAAGCTGAAATAAGCCTATTGTTAAAATGTAATTCACCGAATAAAGTATGATGCCAGCATTTAACTTTAAAATCTTCTCATGGTGATTCATAATTGTCTATTTCGTTATATATTAATCTTAGATTATTTCCTATATTAGATTAAATAAAGACATGCTACTATGTTTTTTAAGTACCAGTTACTGTTATCCAGTATACATTACTGAATTAATGTCATATAATCCTCCTAATGGGCTTCTTTTTTTAATCCAATGCCCACAGCTGCTGAATGAAGAAAAAAAATACACTACTTCTATTTTTCTTTATATATACCTTCTCAAATCATTTAACCTGTTTCTGGATTGATCTAAATGTGGCATAAGAGAAATTATTCACAAAAATATTCATAAAACTTGCTTTTAAAATTGTGGATATGCTATGATCATCACCCTATCAGTTCTGCCATTACTCCTTATGTTAGAAGGACATTCCAGAGCTTCATTGCCTTGATGGTAAGGAAATGGAGAGTAGAAGAGAGAAAGAAAGAACTAAATGTTACACTTTTTAGCATGTTTCTTGGTGTACTTCTGGAAGGCATTCATATTACACTGTTGATGTGCTTAAGAACCAGGAGAAGGACAGATCTGTCAGCTGTTTTAGGGTCTTGAGGGGACTGAAGAGAAGGAAACATTGCTCCCCAAAGATTTGCAGGAATAGTCTGTTAACAATGAAACAAGAGATAACACATTAACTGTGACCATATAAAGAAACAGATTGATTTTAAGATTGTAGACTTTGCCATTTAAGACAGAGTCCTCATCTTTCTTTTTGCCTGGAAACACAATGAATATGTTTGATAACATATTAAATAAAATTATCCTTACTTCGCAAAAACAAAGAACAATAACTTTCAATATAGTGGCTTGTTGTACAATCAATAGACCATCAAAACAGATTTTCTTAACACTGGAATTGTAGGGCAAAACCTTTATTGCATTTTTCATTGTCACATCAGAAATTACAGCAAATTGGTAGTGCCATATATTGTGAGGCTTAGATCTGAATGGGGCATGTTTGTTTAGGTCAGCAGCCAAAGGGTACATACAAGTATTACATATAGCTCACCCTACGGTTAGGGTGATCCAAATGCCTGGATCTACAAGTGCCCTAAAAATGGTGTGCCTGATCTAATGTTGGTTCTTGCCAGACAAGAACTAATTGTAGATCAGCATGGGGTTAACCTAACCTAGCAAGGGCTAACCCAGCCTAGTGTAAGTGTGCATACATTCACAACACAGCTCTGGGGCTGGGGAGCCCCAGCCACACTCTACAGCCTCAGGGCTGGGTTGTTTTGATGCACCCTCCCATCCTGACCAGACTCTTTTTACCTCCCTGACTAGCCCCTCCACTATTTCTCCTACAGATTTGCCTGTCCCCACTCCCACAGAACTGCCAACACATCCTCCCCTCCTAACCTCTCAGAAGCCTCCCATTACCTGTCAGCTCTGTGTTTCTGGGGAACCCTGGCACAGTACCCAGCCTGTCTGACTCACAAAGGACTTCCTCCCCCCACTTCTGCTTGAACCAGAACTGATCAGAAGAAGGACTTACAAAAGACAATGAAGATGCAGTAAGACATACACCTAAACCGCTTGGGATAAGGGTGACAAGATTAAGGCAACTCCTCTAGTCCCATTTGCATCAGAGATGGGAAAGGGAGGTACCTCCATTAACATTCAGAATGGAGAACAGAGATTCAAAGACATAGACCACACTGAATTCTGGGACCAGAAAACCAGGGGAGCACTGCAGAAGCAGGATCCCTGCTCTAAATGCTGATCAACCCATGCCTCCACACACCCAGCTCAGCATTTATCAGACCGATTCTAGCGATGATGAGTCCTTTATTGGTAACCAAAACACAGAATCTGCCTGTTTGCATTGTGAGACCCCCTCAGGGTAATGCTGTCCATCTCTAGGAATGATCAGCTCCCATTGTCTATTGTAACAAAACAGCTCTGCTGTGCTCTATTGAGACATCGTTTACCCATAAACAAACCTTGTGTTCACCCTTGAACCATTGTTATTTCCCTACAAAAACCCCTACCCAAGCTCAAGTTTCTGTGCTGGTGCTTGGATCGAAAAGCTGCACCAGGTCCACTGGGACTTCACCTTCTCTTTTCCTGCCTGGAATATCTCCACTGAACATGCTGGGGGTTCTGCCTGTCTTAAGCACTCGGAACCCTAAGCCAAGCATCTTGTCTATGAGCTCCAACAAGCACCTGGGAACCTCGACCAGTTCAAGCTTTGCTGAGTGATGAGACCCAAACTCTCTCTCTCTCTGTTTAAGCCAACTTTCTAAACCTTGAACGTGGTTTAATCCCTCTCTCTCCCCCTCTCTCTCTTACTGCAGGCACAGCTTTCTAAACCTGACTTTTGCTGATCAAATGTGAGCTAGACTTTCCCAAACAGTCAATTGAAACTGTGTAATATTGTAACTTCTTTGTTTGTTTTTCTCTCCTTGTATGGCTAGTATTCCCCTGGTATCATTGTAAGTTTCATATACCTGGCAATAAAATAACTCTTATGGTCAAGCTGGTTGACATACTCTCTCTGAATCTCATTTACTCTTCCTTCTCCTCAACCTCCCCATTTGTTCTACAGCAACACTTCTTTTACCTAAGCCAAAGATCCCTGTTAGGCCCAAAACTCCCGTGGGGCTTGCTCAGCAAGGGAGTTACTAACAAGACAATTGGGACAAGAGACTGGGAAGTGCTGAGTCTGGGGCACATGAGGGTGTCAGCCTGGAAATGCTAGGTAACCTTCCTTGCTCAGACTTGCTCTGTTAACTTGTGTGCGTGTATTGTATCTGACTACATTTTATTGTTGCCCTGCTGAATTAAGCTCTGTGCTGACTCCATGGCCTATGAGGGTGTCAGTTTAGAAGTACTGATTGACTCTGCCAGCTAAGACATGCTCTGTTCCTGTGCTGAATCTGGGGCCCATGAGCATATCAGCCTGGAAATGCTGAGTAACCCTGCCTGCTCAGACATGCCCTGTTAATCTCTGTGTGTTCAACTGACTCGGTAGCTGGAGGAACCCAGCCACATTGAAACTAAGCCCTGAAAGGTAGCTCCATGGGGGTGAGGACTTGCAGAAGACAGAGATAGAGCTCTGTATAGAAACACAAGTGACACAAGCAGTAAATTGATAGGATTACAGAAACCCCAGAAACATAACTCTGATAAATAAGCATACCCCAAAAGGGATGGACAAATCTAGTAACACTCTGCAGGGTTCCAAGTAATGGCTGCACCTTCTGCATCAAAAGATTTTACTCCCTATATGGATTACAATTGGAATAAACATTTGAAGAAGGAAAAATAAACCCTGAAACCTCAATAACTACACAAGATACCACATTGGCAGAGAATTCTTTATGTACAATTTACAGTTAATACTAACGCACATCTTTTTATACTGCAAACAGATGGCATGAAGTATTACTCATTCACAATGAGAAAAATTTAAGTTTGTGGATTAAATAAGATTGGCTTTCTATTAAATCTAAAGAGCCACTATTACAAAATAAAGGAAAGTAAATAAGATAAAGGTACATTTTTCCTTCAAATACAATCATAACCATTCAAGAGCAGATCTTGCAGGGTGTGGTTCCACCTGCCCTTTTGCTACCAAAGCTGGTCACCCTGAGCAGCCTTTCCTTGCAGCTGGAGCCCCTGGACCAGCAGGAGACACTGGGGGCACTGGTGGGGGGGGGGAGGAGCTAGGCAGGAAGCAGGCACAGGAAGCGGGGATCTACCTGCCATTGCCACAGTTACTAGCTGTGTTACAGTTACTACAGGCATGGGGAGAGCCCCAGAGAGGCTCTGGCCCTGCTCCAGGCATAGGCCAGGCTTGGCTGGTGATAGCGGTTGGGTAATAGACTGCTCCTTCTAGCATCTACTCTCAGACATCAGGGGACACCCAGGGGAGAGGTGAATGCGAAGAGTCACAAGAGGAGGAACCCCCCATCACTGTTATTGCTCCTGGCCCAGCCCAGCACCCTTCACAGTTGTTTCCTGAAGTCATCTCTCTGCTCAGCAATGTACAGAGAGTGCCTCTGGGGTCCCCCATGCTCCTGGCTCAACTGGGGAAAGTGGTGACAGGGGCAGGTACACCCTTTCTACAGTTGCTCCTGGCCCTGCCCCAGTGTCCCAAGTCAGGGGACTTCAATTGCACCTTAACACCATCTCCCACCATGGTGGTGTGCCAGACTCCCCATTACTAAAACCTAGGTGATGTGCCAAACTCCCCATTACTAAAACCTAGATCCAACCCTGCCAGTACCTTAAAATCCAATACTTGAATTTCAAATTGGTCAGTGTGAAATCTTGCCACATTCTTTCACTGAATTAAAATATTATGTTTAAAATTTGAATTCACAACCATTGGAATACCATCCTCAACATAATTTAAAGCATATTCCAAATATTATACATTAGTTCATTAATAAGTAAGAAGCACCAGTTCAAGGGTCTTGCTTCTACACTCAGGGTCAGACCAATCACCACATTTGGAGTCAGGAAGGAATTTTACTCCATGGTCAGATTGGTATGAACTGTTGGGGTATGAACTGTAGGATTAGTATGAACTGCCTTCCTTTATAGTAGGAGGGAGTGGCCGCTTCCTTAGATCTTTCAAGCATATTATAACTACCTTTGCAGCAGCAGAACAATAGCTACTTTACATGTAGCAGGATAGGGTGCTATGCATTATGGTTGTGAGACAGGGTTGAACGTGCAAGTTTTAGTAATACACTAGTGGGATGGTTTGGATAGGGATGATCCTGTTGTAAGTAAGGGGCTGGACAAGATAACCTCCAGAGGTCCTTTCTAACCCTATTTTCTATGATTTCATTGGCACTGATCTGATACATTCTACCCAATGCTCTTATAGACCCATTAATGTTTTCAATATCTCTTCATTTCAATATTCTTCCATCATGCTCTATAGTTGACTTCATGCTACCCTGTTCAACAAAATACAGATATAATCGTAAAGAATGATCAATATAGTTTCTGAACATCAAGATACTTTATTATATTTGTTTGTAGGACTCTGTAGGTATTACTGTACAATAAGTAAACTATGCCACATAAATAGGTCCCTGCCATAAAGCAGTTTTCAGTCTTTGCCAAAAAGTTCCTAGCTTACAGTAGTGTTACAAGACTAATCATGCTTTGTAAAATAGGTTGAAGCTGTAATACTCTCTACCAAGTACCAAATATAATTAAAGCAATAAAAAAACAACTGTGTATTATAGTTTAATACAAAATTCCTCAGTAGCATTCAGGCATAAAGTTGAGGGCCAAGTGCCATTAACCACTGGAGTGTGCCATTTCTTAACATAATATAATGCGAGAATGTCTTCTTACAAGTGTAAAATACTACTTTCTATTGAAAATATCCGCAATATGAGAGAAATAGTTTTAAATTAAATTAGGCATAAAATTATATTTAAAGAAATGCTTGGTAAGTGTAGACCCTTGAATATAAAACCATTAGGATTCTCAAAAGCAAATTTTTTAAATGATATAAAGTAATTATTGAATTAAATGTCTTTTTAAAAAATACCATATTTATTCAAATATAAGATAACTATGATTATAAGATGACCCTCCAATAATTAGATTCTATATATAAAAACAATTACAAATTTGTTATAATTTTCCAGGTATAAAATCTAATAATTGGAAGTGTGCCTTGAATTTGTCTCCTACTGTTACAGAAGGGAAAAGAAATCTGGGGAGTTAAATAGCCTGCTGGACTTTTACCCCCACAATTTAAAATCACAGAAAATTAGGGTTGGAAGGGACCTCAGGAGGTCATCTACTCCAACCCCCTGCTCAAAGCAGGACTGTCCCCAACTAGTAATCCCAGCCAAGCCTTTGTCTAGCTGGGTTTTAAAAATGTCCAAGGATGGAGAGTCATCTTTGGGTAACCTGTTCCATTGTTTTACCACCCTCCTAGTGAGAAAGTTTTTCCTAATATCTAACCTAAAGCTCCCTTGCCGCTACTTGAGACCATTGTTCCTTGTTCTGTCATTTGCCACTGAGAATAGTTTAGCTCCATCCTTTTTGGAACCACTCTTCAGGTAGTTGAAGGTTGCTAGTAAATCCCCCTTAGTCTTCTCTTTTCCTCATTCAATAAGACCAGTTCCCTCAGTCTCTCTTCATAAGTCATGTTCCCCAACCCCCTCACCATTTTGTTGCCCTTCGCTGGATTATCTCCAATTTGTCTACAGCCTTTCTGTAGTGGGGGAACCAAAACTGGACACAGTACTCCAGATATTGCCTCACCAGTGCTGAATAGAAGGGAATAATTACTTTCCTTGATCTGCTGGCAACATTCATACTAATACAACTTAATATGCTATGAGCCTTATTACAACTCCTTTCCCCTGCAGCCTGTTCCTCCCTTTCTTATCGTCAGACCCTGCTGTCCCTGAGTACCTAGAAATGAATTTGAAAATACTGACCTAGAAAAAAAACATACCTGTAGTAACTTGCATCTAGTAATTACTATAGGTACCCATAGACTTATTCCATCCTTTGACTCTTTTGAAACTGTTGCAAGCTTTAGTTTAAGTATTCCACAAACACACTTTTAAACAGCACTTCTGTACTTACCTGTATAAACTTCTTTTTTTTTTTTTTTTTTAAGGAAAATAGTTCATGTTCCAAGCAAAAACAACCAAATCAAATTCCATATCTGTGAGTCATTCAAGGACCATAAGTGTCCCTACTACTGGCAAACATCCTCCACCCTTGTCTAGGGCTTCAGATGCTTCCAAAAAATTTGGCAGGAAACCTACATGTAAGCCTAAGCCCGGAGGTTTGGGGTTCCGATGCCCCTGAGTTCCACTTGTCCTCAGCCATATGGCCACAGGAGCAAGCTAGGAAGGAGTCTTCCATTTCCTTAAAGTGGGTATAAAGCCAAGCTCTTCCCAATGAAAGTGAAAGTGGAAGGTTAACTATGCATTACCTGCACTCAAGTAGCACCCCTTGCCAAAAAAGCAATTATCCCCAGCAACTAGGAAATCCACCTTCATCGTCATGGTGTTTACCTGTATAAAATGTGCTTAACTATACATTATGTCACAGGGGGAGAAGTCCTGGGGGCACTCAGAAGCTCCCCGAAGGAGCCACGGAGGCAGAAGCAAGCGACAGAGGGCAAAAGAAAAGAAAAGAAAAATGTCAGTTACTCACCATAGGAGCCGCAGGATTGCCGGAGAAACCTGCACGCGGCCGGGACGACAGCGTTAAACACCTGCAAATGGCAGGTGAAGTCAGCACGGGGCACCGGCCAGCAAGGATAGGCCTTATGAGGAGCATCTGAGGGACCTGAACCTGTTCAGCCTCAGTAAACAGAGGCTGAGGGGGGACCTGGTGGCAGCATATAAGCTGCTGAGGGGTGA
>JAGPOW010002514.1:35094734-35107906 GCA_030014935.1 Caiman crocodilus | reverse complement strand
GGTGTACAAAACAAGCCTTATTCAATTCAGATTCAGACTGAATCGGGGCAGTGATTCAGTTAATTGAGTCAGATCACTGTCCCTGATTTGATTCGGCTGAATCTGAAGATTTGATGCTGATTTGGAGATACCAGGTGCAACTGGTGAACACTGATGCTGAGATAGATAGACTGTCCCACAGGAGCATGGGGCAGGGCATGTGCTTAGTGGTGAACCCGGAGATGGACTAGAAGTACTTTCAAATCTCTCTGAATCGATTCAGAGGGTTCCAATTTGATTCAAAGAGATCCTCTGATTCAATTCAGATTCAGAGATTCAGCCACTGAATTGGGTCAAGTCTCTGTCAAATCGAATCAGGGATTGAAGCTTTGCACAGCCCTATTACATACCATTATTATCCCAAATATAGCAATTATTTTTAAAGTCAGTATCTATAGGGTTATAGGATCACAGGAAGGTAGGAATGGAAGGGACCTCATGAAGTAATCTAGTCTAGTCCCCTGTTTGGGAGGGGGAAGGATCATCCATGACTAAAACATCCCAGTCAAGTGTCTAAGTCACTCTTGAAAATTTCTAGAAATGCAGATTCTACAATTTCTGTAGGTAGCCTGTTGCAGTATTTGAACCCCATCATAAACAGAAAGCTACTCCTAATCTTCAGTATTATATCAATAATATTTCCAAACATTACCAAAACTTGATATCTGAAATAATGTAGTTGTTTGCTTTCTGAGTTGAAGTGAAACTTTTGGAAATCCTACGGCTTAAGTGAAAAGACGAGTTACGTTTTTCCAATGATGAACCAATTTTACTGGACCAAAACCTGGAATTCATCATCCAACAAAAACACTTATGAGACATGATCAGCAGCTGTCATCAAAGCTTCAGTAAAGGTCCTAGAACAATTGAGCAAGATATGAAAGATCACAACGCTGTTGTAGCTTATGGTGCATTTTACAATGCAAGCAAACATAACTAGGTTTGGTCTCTGTCGGCATTTATACACGTGCTCCAGGAGTGGGGGGAGAGGAGGCGGGAACTTTAATTAGAGTGACTCCGAAGCCACTCTAATTAAAGTGCCTGGAGTGTCTTGTATATCAGCATACCCACACTTAAAAATGATGGCAGGGGTGCTTTATCTAAAGCAGGGGGTCTCAATCCCTGGGCCATAGCCCAGTGATGGGCCATGCTGCTGGACTAAGAGTTGCTGTGGACTGGCAAACTACAGGCTCCCAGAGCCAGGCAGAGACGCCATGGCTCCTTTTGCAGGGCCCATGGCAGCGCAGGGTTTGGCCCACCACCCCACCCAGGGGGTAGACGTATCTTTACCTGTCTGCCAGCTGGAGATTCCAGCTGTGGTCAGCTGTGACTGCTGAACCACAGTTCTCTGGGCTGTGTTTTGCCAGGCCATGGTATAAAAACTTTGGGAACCCCTGATCTAAAGTTTGTCGAACAAACTTTAGATAAAGCATCCCTGCTGCCATTTTTAAGCACAGGGATGCTGATACACAAGATGCTGGAGTCTAGTGGGGCACAGTAATTGCCATGCTCCAGCAGATTCAATTAATCAAGTCTGCTCTGATGCTCTGTAATCACAGTGCATCGGAGCAGCTTTGCTGTTTGTGTATAGGTGTCCTATGTCTTTACTCGCCTTCAACTTGCTTTTTGCAAGAATAAAACAGACATAATCTTGGGAAAACCAATCAGTTGTGATACTTTTGTAATGAGCTGAGACAAGCAGTATTCCACTAATCAAAATGTAAATTGACCTGAAAGTCAATTTTCTAGGAAGTCTGTAAACCAATGCATCTAAATTAATTGCTGCCTTTTGGTAATGGAGAGATTAGAAAATTCAAGTAACAAGTTTTGGAGGAACAAAAAAAAAAAGGGTCTGTTAAAATTAGAAATTAGTATTTTTATGTATCTATAACTCTACGAATTGCTCCCAGAGAAAGTTCTGTAGGTAAAAACATGTGATTCATACATTTTAAGGCCAGAAGGGAGCACTAAGATAATACAATCATTAGATAATGCAATAGTAATTATTTTATCTAAGCCAGGAGCTTGTGGTTGCAGTAGGGTCTATATCTTTTGGAGATAATTAATCTAAATGTAATACACTCAAATAATGAAGAAATTGCCACCTGGGTGCTTTGATCAGTTATTTTCACAATGACATCTTAATTCCAGTTAAATTTTGCTAACCTTAAATTTAATGACTGGGACTTGTACTTTCACCTGTTAAATGAAAAAGCCTTTCAGCACCATAGGAATCAAAACTTGTGGAAGAGGTGTTATCTTTTATTAGACAAACTAGATACTTGCAAACAAATTATTTTATTTATTTGCAAACTTTAGGTACTCTCACCTTTCATCAGGCATAGAAAAGAGCAGAGATTGTAATGTGTTTCATAGAGATGTAATGTATTCCTATTCAATATTTCTGTTAATACTGCATGAGTTGCCTTAACTACATCATCACAATAGAAAATTCATGTTTCGTATATTCACTATGATGTTTTAAGTGAAAATCCTATCCCCCATATGACAATTAAAGCCATGTACATTGCATCTAGACTCATGGCACATGCAAAATTTATCATGTGATTGTGTCCAAAATATTGTGTAATAAATTGTAACACACCTCATGGTCAATCAATTTACTAATGTGATAAAAACCAGCAAACTACCCACAAATATGTTCCACAGTATGTGTGGAAAACTTTGTGGTGGGTTTCTATTGGTCTTTAAGTTGAATCTGTGGCATGCTACTTTTAAGGCTTGTTCACCATTTTTGTAGCTTGTTCACCAATTTCATTGCATGATAAATTAGTTGAACACATGTCTTGTTACAATTTATCATGCATTTAAATGTAATGTCTGCCCAGGGCCTCAAAGGGTACCCAGGGAACCTGGCTCACAGGGAGCCCAGCACCAGAGGTGCTTGTACACATGATGCCATTAACATGTACATGTGATGAAAATGTCACTTACTTTTTGTGGCTTAATGGTATAACAGCGTATATGTGCAAGACTTTGGGGCGTTTTAAATGATTTTGCATAGGTACATACTAAACTATACCCAGATGCAGTTTAGTTTGCAATGTTGCAAATTGCAAAGATGTAGCTGTCAGCTCATTCCCCACTCCCAGCTGTGGGAGAGCTGGGCAGGCTCTGCAGAAAAAAAAAGATTGGGCCCCTCTCTGATTTTTCTTACAGCAAGCTCTTGTGACTGGCAAGACAGCTGGGGCCACCAAGGAATGGGCTGGCTTGCCCCTGAAGCAGCGTGGGAAGATGGCAAGAGGGCAGCTGAGTTTGCTGGTGTCCATGGAAGGTGGTGAGGATGGTGCATGGGGCAAACAAAGATGGGCTGCTAGCTGGCTGAGTGCTGCCCCAGTTTGGAGGCTTCCGAACCAATGCTTCCTCAAGCCCACCCAGACTTCCAATGCCCCATGCACTGTCCCCGCCACCTTCTGCCTCCAGCAAACCCATCCACCCTCCTACTGCTTTTTCATGTTGCCCCAGGGGCAAGCCAGTCCATTCCTGGGAAGCCCCAGGCATTCTGCCAGCCACAGGACTCTGCTTTTAAGCAGAAGCAGTGAGGGTCCCATTCCTTGCCCCAGCTTGGAGGCAGCCCCTGTCCTGATAACTGTTCCCTGAGGTCACCCACTGGAAGCCGACCCAGGCAGGCTTGGGGAACAGTTGGATTGGTCAGGGTCCTGCCTCTGAGCTGAGGCAGCACCCAGCCTACTAGCACACCACCCAAGTGGCCCTGGGGGGGTGCTGCTGCTGCAAATGGAAGGGCTCTCACCACTTTCACAGTCTCCCACAGTTCAGGGGCCACTCAGCCCACTGGCAGCACACCCCCCACAGCCACTGGGGGGAGGTGGGAAGACTCTTCCAGAAGCAAGATCATGCCCCTCACTGCTTGTGCTTCTATCAGCTTGCTATGTCTGGTTGGGTACCTGGTGTCACCCAGGAAAGGGCTGGCTTGCCCCAGGAGCACTGTGGGGAGGTAGCAGGACAGTGGCTGGTTGCCCTGGTGGCAGAGTAAGATGGTCAGGACGGTGTGCAAGGTGCTAGAAGCCTGGGCACGCTCATGGGGAAGTTGGATCAGGTACCTCTGAGCTGAGGCAGCACCTGGCCCGTTAGTGGCCTGCCCAGGCAGCCCTGGAAGGTGCCACCACTGCAGAGAGAAGGACCGGGGGGCCTCACAGCTCAGGGGCTGCTCAGCTCACCAGCAGCTTGCCCCCTGCTGTGGCCAGACTGGCTCTGACAAAAAAAGAAAAAAAAAAGAAAAGGATCAGGCCCCTTGCCATATGACAGAAAAATCGAAACAGTTTAGTCCTCAGGGTTGTATTCTATACCCCACCATTCCAATTCAGGGGGTAAAGAATAAAACCTTGGGGATTAAACCCCTATCATGTGCACGAGCTTTCCTCCTCTTGCTGCTCAAGTGGTGGGAGTGTTGCCAGATCCCAGCTAGCACTCTGAGGCAAAGGGGGGTGGTGCAGTGCATGCATCTGTTGAGGATACTGAGCTTTTACATTTCCCTCTCCCTGCTTCTTCATACTGTCTGAAAGCCTGACAGGCGAGGGAGCCAGCAGCAGGCTGGTAACGCAGTGTTTATCAGCCCATCAACAAAATAAAAGCCTCTTGCATTACTTCAAGCTCCTCTTAAGCAACTTTTTCCACAGAAGGAATGGAGGGGCATTACCAGCTGACCTGATAATTAGCTCCAAAGTGTCCTAAGTGGACACTGTCCTGTCTGCCTTTGTCCTGTCCCATTGAAATTGGAGACACACACACACACACACACACAGACACCTCTCAGCATTACCTAGAATACCACGTGCCTAGGGCCTGTGAGGCTGGGGTCTGTGCTGTGGGAGATGGGAGGAAGGGAGGAAAGAACCCTGTATAAGCAGTGAGTAGCGAGGGGGGAGGGACAGGGGGAAGCAGGCAGAACCTACTGAGCCTGCAGTCTCCACCAAAGCTCCACCTAGGGAGCAGAGGAGCGGGACCAGGCCTGTTCTCTGGAGCAGACAACACAGCCCAGGGCTGCAAAGCATCTGGGATGCTGGGGACTTCCGGTTTAACATAAATTAGGAAGGGGTCTGGGACAGAAGTTTCATAAACTAGTTTGCCCCAAATCAGTTAAGTCTGATACTACATACAACCAAATTTATCTTAAACCAATTTCAACCATTTTGAAAGTGCTTTATATGCACTGAACATATGTTCTATTACAGCTTTAAATGAGTTTCTGATCACTTAAACTGGTTTGTGAGTAATGTCTATCCCTAGCCCAGGAGCCAGTCTCTAGTGCCAGGCTCTGCAAATACCAGCAAATTTAAAGGCACACTGTAAAACCTGGCATCAGAGTCTCTGATGCCAGGATGCATGAAATGGCTTTAAAGGTTCTGGTACCTAAGGAGCCCAGCATCATGAACCTGGCAAGTCTAACAGCTTGGCTTTAATGGTGCCAGGGTGAGAGGAACCAAGGTGTGCAGTATAGCCCAGCACTGGGTTCCAAATTATGGAGTGCATGACTTGACTTTAAACTTGCTGTTGCCTGGGGATCCCAGCATCGAAGTCTGGTATCACAGTGCCAGACTCCCCCTGAGCCTTGAAATGTAAGTGGGTTTACAGCAGTTCAGCCCTGGAGAGCAGTTTCTGAGCCTTTAACATTCTTCAAGTTCAAATTAAAATGTGATATAAACCAGCCACAAAGATTCTTTGTGCCCTTCCTTCTAACATAAGACTTCTAGCAAATATTCTTCCTGTAAGGGTGTCCCAATATTGTAAACTTCATTTAACACTTTCAATGTGAACTCAAAATATTTCTTAGATTAATTTGCTATCTACTGCAGGAATTCATCAACTGTTATTACTATTCATATTTCTGAGTGAAACACCCACACACTCTCAATAATTTTACAGGTGCATCAGTTCCCTCCAGAAAGGGGGATTAAGGTTCTATTCATCGCTACAGATGCTCCTGTAGTCAAATCTCTCTGGATTGCTTATTTATTTATTTTTAGGTAATGCAGCTTAGGAACATTTTGCAAGCAATTCATAAGTGGGTTACCAAATGCCCAGGTTTTCCCGGACATGTACCTCTTTTGGACCCCTGTCCTCATGTCCAAGCAGGTCTTTAAAATGTCCAGGATGGCTGCTTGGGGTTGGGAGCAGCAGGCAAGGTGATTGGCTGTTGGGGGTCATGTGCTCACCATGCAGGCCCCAGCCAGATAAAGAGATGCTCTGTGTGTGTGGGGGGGGGGGTGCATGCACACATGTGCAGCTCAAGAGCTGGTTGGATAGCAGGGCTGGGGGGCAGGGTGCTGCAGGTCAAGAGTGTGGGGCACCAGCAGGGCTAGAGGAGGTAGGGGGCTGTGGGTCAGGCATGAGGGATACCAGCAGGGCTGGGGGGCAGGGGGGTCTGAGTTGGGAGTGAGTGGGAGGGCTGGCAGGGTTGGGGGACCAGAGGCTTAGGAGTGAGAGGCAGAGGCAGGGCATGAGCATATCACTGCCCCCCCCACCCCAAAGCCATATGCCCTCCCTCACCCCTCCTCCTCCCTCTCACAGGTGTCCTCTTTTTTGATACTCGAAATATGGTAACCCTGTCATAACTGAAGGCTTGCCAATGGAGACAAACCCTGCATATGTACATGCACACAAATAGTTTGATATGTCAGAGGCATTCGATTTGACTTGAAGCTTTCATAAAACACTTATATAAGCCACACCTAATCAAAGTCAGTTCCTGTGAAGCTGGTTTTGTGGGCAACTAATCATGTATTGAGTTACAGTGATCAAAGGCAAAAAGTAATTGCAAAAAATAGTTCTAGGAGAGATTAAAAATATCACTTTAACTTCATGTACTTATCCTTGAATTGTGCTTTAGATAATGTCTTATAAGAAAAAGAGCTATTTAAACATGCAAAGTTTATTTACTAAACTAGCACCAAATCATCACAATATATTCACTGGTTAAACAACCTTTAATCATAGGCGTCAAATGTATTGACTTCAATAAGATGTAAACACTTATTTTGCTGACCGTGGATAGCTTTAATATGTGCTCAAATGCTCTGCTGAACTGCATCCCCTGTAGCAAGGAAACTAATCTAATTTTATTATTTTCAGTATAGTCTTCATTGTCCAACTCTCATAAGATTCAGTCAAAACAAGAACAAGCCCAAAATTTTGTGAATGTGATTAACACTTTCTGTTGCGCTTCCTCTAACACTAATTTTAATAAATTCTGAATCAATTTTTAAACTATAAAGTAAATGACCAAATATTCCATGGTTGCTGGGGAAACTAAATATCTTCATATAAAACAATTCAGGTAAAACGGTAATCTGGCCCAGCAGATTACATAGTCTCACAATCTTCTATCTTGATCAAAGCAAACATATAAAGCACTAACTGACGGTCTGGCTTTCTGGGTGGCTTCCTTGTTTAAAAACAGCCAGAAACTGAAGACAGACAAGAGACTGGACTCAAAGAATAGTTAGGAACTAACGCAAAAAGCTGTAACTATGCTAAGGATCCAAATGTAAGTGTGCTCAAACTGAAGATTGATAGAACTAGCTCAGAAAATTTAAATCCATTGATCTAAATAAATAGGATTTACAATCTCCATTTTTAACTATCATTTAAACTAGCCACAAAAAAAACACACACTGACTTAAGTAATTGATTTGAATCTTGTTTTACACGGCTACTCTTCATTAAGTCTATGCAAAGCAGCTAGTATTTGCTTCGGGTTCGGATTCAGCCTATGCAGGGGACAGTGATTCAATTCAGTGATTCAAATCACTGATGTGATTTCATTCAGCCGAATCTGATTCAGAGATTTGGCTGCTGCCAGATCTCCAAGTCAGCCAGGCCAGGCCCATCCTCCTCCATTCTCCCAGCCCAGCAATGGCTGCCCCACCTCCCCCAGCTCCCAGCACTTTTTTAAAAAAAAGCCCCAGTTCACTGGGTGCCGCTGGGCAGCGGGATGATCCCTGCTGTCCCCCACTGCCCCGTGCTGCATGGGGGCTCTGCACAAGCCCCCTGACTCCCCACCTCGCCCTCCACAACCCCATACGTTTCCCACCCAGGCCAGCTCCGGCCCTTTAAGAAAACAAGCCTGAAAAAAACCCGGGACTTACCTTTCCTGCCAGTGGGGGCAATCTCTGCTGCCCCCTCCCACTGCTCCACACCATGCAAAAGGCTCTGCACAAGCCCCCGAAGCCCTGAGGCTGCTACAAGAGCGGTGAGACCTGGGGCTTTTTTCCATTTTTTTCTTAAAGGGCCAGAGCTGGCCCAAATAGGGCAGCCATGGGGGGCTGGGGGGGCTCATGCAGAGCCCCTCATGCAGTGTGGAGTAGTGGGGAGAAGCAGGGATCACTCCCCCTGCCCAGCAGCACCAGGTGAGCACCGGGGCTTTTTTTTAAAGTACCAGGAGCTGGGGCAGGTGGGGCCAGCCATGGGGGGCCGGGGAGGGGGTGTTGGGGGAGTGGGAACTTACCAGCGGGGACTTCCCAAATCATCAAAGCTCTCTGAATCTTTTCCGAAGATTTGGAGAGCTTTGAATTATTTTGAACCTTTAAATTGGTCCCGATTCAATTTTGATTCAGAGATTCAGCCACCGAATCTGGCCAAATCTCCTCTGAATCAAACCATCACCCAAAGCTTCACACAGCCCTACTCATCATACAGCTTATTTTAAGATGCAAGAACACAGACCAGGAGTGGCACTGGCAGGAGTTAACTGCTTCTAGGAGCAGTAAGTGCAGCCACTTGTGATGCCTGGGAGCCATGTGGGGAACCCAGTATAAGTAAGTTGAGGTAGAGAGTGAAGGATGGAGGATTGGATGGGGTAGGGCAAATAGCTCTGCCTGGGTGTGCTGAGTCTGGTTGGGGTTGTTGGAATCCAGGCGCTGATGGGTCCATGGAGGAGAAAAGGAGGTTGCTCAGTTGTGGAGGCTTGGGGGCTAAAAATGGCCCAGTCAGGGTCATGGTAAGGGTGGTAGTACTGCCCCAGGGCTGGGGCAAGTGCCTGCTCTTTTCTAGCCCCAGGGCTGCACTGTGAACACATACAGATGTTTGGAAGTTCTGGTTAACTCTTAGACCAGATTAAACCAATCTCAACCTAAGTTAATGCCACCACTCAGATGAACTAATTTAGATTGAGTGCACCTTTTTTTTTTTTTGATGATAAGCCCTCTGCACATCTGCATGTGTATTGGGCATTTAGACTAACCCATGGTTATATCAATCCAAGTGTAATGCCTGTAATGTACTCATTGACTGTTGACTATTAAAGCAACTAAATTCAGCCTTTATGTTAGAATTTTTATTAGAACTGGTTATTGACCAAGTTAATGCATGTTGACTATATGCACTGAGTTGTACTCAGTGATTTGCATTAATTGTTTCTATAGAAGGCAGGGTAGGTTTGCATTTTATAGTCTATGGAAGTCTGTTAACATACTGGGAGGCTGTTCCAACATGCTGTCATTACAGCACATCAGAGCAGACTCAATTAATGAAATCTGTGGGAGTGTGCTCCAGTCAGCCTCTGTGTTTCATCTGCCTGTACCCCCATGTTTCAAAATGATGGCAGGGGTGCTTTAAAACTCATTTAATGTTAGATAAAGCACCTTCACTGCCATTTTCAATCACAGGGACTGATACATGATACATGAGTTGCTGTGGGCACTTTAATTACAGCAGTTCTCAGAGCCCACAGCAGAGGCAGGCCGGGGGCAAACCCCGCTGCCCAACACTGCATTGGTGGGGCACTGTCATGAGCACCCAGAGGCCCCAATCAGCATTCCTGCAGCCGGTGAGTGAGGTTTTGTTTTCCTTTTTTAACTGCCGGGATCCTAGGACTGGGCAGTGCAGCCATCAGGAGTGGGGTTGGGCGAGATGGAGATCAGGGACTGGGAGCTGCATGGCGAGCTCTTCCACAAGGCCCCAGAGCCCCCACAGCCACTGCTACAACTAGTGAGTGAGGGGTTTGTTTGTTTTTTTTAAGTGCTGTGAGGCTGGGGATGGGTCCAGGCAGGGCAGCCACAGGGGCTGCTCCCGCAGTTCCCCCAGCCTGGGGAAAAACAGACATAGCTGGAGGAGCTATGGGAGAACCTACAGCCACTGGTTGTGCCTGCCTCTCCCCGGCTGATCTGAATTACTGAATCTGTGCCAAATCCTCTGAAGCTGATACAGCTGAATCAATTTGGGACAGTGATCCAAATCTCTGAATCAAATCATTGTCCTCCAAATCTGCTGAATCTGAATCCAAATAGAATACTTCCCTATTTGCACAGGCCTAATGTATATATCATGTTATGTCTAGTGTTCCTTAAGATAGCCACAGTTGTGCAAGTAACACGCAGGCACAGATTTATGAGCCTTTCTGTCTGAAAATAAAGTCTATGGAGTATTCTGCCATGAACTTCTAGCATCCTCAAAAATCATATGATTAAGTTCCATTTTTTGTTAAAGTAGTGCTCATCAAAGGACTAAATGAAGTATTTTGGACACAGCTGTTTTCCATTAAGTGTCTATACATCCCACCCCTGACCTATAAAGAATCACTGATCAGAGTTAGGCTTAGTTTTCAACTAATCCTTGGCCCTTTTGCTGAGCTTGCCAACAAAGATGAATGAGTTCCAACTTTAAACCCAATATTGCTCTTCTTATTCAGACAAAACTAACAATAACTTTAGTTCTTTCTGAATTCAAATTCATTGCACTACCATTAGATGATACATTTTATTCAGTACTTTCTTGGACTGCCTTTTAACTGGTGACCTAGACTTCATTAAATCTGGATGAACAGTTTTATCTAACTTTATCATAAAAATTTATGAATTGCCTCCAAAATGGGTGCATCTACATAAGCAATTAGTGCACATGAATAAACTGCAGCTTACTGCTCCAGAGTTAACTCCTCCCAGGAACGTTGTTTGAATGTGCGCTTGGGAGCAATTAACTCCAGTACAATAAACTCCATAGTTTATTCAGAGAGCCCAGGCAGAGCAGCCCCAGCTGGCTTGGAGCTCAGGGGGTCAGCCTGCCAGCCCAGGGCTGCTCCAACTGGCCTCAATGTGCTGTGGAATGGGTGGCTGGGGCATAAGGGTGCTTCACAACGGTGCATTTACAAGTACTACCCTGATGCAGATTTTTTTAGTTTCCTGAAACCTAATAGGGGTTTAGGTGTAGATGCTGAGATGTTTACTGCAGAGATAATTGGTGAGCTGCACAGTAAATGTCTCATGATGATGCAGCCAATGTGTTCTAAGAATAGACAGACATCCATTGATGCTATGTTTCTCAATGGTTCCCAAGATTTAGCTTCTCAGGTAATATTGTAGGTATACCTAAAAGTACTGTGCAAAGATCCATAAAAACTATCTAGCAGGGCAAACATGGCTTTAGATCTGATTCCAAGAAACTACAGCCAGTCTTTTCCTGAATGCAAGTACTATAGTTGTTTTAAATATTTTTATTTTCCTTTCCTAAGTTTTTCATCTTCTGTTGCTACTTAGCTGGAATTGCAACACTGGTAAAAGATTTAAAAATAAACTCAGGAGGGAAATACAAAACAAAAGTAGAAAGAAAGTGATTTCCACAAAGTACAATCTTCAAGACTTTCCTATTGAATACAGGATGGAATAAGTTTTTAGAGGGAGGGGTTAATTTGTTCTGATATTTTATCACATGTAAAGTAAACTATAATTTACAATCAAATGTTATTTGTGACTTCAGTTTTTCTTGGCTTCAAATCAGGCAACCAGGATGTTAACATCACGTACATATGGACAGGGAAAGGGTACTGTTTATGTCATCAGATTTATAAAGAAGGATTTTGAGAGCAATTATGATTTCTCAGTGTGTTCTTTCCTAAATGAATCTGTCTTGGCCTGACCTACCTTGCTGACTTAAAATGTGTCTGTAATAGCTGACTGCATCAGAAACAGATTTTATTTTTTTCCCTAGTGCAAATGTTGACAAAAAAGCCTTAATATTTAACTCTTAAACAGCGAAAGAAAAGTTTTTTTTTTAATCCAAGTCTGTTTATAGGCAATAACATACTTCCAATATGAGTCTTTTCAAAATGTTTGGATCATGCTGTAAAGAAAGAGATCCTTATCAATAGAGCATGGTGTCAAATATGGATTTGGCAAACAGCCTTATCAGCTGGTCCCTGGTGCTACCTGTGGGTCTTAAAAGATGACCACAGGCAGCACCAAGGCAAGTACAGATGCCATGCACTTGACATTTAGTGCCTGTTCCAGCCTCTCGGGGACTATGCCATAGAAAACCCTCGCTCCACTGTACATGAACCCTATGGCAGATCTAGTAACATGTCCCAGAGGAGCCACTGCACGTAGCATGGCCCTGGAGTAGGACTGTGCCACATGTGGTATCCAGTCCGGCTGCTCCAGGACATGTGCTAGATCCAGCATGCAAGGATGGTCTGTTGATCTGATCAGACCTGACCTGTGAACTGGCCCTGCGCCACTCATCCGGCCCACAGGACCAGATGAGTTGGACATTCCTGCCTTAGAGAATCTAAGAAAGCAGCTAAGGATATGAATTTAACTTTGAATATTTTTAAATACCTGCTATTCTCTTGCTCAACATGTACAACTTACAGGAATGTTAAACTGGAACTGGAAGTTTACTTTACGGTACATCTGTTTCATAGTCTCTAGGGTCAGAAGGGACCTGAATAGATCACCAAGTCTGACCCCCTGCCCTGGGCAGGAACAAGTGCTGGCATTGACCCCTACACGGCTGAGTGGGTCAGAAACTGGCTGACGGGGCGCTCCCAGAGAGTGATGGTGGATGGGTCATACTCGACCTGGAGAGATGTGAGCAGCAGGGTCCCCCAGGGTTCGGTCCTTGGGCCCACGCTGTTCAACATCTTTGTCGCTGATTTGGACGAAGGGGTGGTAAACAAGCTGTCCAAGTTTGCTGATGACACCAAACTGTGGGCTGAGGTGGAGACACAAGAGGAGAGGGAGAAGCTGCAGCGGGATCTGGGCCGGCTGCAGGAGTGTGCGGAAAAGAACAGGATAGGATTCAATGTGGACAAGTGCAGGGTGATGCATCTGGGGAGAAGCAACCCCCAGCACACATACTGGCTGGGAAGCTCCCCTCTTGCT
>JAGPOW010002514.1:35025770-35094634 GCA_030014935.1 Caiman crocodilus | reverse complement strand
AGGATGTGGAACCAGCTTCCTAGGGAAGTTGTTCTTGCTCCTACCTTGGGCATCTTTAAGAGTAGATTAGATAGGTATTTGGCTGGGGTCCTGTGACCCAGGCACTCGTTCCTGCCATTGGCGGGGGGTCAGACTAGATGGCCTGCTCTAGGCCCCTTCTGACCCTAGATACTATGATACTATGATATGATACTATGATCATAATACCCCAGCCAGAAAGCTATCCAACCTCCTCTTGAAGACCCTCAAGGTAGGGGAGAGCACCACCTCCCTTGGAAGCCCATTCCAGAGCCTGGAGTCCTAACTGAAAAGTAATGCCTCCTAGGCATATCTAGCCTGAATCTGCTCTCAGTCAGTCTATGGCCATTATTCCTTGTTATCCCAGGTGTTCTACTTTTCCAGAGCATGTGGCAGTAGCAGTGTACTCAGAAGTACTGTGGAACCCATATAGACATATGTTAATTAAAGATGTTTCTGAATAGTATGGTTGCCTGTCACTTACTATATATATGCCATTTCAGTCAGGATTGTAAATTTCTTTCTATAGTCCTTTCCCTTCCTCTGATGAGCAGAGTTTATATTTTAGCTCTGTGTCATCTGGTGATTAACATTATTACTATTAGACCCTGACTCTATTTGTATTGTTATTTTAAACCATAAGCCTTTTGGAATAGTAATTATATCTTTTCAAACTCTGGAAAGATCATTGCTTATGTAAGTTAAATAGCAATGCTTCACACATTTCAATACATGCTGTCTTTGCATATTTTAATTTGCCTAGTTCCCCACAGAACCAAGTACCATGAACCATGTACATATTTCTCAAAAACAAGACCTAAGACTTATTTAAGAGTCAATTTATATATTAAACATAAGAAAGGATTTATCATTTATGAACTAAAAGGCATTTGGTAAAGAAATATTTCCATTCCTCATGTTTTCCTGATACCTGCTACAGCACTCGTTACACACTGTAATTCTATTGTGGAGCTGATGATATGTTTTCTCTAAATGATTTTTTTTAAAACAAAACTGCTAACAAGTCCATTAAGAGATATCAAAAAGAACAGTCAATGATGTATCTTCTGACATCCTTAAACCAACGATGGTTGATACCTTAGGGTGCCTACACACATGCATCGAGGCTGTTCCAATGGACTGTAATTAATTGAGTTCGCTGGAGCATGTTAAATACCATGCTCCAGCAGACTCCAGCATCGTGTGCATCAGCATCCTCAGTCTGAAAAATGGCATCAAGGATGCTTTAACTATAGCTTATTTGATGAGTTTAAGTAAAGCGCTCCCACTGCCATTTTTCAGTGCAGGGACACTCCTTTTTCAGTACATGTGACACTCCAGGCACTTTAATAAGAGCAGCTTTTGGAGCCAAACTCCCCACTTCCTGAAGCACATGTAAACAGCCTTAGAAAGAATGCTAGGCATAAAATGTAATCAGGATACTCTGTTCACAGAATCTCCCTGTAAAAGCACCTACTATTTGCCAATATCAGAAACAGGATACTGGACTGGATGAACCACTGGTCTGATTCAGTATGGCATTTTGATGGTCTTTCGTCAGCTCTTTTGCTATTGCAAGAGCTTTTTTTAAATGTTTGTATCGATTCAAAATCAGATAAACTGCTTAATTTCTGGTTCTAGTTCAAGGCCTATATCCTTAAAATTCTTCTGTCCTCTAGCATGAATTTCACTGAAAAGTAGTGAGTTCCTATATAAAATAATATTTAAAATGTTGTTCTTATAGAACAACAAAAATCAAACTTAATCCCTCTCCCTGTTGGAGCACCAGAAGTTTCAATTATGATATTCCAGTTTTAAAAAAATGAAAGAAATTTGTAGCAATGTCTGTCCTCTACCAATCTAACAATCATAACTTTATTCTTTACACAATTACAGATATTTAATTCATATATCAAGATCTTCCTTTTCTTTATAGCATATATAATTTCTACTACTGATAGTGAGAAATGCAGCATACTAAACTCTACATAAAAAATACTCATATTTACTACTTATGAGCCAAATAGCCAGTCAGTTTCATTTCTCCTTCACTTTTAATTCTGGCCTGCCATGCATGTGTTCTATTCTATCTATGTACATTTAATGAGGCAGGACACTTACAGGAAAATAACATTAACTAAGAAACATCAAGTAACTACAGGCTGTATCAAAACGGAGGAAGAATTAAGGGTGCATAGGCAATTGGAAATCCTACATTTGCTAATTCCCAAGTGTTTGACCTTGTACCTAAATAACATTTTTAACAATCTTTTTCTGTAATTGCACTATCCAAATTTGCATATAACAGAAGTACAAATGTTATATAATGCTCCCAAACATGCATAATAATTCAGATTTGAACCTGAGCTACTGCGATTCAAATTTCTACCACTAAAATGCAAGGTAGACACACACCTTATAGACTAAGTAAATCAGAGATGCATAAGCTTTCATGAGCAGCAGATTACTTCATCAGATACTATCAATCAGTCAGACAATCAAGAAGAGGTATACAGAATTTAAACAGCTTATAAATACAACTGAATTTTATCCAAGATATGGGACTATGATCTGATGACATGAGTTGTTGCTCATGAAAGCTTATGCATCTCTGCTTCAGTACTGAATACAGAAGTATTGCTTGGGCATGCCGGGATAAAATCAGGAAGGCCAAAGCACAACTGGAGTTGTGGCTAGCAAGGGATATGAAGGGATGTGAAGTAGGGTGTCTACAAGTATGTCTACAATAGGGGGTTTAAGGGAAATTATGGGTTCTTTACTAAATGAGGGACACAACCTACTGACAGAAAATGCAGAAAAGGCTCAAGTACTCAATGTCTTTTTCACTTCAGTCTTCACTGGCAGGTCAGCTCCCAGACTACTGAACCTATCAACACAGTTTTGGGAGAAGGTGAGCAGCCAACAGTGACAAAAGAACAGATGAGGGACTATTTAGAAAAGCTGGATGTGTACAAGTCCATGATGCTGGACAGGATGCGCCTGAGGGTGCTGGGGCAGTTGGCCAATGTGACTGCAGAAAACTCAAGGTGATCAGGAGAGGTCCCAGATGACTGAGAAATATAGTACCCATCTTTAAGAAAGGGAAAAAGGACTTAGGAAACTAGACTGGTCACCCTCATCTTATTTCCTGGAAATATCATAGAAAATGTCCTCAAGGAATCTATTACTAAGCACTTGGAGAAGGTGATCAGGAACAGTCAGCATGGATTCAACAATGACAAGTCATGCCTGACCAACCTCATTGCCTTCTATGATGAGATGTCTGGTTCTGTGGATGTAGAGAGATCAGTGGATGTGATATACTCTGGCTTTAGCAAGACAACATTCTTTGGGTAGATGTGGTCCCCAAGGTAAAAAAGAAACTAAGTTGCAACAAGTTACTAATACAAGTTGTAATTTAGCTTCTTTTCTACATTGGAGAACACCAAACAGCAGCAGTCTCCCAATGCCTGAAGAAGGGGTGTTTGTGTCTGAAAGCCTGCAAAGAACTTTTTCCCAACTATTTAGTTGGTCTAATAAAAGATATCACATCCTCCCAAAGAACCTTACCTGTGCTGGGGATGCAGAGACAAAGAGGCTGTGAAGAGCCCAGCGATGACCAGAGGCCAAGCTAGGCTAGGGCCTCAGAGAGACAATGTGTGAATGCCATCTGCAAGGCTTGGGGCATTGTAAAGGGGCAGTTTTGGAGCCACACATCTAGCCCACGAGGCTGTGAGGCATCCATTTTGAGCAGGACCCAAAAAGGGGTCCAAGAACCCACATAGTTCATCAGGTCCATCAGGGCCACATCCAAACACAAACTCAAGGGCAGGCCCCCTATTTATTATAATCACCAGCAAGACATGGCAGGTAAGGAAATGGGTGCCCATTTGGCAAGACTGGCATGCTCACAGAGCCCTAGGGACATCATGGTCATCCCTGGGGACCCCGTCCTGTGACAGTGGTCCATATGAAGAATAAACTCTAGGAACCTCAGGTTAGGTCTGGAAAGGGGTAGAAATGACCAGTCAACCCTCTTTTTAAACCTTCTAGGGTCTTTCCCCTAGCAGAGTGCATGGGCTGGTGGGGCCAGTTGTTGTGACAAACATTCTGCCAACTCTTAGATATTCCCAGGGCAATGTGAGTAAGTTGCTTCTGCTTTGGAAAAAAAATGCGAGCCATGTAACTTTAAAACTTTTGTGTCTGCTTATTATGTTGGCAGGCTGCCAGAGTTTTCTTGAGGAACATATTCAAGAGAAGGAATACAGCATTTAAACAGTTTATAAATCAAGCTAAAACTAAACTGAAGTTTACAAAAGATAAGGAATTTTTTTAACAACAGTGCTTTCACATGCTGCTGAATTTCAATGGCTTACTGGAAATAAAAGGGGTGTAAGCATGGCTCAAAAAAGTAATATTTTTTTCTTTTCTTATAGAAATTGCTAGGCAGTGAGACATAGTTGTCTCTAGTAGCTCCCCTATAATTTATTCTGCACACTTTCCTGAAGTAACAAAATATACTGTCCAATGTTTTCTATACTCCCAGTTTGGCATTTATACTGCTTTATGCAAAGGGTAGCAGGCATACAGGATGAGCACTAAGGCATCTTCATTTTTTCCCCTTTAGTATCCAGACCACTTCAATTTTCATTAAGTAATAGTTATTTACACCCCAGACCTCCCATAATCCCATTTTGCCTGAGAATGCACTTTTTGTTTCATAATGTCAATATTTCTTAAATGTGTTAATTATTAGACCATTCTTCATTCCCTAGCTGATCCCAAGGATCACAGTGGAAAAGTATGAGAAGAAAGTCTCTTATACTATGGGATTCATCACTATTTCTTGAAAGATAAGGCTGCTTACTACCCTCCCCTTCCTCCTTACAAGTGTAGAATTAGGTTATAGAGGGTGCACCTACACATGCAATTCATGCAAAGCAATAAACTCTGGAGTAATTTGAGCCAGAGTATATTACTTCTGGGTGCAGCGTTTACATATGTGCTCAGCAATCTGAACTGGAGCAGAGCAGTTTATATCAGGGATGCTCCTGCCCTGCCCTGCTCTGCTCTGCCACAACAGCCAGGCTCCAGCAGATAGCAGTGGGTGGTGATTGTCAGCAGCAGGCTCAGGGGGACAGACCCAGGCAGCAAGTGGTGGCTTGGTGCTATGACTGGTAGCAGTGGTGTGACCTGGTGTCCAGGGGGGCAGGCCCAGGCTGACAGGGTCATGGGGATTCACCCTAGGCTCCACGTGGTGATGTTGGGTAGCAGAGCAGCTGGCTAGGGCACAAGGGAGCTGAAAGTTCAGAGTTGTGTGGCTAGGCACCAGGCAGGAGTCTAGCCCCTTGTTGGCTGGGCTGACTGAAAGTAATTTCTCCTGTAATGCTCATCATACCCTATATCTTGTTGAAAAAAATCTTTTCTTTAAATATGTTTGCTAAAAAGACTTCAAAGGCAACAGAGGGAAAACATAAAAGACTCTATGGGTGTGTGTACATGTGCAATTAATGCACTTTAAGGTTATTACACATTAAAATAAGGTGCAGTGAACTGCACCCAAGAATGTATCTACACGTGTGCCAGAATCGGGAGCAAATTTGCTTTCAATGGGATTAACTGAGTCCAGGGCTTCTCCTGCCTCCCTCAGCCCCCCTGCAGCAGCCAGGGGAAGTTCCAGGCTCCAGCCCCAGGATGGCAGGGGGCACAAGGGTCAGACCTGGCTCCAGGGAGCAGGGGGGAGCTGTTCTAGAGCAGGCAACAGCTCCCAGTCACATGGAGCTCAGGATCACAGCTCAGCTCAGCAGCATTGGCTTGGGGCAATGCTCCTTGGCTGGGTGGCAGCAGAACCCTGAGCTTTTCCCTCACTTTGCTTGCTGAGGGGACTGGAGCAGCTCTCTCCCCAGTCCCAGTGATGCTCAGATTCTGACTTCTCCCAGGGACAGGCAGAGAGAGGGAGCTGACTGGGGCATGTGCTGCATGGGCAGTACTGCATGGGAAAGCAAAGTGAAGGGAGAGCTCAGGGTGCTGCTGCTACTCATCAATGGAGCATGGTCCCAAGTCAGTGTTGCTAAGCTGGGATGCAATCCTGAGCTCCACACTGGAGCTGTAGACAGCTCAGCCCCGGCCCCCTGTGGCCCCCTCCTGCCTAGGCAGACTAAGAGGAAACTGCCTTTTAGCATGCTTTCTTACTGTAGTGGCACAACATATTTAAAGTTATGTGTTTACCAAGAAAATACTGGAAAAGAAATAGGATGGAAGAAGATATTTCTGGGAGCAAATTGTTCTTGGTCAGTGTCTACATATGCTCTACTGCACAGTAGCTAATTAGATTAATCTAATACCTGTATTTCTTGGTACTAGCAAACCACACATTAGCCTAATTTACTATGCAGAAAGTCCCACACATGTGTAGACAGCAATGCTTTACTACACATCAGATTAGTTTAATGTTCAGTAAAGTATCTCATGTAGATGTGCCCTGTCAAAATTCTATATTGCCTTATCATCTGATTAGCAATATATATTTTTCTGGTCCCTGGGTTGCAGAACAAGATCAGACAAAACACATTTCAAGCCTTGTGCACACTAAAACTAAGAGAATGCCCTTGTGTAAGTGTAATGTAATTTATTCCGTATCAGATGTTACAATCTTGTCTAAATTGTATTAGATGAATAATAGAAACATTGCAATTAAAAACTAAAAATGGAAAAACTAATATTCATTCATATGCAATATGAACATTCAGCTGTAAAAGATACCTTTACAGAAATGTAAGACAGAAATAATGTTGTTCTCTTCAGTTCTGATGTATAAGACTTAAATTTTGAGTCAGGAAAAAACCACAACCATCACGTGCTCTTTAAAATTTGTAGGCCATAGGCCAGATTGATTCCAGATAACATATTGACCAAAACATGACCAGGGAGTATATTCTGACAGGGACCTTTTTATTTTTATAATATCCTCAATAACACCACCTCACTGCTATACAGATTTAAAATTTAAAAAAGATTCAAAGCAACTAAACAACAAAAGATGCACAAGGAAATATCTTGTTCCATTATATTTCTTTTCTAGACTTTTCCTGCAAAAGCGATAGTCAAAGAATGCTAAAAGGTAATAAATTTTGTGTGCAAGCCAATCTAAATATTGAAAATAAAGCTCTCTCTGTAAGAATGTCCTCTATAAACTTTTTGTACAAAAAATGTATATAAATATAAGTAAAATTTCTTTAATAAGAAATCCAAGCAGTGAATGCTGACCTCTACTGGTCAATCTATGAACAACACTGTAGAGAAATAATGAAAAATACCATTACAGAATCTAAATATTAATATAGTAACGTATTATAATATTAATATGTAATGGTCCCTGTTGTTCCAGCCATATGCTCAGCACATGGCAACCTGAGGCCTGTATCTAGGGAAAATATGTAAAACTCTCTGGCTTCATTAGCCAAAGGAAGCAGAGGATGCTTCAGGCACACTGGCTGGAAGAAAGATTGAACTGTGGCCCTCCCAATTTGGACAAGGCTTGGGTGACGTCACGCCAGGTATATAAGAACAACTGACTAAGGTTCTCTCTCTCTTTCTCTTGGGGCTGCTGAGAGCTGCATAGGTACATTGGGAGCCAGAAAACCTGCTCTCCATGGGAGGTCTCCCTTCCCCCGCCCCTTCACAGGACAGGCAAGCAGACACTATTTAAGGGAAAGCCTCAGGTAGAGGGGGAGAGAGTCTGTTTTGGAGTTTGAGACTCCTATTTCCTCCCTCTTTCTTTTTTTTTTCTTTAAGTGGGTTAACACCATGAGCGTGTTAATTACTGAAGCGAACTGTCCAGGCATGGGTCCTAATAGTTACTGGCTACAAGGGGCTGGCCCTCCCTGTTTTGTATTTGTATCATCTCAGCACAAGGTATATCTGAGATCAGATGTCCAGGCCACAGCCATAGGCCTGGGGCCCCTTTTGTTTCTGCTGTTTCTACAGCTATGGTTTTTCAGCCTAGCTTCATGGCTGAACCCTAGCTACATGTTCAGGCCTCAGCACAGTATAGGCCTGGCCAGCTTTTGCTGCCCAGTTCAGGCCTAGTGAGGTAGGCCTGACCTCTCCTTCAAAGTTTTCTTTTTGCAGTTTCTGCCCAGCAAAGCTGGGATTGGGTCTAGGAAGTCAGTGGTGTGGCATGCTCTCTGGAACCACAGTTAACCCATCAAGGTCACCACATGCAAGTGGGGATCACCCTACAGTGTTGCAGGAAGCAACAAGGGGCCCCTTGCAACACAGAAAGGCCCGCACTATTTAGCAGTTTCCCGTGGCCCAGTGAACCCAAGGAGCAGTTCAACGGACTCTCCAGTGAAGCCTCTCCCTCCAACCAATTGCTGAAGGGCAGGTATAAGGGTACACGTCCTTGGAACTGCCTTTTGGGTGAGCCCCAAATCCTAGGCTGCCTGGGCATGGGTGAAGCCTCCCCAGGGGGGTGCAATCTATGAACTATGCCTTGTAGTTGGTAGTGCTTTAAATTTGTATTTAGTGTCTTCTTTGTTTTCTTTGCCTTTGTTTCTGTAATAAATTTATCCTCTGTATTTACACTGCTTGCAAGGAAGGGGTTTTGTTTATGTGGGACACCCTAGCCATTTATTTAGTGTTTCCCCAGTGGTCTGGGTGGGGGCTCAAGCCCATGTAAAGTATTTTTAGACCCCAAAATTGACCCCTTGTCACTGCTTACCGGTGCCTGACACAAGGATCACTAATAATAATGACAGAAGCATGTAGTGGACATTGTAAAGAAATTAAACTTTACAACAATTAAAATTCTGATAATTGTCCTCTGTAACATGCAGTAGTATCTGAAGATATAAGACATAAAACAAGCAATCTTTGAACCTATACAAGCACTAAAAAACATACTGCTCTAGTGCTTTAGTTGAAGAGGCCTGAACATTTATATTCTTTCAAGTCCCACTCAAAAACCAGAACCCATCCCAGAAGACATTAGCCCTAGTTCTTTCTGTAGAACGCTCTCCAACAAATGAATATCCTTTTGAGGTGTGGTAATCTATGAATTAATGATCTACTGCAACTTATTTTTGCCCTTGAGAAATCCTGAACTCTAACTGACAAGCATGATAAAGTATAATCTATACAAGTAAGCAGGGGTGGGCAAAATGTAGCCTGTGGGCTGGATGAGGCCCACCAGGCCATTCTATCTGGCTGGCAGCTCCCCTAAAAATTTTAGAAAATTAATATGCATCTGCCCTTGGCTACCTGTCATGCAGCCCTCAATGGCTTGCCAAAACTCAGGAAGCAGCCCTCTGCCTGAAATAATTGCCCACCCCTGAAGTAAGCTCTTGAATTAACTGTAGCATCTTGTTGTGAAGATAGCTAACAGCATTAGTAGAAGCATTGCTGCAGATTGAGGGAAGTGACTCTTTACCTCTCTCTGGTGCTGGTGAGGCCACATCTGAAGTACTTTGTCCAGTTTTGGGCTCGCTACTATAGAAAGGATGTGGCCAAATTAGAAAGCATCCAGGCAAAGGCAGCGAAAACAGTGAGGAGCTGGGACACATGATTTATGAAGAGAGGCTGAGGGAACTGGTCTTATTTAGTCAAGAGAAGAGAAGACTAAGGTGAGCTTTAATAGCAGCCTTCAACTACCTGAAGGGTGATTCCAAAGATACAAAGTAGTTTTTAACCACATTTCCCCAAATATTGCAATTAATAGGAAATTGGAGGTTTTTTCACATCAGAATTACAAATTACTAAGCATTTATACTTTCCCCTGGCATATTTCCTACAACCTAGTCTTCCCTCCGTTTTAGCCATCATGATGTAAGCAAATGTTTCTAGCCAGTAGGCATTCTAATACCATAAAACAACATGAAGCAGAATTAAATATTACTCTCACTCCTTCAGGTGGAGGCCTATGGCTTTGTTATTTTAAATGCTAGTATATGCCAGGAGACTCGTATTGAAGGGACTTTAATCTTGCTGCAAGGCAAGCTTGTCACAGAGTGCAGTCGCATTTCACACAGTCCTATCCTAGCTTTTTTTCTGTGGAGTGGCTACTGTTTCAGGCAACAAAGCAAATCACTCAGTATTACACATTATCACCAGGGAACCAGGCTTTCTTCAGGAAACCATTTGTAAGAGTAGGTTCTTCTTACATGATAGGGTAAAGTCCCCATCATACTCTTTAACACAGCACAAAAGCATCCAAAGCCCAGTCTTTCTGGGTAGGAGTCTTCTTTTAGTCTTATGAACAGAACATAAACCTTAAATTATCTTTGGAGCTGGTTGGCTTCAAACTTTCTTTTGTGAGTCCTATTCCACAGCCTGGTGTTGTCTTTTAGATGCTCACATTTTTTTTCCCTTTAAGATGCAGCTAAATACACCAGTTTGTTTGAGCTACCACAATATTACCAGAATCACATTGCATGGTGCTAGAACTAGCCTTCTGCCACAACACATAATGTTTATTTCAGTCTTTTTTTTTAAAGAAGTTATTTTTCTCAACTATTTTTGCATCTAATCAATAATTAGGGCTAACCTATGTATATTAAATGATCTGTCTTTAGGGAAAGTATAGGCACAACACCCAGAAGCATTGTGTCTGAGGTACACAACCAATATAATAATTCTAGAAAGCTGAAGGATTGCATGCAAAAGTGGCAAATAACATACTTCTACTGAAAACATGACAGACTCCTTCTCTATTAGTCATCTTGCCTTTATAAGCTAAAAGACCAAACTGTCTTTTTGGCATCTCATTATGTTGCAAGGTGAGGGAAATTTCCCTTTTCCTAAGTGCTCACACTGGTGATTCTAATTATAAAAATTAAGCAATCAGTGGATCACTATGGGCAGAGTGTGTTAAAGAAAAAAATGTACAGTATATGCTTACAGGTGTTGCCTTCTGAGATGCCTGTAGCTTTAGTGTGGAGAAGAACATTACATGTTTTCAGCATTCTTTAATACAGGTGAGTTTATATCTGTATTTGGCTTTTGTATCATTTGTATTAGTATATACAATAGGCTTATATTTAACAATTTTAATATACCTGTGAAAGACAGACATGGTTGCTGTTGGAATCCAATTGTTCTCCAAGCTACTTTGTGTTGCTGATTCTAAGAAGAAATTGCAACAGTGTACTAAAGGTTCTTACCAATAATACATTTCAGGTTTTACAAGCCTTTAAGAATCTAAATCCCCTTTTTGTTCCTTTGGTGCCATAGGCCTTTTTGAATTAAAGTGACAGCTTATGTTTAGCCAAGCTATGTCAGATATATACCAATCCTCCAGGACAGCTTGAACGTAAGAACAGTACTGTTATATTCTCCATTAATATGCCAACTCAGAGTTACTGTTGGAAGATGGATATTTTTCACTTTATTCTCTAGTCTGCAGAAATCCAAAACCCCTGATTGTATGATTCAATGCTAAGAAAAATGCAGGCTAATACTCCAGTAAGTTCACACCCATAATAAATGCACCAAGAACTCTCAGGCTCAACAGAAATAGTAAATCATGGCACTGACCTTGTAAGATTCTAAGCAACGTAGAGCCATGGACCTGAATCTGATGTTCCACATATATTTCATAGATTTCATAGACATTAGGGCTGGAAGGGACCTTGAAGATCATCAAGTCCAGCCCCCTGCCCCAAGGGCAGGAAGTCAGCTAGGGTCAAAGGATCCCAGAAAGATAAGCATCCAATTGTTTGTTCAATAAGTCAAGAGTAGGTGCCTGCACCACTTCTGGAGGGAGTCTATGCCAGGCCTTGGTTGCTCAGACAGTAAAGAAGTTTGTCCTTATGTCTAGCCTAAAACAATTACGGAGGAGTTTATGACCATTGGTCCTTGTTATCCTTTAGGGTGCTCTGGTGAACAGATGTTCCCCCAGATTCTGATGCACACACCTTACGTACTCATAGGCAGCCACCAGGTCACCCCTGATCCTGAGCTCTTCCAGGTTGAAGAGTCCCATAACTCTCAGTCTCTCTTCATAAGATCTATTCTCTTGCCCTCTGATCATATGTGTGGCTCTCCTCTGAAATCTCTCAAGCTTCTCAACATCTTTCTTGAATTGTGGAGCCCAGAACTGGATGCAGTACTCCAGCTGCAGACTTACCAAGGCCGAGTATAGTGGGAGGATGACATCCTAAGATTTACTTGAGAAGCATCTATGGATGCAAGCCAGAGTTTCAGTTCAGTCTCTCTCTCTCATTCCCTTTCTCTTTCCCCAAGAAAATAGTATGTTTACAGCATGAAACAGTTCTAGCACGAAGCGAGACTCACTCCAGAACAGCCAGTAGCTTGGAGGTCAGGGTACTTACCCAGGATCCAGGAGAATGGCACAGCTGCAAAGTGAATTGGTTTCTTTCACCTAAGTTAACGGCTATTCTGTGGAGAAGAGGAAGGGAAAATGCCTCTCCCTTTCTTCCTTTCTGGTCTTGGTTTCTTCACAATAAGGACTGGGACAGTTTTGAAATCTCAGGAAAACTTTCCCAGATATCTCAATATAAATAATATACACACATTTTATATAATATAAAATATTATTTGAATTCAAAGATCATCAATGGAAGTTTTTCAAAAATATAAGAATCCAAAAATGTATGCATTTAATTCCTTTTTGTATTCATAATTATCAAACAAATTAGTTGCGCTGTGCAAAGTTTTGGTCCCTGATTCGATTCAGCAGAGATTCAGCCCAATTCGGTGGCTGAATCTGAATTGAATCAGAGGACCCCTTAATCATTCTGAATCGAATTGGAACCCTCTGAATCGATTTGGAGAGATTTAGAAAGATGCGGAGGTTTGGACATAGAGACAGCTTTAAATGTTTTTTCTACATACCTCTAGGTATCGCAGGGGCTCATGAATACTGAGGTGTGTGAAGCATCCCACAGAAGCATTGGGGGCTCCTCAGTGCACTCGACAGCAGACATGGAAGTGGACCAGAAGCACTTCCAGTCCACTTCTGGGTCCACAGGGGAACGCGCTGGAGCCCCACCGTGCCCCCCTGGCTTGGTGTAACTAGTGCCTCTTGGGGTTCCCCTGTGGCCAATCACCGAACCAGGGGCTGGGAAAGGGGGTGCAGCATCCAGTCCACTTCTGGGTCCACTGCTGAGCACATGGAGTTTCCCCCCATGCTTCTGCGAGATACTTCATCTGCCCCAGTACTGTAGCAATCATGAGCTGTGCCTGCTACCTCAAGATATGTAGAAAAAACTTTTAAAGCTGTGTCTGTGTCCAAAACGCTGATTCTCTGAATCAGCACTGAATCTTCAGATTTGGATTCGGCTGAATTGAATCAGGGACAATGATCCAAATCAACAAATCAAATCACTGACCTTGACTCAGGCCAATTCCAAATCCAAATCAAATAGGGCCCACTTCACACACCCCTACTAATTAACACAGCAGCTTCAGTGTATCATGTATTCAGCATCCCCATGGTTCAAAATGGTGGCAGGGATGCTTTATCTGAAGCTCATTGAACAAGCTTTTAGTTAAAGTGCCTGCTGCCATTTTGAAGCATGAGATACTGTATATATAAGATGCTGCAGGAGCTTTAATTAGACCATCTCCCAAGAGCTGCTCTAATTAAAGAGCTCCTCTCCCCAATCCTGAAACATAGGTTAAGATGCCCTTTAATTTCCCCACATGCCCGCTCCACATAATTGGGTCAGATAGCTCCTTTATTTTACAACAGAATTCTTTTTGTAGTTATGCACCAGTGTTTAAAACAGCCAAATCATACAAATGTTATACTTTCAGATAACCTTTAAAATCCATCTTTCTGATCTATACAAACTGTATTTTAGGGAAGAATAATGACATCTAGTGATCAGACAGGAAATCACAGCTGTCTTCTGTAGCTCGAAAAGATTTAATACACATGTTCACCTTGGAGTTCATGACAGTCTTATACTCTTCTAAGATTACTAACATACATAAGTCTTCATCAAATCTGACCTTATGTACAATGTCTTACATACAAAAGCTTGCCTAACTCTATTCCAACTCTGCAGTTGGTCCCATAAAAGAATGTAACCCTAAGAAATCTTTGCCTCTTAAATAATTTAACACAGAAAATGAAAGGCAGCTCTCTTCTCTGGATGCTAGAATCAAAGTGCTCAGAGTTTTGTGTCTGTCCACTAGATAATGTAAGAAATTTGTTATTAGTATTCCAGTTACAGATCAAAATGTATGAGACTATGCAACCATATGTTGCATAATATTATTCTGAATAAATGTTCCTTTCCTTATTGGATTCTTCTTAACTGTGGCTGTGAAATTTTATTCCTATTACGGTATCATATATTGTACAGGCAGTCCTCAGACTTACAATACAACTGGCTCCTGAAAACCGCATCTTAAATCAAAATACTGTAACTTGGAACCAATTTTCCCATAAGAACAATGTTATAAAAGGAGGATTCGTTCCTTTATGATGCTTGACACAGCTGCCTCCAGCTAGTAAGTCTGTTGTGGTGAGGAGAAGGGAAGGGGCATGGTGGGCAGATCAACACCCTCGCAGCAAGGGAGGGATTAGGGCTGGGACTGGGACGGGAGCTGAGGCAACAGCTGCCCAGCTCAGGTGGGAGGCATGGGGAGGGGGTGAGGCAGCTCCCATTGCTGTGTGCTGCCAGTCTGGAAGGGCATGGGGGTGGGGCATATGCCTCCGGATTTGCATGAGGCAGGCATGGCCAGGGCTGCACTGGGCTGTGCTCTGGGCATGTGGTGGAAGGCACTGGGAGAGGGGATAATGCCCTCCTGCCACTCGCCCAGCCAGGGTGGGCCAGAGCCGCTGTGCGGCCTCTGGACAAGTGGTGCACAGCAGCAGGAGCTGTCCCAGCCTCCTCTTACCTCCCAGTGGAGCAGTCCCCCCCACACCCCATCCCACCCTGACTGGGTGAGCAGCAGCAGGGCATGGGGAAGGTATGTGCCCCTGGATCTCTCTGGGTGGGCTTCATTCCAAGCAGGGGTTATGGGGGAGCTACATCAAATTTTGGGGTGGCTGCAGTCCTCCCATAGCCCCCCACTCCACCGCTCGCCCCACCCTGACCCGGGGGCATATATCCTCCCATGCTGTGCTACTGCTCCTCGTCCAGCTAGGGCAGAGCATGGACAAAGCCACTACTTGTCTCAGAGGTGCAGAGAAGCTGAGGTGGCTCCTGCAGCTGCATGCCACTTGTCTGGAGGCAGTGCATTAGCTCTACCCCACCCCACCCCACCCCAGCTGGGAAAGCAGCAGGAGGGCAATGTAGCTCCTCTCTGCCATGTGGACAGCTTGAGCAGTGAAGACTCAGTCTCAGCTGAGTGCACATAGATCCTCTCTTGCAGCATGGGCATCCCAGATTTGCCATGCCGCACATGCAGCACCCTCCTGCCGCCTGGCCCTATCCTGCTCTTTCCTCAGGAGCTGGAACAGGAAGCAAAAGCTGGAGGAGGGAAGGAAAGCCTGGATGCTCCACTCAACTATGTGCCTGTAGTAGTGGAGGCAGCCACAGCTGGGCCTATAGGCTGCCAGTTGGAAAGCCCTGTTGCAAAGTTTTTATATTACATTTTCCATCTATGCTGTAATATCTTACTATTAAGACAACATGTGGACTTTTTCACACAAACAAATGTTTGAGGCCACATCCCAATATTAAACAGTTGTAATCCATACTTCAGGTGATTTTTGCCTATCATGTTCCACACAATATTATGCTGTATGCTGAGTTACATTGAACTGTAATGTTATTGACTCCACTGTGCTACTATGAAAACTGACTAATCTCCAGCTATTCCTGGTTAAAGACTAGCAAATAGTCTGTGTCATATGAATTAATCTTGGATTATTTTTACTTAGTTCCTAACAAATGAACCCTAAAATTCACCTTAAATGTTACTCCAATAATATTGCAGTAATTCAGAATCATTCCCTTGTAAAATCAAAATTACATGTAATCATTATGGCTCCTGTTCAGCAAAACATTTGAACATATACTTAAGACTTTTCTTATTCAGCATAGCACCTTAAGATATACTTACACACTCATAAGTATCACTGAAAGTTAAGCACATGCTTATGTGCTTCTCTACATGATTATGGACTTAATTATGTGTTTAAGGCTCAAATGGATCCTTATAATTTACTAAGCCCCTGTTACTTATGTAACGAATATTACTGAAAATTTCTGAAGTTAATTTGTTTTAAATGGTGAAGTGTGTGTGTGTGCGCGCGCGCGTGCACTCTCATGAAAGTAAATGCAAAGAACTTGGTTGTTTAAACTTGGTCTAAAATGTTATTAAATATAGCACATGTACAGAATGATTTACTGATAATATACCAACTTTCAGGCTAGTGACCAAAAGAGTTGCCCCCAAATTCCAAGAAAAACACATGATACAAATGCAATTTAAATTCCTGCTTACAGCTGATTATTTATATAGAGATTCTTGTCATGCTGTAGATACTGGAATAGAGGTTTCTTCAGATACCCTGGTATCTTGTGCCTGAGCAAACAACATTTTTAGATTATTAATACTTCAAATTCCATGCCATTTCTAAACGATACCCATTTAAGTACTGTGAACTGAATTAACAGTTTTATTTCAGTATGTACTGAAATAAAAACTGAATTAACATTTTATGTAAAAACAACTTATGGAGGACAGTGAAAATATAGCATCTGAAGCAGCTATTTATCTAATATACATACTACTGAAAATGGGCTGGGGGTGGAGAATATAAGCTATTGTATTAAAGATGACATCTGCTTTCTAGTATAAGCAACAAAATATCAATTATGTAGAGTTTTTTTAATTAGCACTACACAGGATAAGAGCGTTTAATGAATTAGTCCATAAGGTAATTGGGAGTAATAACAAACAGTTACCTTACAGACTTGTTGCAACAGTAATTCTGGGTGGCTCCTGAAGCGCTTAACCCCTGGACTGTCCACACATTAACATCTTAAAGTGATTTTAAGTACTCATTATGAGGACCAAAGTTACACCACTCCAGGGAAGGATTCTATCTCATCTACACTACCCAGCAGCTGTTCCATTAAGGTGTGGCCACTCTCCACAGACGTGCCACCAAAGGTGAAGTTCTCCAGTACTCCAGGATCTTTCACACCTCTGCCTATAGTGCAGGGATAGAAACCTGTCCTGGCTCACCAGCCATCTAGTTGCAACCTACAGTTACAGTTCCTAGTCCTGCCCCTGCTCAACAGGCCTCTAATGGCAAGTCACAGCTGTGCAGGTAGGGGACAATCAAAGAAGGTTTCTAGACTAAGGGTGTGACCACGCTAAACTCCAAGCTATCATTAACACCAATCAATGTTTGGATGGGTGTGTAAGCCCTTAGAGACAATCAATTTTTATATGCAACAAGCCAAATTTTGAAGTCCTGATTTTAACAAAATGTTATGATTTCAACCCATTAGATTAACATTTTCAATGCAAGAGGGTCTTCCGTTTATTCTATTTATATAGAGTGATTACCCTATTTTCATTTTCTGTAAAAAAAATAACATTAATAACAAAATCAACAACCATAGTTTTGGTCCCATGTTTATGGTGTGGGTCTAGACTGGATACTAATAGGTTTCTGAAGATCAACATATACAATAGTTGTGAGTGCTTCTAAACATTCCAAACTCATGGAAGAGATGATATCTTTTATTAGATCAACTAGATATTTGCAAACAAATTATTTTATTTATTTGCAAGCTTGCAGGCACACTTGCCCTTCATCAGGCATAGGAGAGAGCAGAGATTGTAAAAGGGGTTACAGGCTCCCTGACCCTGGTTTTCATCCCTTTCTGTCTGTGGCCCTGCTCCCCAGCCATGGCCCCCATACCACAAGTGCTGGCCTCACTCCCAGGCCAACCTTCATTGCCTCTACAGTCTTAATCCCTAAATCACCAGTTTTGCTAATCTCGGCTGGTTGTTAGTGAGGATCCTTTCTGTAGCCCTACTGCTTAGGATCTCTTCTCTCCATAGCTCCCTGGGTTAGATTGCCTGCCTGGCTCAGACCCTGGATTTATATGCTGAAAGCACAGCCCCCTGCTGAGTCATGTGGTTCCTGATTGCCTTCTGCCACACCTGCAGCCCGGTTCATTTGCAGCCTATCTGCTCTTAAACTAGCAGGAGCATCAAGCTTCCTGCTAAACGTACACACATAAACATGTGCTTCCATAACCCTGATATGCATTCTTAGATTAAATATGTGCAGGGCTAAACAGGGCATAAGTAAAAATTTTTGTACCCCTACCTTAGCCTTTCATTTACTTGAAAATGTGGCCCTGCTGTGAAACAGCTGAAGGATAGCTTTGCCAGATGTGTTTACAATACTAACTCAAGCTGCAATAAATTTAATTCCTATTTACCTTTTCTGCCTGGATTCAAACTGGATATCCAACTGTTGAGTGTTTAAACATTTAAGTTCACGTCTTTATAGTGTATTATCCAAAAGTACTTGGAGTGATATGAAACTTATGTTCCCTCTGCTGATTTGAAAAGGTCAGAGGTTTGGACAGAGTTAATGATGAGTGATTAATATTGTACAAATCTATGATACTTTGTTCCTGTTTGTAACCTAGCAATGGAAGCAGCTTATAAACAATGTTCCTGTCTCATTTTGTTTCTGTTTGAGTCAGACATATAGTATGTATTTAATTCATCTCATGGTTTGAAGGCAAATGAGGGGTTGGAGAACAGCAGCAATATTTCCACTTTATTTTCAGAGCTCAAGTAATAAGTTCTAGAAAGTAATTCTGCTCAAAAATAATAATTTTAGGATAACATTTTTATTGTTTATCATTAGGTGCATGCGGTGCCATTTTTACATATGGGGTCAGATTCTAGTCAACTCACTATTGGATACAAAGTGGACAGAGCTGCCTATAAGAAGGTGCTTGAGTCCCTGAAAAAGTGTTAATGCAAAAGGTTGGGTGGGTTTGCTTCTGTGCTGCCTTTTGTGTAACTTAATGTTAAGGCTAAGATGATGTTATTGATGATCTATTACAAAGCAGATGCATTAATAGATTTTCAGGCGCTTGAGAAAAGAGGAAAAAATTACTTAGTCACACTTAAGCCCACATAGATACCCAATAGATATCTGTCCCATGATTTCTCAAAACAAATAATGCTGTCAGAGGTGGGAAAATAGGGTGATAAATACTTAAATGTCTTTTGTAACTGAACCCTGTGTTGAAGATCCATAACAGCTTTGTTTGTACAACCAGAAATTTAGTAGATGACTAGGATTGCCTTGGTCATTAACAGGAATGGGATTCTATTATATACTAGCCAATTGCCCATCAAGAATGATGGAATGGTAGTAGAGTGGGGGCTGGAATGCAGTACCACCACCTAACGCCCCATGCTGCCACTGTTCTACCTCTTTCAAGGAGCGGGGTGGGGGAGCTGAGTCCCCCACCATCTGTCCATTCCTCAGCACAGCTTCAGAATCACAGCAGTGCTCCCCCATGCTTGGAGCACCCTGATTGGCTTTTTGTGTCAACCAATCAGAGTGCAAATAAAGCACTGTGGACACACAGACGTAGGCTTTTATCATATTAGAATCCTTAAAATATGTTAGGGGTGTCCAGTGTATTGCAGGTGGAACCATGCTGCCTGGCCCAGGGGACTCCCAGAGGAACTGGGATTTTGGAAACAGTCTGAACAGGGTGGAGGTAGGGGATGCCATCAAAATACAAGGTATGAAGCTCTTCTTGGGACATGTAGTTGTTTCTTGTTTCCTGCTGCCAACGCATTAACACTTGTGGTCACCACCACTACTTGTCCTGCCTTTGTCCATACCCAGGGGTTTGGGTGGTTTGATGCCTCTCTCTTAAAGTACTTCCCTACATCCATGGAATGTACTGGGAGACAGTGTACTGTCTAGATGCTCCAGTGTAGAGTACTTGAGGATATTCCAGTTCTGAACTATAATGACAATTATAGTTGGGAGGGAGCCTGTAACCCAGAAGGGGCAGAGAGAGACCTAGACTGATGCCCAGAGAACAAGCAGAGTCAGGGATCCTGAAGGTCTTAACTGGCCTAGGAGTGGGGCCAGGGACCAGGAATCAGAGCCAAAGGTTGAAGAAAGGCCAGAGCTGGAGACTGCTTGGGCCAGGGCCCAGGAGTAGGGGTCACAGGCTCAGGAGGACCCCAGCCAGAGTGTGCTGGGGTCAGAGACCCACAGCCCAGAGAAGGACAGAGTCAGGGCCAGGGGCCCAGAACATGGGAGAGGTGGAAGAGACAGAGCCAAGAGCCCAGTGCCTCCAAGAGGCAGAAACAGGTCCAGGGACCCAAAGAGCTCAGGTATGAGTGGAAAGAGACCAAGGTCTGAACCCAAAAGGGACAGAGAATGCAAACCTGAACTGGGGAGTGATTGGTAACATCTGTGAAGCTTAGCCATGCCTATGTGGGGAGATGAGGAAGCCATGTAATTGGCCATTAAGGTAATGAACAGTAACACCTCTGTTCAAGTGCGAGACCTTGCTTGGGGAGCCCCAGGGTAGCCTCCTTTCTTATAAAGACATAATCACATCAAGGCATGGCAGGAAAGCTGAAGGTGAGATTGCCTCAAAACAGCAGAGGGAGCAACAGCTGAGGGGGCTCCAGAGGTGTTGCAGCCACCCTTGGGGCAGGACTCCATTATATTATGTAGTTCTGAATTTTGTGTAGGAACTGGTGAGAGGTTGCTCCCTTAAGTTGGGCATACACATACAAACACACATCTGTTAACTAAAACCTGAAACCCAAATATTCATTTTCAAGATTGCACTCTGCAAATTATCTTGACTTATTCTTTGCTTCACAGTGAGTGTTCAAAGTTCAGTAGAAGCTTGGGACTCTAATCACTGTACATTTAATTTTTGTACAATAAAGCAGCAGTTTCAAATATGTAGACATTTTTCATAAAATATACTGAAACTCTAGTGGGCCTGATATGGGAGGTCCTGAGTGCCCCATTTCCTACTGAATTCAGGGGGTGTTAGAGGCACTCAGGACCTCACAAAATCAGGTCCTTCAGCAAGCAAAGCCAACATGTATCTTGTGGTTCATGCAAGTGATACCTTTTAGACAAATGTTTAGAATCTTCATTGGGATTGGTTTAAGACCAGGAATACTACTCTTAATTTAAAAAAAAACACATATTAAACAATATCCTTTCAAGGATTTCAAAATATTTTATGAGTATTATGCAACTCAGACTCACCATTTGCCCTTGGACATTATGTATTAACAACCTCATATGGAAGGTCTAGCAACTCTGTTCTCTTTTTAATAACCCTCACATAATTAGAAACCAGCATGTTCAGTTCTGCAAATTCCAGGTACTTCTGGTTGCAAGATTATTTTGTTGACTATACTAAGGTCATTTAGTTGAATAGCAAGTACTTCACCATATGTGGAATGCTGAAAACCTTGCTTACATAAGATCTTTTAGGTCTTTGGAAGGAAAACTGTCCACAAATGCAAAGTAATCTTACTATATTACTGTCATAAAACAGGTGTGAAATGTAATCATCTTAACTGATATTATTCAACATAATCTAGCTTCCAGTTGGCATAGTGTTTTGTGGTAGTAAGAAAAAACTGTCACTGTTTACATAAATGGTTAAAAATATTGTAAAAATCTTAGTCAATTGATTTATAATAGTTCTAAATCTTTCACTAGAATTTAAAAAAAAAGTCTAGATAGCCTGCTTATGACTTATCTATATGCTTCATATGACAAAGAACAGGAAGAAGATATAATTTGAAAAGCACTTCCAAAATGCTGATCCAAAAACTACCAAAGTCATTAGTCAAATTTCTGTAGTTCTTGGAGCACACCCCAAAAATATGACAGGGAACACTGACTGAATTGGTTACAACTTACAAGATGTTAGAATTTTTTAAGAGTATTCACTGTAGCTGTAAATGCGCAAAAAGTTCACAGTGCAAACACTTACCCCAACTATGTATTTCTTCATAAATGTTACTTACCTATAAAACAAACAAATAGAAAATGAGTAAAATAAATAGTGCACATACATATGCCAACATTCTAAAAGAGAGAAGACTAATAAAATATTTATACATGATGTAACAAGTAATCTTCTTACAAACAATAGTTGCCTATACACCACTGGTCAGATGATAGCAGTAGAATATTGAAAGGGATTTCCAGAGCAGGTGCTAAAAAGTAGTCTCCCTTCAAACTCAAATGGCCAAACTTCATTTTAGTAACTTTAGGCTCTTCAGGGTTTAAAATATCTTGCAAATCCTGTACATTTTCAAGGATTAACTGCAAAGCAAAATTGATTTGTTTCACTAACATGAGTTCTTGGGCATGAACCTCAGGTTCTGTGATACTAAGGCAAAGATACAACAAGAAGCCGGTTTTCCTTTCTAAACAGACTACTCAAGTAAACAGATATTTTAGAAATGTGTTTTGTCCTGAAGAGGCATGCCGTCAGGTAATGCTCAGTTGTGGTGTCATAAAATACTGTTCTTAATATCACGGCTCAAAAAATGATTTGTTTTATTGATACATAACACCTATTGCAGGTTTTCTCCCCCTGTGTAACAAATCACTTCACCAACGTTTTACAGTATGGAACAGAAGGACAACACTTAATGAGACCAAGTTCACACAGTGAATCAATGAAAATAAAACACAGCTCTCCAGACTGCTAGTCAGGTGACCTGAAATGCAGAATGATTAAAATTAACTAATCTCTGCCCTTTGGATTTACTAGATTTAGGAATTCTACTATTAACATGAGCTCATTTATTTTGTCTTATACTTTTGAAGAAAAAATTACTGATGTAATGAAAGGGTGGAAAAACAGAATCATATCTGCCAAGCCTCTAGGGCTCATAGACTGTCTATGGTCAGATAAAAGTCACAGGAATGTGACTGCATCTTGCAGCAGCATAAAATATGTAAAACCTTAATGCAATGAAGAGCAAGCAATCTAGGCTCTATGCATAAGGACAAAATGTAGTTCCAAGACATTCATCTTCAAGGTAATAAAGTATTGGACTTCTGAACTACTGCACTGTAACATGATCAGATTGTATTCAGCTAAATCTATTACATATTCTTCCATACTCCTGCATGTGAATGGATCTGTATGGGCTTACAGATGTGTTGTTGATATGCAATGACTAACATGGCAATGCAGTTAGCAGCCCTAGAAAAGGAACTTTGTCAGTGTCCAACCTGTAAGAACCAGTGTTTATAAACCATGGCACTGTTTTAACCCTTTCCTCTTCCCAAAGGGGTTGTGTGACAGTTATTATGGAAGAAACGTAAAGACATAATGAAAACCCTCAAGTAAACAAACATAAGGACTAGGGACAAAGACAGTCCATTATTGCTCTATATTCAAAAAAATATAACTACAGAATTAAATCAAGCATGATGATAATTCTTTCCTGTTAAATTAACTTTGCACTTTATTCATATAAACAAATTCCAGCAAGCTTTTAAAAGTTGTTGGTCAAGTCCTACTTGTTTTTACCTGGTTTTTTTTACTGCATTTTAAGTATTTTGAGTCCTTTCAGACCAAGTACAGTAAGGGTCAGCTGTTAAGTACAAGCTAGTTTTACTTCCATTTTTTAATTCCTATTGGACACTCAGTTTCAAATTTAGTTCCACTTTCCTGGTATCTTTGATAGGAATCTTTATATTTAATATATATTACATATTTGTATGTATACATTTAATATGTATGGTATAAATTCTATAAAATACATATTAAATGCATGTGCTCTGTGGCAAGCTAGAGAACCACTCATGACACTGAGAAAGGCCAACGCTCTGATACAACAACAAGGTCTCAAGGAATTCTGCATTCCCACTGGCAACCGGGAGAACCCTGTCCACAACTACTCAGTCTGGAGAATCCAGGTCAAGGCTGGTTCAGTCACTGCAGAGGGCCCAGGCTGAGGCCTGTAGGCAAACCAGGAAACAGTGTGCTTCAACCTCCATCTAACCAGTGGACCTGTACCCACTGCAGGAAGATTTGCTGCTCACATATCAAGCTCTTCTCCCACACCAAAGCCAAGCACCACTGACTGACTTTGTCCTGTCTCCTTTCACCTGTCAAGATGTTGGATGGCCTGAAGATGTATACATTTAATATGTATCATATAGATTTTATAGATATAGTTATATTTATAATGGTAAAAAACAATAGCTAAAACTATTAATGGCTAATTTATTTTTAAAATGTATAAGCCAGATCCTCACCTGGTTTAAAGTGTTTCAGAGGGTCTGAATCAATTTATCCCAGATGAAAATCTGGACCAGATACTGCTGCCAGTCTGCTGGATAGCAGCAGAGGTATCTCTGCAAGTCGGTCTCTCAGAGGAGGAGAATTCACAGAGTTTGGGTATATTAAAAATGGAAATTGGTTTTTGTTTCCATATAAACACAAGTTCTTGAACAAAGGTCCTAAGAAGCATCTGTTTAAGAAACCCAGCCCAAACTTCAATGGCAGGTTGAGTCTCTGGTTAAAGAGCAAAGTGAGGAATAACTCTGCTGCTGTTTCAGTGTCCTCTACCCAGAACAACATGTGCATGCGCGAGCACACACACATCTTAATGGTAACATGGTTACAAAAGGAAATTGAAATATTGGGTACAATTGTATCACCTGGTGACCAGTGTGGGTGACCCAAGCTATGCTATTATTAATAAGGAAAAAACATGTTTTCCAAAGCAACTAGATATATTATGTTGTATGTGGGGCAAACCCAACAAAAGAGCACAGAAGAAGATAAATGCTAGTCTAAACTACTTCCTTTTTTTACCCACAATCACTTTATAACCACAACTGCTGCAAAGGACTAGGACTGCCCATGGGACACAATCTCAAGCCTGCTTCTCTGTCCTTCCACGTATGTTAATTTTCACCAGAGTGTTTTTTTTCCTGTTATCAGTAATTGTGGATAGTTTATCTTAGGAGCTGGTTATTTGGTAAAAGTCTGTGTACAATATGGCAGCCAAAGTAACCATCCTCAAGGGATAGAGCTAAAGATATTGTACGCAGACTGGCTGGAATGTGATGAAAGCCAATCTGCCCCTAAGAGCTTTTTGAATTTATTTTTTGGGTCCCAACAAGCAATTAAACAATGAAAAGCAGGGGGACTGGAAAGGACCCATTCAAGAAGAGATGCAGCAAATAACATGATCCATCTTCAAGTAAGAATATAACCTATTACAACAAAGCTACAGGATCATCAGTTGTGGCAGACCACAAGGGGCGAGAGCAAAGGATTAGTGAGTCAGGGTCTAATTGCAGGTTGCAGGTAGCAATAAAATCCACTTCCCATAGGGTACAAAAGAAGCTTTACTTTATACAACATTAGTTCAAGCTAACAAATTCCAGCAAAACTTATATCCTTTCAGCTGATAGATTAAAAAACTACCATTAAGAAAATGCTTTTAATTCCTGAAATGTCAGCATCTTAAAATGCCATGTTTTGAAGCAAGAAACTAAATAAAGATTTGTAGCTAAATTAAACAACTTACTTATCTCCCATTTTGTCATACTTTAATGGCCAAGAATATCTCTTACACAACAAAATGTGAAATGTCAGCATTTACTTCATAGAACAAGGGTACATTTATCAACCTTTCTGACATCACTGAGGCAGCTCCACTGGCTTCTGTATTTCTGTTGCCAGGTAACCGGATCACAGTAGGAAGGCCAAATGCTACTTCCTTTTCCTTATCTAGGTACCATAACTCAAATGCTCAACTTTCCCAACCGAGGAATTTTCTGGTTAATGCAAACATGCCCTTCTGTACAAAATGTGTCTGAAATACAATTGAAAAGGAGTGCACATATATTACAAAAGACTGCATCTAACTTACCATTTTTGTCATAAGCAACCAGTTTAGTCATTAGACTGTACAGCCAAAGTAATCCATAAACAAAATGGTACTTTGGTTAAGGCTGTAAAAATCTAGCCTCTGATATGTAAAATAGTCACATCACCAAACAGCGTCTTTACAAAGAAGCCTATACAGGATTTAAAGGCCCCATAGAGAAGCAGACTCTGTATAGGTTAGCTCTACTATACCCTCTTTCTTAACATAGATGGAATTAGAAGGGTTTGAGATATTTATTCAAGGCCGACAGATCTTTGAGTCAGAAAAGGCTGAGTTTATACACAATGGCTGGGTATTTTCAATTCTATATACACTCAACAATCTTCAATTAAGCACTCCAAAAATCAAGAATGACTTAAAAATAACCTATTTAAAACTAATACTGATGATCTTTTCATTTGACTTCTGATTTCTGAATATTTTGTGTCCACATGGTTCACAAGTTTTCAGAATTTAGGGATACAAACTTACCAATTTCAAAATGAAAACTGACAATCTCATGGAATTGCATGACTCCATGAACTAAGATTCAGAAAAACAAGCATGCCATGAACAACATGAAAATTCATAAGACAGTGGCACATATAAATAATAATCAAAGCAGCTTATGACTGGAAGGGAGTCATAAAATCCAGTTCCCTTCACTATCAGGAAATCATTTACCAAAAGAATATACTAAATCATCACTTCAAACCCTCAAACATAAGGTACAATATTCATGAAATCAAGAATGCCCTTTGTAATGTCATAAATAAAATCAGGGGAGACAATGCCCTGCCACAGCAGCAACAGTGAAGTGGTTGGTTAATATATCCTACGAAGATCCTAGGAAAAGGATCATGCCACACTTATATCCAACTGTTAGTGCTAATCAGACCTAGCAGAAAAATTCCTTCCTAACCCAAATTTGCAATCAGTGGCTATGTCTACACAAGACACTTTACCACCCAGTAGACTAATCTACTGCACAGTAGAGCATCACTGTCTACAAGTGCAGCTGCTTACTGCACAGTAAATTAGTCTACTGTGCAGTAAATGTACTGTGCAGTAAAGCCAAATAACATTAATTGGCACTTGTAGATGTGCCTAATATGACCTTCAGGAAAAGAACAAGACCCCCTATCCAGGAACTTCTGCATTTTCTAAGTATCAGCAGGAGCATCAACACAATCCAGTAAAACCACCCAGCCTTAGCTCTGGTCAACATCCCAATACAGACCAAACTCAAAACCACTGGGAGCTCTCCTCCATGCCTCTCAGGAGGCTGCTAGAGTGGCCCATCTCCCCAGCCCCAACCTCACCCACAAGATGACAAATGTCACTAAAGGATGGTGGGAGGAGGGAGGGAGGAAGTATCTAAATGTATTGGCAGACAGTTTGTAGCCTTGTACTATTGTTGTTTTTAGGTCTGTTTTTTTCTATTTCCCTATTATTCACACCAGTAATATACCTGTAAATGTTGATCATATCCCCTCTCAATCTCATCAGAGATGCTTGAGAAAAACAAATTACATTATTTGCTACTTTTCCAAAATAAGATATTCAAAGATAAAAAAGTAAAATTCATGGGACCAGATGGATAGGGAAAGCAAGGTGGAGCTGGGCTCTAGCCCAATTAGGAAGGTACTCCCCTGAAACAGGAGTCAGGGGTTCCATCAGTTTTGGGAGCAGGAAGCAAAATCCAGACATTCCTACTCCCCAAACAGTGTTCTCATCATGGGGTGGTTACAGAGTCTCTTTTACTTTTGCTTGCTCTGTTTTGGGCCCCATGCATCTCACATTCCTTTCTACATTGTGCCATAATTTCAGCAACTGAAATGGAGAATTCTACCCACACCTTCATCCCCAGTCTTGCCTACAACCTGATAGGGCACTCTCCTTGAAGACAGAAGGTGAAGAAGGGAAGATCCTGGATGAGGGTTCTAGCCACTAATCTATTATTAAAAAGATGCCCATTACCATCCCCATCCTCTATCCATGCCTGCCATGCTCTTCTGCTCTCAGGTGTGCTTTCGGGTCCTCAGAGGACTAAAACAGGGTCACATTCTTCAGGGAATTTACATGTAGGGATGCCTAGTCTGTGAAACCTGATCAGTCAAAACACTAAGCTCAGCCAGAATGGTAATGCCCATGGGTATATGCTATAGCAGAACTCAGTGTCTAAGTAACTTTGCCAAGAAAGACGACTCTGGGAATCTAAGTATTTAAGTGGTTTTTTGGTGAATTGCATTCTTGGGCTAAGACATTCAACTTGCCCAAAGTGAACTTATGGTCCACAAGTCCTTTTCTGAATTTGTCCCTAAGTGACTGGTTGGGTGGTTTGGTTTTAAATTAAACACCAAAAAAGAATATCTAAGATAGAAAAGAATACATCTAAAAATCTTAGGCAACAGATTATTATTAAAAGTTTCAGCCAGCCAATTCTTTCTTCAGCTGCAAACCCCAAAGAGCAGAAAGCCTGGTCCTAGACTATGTTGTTGTGGAGCATAAGGTCATTCTTTTCTAATGTTTCAAGGTGGCGTACTGAAGCCCCTAAAAGGGATTCTAATTTACTTTTGAAAAAATTATCTTGTCCAAAGCAAATAGAATTTACTACAACAGAGAAAAATAACTTTACTTTTACACAAAAAGAATCTGCATTTATTAATATGCCGCCTACCCAGAAGAATTCCACTGGATAGAAATCAATATTTTCTTGGCCTCTACCACAATCGTAGATTAAATCTTTGAAAACTTTCAGGCAAAGGCTCAAAGAAGCAGCTCTATCATCAACAACCTAGCCTCTACCTACTACTTTATTTATCAATTGAACAATAAAACTATGCATGGAGGTGGCAGCAACAGTACTCTGGTGCCAAGAGAAAACCATTATAATAAGGGGCATCCTTCATGGTCGCAGCACAGTCACAGCAGGTTCAAGAGAGAATGGTGCCAGAGCCAATGCAGCGTGTGTTACCTCTCAGCTCTGCATTCTTGGGGAACCCTGGCACAGGACACAGTCTGTCTGACTCACAAATAATTCCCCCTCCCACCCCACCTAAACAAAACTGATTAAGATGCAGTGGGAGACGCACCTAAAACCCTCCAGATAAGGGTACAAGAGAGAAACAACTGCCCTAGGTCTCATTTGCATCTGAGATGGAACCAGATGGCAACTCATTTACATGGGAGATAGAGAACAGAATGCCCAAAGCAGAGACTGCAGTGAATTCTGGAATCAGAGAAGCAGGGGAGCACTGCATGATGGGGAATCTGTGCTCCAAATGCTAATTATCCCATGTTTACACACACCTAGGTCAGCATTTATCAGACCAGTTCTAATCTAGATTTACAAAGGACTCCCTGCCTTCCCCCGCTCCTTCCCCCCACACACACACCTCTAAGTTTAATAGGCATCTCAGGCTGTACATTCCCCGGTCTATGGGGAGGCCCCCTATGGGGAGGCTCCCACTATGGGAGGCCTATTTAAACTTGATTGACTAAAACTCGGTTGGTGGGTTAGGGAATGCTGAGGCAAGAGACCAAGTTCAGAGAGGGTATAGGCAACATTTGAACAATGGTAAAGGGGTTCATCACAGCATCCAACCTGTTGGAGCCCTGACCGCAAGTGTTGTCATAGTTTCCCTGGGACAACTGGTGGAAGTCCTCCTGCCCAAAGGTTATGAACACTCCAATAATTGCCTTAAGTCTGTTAAAAGAGTATAGTAAGGTCTGGAAAAGTCATGCTAAACTGAGGCTTGTTCACAAGTAAAAATCTAAAACCCTGATGCTGCACACTATCTATTGTTTCTGAAGAAACCATGAGATATCGCATCAGCATATCTGCTATCCATAGGAATTTCAAATTGGCTCCCAAGTGTCTGGTTACTCCTTAACCTTATGTGTTTCCTGATTATCAATCAGTTTCTTGAGATGTTCCAAACCAGATAACCCATTGTCAAGAGAAAAGATAATAATTTACACTATTGAGAATGCTTTGAAGAAGCTGAACTGAGGGTATAAAAATCTTCAAAAAGCAGCAGTGTGTGTGCTTCAAGAGAAGAACTTTCTCTCACACCACCCGCTGCTGTTCTCAGAACGCTGGAAGAAATAGATCGTCTCCCTTCAAGGATTGTGCTTGGAACCTTACCTGTCAGCACCGAAACCCGAGTGTCTAGGACTAGTGAGATCCTAGTGCTCGCTCTCTCTCTCTCTTTTCTCTCTCTAGGCATAAATTTCTGAACCTGAACTGTATTAGTTAAGCTTGAGCTAAGTTTCCCCAAATACTTAATGAAACCAGGGTAGTATTGTAAAGGTCTATGTTTGTTTTTCCTTTGCATGTCTATTACTACTAGTACCATTATATATGTCATGTACTTAGCAATAAATAATTTTTATAGTCAAACTGGTAGTAACTGGGTATATTTTTCCTTCTCTGCTTCTCCTTCCTCACTTGCTCTGCAGCAACGCTTCTTTTACCTAAGCTAAAGATCCCTGTGAAGCCCAAAAATATTGTGGGGTCTGCTCATCAAAAGGCTAAAACATGCTCAGTTTGAAACACATAAGGTGATCAGCTAAACTAAATAGTTTGTACCCAGGTTCAGTGAAGGCTAAGATCATGTTTGACCTTGACCAAAATTAGAGCAGCTATGGCAGATTAAACCTAAGTTAAAAACTTATGTCGACACTAGCATTAAAACTCAACTAAGGTTTTTTCTATCTTCTTTATTCAGCTGCCAAGCCACTTTTATTTTTCTAACTCTGTTCCTAACCTCCATCATATCTCTCAAGTGTATGTAATAAAAAAGACATCCATCTTTGTAGTCAAAAGTTATCTACACTCCAAGCAAAACTGTGACCTTACTTTATTTATCTAAAAAATAATGTATAATAAAAATGATGTAATTGAAAATAATATTATGCTACAGGAAGGAATCCCATAGTATTTGAAAATTCTGGCACAAATTATTTTTGCTACCCTGCCCCAGTTTGGCTCTATCACATTAGGAACTATGTTGATAGTTTGTTGACAGATTTGATTTCCTTGTTCTACAGTTGTGCACATGCTGGAAAGCTCATCTGCCAAGGCTTGGAACCAGTCTAATAGCTATGATGGCTCATGGAGATTAACAGCAGCCACTCATTAACTCTCATAGTTCATTCCTGTCTGACTGAAGTCTAAAGCTTGCTCACTAATACAGACACAAAATGACAATACAAAATGCAGGACGATGACTACGATGTGGTTCACAGAAGCTACTGTAAAGTTATGATTACATTGCATAAAGGAACAAATCATAAAAGGGCATTTCCATCCTGCCTCAAGCCTCAAAGACAGGAAATACAGCTGGAGAGCCTTGCAGCACACTTGAAAAAAATCCAATGAACCTATGAAACTTTACAATATATATTTTACAGAAGTGGGACAGTCACATACATGCTGCAATGTGGGAGTTATACAGTTGCTAACGTAGGTCAAAAAATACAGCAGTAACGTCATTTATTGTCAATACTTTTACAGTACTTTTGTTGTTGGTTTAGATGGGTTGGGCTTTTACAATGAATGATGTTTGTATATTTATTGCTAATGAAACTGACGTGCTAATACTGTGCTCAGCCAGCATAATCTCACAATGTACCAACTTCCACACTATGCCAATTCAATTCAATCCTGAGTTGTAACTCCTGTTATTCTACTCCTTTCTGAGCATGGGCTGCCAACTGTGTTAATATGTGCCAAATATTTAAGATATAGAGTTAATGTTTTCAAACATGTATATATAGGGCCTTGTTACACCTTACACTGTGAGCCACACAAATATTGATTTGTGGTGTTAGTGTTAGCTCAAGCTTGAAGCAGTCACATACAAGCCAGTAGGGGTCTGGAGGAATGAAAGGTAAGAATCCTTACTGCCCATTTCAGGCTTCCCTTCTCCCCTGTGCCTCCCCAGGCCCCCGCCGCTCAAGGTTCCACCCTGCCCCCCCCACACACACACACCTACTTGTAGCTGCCTAGCTGGCTGTTCCTGCAGAGCAGGAAGAAAAGGGTAATCTGCCTGCCCAGCCACTGCTGCTAGGCTGCTGATCTTCTTGGGACAGCCTTCCCATAGAGGAGCAGTTGCAGCAGACCAGGAAGGCAGGTTAAGCAGCGGGGGGAGAAGAAACAGTGAGTGGAGATCTGGGATACTGGGGAGGGCAGGGGGAATGAAGTGACCAGCAGGGGAGAGGGGGGAGGTGGGGTAGAGAGTGGTTACACCTTATGCCAGAGGTCGGCAGGGGACACATGCCACAGAGCTTGCCCACAGAGTGTGGTACAGATGCAACTGTAGTCTTCCCTCCCTCCACCCCCATCCAACCTGCAGCTGCTTCTGTGGCACTTAGCACTGGGGCTGAGCCTCTCCCACTCCCACCCACACCTGTCATATCCAAAAACAGCACCACCCCAGCCCTGACCAGTGTGTACAGCTTCCCAGCAGGACTGCCTCACACCCACTCAGCCCTCTGCAGGTGGCTGCTCATCACGATGTGTGGGTAGAGTGGGTAGAAGGCAGCTGGGAGCTGGAGCTGGAACTCTATGCACTGGGACAGGAGTTGCCTGGCTGGGTATATGATGCACAGCACATTTCCCACAGCTGCCATCATTTTCCCATGCTAACCGCTTCCCAGAGCAGCGCCACAGGGGCAGGAGGAGGAGGAGGAGCTTCTGGAGGTGTAGGGGAGGCAAGCACTACCCAGGCAGCTGCAACTACAGGAGCAGCAGCCCCACTGGGAAGCTGTGCATGCTGGCTGGGGTCAGGGTCAGTGCCAGGGCCATGGCAGTGCCATCAGCAGGCATGGGATGGGTGCAAGCAGTAGTGCAGTGCAGGCTGCCCCAGTCAGGGTTCAGCCCCATGCAGAGCACCATGGGGACAGCTATGGCCTGGATACAATCAATTGGTAGGCTGTATCTGGCCTGTGGGCAGTATTTTTCCTAGCCCGCCTTAGTCCAACATGAGCGAGGTAACACAGATCAAAGATAATCCTGCCCTGCTGTTCTGTAATTTTGAGAGGCATAATGAGTGCTTAAAACCAGTTTCAGGTGTTAATGTGCAGATAATCCAGGCACCGCCCAAAAGTAACAAGGCCCTTAGACTATGAGCTTTCTGGACCTGAATGTGTTCTCTACCGTAAACTTGACAATGTTGAGTCTGCTCGCAGCATTTAAAAGCATAATAATGTATATCTGACAAACCTGCCCTATGGCTGGTGGGATAGGAAGCATTTGCACATGGAACGTTTCCTCTTAGAATGCAGGTGAACTGACAACACTATTTCCTTTGAGACTTCATTCTATTTTTTTCCTAAATTGGCCAGTTTCTTCCATGGTCAAGAATATTCACAGTTTTCTGTTTGCAAATGACAAAATCAACTAGGGCTGAGAAAGGAGTTTAGAAAGGATATAGCTCTACTGGGATTACTATAAAGAGGGAGAAAAGAGCCAGATTAGCCAAGTGTGCCATATGATCCAAGCACATTTTATGCCATAAAGTGGTGCTCTGAAATATGCAGCAACCTGAGAAGTTTGACAATATTTATACAATATTGGAAAGGAGACCCAAATATAACAGGCATATATGTTCAAAGTGCTTTTTTAAATTCATGCACAATATTTTGCTCTTTTCTTTTCAGGTTTGAAACCATTATAACAATTTTCAGAACTTGAAGGAAAACAAAACTGGTTTTTACCAAAGTCACTAAGGTTTACAGAATCAGGAAGTAATAAAATAGCTTTCCAATAAAATTATAATGCAATCTTGCATATTGCCCAACAAAAACAGAATTTATAAGTTTATAGTATATAACATAACAGTTTAGTTCTATTTTACTATATCAAATGTGCCTGATTTTTGGTGATTCTTAAAGCAAAAAAAATTCCATAAATTATAATACAAAAATTCAGTTGGAGAATTAAACATTAAGGCAGTAATTTCCTGAAAGCCTACCTTGTCAACAAAAGATAGGTAGGTAAGTATTTATTTTTCCTTCAAGTTAAAGCATAGAAAACCCAAAATCTATCTTAAGAAAAATGGCTTTGGTTACATAATTTGCAGTAAAATAAATAAATCCTGAGTTACTGTTAGCTGTTCATGAAGCATAGCCTTGGCATCACACTTACATTATAAATCTTCCCCTAACAATTAGAAACTAACTCAGTAGTAGTTTGCTATCTTTCATGTTCCCCTTAGGCAAATATAGTAAAATCTCAGTGAAGATGACTAATTGCTGCACGTTAATCTAATCTGAAAATGTTTTGTTATACTGAATTATCAACATAAATTTCATCGGTTCAATTTGACACTTTAAATGAGATCAGGATTGATAGCATTTTAGCAAGCCTTTCTTTTGTTGTTGACTTCTTATTTTTCATCTTTTTCTGGAGAAATATGGAAAACGGTCTTCACTGCTTAGAAAAGACAATATTATTTATACCTTGTATATTAAAGTGGATGCATTGAAGGAACCAGAAGAGGAAACTGGTGGATCTTGAGAAAGTCCAAATAACACCCCACATTAAAAATGGTGGCAGCATATGTATGCCCAGGTCATATCATTCTATCTAATCCAAATGTTTTCAACAGATAATTTTGAAGTTAAATTACATGTCATAAAAATTTACACCAAAAATTGGTGTAAAATTATAGTTTAGTGATTTGTGTTCAAAATTCCATTCACTGTGCTCTGTAGGTGGATGGGAAAGGCTTCCATGATGCTGCTGCTCAGATGAGTGGGGCCCTGGGGCTCCCCACAGCCAAGCTCCACCAACTGCACACAGGGTCACGTGGGCAAGGCTGGCAAAATGAGCCTGTCCTCTCCCACCCAAGGAGCAGTGGTTGCTCCAGAGTGGGGGCCTCAGGAAAAAAAGGTTGAGAACCTCTGATTTACTGGATCTTTTCAATTCCACAGCCTAAGTTCTTGATATTAAATAGTTTATTTAAATAAAGAATCTTGCAAAACATATTTTTAAGAATTAGCACTTCCTTCAAATGTAGTAAAATAGAAAGAATTACAAGCTTCTTTTTAAAATGGAAAGATATGAGATAAACATAAATACACAAAACAAAACATCTTCATTATGACACTGCACTATGTACCTGAAATGAACCGTTTCTCCCAGTAATGCTGCTGCTTCTGAAATATAGCAGGGTTAAATTTTTTTCTGGGATTAACATAGCAAATGAAGAATGTATGGGATCTGACAGGGTAGTCACCAAGATCAATCATTATGATGAGTCTCCCTTCCTCAATAATGATATTGTTATTTCTACCCTCTGAAATAAGGGTAAAATATCAAAAAGTATTTTACATGGCACTTTAGTTGTTATATAGTTAAAAAGAACAGTTTTTGAAAACCCTGCTAACTGCTTCTGATCCTAAAAGCCCTTGGCTAACAAAAGTTTATGCTATATTTACCTAGAGACCTAAAATTCTGCTACCCTATACCCAATGCTTCCATGATCTTAACTGGACTTTGTGTCTGGTAGTCTCCCATGTTTCAGTCTATTTTAGGTTCATATACTAGGCCCCTTAGAAGCCCAATCCAATAGGCCTCTTCTGAGCATTCCTAACACATACTAGAAACACTTAGTTCAAAATAGAGATTAGTGACCATGACTCTTTCAATCAAAATGCAATTGAATAAAGATGAAAGGAAAGATAGTGATGCCACCCAACTTACCTATAAGGCAAGTGGTTGAAGCAACTTGCCTAGGAATTGGAGATCTGTTTCTAGGTCCTCCTTAATCTCCTAAACTCACATCTCTTTCCTCCCAAAAGAATACCATAACTACCAAGCTGGAAGCAAGGTTGGGATGTGGTCATATTCCACTTCTCCACTTAAAACTGTACCTCTGGGCAGAAAGTAATGCAAGGTTTATTAAGGCAGGAGGAGGGAACAAGAAAAAGGAAGCATGATACCATAACCTATCACCAAAAGCACTTCTGAGTTCTGGTCCCTGCTCCACGGACTGCTTTTTGCATTACAGAGCCACTGCATAATATACATAAAGAATAGCAGGGACCAGAACCTAGGGACATGTGCAGATGTTCATATCTAACAGTAAGAAATTCTGCAAATTTTTTACTAGCAGAAAATTAGAAGCTAGAGCATACATTTCTTTCAGCCCCCTGGCTGGAGGACTACACAGGTGAGCACCAGACGGTTGCTCCCTGTGCCACCCATGTCCTTAGTGGAGCTTATTACTTGAGGCAGCCTGTCCTGTCCCTTGCTTAGAAAATAGGCTATCCATAGGCAGGCCCCCAACATTTAAATTGCTTCATGCATAGCCTGTCTGGGCTGCACATGGGGTGATTTAAAGCCAGAGGCACAGAGAAGTGGTGCTGCCAGCATCCTTGCCCCTGGGGCCTGGTTCCCTGGCTTCTAAATTGCTGTATGTGCTGCCCAGCTGATTCCACCCAGAGATGGGCAGGGTGGGAGAGGGAGAAAGGGGGACAAGGGAAATTTCTCCCACAGCTGCCCAAATTTGGGCAGCCTTGCAGCAGCAGGAGAATTGTTTCTCACTCCCTGTATGCTGTCTGGTAAAATGGGAGGAGTGCACTGGGTGAGGGCTCTTCTCCTGCTGTGGGAACGCTCCAAGTGTTCCCAGAGGGTTTCTGGAGCCAGCTGATTGGTGAGATGGGTAGGTGGGGGCATTCTTCCAGGACTGAAAACCCAGGAAGCCTCCAGCCGTAGGCACACATGCCTCCCCCTGATCACTCTCTTAGGTCCCAGTTTTCATGGCTGGAACCCCACCTCAGGTGATTGGCAGGACAGAGGCAGGGTCATCAAAGGGCTCCCTGACAGCTCACTTCTGTCAGGATAGATTGGGTGTCAAGTAGGGCTGTGTGATGTTTCACTGGCTGTTTCATTTCAATGAAGTTTTGACTCATTTCAAGCTTGAAACAGTGAAATCGAAACAAAACAAAGGGCTTCAAAATGGCCTCAAAACAAAATGAGACCAGTTGAAATGTTTCAAAAATTTCCCAACATTTTAAGTTTTGAAGCAGCAGCCAGTGGTGGGAGGCAGGGGAGAACCAGGGCTGAGGTCCGAGCTGCTCAGCAGCCCCATGTGGCTCATCCCGGGGGGAGCACAGCCCTGGTTCTCCCTGCCTTCCACCACTGGACTGTGCTCCACTGGGCTGGTGGAGCCAGTGGGAGATCAGCGCCGGCTCTGCCCACCTCCCACCGCCGGGCTGCGCTCCAATTGGTTCTGCCAGCCCCATGGAGCTCAGTCCAGTGGCAAGAGGTGGGCAGAGCCAGTGCTGCATTCAGCCTCCTGATACTGGGCTGAGCTCCATGGGGCTAAGAGCTGCGGGGTGCTGAGCCCGGTGGAGGGAAGTGGTGTGCAGCCCCAGCACAAGGTTTTTCTCCCAGCACAAATGGAACATCTGTACATAATCTAGGACTTGTCTTTTACAAAGAACCTTGTATTCTTTCTTTCAGGCCCAGGCAAATCCACTAAGCACTAAGCTATTGGATTGAAGGTTGGCAGCATCACAGTGGCTGCCTCCATTTCTGAACATGTTTTAAGACAAAACAATAAAGCAGTCCCATGGTCACAAAGAAATATTTTTGGCACCAGAATCCAGGAAATAGTTCTCAGTTTCACACAAGCACCTAAGTCCAGAAAACAAACACAATTTCAGGCACACCCTTGCATTTAGTATTTTTTATTGGCTGGTTTAGACTCTCCCCTGGTCAGTATACTGGCTGTACTCCTACTGGAGTGCCTAATTCAGCCCATTTTCTCTCTATGAAATTTAAGCACCCAACTCTTAAAACCAGAGCTAAATGTATTAAATTTAGACATTACCTTATCCAAGTCCCTTTTGGAACTAGATTTTTGCACCTGATTCACACATTTAGGCACCTAATTCCCATCCCTTAGGGACCTTGAATTTATTTCAATAGAGCATAACCATCTAAATCATCTAAACACCTTTGCCAATCTGAGTTTAACTGCATATAATTGTACTTGTCAGCGACACACAAAATGTTCAAGTAATTTTCTTCTAAACTATGGTAGGCAAAAACATCAAGATGGTTTTCATTATGATAAATAATAAGCAGGGATCCGGGTTTTCCATTTTTCACAGAAAAACAGAGTAAACAGCAGATTTTGCCTTTTACCAGAGGCAGAGAAAATGGATTTCTCATTTTACCAGAGAAACCTGTGGATTTTGCCTTTTTACAATAGCTCCCTGAAGGCTGGCACAGTTCCAGTCTTCAGGGAGCGGGGGGGAGCAGGAGGAAGGCAGAAAGTCAGGGGGTGCCACATGCATAGACATGTATGTGGCCCAGGCAGGCAGCAAAGCAGCTCTAACAGTTAAGGGAGCAGGGGAGAAGAGGATTGAGGCCCATTTAGGGAGAGAGGGAGCTGCGCAGGGCTGGGGATCCTGCCCAGCTGGGTGGGGTTTGGGCCCCAGAACCACAATGCATGGCTGCAGAGCCACAGCAAGGAGCAGGACAGGGACATGGTGGTTTGTCTGGAGGAGGGGGAGAAGGAGGGCCAGATCCCCAGGGCCACGTGCCCCCCCAGGGGGCAGAGGGGAACTGCGCCCCCCAGATCTGTGCTCCCTGCTGTTTCATCGCCCTGCTTTCCACACACACCCCCACCATGGCCCATAGTGGCAGAGAGTGGATAACCTACTCACTGCTTCTCACTCCTCCACTGCCCTGGCAATGTGCTTCCTGTGTGTGGGACTGCAGCGAGGTCAGTGGTGTGGGGCTGCACCTCTCAAAGTAGCTGCAGGCACAGAGGGTGGGTCACCAGGGCAGCAGGGGGGGGGGCTTGCACTAGCAAGGAATCCCGGTGTGGCCCTACTTTCCCCAGCCATGCCAGGTCATGCCCACCAGCTCTGGGGGCAAGGTGGAAGCTCAAGCCGACAGCCTGTGCCTGCCCCAGGGACAGACCTGGGGGTGTGGGTCTCTCCTGCTCCCCAGGATTGCACACAGCAGTGGGGAACTGGCCCTCCCCCAGCCAAGTCACCCATGGCTCTGTCCTGCTCCCAGCTGGGGCCCTATTGCCTCACATTGAGACCCCAGGCTCCAAGCCCCACCTGGCTAGGCAGCAGCCTCAGCCTGCACCTGCCCCTGGTACAGATCTGGGAGGATATGGGTCCCCCCTGCCCCCTGGGAGTGCACTCAGCAATGAGGAACTGCTCTGCCCAAGCCTGCAGCAGGGGGGAGCAGGGGGAGGGGGATGAGGACCCAGGTCCACACCTCTGGCAGCTGGGAGCACCTTCCAGCAGGGCTAGGGAAGCAGGGGCTGTGGGTTGGGGGGGCTTTAATTTTAATCATGAATTTTGGGGGTTTTAGCAGAGAATTTGGGGGGGGAGTTAGCAGATGCCAGAATTGCTAGTTACTTCTATGCACAATAATAAAGCCAAATAAACCTCCTACAGCATCTGAAAAGAAAAGCTAATATAGTAACGTATAAAACAGGTAGGGAAACAACTTAAGCATAGATACTAAATTTACTGAAAATACTGAATGTGTACCCCAAATAGGAACCAATGGTGGGGGAACTGAGAGAAGGAAAACATATCAGCATCCACTAAAGTGTCCTGTTACTAACAGAGAATTCATCAACTGTTCCTATTCATTCTTTCCTACAGTAAAAGAGAACATTTAATTAAACTAAAAAGTAGTGCTGCCAATTAATCGCAGCTAATGTGTGCGATTAACACAAGAACCAATTACCACATTAATTTTTTTAATGCATTAATCACGCACATGGTTTTAGGGCCTGAGCCCAGGCTCCTGTCCACTGCCATCACCGCCACATCCAGGCCACCCAGTAGGGCAGCAGTGGCAGTGCAGAGGAGCCACACGGCAACACAGGCTCTGGGTTGCTGCAGCAGGAAGGGGTGGGGAGTGATGGCACACACGTGCGCGTGCACACATACACACACACACTAGAAGTGCACCAATATATTGGTGTCATATCAGGATGCCACATGCAGGCATGCAGCCACAGCATGCATATATATTTGAATAGTTACCATAATACTATTTTGTGTCATATTTGTGTGTGGGGCAGAGGCAGACTGTCCATTGCAGGCTGGGGCTCTGCACCCTGCTGCCTTTGCTCCTGGAGCTGTGCGATGACATGTTGTACCTCCTGCTGCCAGGCAGGCAGGGAACACATGGCCAACATGCAGCTCCCAGGGCAAAGGCAGCAGGGTGCAAAGCCCAAGCCCACAGTGGGCAGTCTGACTCTGTCCCACACACAAATCTGGGGGGCACATGCTCCCCATGCCTCCTTGGTGAGTCTGTGCAGCAGCTGGGAACCAACCCACCCATTCCCCTGGACAAGACTTCTGTGGCTCCACCCCATGACCCGCCCTAGCCCTGGCCCTTGGGTCCTATCCACCCCAGCTTCTGCCCCTGCCCCACTCCCTCCCTCACCATGGAGGTCTCAAACTATGCCCCTACCTCTTACCTCTCCCCCTTCCCCTTCCTCTCCATAGATTTATCTACTGGGTGCTACTCTACATGCCATCAAGCTACTTTCATGTAGGGTTACCATATTTCCATTTTCAAAAAAGAGGACACCTGTGTTGTGTGTGTGTGTGTGTGTGGATAATATGATTGTGCAGGGGGCAGTGATATGCCCGTACCCTGCCCATACCCCTTGATCCAAGCCACAGCCTCCCTCCCCGCCCACCCAGCCCTGCTGCTGTCCCTCACTCCTGGCTCACAGTAACCTGCATCCTGCCAAGGTGTGTGGGGGTCCCCCCTGCAAGGACCTCCCCTCCCCAGGCTCCAAACCCCACACACACCTCCGCAGGCCCCCACACCTTCACAAATTCCCCCCCATACACCCTCTAACCATACAAGGTACCTACATAATTTTGCATAGTTTTGAGTTTTTCTGTGCATTATTTTGAGTTTTTAGCTGGGTCATTAAAATCACAATTAATTGCAACTAATTCTTCTAATTGTGCAACTAATCATGATCAAATTTTTTGATCATTTGATAGCCCTACTAAAAAGCATGACACTAAGGTGAACAGAAGGAAATATATAATATACATATATAATCAACACAGAAATAATTGACACAGAATAGTATTATGGTAACTATTCAAATATATATTAGACATTTATGTTACCAGCAACAACACCATTATAATAGTCTACAAATATTTACAGGAGGCATCTATCCTGATCATTCAGAGTAGGTATGCTAAAGCCTCCTTTGACTTCAGTAAGCACTGGTTTAGGACCTGCTATTTACCATATAGGTCAGGCTGAGGCTGTCACTTCTCCTCATGTCATACACCTAATGCGTATTATGGAATTTATGGCTTCCTTTGTAATACTTGGCATAGGCATCCTGTCTTAGATGTTCTCCAGAATAAATAAATGGACCAACAGGATGCTTTACAATTGTAATTCCTGTGTTCTCATGAGGCTTATTTTTGTGTATACTCAACTGTTCAACTGAAGTGAATACACCTTGAAGTAAATGAAAAATACAAGTACAACTAATTATCCAGGCAATTCTTCAATATTATTCTGGAATTACTTTTAATTATTACAACTCAGTATAGAGATATGTGATTCAAGCCTTTGTTCAGCTAATAAAAGGAACTATTTAACTTATTGCAGAATAAGTGAAAGTCACAATTACACTTACAGTAAATACTACAATTAGGAACAATTTTATGACTCTCAGTTTCCTCACTTTCTGTGATAAGGTAACAGGACACTATATGGCTCCCAACACAGGACCCAGGAACAACTCTTGAGCTCTGTTTTCCATCCTTTTTGCATCAACTCTCAAGAAAAAATATAGCAAATTGCCTCTGGGAAAGGCAGGATTCCTTATGTATATGTTATTGTTAAGGGAATCCAGGTCAGGGTAAGGGAATCCAGGATGTGCATGCACATGCACAGGTACACTCACGTACACATGCACCCCTCCCCAGAACCCATAGCTCTCAGGAGCCCTGAGGGCAGGAAAGGATACGGTAAAGCCCCATAGCTGAGCTCCATCCCCTGCAAACAGAGGTTGAACCTAGCTGGAAGCAACCCCTCCTCCTCACTGCTGACAGCCACATGGGGCCACCATGCACAGCCTGGGGCTTGGCAGTAGCCATAGCACCAAAGCACAAGGCTGCTGCTGGCAGGCATCCATCCTGGCTTGCCCTACACAGGTATTGAACCCAGGCCACTTTCCCCAGCCCATCCTCCCCAAGCAGAAGGAGCAGTGCCCAAGCCAGCTGGCTCCTCTCCTTCACCCACTACTCAGCAGGAACCGAGCTGGATACTGCCAAAGGCAGCAGCCTCCATCTGTGCCTGCACCAGCCAAATCTGGGACTTTTGCTTCAAGTTACACTAACCAGGTGTGATACTGGAATGGCCTGTGAAATCTGGGATTCTCCCAGCCAATCTGGGACATATGGTCACCCTATTTATGCAACACATAATGGGACTGAACCTATCTGACAATTTTATTTTTCATTTGTTATGTTGAGTCATTCTACAAGTTTACACTTCCCATGCCAATGTTCTAATAAATGGAACATACTAAAGAAAAACAGACTCTTTCATAAGATTTTACTTACTGAAAACATCTCCAAAGCCACTCAGATTCTGCTTCAAATCCCCCATAAGCATTCATTCCTATTGTGGTACCTACATAACATTGCTGTAGTACTCTGCAGGCAGCAGAGTAGTTATAAAACAAAAAAACCCGACACAAAACAATACCAAGAATGGTCACTACCAAAGACCCTCCCCCTCCCCTAAAAAATTCTATTCTTCCTGTACAAAACATATTTCTACCATTGTTAGCTAGTCCTAGTCCACTTTTGTTTCAATCACCCCATGTTAAAAGTTCCTTGGGTCAAAGATTGTTAGACTCAGGGTTTATCTCCACTGCACTGATAGCTCAAACTATAGTCTGAGTTTTGCTCCTAACTTGATTCCTGTCTATACACAAAAATCTCTAGTTTTGATTATGTGGTGTTTTAAGATCAAGGTAACTGGTGTATGATTAAAACATAACTGCTCAAACTAGTAATGCAGAGAGGATCCAGCACCTGAAAAGATAATGGCACATCAGCTGCAAAACTTATCATTCCACTAATCCTCTCCTATTTGGAACTGTGGATTTTCTGTCTTGAAATAGGATAGTTCAATTTAGTGTACTAACTCCAGCTAAACTGTGGTAAAAATAACTACTATGTACCTGTACAGTACCTAATATAATGAGGGCCTACCTTAGTTGGAATCTCCATGTAAAGTACAAATTATAAATAATATTTAAGTTCTTCTTTCCCTCCTGATTGTCTAATCATATTTCTTCCTGTTTCAAGTTATATCATGACATATCTCATCTGTACTATAAGCTGATATTTCTCAATTTGGGTGCCAAGGCAGCTGATACCTTTTCAAGGGTGCTATGGTATTGGTGCTGCTACTGGCACCGCTGCTGCTGCTGCTGCTGCCAGAGCTATGGCCAGATGAAACTGCCCTGAAAGCATCTGTTTCCAAGAGGTGCCTGCAGAGCCAGACTGGGAAGTGGCCGTGGCAGGATCAGGCACTCCTTCTTCCCTTAGGTTACAAATCTAACGCTAGGTGCCTCCAAATACTCAAACGTTATGGAGGGGTCCCTTAAGTCTAAGATGAGTGAGAACTACTGCTATAAGCCAAATACACAAAAAGATACTACTGGTTAGATAAAAATAAAAATATACTGGTACTATATGCACTTGATATACAGTTATACTTGAAGTACTTGCATGAAAATAGGAAATGCTTTCTGCTTCAGAAAGGCTGCAAATGCAGTTGTTATCAATTACAGTAATGTTGGAAATAACTGATATGTGAACCTGTCAGGCAATGCAAAATATACCTACTGCCTTATCACAGAAGAAGGGAAATGTCTTTTTCCTACTGCTTTCAAGTGATCTATTCTCACAGCTTCTCCTGAGTTATTCTTTAGGTCCCTTACCGAAAAAAATGAGTTACAAAACAGCAGGAAAGGTTGAATTTCAGTGTTGACTGAGTGATTCCTACTGTATGTTAAAGTAGACTATTTTATAAGATCTGTAAGACACTTTGGATATACTTTGGGATGGAAGTTGATATATCATTACACAATTAATAAGTCTGCAGAATGTCTCTGAAGGATAAATGTACTGAGTACTTGAAATCTAAATCAGTATCCTCATTCTTTTTTATGTTTCAATACAATAGACGGAATACCTCAAACATGGCTTTCAAAGGAAGAAAATATGTAATAAAAACATCTTTCCAATAAGAGACATATTGGAAAACAATATGAAAAACAAATACAGTTGATCACAGGAAGTCTCCATTGGTCTTCAATCTCTTTACATAGTTTCTGAAATTCCTGGGAATGGAATTTGTACCTGACAACCTGCCACTATCTCGCTGCTTGCTGGTCTTTAGACTTAAAAGCCTCCTCTCTGCCTTCCCTTCTCATGCAATTCACACACATATTGAGATAAAGCACAGGCACAAGCTGCAGAAAACCTTACATTTTGGTCATAAAAATACTGCCTATGGGGGTGGGGATGCAGCAAGAGGTGCCATATTCTTCACCCTACCCATAAAATTCCATTTCTGCTTGACTGTATTTACTGTTAGTCAGAACCCATTTGGATGACAAACAACAGACAGTGTATAAGGGCAATAAAATGTATTTTCATCCTGCCATATCGTACAATTAGCACCGATCAAAAATGAGTATCGCTGTAAAATCTCTGGTTTGACATATTATAACATACAACAAAGAAATATGAATCTAGGACAAAGGATTGAACATATGGTTAATTTATTTTCTCATAAATCAAATGAAAATGCTTCTGCTTATAGAACACAAATAATATGACAACTTCAACCAGTAATTCCAACTGTCACAAACCATGGCAAGACTCAAGATTTCTAAATCAAAATAACTCCAACCCAAGATCTCCCAAGTGAGCCCACAGATCTTTGGATTTTCCCAGCTGGTAAGTCTGTGGAGGGGGAAGGGCTGGGGGGCAGACTGAGGCCCCGCGGTGAGGGAGGGAGTGGGGCAGGAGCAGAGGCGGGGGTGAATGGGGCACTGGGGCCAAGATGAGACTTCCAGGCTGGACAGAGGCCCTGCTCCCCACTGTAGCGCACACTCCAGCGGAGGCATGAGGAGCACATGTCCCCTGTGGGACGGAGGTAGGCTGCCCATTGTGGGCTGGGGCTCTGTGCCCCACTGCCTTTACCCTGGGAGCTCAGCCACACAACACCAGCGTGCTTCCTGCTGCTGGGCAGGCAGGGGATGCACCATCTGGCCAGTGCACCCCTTGTCCCCTGCTCGCCTGGTGGGTTGCAATGGCATCACACAGCTAAGCTCCTGGTGCAAAGGCAGCAGGGAGCAGAGCCCCAGCCTGCCTCTGTCCTGTGGGGGGCACATGCCCCCCATACCTCCCCCGGGGGTACATGCTACAGCAGGGAGCCACACTCCTCCCCCACGCCTCAGGATAACCTGCCCTGGTCCCAGGGCCCCATTCACCTTAGCTTCTGCTCTTGCTCCACTCTCTCCCTCATCATGGGACCTTGATCTGACCCCTCCACACTCTCTTCACCCCTTCCCCTACACTTAACAGGTGGGTGCTGTCTGTGTCTCTGTCTCTGTGTGTCTGCTCCTCACTCCCAAGCCACAGCACCCCCAGCCCTGCTGCTGCCTCTCACTCCTAACCCACAATACCCCACATCCTGCCAGGGCATGTAGAGACCCTCCTCCCCAGGGCTCCAGCCCCCACGCCCCCACACACATACAGCCCTTCACACAATATTTTGTGGGGTGTGAGGATGGGGGGGTGGGGATCCCCCACACTCCACCCATGGTGCAGCAGCAGCAGCAGGTGGGAGCATTCAGGGTGCTCATGTCTAGCGCAGGTACTGGCACCCGGTGGCATGTGCTTCCAGTCAGCACTGCACATTGCAGCGAGGGATGCAGTTTGACCAGCCCACCTCTTTTGCTGGTGCTCCCTGACACGCATGTCCCCAACACTTGTGTGGTACCAAAGGAAAGCTCCGTGTGCTGGAACTGGCTGCCTGCACCATCTCCTGCTGAACAAGTCCTAAGACTCCATGGGGAAGCAGGGGCCAGGGCTCCTCTTCACTTATGGCATAGTCGCAGGACCTGTGTGGTAGGGGGCAGGAAAGGCAGCCAGCTCCAGCATGTGGAGCTTCCTTTGGTGCCCCGTAATTGTGAGGGCTATGTGTGCATAGCAGGGAATGCTGGTGATAAAGGTGGCCCAGTTGGGCTGCACTTGCTATGCTGTGCTCAATGAGGGAAGTGTTGGGGGTCCCCACTCCCCCACCCTCCCTCACACCCATGCACTGCTCACCCAAGCTCCACAATCCCTCCTCCTCCCACCCAGATTGTTATGCTTCAGCCTAAGTCTGAATTCGTTGCTCGGCATGCGTGAGCTAATATACGAATACTAGTTGGAAGTTCGAAAGAAAAAAAAGTTTTTATTGCTAGCAATAAAGGTGCAAGGTAGCAAGCACTCTAAACAAGATTTCTAAGTATCCTTTATACTAAAATCTACAAGCATAATATTCAGTGATTGGTTACAGGTAAATGATGTAAAGAGTTTCTTACTGAGCATGTCCCTTTTCCATGTACTTTATTTTTATACATGTATGTTTCATTAGTATATTTTCTCCCCTCCTAGGGGTGTGTTTTTTAGTATTATAATGAATCTTTAATGAGCTCTTTCATCTATTTTCTAGTGTATTTTGCTGTTTATTTTCAAGGCCCCTGGCCTGGTACAGCCGTCTCCTTCTTATTACTGCAGATGGGCATAATTCACAAAATAACCTTTCAGTTTCGCTGTGTATTCTGTCTCGGGAGGATGGCTCAAGGCCATTTATTAGGCCTTTAGACAAAAATGGCTTGGTTATTCACAACAAGATGAGGGCACCACATTACCACCAGTCTCATCCCCATGCTCTGCACTTTCACCCAGCTGCAGCTCCCACACCTGCCACATCCATCTGCTGCCCAGAACAAGCAAGACACTAGGGAACCCCCCCATGGCTGCAGCAGCTCTCCCTGAAAGATGTGTGCTGGCTGGGCTGGGCCCTTCTACCCACAAGGGTGGGAGTGAGGTGCAATAGGGTACGTTGCTGGGAGGACTGTATATGTGGGTGCTTCGCTCTTACCCTTGTGGGCAGATGGCTAGACAGGGTATAATTAATTGGTGGGTACCACAGGCCAGATGAAACTACCTGGTGGGCCAGATCCAACCGTATTTTGCCCACCCAGACTTAACATATCCAAACATCCCTTTACCTTAAACACACAAAGGAATCCAGAAAAATCATACGCTGATTTATTCAGCAAGGAAAGTGAAAGATAAGAGTGAAAGGCAACTGAGAGGAGTAAGCAGATGAAATCAAATTCCAAATTTGGACATTCAACCAAATATAAAAAGAACAAAATATTTTAAACAAAACCTAACACCCTTTATTAGTTTAACCTTTTTGTAAAGATAGTATTTTAGATCAATATGTAAATTGAGTTTCTCAGTTGCAAGAGACTTGAATATTGGAATTGCTCCGCTATTCAACAAAGCATTACCACCAGATTCCTATTTTCTATCCAATTAAAGTTATTAATTTTCAAAAAGGGCATATGGTTTGATTCTTCTCCCACTGAAGTCAATGGTAAACCCTCACTGATTTCAGTGGACCAGTATAAAAGGGGGGAAAATAGCCAATGTGTCCCTTGGTTAAGCAACACTGTTACTTTCAACAGAATTTGATTCTGATGCAATGCTGTCTGAGCCTTCAGACAAACAGGCAGAAAGAAAATAGCCAAACAGGTATAAGCTACCTCACTTAATACACTGGGGCAAGTTAATGACCTAGAAGGGATTCTGTCTTTTCAAAGGACTCCCAAGAAAAAGACTCCTGTTAAAATTCAGTTAATGATTTGAAGTGGGAGGTCTGGTCTGAGTTCCTGTCTCTGACAGGAAGAGATACATTATAAGCAGGGAAAACAGGTCTCCACAAGTCCAGAAATTTGGCAGTGTAGGAATGGTGGCAACATTAACTGTCATGGCTCTGGGTGGGAGCCGTGGCAATAAATGTTGTCATTAATCCCACACTGCCAAATTTCCAGGTCCCTAGGGAGCCCACCACCTGGATGATTTGGCCCTGTGCACTGGATTGGACAGTCTGTAACCCCAGAATCAATGCACAGGGTTGGCCTTGGAGCTAATGCACAGGGTTCGACCCAACACCTGGCTCCAGAGCCAGCACATCAGGTCTGAATGTGGCCAGAATAAGGCCCTGAACCTGGTATGCAGTCCTAGATTCAGTATGCCAGGTCTGATCCAGCACATGGCCCCAGAGCCAGTGTGCAGTCCTGGGCTCAGAGCACTGGAGCTAGCATGTGGGGCTGAAGTTGGCATGCAGCCCCAGCCACAATATGCCAGGTCAGTCTGCAGGACCCATCTGGCAAGCTGGGCTGGCAGCATGCTTGGGAGCAAGCTGCTGTGGTATCACATATTCAACTTATGGTTTCTAAGTGCAGTTAAAATGAAACTTTCAAGCAGTTTAGCACATCTTAAAAGTCCTCTTGGTGTTGTAAAGTAGTTCCCTTTTAGGGGCGGGTTATCTCCTAACACACCCCCATTTTAATAGGTCACTACATGCCAATGATTTGCAACTATTGCAAGTGAACATGTCACAAGGCCTTCAATTACCAAGAAGGATAACCTTTTTTTTTTTTCAGGCTATCCAAACAATATGCACACTATATGTGGGGTATGCTGTATGGAAAAAATACAGTATCTACCTTGAGCAGTTACTAGACTAGATTGTGGAGAGGAAGGGAGGAAAAAACTACTGAGTAATTCATATAAGCCCAAATCCTAAAGCTAGTTTTGTACAAGTGAAATGTGTTAACTGCTACCATGATCCTTATGCAAAAGAAGACGTCTTCTGTCCAAAACATAATATGCAACAAAATTTGTTATACCTACAACCAACTTCACATCCCTAATATTTAGTAATAAGTGTATCAAACATACGCTGCACTACGGTGAGATTTATCAGGTATTATAGTCTCGTGGGATGATCCAGATTTTCTTTCCCTAAGGAGACTGTTTTATGCAGGCAGTTGCATATCAATATACTCTACCTCGCTAATTTCTCTGAACTGCAAAGTCAGCCCTTGTGGAAAAGAGTTTGTTCAGCCAGAAAAGCTAATGTCCTGAAAAACTTAGATCATTGGACTTTCTTAAAGAACTGTAATGGTATCACACCGCAAGTGAAGCACACATATAATTGTTTTGCAATTGTTTAAACAGATGAGGTTACCCATTTATACAAAAATCAGTAAGCAGATAGCATAAACTTCATTTTTATCACTTATAATGTCAGTGCATCATATTTTAATGTACTCTATCATACAGCCCCAACATACAGCCATCCCTTTAAGCTGTTGAGTCCCCTGTCATTGTTATATATTCATATATTATAGCTCTGTATATATAATGAAAATTGAAACAGGCAAAGTCACTATATTGTCCAAAAATTTTAGATAAGTTTTCTACAACCAGGAATTATAGTTAAATGAAGTAACACTGATAATAATTTAGAGAAAATTATGTGGTTCAATAGACCGTGATTTCAATAATATGTCCCTCATGAGTTTTATTCACCTGAGCATACATATTGTACTGGTGTTCCAAAAATATGTTACATTGGTGGGGGACTTGGTACAATGCTGTTAGCTGCAAAAGAAAGATTTAATTTCACAAGGTTGCCAGGCAGCAGAGAAATGCGTAATACTTTGTTCATTGTTTCACCAGGTGTTAACATTGTTGCTCTTTAGTAATTAATCGATTTCTATTCCTTCTGCTTTGTTTTGGTTTGTTTGGGGGTTTTTTCCATTTATAATCTAGTGATTCCATTCTTTTTCTGCGGTGACTGCTCAGCAACATCTAGTTCCCACTTCTGGCATAAACCCAATCCATACAAGTACATTTCACTAGATTTTCATTCAGTCAGTGGCATAACCAGGAGTAAGAAAGGAGCGCACTAGTTCCAGGTGTTGATTTAGAGGGGACACAAGGACAGAGGCCACCACTGTCAAGGGTGCAAAAGTTGCTTGTTACACTCTGCTGTGAGAGCTGTAAGCCATATAATGCCTTTTTTTTCCCTGTATGTTGTATATGGAGCACGTCACTATTCTAATTTATCATCCCCCTGAATAACCAGTCTAGGAATTCACTGTAGGATGTCGCTCATCAAAAATCATCTACAAAATGGAAGGAGAAGTTGGACCGGTATCCTGTTTATGATGGGTCTTATGTATGCTATTTCAATTCTGCTGAATCACTCTGGTTAGAGAGGAATTAGCCTCTGCATTTAGAAGACCAGATCCATGCAATTGGCTAAAGGATTACCTATGCTGAGATACTCAGCAAATTTCTCTAAATTAACTAACGGTGTAATTTAAAGTGTTTTAGTTAACATACATTAATTAATTATATAGTCACTCCCATTCAGAATTAAAACTCAATTAATCTCAAATCACTTCTAAAGTAAATTAAGATAAACAGAATTAAAGCCACTATAATTCTAGATAATGTCCTCAGAGGAATGTAATTAAGTTTACATAATCTACTTTGATTTAATGTCTTCAGTTGTTAGGATTAACTTTTCTGAGTGCCCCTCTGTAGATACACCATAGAAAAAGCAAATAGCAGGAATTTTTTTAAAAAGGCACAATAATTTCTTCTTTGCCATCACACATGATTTATTTTTATTAAAGAAAAGATCTTTCACCCACCACAATTGTTTTTATTTTAACAATATACCAACCCAATCTGTCAAAAAGCAAGGAATCACTGCCACCCAGAAATTATGAAATTGGCTTTAGTAATAATTCAGAGGTTCTTTTGTTTGGTTTCTAGTTTTTGGGCCTTCAGGTTTTCAATTTTTTCTCTATGAGGACTAGAATTTAAAAATTAAAGCTGAATTTCTCACCTAATCACTTGCCTTAAAAAGCTAGTTTGTGAGGAAAAAGTTATCAGGTATCATGGAACTCATGCTAAAACTGCAAGGGCTGGAGACTGACTATACAACTAATACTGCTGCAACTAGAGCCAACCACTGACTGGAGGCTTACAATTTTTTTTCCAGGAGAGCTCCACCTTGCCCTGGAGCTTCTGCCTTTATAGCCACATCCCACATTCTCACATAACAATAGTGGCCATTGAGCACAATACTCCCTGATTGTGGCCCTGGCCCAGCACAGCCACAGCCATGCAGGGCTGTGGGCATTCAGGGTGCATCAACACATTTAAGTAATTCACATTAAATCTAGTACCTCCATTGTGAGGTACTAGAAAAAGGCATATTAGACTACTTTAATGTGCATTAGCTAAAAAACAGTTTTTCTGTGATGGTTTAGTGTGCATTAAAATAGGCTAATGCACATTAAAACAAATGTGTCAATTTGCCCTCAGGCTTCAACTTGTCAGTGCAGGGAGAGGCTTCTCCTGCACTGGCACATAGAGTGTGATTAGGATGTCATTCCTCATGCCAAAATTGTGCCTCCTATTATGCACATGAGGTATGGCAGGAAGCACAATTGTTGGGATAGGGGATCAGATCCTATGTCATCTTTAAATGATTGCTTGCTAGGGGCTCTACACAGTTATCTAAGAGATGAATATCTGATACGAAGCCTGTAAACAGGTTGCTTAGCCCAAGGGTTTTATGCTGAAGACTGGCAAAACACAGACCAGAAGCAACTGCAGACCAGCAAACTGCAGACTAGCAGTGACCAGCACATTGGAGGCAGGTAGCCAACACTTTTTTATACTTAATATAAAAAAGGGTCGACTGCCAGTCCACAATCAGCCTGCAGTTTGCCGGTCCATGGTCACTTCCCATCTGGCAGCCAACCCTTCACGATCCAGGAACAAGCCATGGCCCAGGAGTTAGGAACCCCCGGCCTAGCCTATCAGTTTCTACAGGCAGGTTTTGTTCCCTAAACTCAGTCATCTCATCAGCCAATCAGTGGGATTAGCAGGATGGAGACCAAAGGGGAGGATTTTAAACTGCTACAGCTTTTACTGTGAATGCTATTAGCTTTGAGGACTCCACAGCAAGAGAGATTTTCCAGAATCCCTTCATGAAATCCAAGGTTAATGTATATTTGGCCTTCCCCAGCCATTGTAATAATTCACCAACCTGAGGCATCAGGTAGGCATGAAACATCAACACTGTGTTAAATTTACGAAGATCAATCACTCCTCAGTCACTCCCATTCCTAGAATGCTGTGTACTTCCTTCTTTACTGCCTCCTGTAGTTGCTTGGCTATTTAGGAGAAACCTTTTGGATGAGACATCCTGGTTTCTAGATAATCCTCTAATTAACCTGAGCAGTCATCCATGGTCAGGTTGTAAACACATCTGGAAATTCCTTCATCAGGGTGTTTGCCTATTCCTGCTGAACTGTGGTTTTCTTCCAGAGTAACCTAATTGGTCAAGAGTTTAATTGTTTTTCCACACTGCTGTTATTTGCTGACAAAGCAGTTGAGGCATTCAGTGCTTCTCAGACTTTTCAGGGTTTCATGGGATTTACATATCTTTGTGGGGCATACCACCTCCCCACTAGATGTACTTCATAATCCCCACCCCCAACTAAGGTCCCTGCCACTTAGGGCCCATATAATGTGTAACATTGTTATAGCTCATGCATAACATTTTAAATTGAATGTGTTGTATCCAGTCCTATCAATGACAGATCCTGATGCTCAGCTGAGCATTGGGTGCAGCATAGGGCAGCCTTAAGATCCAGGATCCAGCCTTCTGAGCACCTTGCACCTTTAAAAAGTGGGCATGGAGCTGAAACCCCAACTACATGCCCACTTGCCCATGAAGGTTCTCAGGGAAGCAGCAGCTGAGAAACAGGGACCTCCTCAGTCTCCAGCTGCATGTATAGCTTCAAACTGCCTTGTTCCACAGTATATGTGGTCACATGTAGCATGGCAAGTAGCGCAGTTTTGGAGATGGAGCATAAAATTTCTCAAACCAAAATCACGCCATTGTCTTAACATCTGCCAACAGCCTTAGCCTGCAATTTGCTCTCTGATGAGGAAAGTAAAAACAAGACCTGATCCCCAGGTTATTTGACACAAAAATAAGGAAATTTCACATGAAATTTACTGAGGAAAGAAAATTAGGAAGCATCATCAATAAATACAAAAACAGTGCTCTTATATAGAAGGAACTGGATAACCTTGAGTTCTGGAGTAGAAGAAATGGATTGAAATTCAATGGTATGAAAAAGTAAGGACATGTACTTAAATAATCATAACAAAGAAGTTTGCTATTGTTGGGGACTAACCTATCAGATACAAGTGAGGAAGAGGATAACTTGGGTGTACTAATTAATGACAGCATGTCAATGAACCATCACTCCAATTTAAAAAAAATTGTTCTAAATGTACTAGCAGAGGTATTTTGAATAGGTAGTGGTAAATATTAATACCGTTGCACAAACCTCCATTAAAATCTCATCCAAAACACCGTACAATTTAGTTTTTCACATTTAAGAAAGATTTGCTGTAATTGGAATAGGCCTAAATAAAGTTGAATAGGATGATTAGGGAAACAAAGAACCATCTTATCTTACTGAAAGAAACTAAAAGCCATTTGGTTAGTTTAATCTAGTAAAAGAAAGGCTAAAATGGAATATGATTACTGCCTATACGTACATCAGGACTAAACACTGGGAGGGGGAAGGATGAAGAAAGCTGTTTAAGCTAATGGATAATGCTGGCACAAGAAAAATTGGATAATTTTAGGCTGGAAATTAGAGGAAGGTTTCTAATCTATCCTCTGATGGATTCCAGTAGGTGCTGGAATACCTTCCTTTTGGGAGGAAGGTGCCATATAAATCCAATAAATTAATTAAATTAACTACATATTAATATTTTGGAGAGTCCCTCTTAGTAGTGTTTACTACAATCAGTTTGTTTATTCCTGCATGTAATGGAATGAAAAACCTGATTGTTAGCCTATAAGGTACAACTCTCTCCTGCCTTCTACTTCCAATGGCATGACCACAATTAAATTTTGTTGGGGTTACTTTGAAAACCTACTGAGCACATGAATGCATCCTACTAACCTAAGGCAGAAGACAGGACAGAATGGTACTTTATAGGCTAACTAATTTAGAGAGACAAAAACTTTTGTAAGCAACAGCTTATTTTGTTAGACTGAGCGGGGGTTCTAAACTGAAAGCAGTAATTTAAGTACAAAGGATAGGGAAAGGGAGAGGAAAGGAAAGAGCACTCCTGAGAAAGGCAAAAGTGGTAAAAAGAGCAGTAAAACCATAGGGCCATGAGGATGTAAAAAATAGCTCAGATAATGGGATAAGACATATCCTGTTTAGATCAGAAGTGCTCAGCCCCCAGCCTGTGGGCCAAATTCTGCTTGCAAAGCTAGAGCTCCCAATGGGTTGGGGACATTTGGTAGTAGGGAAGTGATGGTAACATTCATTGCCACTGCCCAGTTGCTATATTTCTGGACCTCTAGAGAGCCTTGTGCACAGGCAGCACAGCCCTGTGGACTAGATCAGGAGCCTGGGGCCAGGCTGCTGCAGGGACTGATCTGGGCAGAGTGAGGCAGGATCTAGGCATGCAAGGGAAGCCCATGTAGTCACCCTATGCAGGATCTGGGTCATGGACCAGCTGGGCCAAACTGTTAAGAACCACTGATTTACACTGTACTTAACACAATCTAGTCTGTGGATGATTTCATGTTCTGCAAATTTACCTTCAGTTCAGATTTTAAAGTCTTCTTGTCTTGAATAGCTAGTCTGAGGTTAGTAACAGAATGCCCAGGGAGCTTAATAAACTCTATCACAGGCTTTTTTCTACATTTAAAAAAAATTAAATTGTATAAGTCTTAAGAGACAAATGCCGCGATTTATGTGAGTACACAGTCCCTCTTAACGTAAACTAGAATGCTGTTTCACTTAGAAACATGTATTTCATTTACCATTTAAATGGGCTTATCCTATTCTTTAGCTGTGGTACAAGGCATTTCTAAAAAAAAAAAAAATCAACCTGAATCACCTGGATGATTGGGTACAATTATGCACAGTTTAAAAGCCTTGGCTACATCATAGGAAATTAGGGTTGGAAGACCCTCACAAGGTCATCTAGTCTAGCATCCAGCTCAAGGCAGGATCATCCCCAACTAAGTCATCCTAGCTAACCTGCTCTGAACATTTTTAGGGATGGAGATTCCACAGATTCTCTACGTAGCCTCTTCAAATGTTTGAAAACCCTTCGAGTTATAAAGTTCCTCTTAATCTCCAACCTAACTTTTCCCTGCTGAAGCTTGAAGCCACTGCTTCTTGTTCTGTTCCCTATGGACACAGAGAAAATCCCACCTCTATTCTCTCTATAATCACCCATCAAGTAGTTGAAGACTGTTGTCAAATCTCCCCTCAATCTCCTCTTCCACACCCTAAATAAAACTAGTTCCTTCAGCCTTCCCTCATAAATAATTGTTTCCTAGTAGGGCTGTGCAAAACACCATCATTTCGTTTCGACATCCATTTTGCCATTTCAAAGGGACAATGTTCTATTTCATCGTTTAATTTCATTTTGAAGTGCTGTCCCATTTTGTCTTGTCAAAATTGTTTCACTGTTTCAACTCATTTTGATGTTTTGCCCATAGGTTATAATGGGGAATCATGAAAATTCCTAAAACATTGTCATGTCTTGCCTGATTCAAGTGCAAACTGCAGGAATGGTAGCCCCTTCTGAGAGCATGAAGCCTGCCCTGTTTCAAGAAGATAGGTGCAGTGGTTTCTCAGAAACTACACCTCAAAATCTTGAAAGCAAAATTTGCTGGCAGTGGCAGCCTCCTGTCATCCGGCACGCAGATCTTGGGGGTGGAACCCACAGGAGGGCTGTGAGGCTGTGCCAGACCCCTCCGGGGGGTGTGGGCCCCCAGATTTGTGCTGACTGACAGGAAGCTGCTACTGTCACCTGGGACTGGCGCTGAGCACAGCCCACACCCAGCACTGGGCAAGACAGATGCTGCCGCTGGCCGCAGGCAGCAGCAGCAGCATCCTGTCTTCCGGGCATAGATCCAGGGGTCTGCAGCCCCAGGAACTCTGTGGGACTGTGCCGGACTCCTCCCGGGGCTGCAGGCCTCCAGATCTGCACCAGATGACAGACTGGGACTGGCTCTGGGCATAGCCCGCACCCAGCGCCAGGCTCCATGGAACTTAAGCTAGTGGCAGGAGGTGGAGCACAGCCCCGGCTCTGCCTGCATCCTGCCACCGGGCTAAGCTCTGAGTGGCTCCCCCGTCCCATGGAAATCAGCCCAGTGGCAGGAGGCAGAGCGCATCCCTGGCTCTGCCTGTCTCCCACTACTGGGCTGTGCTCTAATCGGCTCTGCCAGCCCCATGGAGCTCAGCCCAGTGGCCGGAGGAGCGCAGCCCCAGCTCTGCCCATCTCCTGCAGCCAGGCTGTGCTCCAATCAGCAACACCAGCCCCATGGAGCTCAGCCCAGCAGCTGGAGGAGGAGCGCATCCTCAGCTCTACCCATCTCCTGCAGCCGGGCTGTGCTCCAGTCACCTGCACTGGCTCCGTTAAGTTCAGCCCAGTGTTGGGAGGCAGGCAGAGCCAGGAATGCACTCCACCACCCACCACAGGGCTCAGCTCCAAGCAGCTCCACAGGCCCATAGAGTTGAGTCTGGTGACTGGAAGTGGGCAGAGCTGGGACTGCACTCTGCCTCCTGTCACTGGGCTGAGCTCCATGGGGCTGCAGAGCCACTCAGAGCTCAGTCCAGTGACCGGAGGTGGGCAGAGACGGCACTGCGCTCTGATCATCTCTGCCAGCCCCACAGAGCACAGCCCAACGGTGGGAGGCGGGGAGAGCCACGGCTGACCTCCTTACCAGGCTGAAGTGCATGGGGCTGCAGAGCTTCTCGGAACATAGCCCTGGCTCTCCCCTGCCTCCCACTGCTGGGCTGCTTTGAAACTTTCAAAATGTTTCAAGTGCCCTCATTTTGCTTCACAGCTGCTTTGATGCTTTTTGTTTCAGTTTGATTTCACTGTCTCAAAATATGTCCAAACAGCTTCAAAATGAAACACTCAGTGAAATTTACTTCCTAGGCCCCTAATTATTTTCGTTGCCCTGCACCAGACTTTTTCTAATCTGTCCACATCATTCTTGATGTGTGGGGACCAAAACTGGACACAATGTTCCAGGTGAGGCTTCACTGGTCCTGAATAAAGCAGAAGAGTCACTTTCCTTGATTTGCAACTGACATTCCTGTTAATACAACCCAGTATGCTGTCAGCTTTTGCTGCAATAAGAGCACTGTTGGCTTATATTCAACTTATTGTCTACTGTAGCCTCCAGGTCCTTCCCTGCAATACTGCAGCACAGCCAGTCATTCTCCAGTCTGTATCCGTATATGCAAATATGTTTGCAGGACTTTGCACTTTTCCTTGTTGAATCTCACCTGGTTGATTTTGGATCATTTTCCCAATCTATCTTACTCATTCTGGATCATAGTCTTACCCTCTGGAGTGTCTGTAACTCCAGCCAACTTGCCTCCTCTCTCTTTAGAAACATAGACAGCAATATCAAATACGAAAGTGACAAAGATGTTAACAACTCTAATAGATTGTATCTGAAATACCTACTTACTGAACACAGATGGAAAGATACACCATTAACCAACCCAGGATCCAAAAACTTCTACTCTGCAAACCTAAACAACAAAGGCAGAAAATGCTTCCAGCCAAAAGAACCAAAGTAAACAGCAATTTCTTTCAGCTGAATTCCTCAAACTATCAGCAGTAGTAAGCCAATAAATTCTTAACCACACCCCTATCATAATTACACACCAGAAAAAACAGTGTGTGTCTAGATAGAGGGGGCATCTACATGTACATATTAATGCAAAGCATAAAACTCTGGCGCTAATTGCATTGGAGTTTATTGCTCCCAGGCACCATGTCTGGGATTGCAGCATGCTGAGCAGGGTTGGAGCAGTCCCACCTGGCAGGGAGCCTGGTAGGATCAGCTTATCAGCCTGAGGCTGCTCCAGCCAGGCTCAGTGTCCTGCAGAGGGGCTGGCTGGAGTGCTAGGGTGCTTCAGTGTGGGCTAGGTGGCAGACAGCCCCCCACACTGAAGCACCCTTATACCCCAGCCAGCCCCATCAGCATATACATGTGTACTCCTGTGCATTTAAAAAGTCTGCAGCAGGACAGGACTTCTATTTACAAGTACTAACTTGCTACAGAGTTTATTAATTTCCGGTGGTCTAATAGGGCCACACATGCAGATACCAAGGCATTTACTGAGGAGCTAATTAGGCAACTGCAATAAACATCTCATGTAGATACACCCAGAAACTGATGAGTAGACTTGTAGGTGCTTAATGAAAGCATCCACTGAAACTCTTTTTTGGCCTTATCTATATGTTAAAAATGACAAGCAATAGAACTCTTCAATAGAATCACAATATTATGCCTGAGCAACTGCCAAAACAGAAAAGGAAACAGTTTATAAACCATAGTCCAAAACTCCCACACATCATCAAAATTAACATGGCTATATATTCTACTCTTTTCCCTCTAGTCCAATATTCACACCCTCCCCAAGAAATAACTATATCTGACTTGGACAGAATACCAAGGTACGATGTACATCACATTGTAGCCCTGCTATAAAGCCAAATGTCATCCTTAAACAGAAACATTTCAAAGGCTTATTATACTGCATATTATAAAGTAATATATTTCTTTACAATAGTCTCCATACACTTTAAAATGTGTATTATGAACATGCTTATTGACACATTAATGTCCCATGATACATTTATACTCATCCTTTTGATAAATTATGAAATGCAACTATATATCAAACACCCACACAAGATCCTACTTTCATTAGACATATATTCACACAAATACTTTAAAAATAAATTAACTTTAGATTTGAGTGCAAAATTGTTTCCTCAAGAAATAATATATTTAAACAGTATCTACTAACTCAGGTGATATAAAATATTGCCTTATACAAAAAAAATCTGTTTCTATTATAGATGAGCAAAAGCCTGCACATAAAATACACTCTTTTCACGGACTTAAAACATGTCCATGAAATGGGAATTTGAAATATTAAAAAAAAATCTTCGGTCACAACTGACAAGTCACAAAAACAATGCATTCTAGTATCATGGTTGAAGTAGTCATGGAAATGTCTGAAGCAAGGATTCTTTTATATATCTTTTATTGGAACAACTGTATAACTGGGAGTGCTGTTGGATATTGGGTGCCCTTTTCAGGTCTGAGACCAGACCTTCAGACCTGAAGAAGGGAATCTGATGCCCAAAAGCTTGTTCAACACCTCTCCCAATTCTCCTGCTCTGCCAAATTCTGACCATGTGTAGGTGTAAGACCTCTGTACTATAGCTGGACAACTAGGTCAGCAAGACTCAACTCCCTAAGCAGAGTCAGTTGAGTCTCAGTCCGCTGATTGGTTTCAGGCCTGGTTTTAAGGCGCTCTTGCAGGATCTGGCCTCTGCCTTAGTCTGTGGGTAGATCTCAGCTCCAGAATCTCTGTCCACATATCCAGTCTTCATACCCTGGTTAGCATCCTGCTTTTACCTTGGCTCACTTTCTGACATCTGCTTCTGGTAACCCATCTGGCTCAGTATGTGAACCCCAGTTTGATTTCAGCTTGCTTCTTGATATCTGCTTCTGGTAACAAATGGTACACAGTATATAGCAAGTTCTGTAATAGCCCATTGATTTGCACACAAAATTCTGTAGCTATCCCACTGATGCAAGTAACCAGATTTTTGAAGGAGCCATCTGCAATGGTAATTGTATTATTATTAATGGCAGTAGGAGACTTATAGCTAACATACCCACCTATCATCAGACTTCAGTAGCATAAGATAAATGTATAAAAATTCTGAATTTATTTTTAGAAACAGAGCTGTCTTCTGCCTCCCAAACAAATATACAGATCTAACTGTATCTAGGTGACTTACTCCCTCAAGCATGCAGATTTCAAAACATAGGTCTCAAAGGAAGACTTGCTGAAAGTAAGGATCCTTGTTTCACACCCTGAAGATAGTAAGGCTTAACCATGACTGGATATGCAGCATACTGAATTCCACAGCCAAGGGCCTTTCTCTGACAGCCTTATCCACACCCACAATCCTGCATGTTCAGACTTGATGCGTGTCATCCTCAAAACCCGTATTTGCTGCAGGTAACACAGTGCAATGAACAACAAGAATCTGCTTCTCTGACAGTTAGCATCTATCCATTTATAACTTAAAAGATAAAGAACAGGAACTTTAAAAGAATACAAGCTACCAATGTCCCATGAGAAATGTCAGTCAGTTGCATCTTTAATCATCTGTCGCAACTTGCTGGTTGTCAGAACCAACCCAAGATGAGTATATCCAATACAGGTTGTGAGATAGCCATATAGGGACTGCTGTGAATCCCACTGCAGCCCATAAAAGCTGAAATAGGTCCATAGTACACATAGCTCTCATTCGCATCAGAGTTACCTGAGCATAGAAAATAAGAATGTAATCTAGCCCCAAGAGTCTAACAGCATGTAAACTATTGCACTCATATGAGTGAATGGTGTCAGAATGCCTGAGATCAAAACACAGGTTTTCAACTGGGGGTACATGTACCCCTTACGGATACAGTGGAACCTTGGTACTCGTCCTTAATTGGTTCCAGGAGGTGCGACGAGTACCGAAAACGACGAGTACCAAACAAACAGCCCTCCCCGCGCCAGGGGAGGGTGAGAGGAGCGCGGGGCCGGGCAGCAACGGCGGCAGTGCCTTGCCAGAGCAGAGCAGAGCAGAGCAGAGCGAGCAGCGAACTTCAGGAGGGAGTAGGTGCCACCGCCACCTCTGGCGAGTACCAAGCAAACGACGAGTACCAGGACAAAATTTTCCAGTCAAGATGCGTCGAGTACCAAATTCGACAAGTTGCAAGGCAGTCGAGTACCGAGGTTCCACTGTACTTTGAAAGGCCCTAGAACATATGCGGCAGTGGTGTGGAGAAGCTGCTGGCACTTTTGGTTTCGCCAGTGGTACTTCCAGTTTTGCTGCCACATGATGTGCAGGGGAACACCCCCTCCCTCAGCTTGTTGATAGGCAACTGGGGGACCCAGCTCATGACCAGCTGCCAGAGGTATCTCTGCTTCTTGATCAGCCACTGGGGTTACTCCGACCAAAAAAGGTTGAAAACCTCTAGTTTAAAATAATTAGCTACATTAGGGTGCAAATATATACAACAACTGAGTTGTTCCCAAATGTCACTAATTGGGAACTGGTTCACAACTGGGTGTGGTGTTGTAACTCTGACACTAAGAAGTGGGAAGGAGCACTCAGCCGAGCTTGTCTTGTAGGCTAGGGATAGAAGTTACACATAAACCGGTCTAAGTGATCAGAAACCAGTTTAAACCTGTAACAGAACATAAGGTCAGTACACATAAACCAGTTTCAAAATCTCCCAAACTGGTTTAAAATAAACTTGGTTAAATATAGTATCACACTTAACTGATTTGGGTCAAACCAATTTATGGAACTTCTGTCCCAGACTCCTTCCTGATTTAAGTTAAATCAGAGTCCCACAGCATCCCAGCATGCTTTTCAGCCCTGGAAGGGGCTGGGCTGAGCTGTCTACTCCAGCACAGCAGGGTTGGCCCCACCCATCTCCTCCCTAGCTGGAGCACTATCTGTGCTGCCAACAGCTGAGAAGGGGCTGGGGCTGGGAAACCTTGCTCAGGAGTGCAGCTGGGTCTGCCTGGCAAGAGGCACCAGCCCTTGCTAGGCTTCCCTCCACCCTCACCCCTGACTTGCTGCTCCAGTGGCAGAAGTGGGGGACATAGCCAGACGTAGTAGCCTGATGGGAAGGGAGGATTAACTTGGCATGGGACAGGGAAGGGATCACAATGAAGCTGTGAAGGAACATGACAGGTGCTCTGGCGAATTGTGGGAGGCAACTGTGTGCCCAGGCAGCTCAGCGCGGGAGGCTGCAAGGCCCAAGACAGAACCACAGAGTACCGGGGAGTGGCTAGTGGCTGTCCCATCTCCTGACTGAGGCCAGGTAGCGGGAGAGAGGGGACACTTGGCCACAAGCGGTCATGGAGAGGCCAGGCTGGTGATAGGAGAAAGGTATAGGCTAGGGCTACTGGTGGACCTCAGGGGCTACTGGCAGTTGCGGCCCTGGGATGAACTGAGCCCACAGCGTAGGTGAGTCTTGTCCCCTGCATGGCCTCAGCTAGGGAATGTCCCTTTCACTGTTTGGACCCATAGCTGAACCCTGAAGGGGGCAGACCTGCCCCAGATGGAAGTTGCAGGATGAGCATGTCAGGTTGCTACTGGAGAGGCTGAGGTCCAATATGAGAAAACTCCTGCTCCCCAGGAGGGCAGTGATGCACTGCACCAGGCCCAACAGGCTGAGAGCTGCATCCTTGCAGGGTTCCAGGGTTCGGCCACACAGAGCCTTTCCCAAGATACTGCAGCTAGTGGGGGGGCCCTGCTTGGAGCAGAGGATGCACTAGTCTCCCCTGACATCCCTTTCAGCCTTTGCCTCCTATGAGGCTGGTGCTGGGCTGGGCCTGGGAGCAGGCGAGGACAAGGGTTGGGCCCAGGAGAGAGCAGTGCTGGGCTGAGGGATGTCCACCCATTCCGCCCCACCCTGCTTGAGCCAGGAGCCAAGCACAGGTACATCCCCCAGTCCCTGTAGCTGTGCTCAGATCTGCCTCCCACCTCCTTCCCCCAGAGCTGCCCTCAGTGCCACTGCAGGACCAAGGTCAGGTGGGCTGTGGCAGGATCCGGGCATGCTGCTTCCCTGCTGTTGGCAGTGTGGGGCAGGGTCGGGCTGGCACTGGAGGACAAATGGGGCACAGCAGTCCTAGGACATCCCCTCAGGCCATGGGAACTCTATACGGGGCAGCATGGGCACCCCAGGAGCTGGGGCCAAGTGGGGTTCTGGGCTGTGGGAACATGTGACATGGTGACTGGACAGAGGCCAGGCTGCAGAGGCCACTGGGAGGAGACTGAGGGCTGGCTCTTGCATAGCCAGCATGTATCCAGGTGCTAGGCAGTAGCTCTGGCTCTAGCTGGCAAGGAGTGCTATCTGTCTAGGGAAGAACTTGGCCATGCCCCCACCAGCTCAGCCTCCCTTGACTACTGCAGAAGGGAAGGGAGGGCTGCTGTAGTGCCACCCCACCCCCCATCCCAGGCTCTAGCCTGAGCCATTGCATTTCTGGAATCAACAGTGAATGTCTATTCACTTGCAAATGGGTTCAGTCTGGGCAGGTTACACTAGCCTATAAAGATTAAATCAATTCAGGCTCAGGCTTTTTGAATATCTATCCCTAGTCCTAGTGAGCAAGTGAGGTATAGTGCTTGTATCTGTGCTTTAGGGCTCCCAGGGGGTGGGTGACTTGTGGTTTGGGGCATTTTCACACCTGTACTTTTCCTTCTCTCCTAGGCATGAGTTCAATAAACTTAAACAGTTTGCATGTGACTGAATTCTGTAGTGTATTTGCCTGACTTAGTGGAGGAGCATGAAGGGAGAGGGAAGTCCTATACTCTTATGTTCCCAGAGGCTGGGTGCATGAAGCGGGTATGATAAAGGGACACAGTTGAGTATGGAATGAGAATGGAGCTGGTGCAAGTGCAAGGGAACTTTTGGTATTTTTAAAATCAGTGAGCAAAAAGTACCAACAAAGAGAAAAAAGTAAAAGGTAGGGCAGTAGGGCACAGTAGAGTTCTGGATGCATATAAGTGTCAAGTTGCAACAGTGAGGTGATGGTGGTGAGGAATGATGTATTGTGGGATGCCTGGAGGACCGACCAGATCTGTCACAGAATACTGATATCCACATGTAATACTGAATTGGTTTACAGTGAACCAGTTCAAAACTATTACTTGATTTTCCACATACACTTTTAAACAATTCTAAGCAGCTTTAAAAAGATCTAGCAGGCTTGCATGTCTGTCTGCTTCAGTTTTAAGCCACATTTAAACTGCTTCATTTTAAGCCACATTCTAACAGTATGTAAACTATTGCACTCATATGTTCTAAGTGTTATGTGCTTAAAACACTTCCTTAGTCTAACCAAGAAGCAAAATAAAAGCAGCTTGTGCTAAATGCCACACTCCTGCAGCCAGACTTCTACCAATACTCAAGCTAACCAATTTAAATCTAGTTCAGGTATCTTGTACTCACATGTAGACATACTTCACAGTTAGACATATCTTTAACATTGGAATCCCAATAGGATTAAAACATAACCAACCAATAACCCGGAAGGTACCCAACAGGACTGTACCCAGCTGTTATGAAATTTAATTGACCACTAGTACTATTTAAAAACCTATGTGCACAAGACTTGCTGATGATGGGTAGGCAAGTCACAGGCTTGGACTATTCCTCCTCTTCTATTTGCTCCTCACTTCTTTTCTAACCTAAAACACATTTCATGTAACTAAAAAAGCTCTGTCAACTCTTTACCAGTTTGATTTGCCAGTGCCTTTTATCCCCATTCCCTACCTTTTTTCTGTTTGTCTCTAGACTGTCAGCCATTCAGGGCAGGGATTTTCTCTCTAATATGTTCTTTATAGCATTCAGCACATTGGGGTCTCAAATACTCTTGAGAGCATTTGGATGCTGCAAAGTATTGAGACAAAGTATTGAGCCCGTTTCTCATATTTTAAAAGTATATTTTAAAACTATTTTACTTCTTTATGGGTATACCTTTTTCTATCTCTTTCATAGCATACTACCAAGTTTGACTATAAAAAAACAGTCAATAACTAGCCCATTTTACTTTCATATTAATTAGCGGTGGTTGCTTGCTTAAAGAAGATATACTCACAATTTTAAAAAAATTACATTTCCTGGTCTCAGGTTTTAGAAAAAAACGTGGCTAAATTTGATCCAATTTTCTTCTCCTTGATCAAGCCAATGTGTAAACTATACAATATATTAAGACTTTGACTAATAAATTGAATACAGTAAAACCCAAATACTTCACAGAGTTACTTCTTTCAAGAGGAGGGGTTATGAAGTAAGCAAGAGATTAGAGAGCTACAACAAACAGCTATGCAGGATTTGCTGAAGTGTTCCAGATGTTTGCAGATTTAAGTTCAAAAGTTCCCACTTCTGCAATAAGCTGTGCAGGACCCTAATGAGCTTGAGCTAAGTAGAGAAGAAGGGACCTTTGAAAAACAAGTAGCAGCAAAGAGCTGCATGGCTTCTCCTTAATTCAACAACCTGCTGCAAACTAAGTGGAAGCCACATTGATATGAATTATCTGGGGTCCACTGTATACATCCTACACATTAAAAATGATCAATAGTGAATTAATTTGTATGCTTTTTTCAGACAGCTGTTAACAGTCAGATTATAGACCATTTCAAATTCTAATCTAGATCTTTATATCTAAATTCTAGAAAATAAATGCCTCTAAAATCCATGCAAGGACTACCATATCAAGTATTTAAAAAACTTACACACAAACAACTGGCATATTGACAAGATTTCCCATTCACACCCATTTAAGAATGAATTGCTTTTTAACATTTCACCTCGAGAACAACCTCATTGCTGTAATATTCATGCAGTGGTGTCTCCTTCTTTCATTATCAAATGTTAGTGAAATTTCATCGCATCACTATACAAACATGTATTTCCCTGCGTTGAAACCAGGAAATTTTTATGATGATTTAGTAGCCTTTAAAATTCCAATAATCAGTTCTCTGAGTCTAAAAGAGTCTGTTTGTACAGGTCCAAGGATCAATGCATATGCCTAGCTGTTTATTCATTTGGATACAGTCACACAGCCAAGATACAGAAAAACCCCAAAGCAACTGGAGGTCAGAACTCTTCCAGTAAGTAAAATAAGATGGTCTGCATACTACTTGCTTATCTTTGCCCGCTTGCTGTTAACTGTAGAAGCAGCCTGCACTCAAGCAGTAGTGGCTGAACAGAACATTTTTTGGAAGCAATACATCACTGAGAAGTCCACATTAAAAATCAAAGAAGAAACAGAAAACATATATAGAGGGGATATAGAAAATATATAGTATATACAGATGGTTTTACATGGGATACTCCAGGGATAGAGAAAATAAAAAGATGGTAAGTGAGCGTTGAGAAAAGTGAAAGGACACTGCTACAGTACTTTTGACAGGGTATTCAATTTTATGTCTATTCTCCCTAATATGTTCTTTGGGTGCAGAGATGCACTCTTCCTTCAGAAATATTTTCCACTCAAATCTAACAGCAATATTTTCTGAGTGACAGTTCCAGAAATGAGCTCCTAGAAGATGAGAAGGAAAATTCCTTTACTGATTGACTCCATTTCACTTTGTAAACATGGATGTTTTTCCTCCAGTCCTTTGCTAATAAAATACACATTTCTCCATTGTTCTTGCTAAAGACTTTTAATGTCTGCCATACCATTCTGAGTTACTTAGCTCCCCCACCTTTCAGCTGCACGGCTACCTTAGCAGCAACAGAGACGCTAATGAAGTAACATGTAAAGAAGCAGTTAGGCTTGCTTTATTATAATAGTAGCAAGAGTAGTGAATTTAAAAGCAATGTTTAGAATAAAGTGATAATGGTCTTTTTAAAGATGGCAAGGATTTTTTTGTTTTACTGGACCAACTGTATAGTTGGGAGAGCTGTTGGACAAGCTTTCGGGCACCTATTTTTTTTTATCTTATCTTATTAAAGATAGGATATGATCATATTTAAGAAAGGATACATGTTAGATTTAAAAGATTTGACCAACTCCATTCTTAAATTCATTACATTAAAGAAATACATCAATATTCACTTTCAAAATGTTAGGTAAATATTTTGAATTACCTCATTTCGTACTGCACAAAAAACTACTTTAACCACAAAAAAGTAGTCAAGGTGTCTGGTAGGTACAATTAAACAACATTGATTCTAAAAACAAGCTGTTAGATAGCTATAGGGCTCAGCCAGCTTTCCTTTAGATATTATTAAGATATAAGTAATGTTTAAACTGGAATCTACGTTCTTCCCTTAAGTTAAATACTTGAAAAATAAAACCTCCCAATCTGAAACTGAGAGCCTTTGCATTATTTCTGATCACCCAGGTGCCACTATTTCCAAGCAGACTCCTGTTAGTATCTTCTTCAGGTATTTGTATAACCCACAGACTCCTAACATCTAAAAGCCCCAGAAACAATAATGTTTTCTCTTTAAGAACCTATGTAAGTCAGGATTGTGTTAATGAACTTCCCCAAAATGCCACAAAAGAAACCAATCACAAAGTTTGAAACTGAACTGAAATTTCCCATGTACCAATCCAGTGCCTTTGCCGTTAGTCTGTAAGATGCATCTTTGCCCTGCCTTCTGCCTAACTTTAGAATAAGATGGCTAACTACCTCTCCATACTGAAGCGTACATACACTGATCTGTAAGTGGAAATAAAAGATGGTCATCTCACAGATCAGTGTATGTACACTCCTGTATGAAGAGGTAGTTGGTCATGTTAGTCTGAAGTTAGGCAGAAGGCAGGACAGAGATACACTTACAGACTAATTAAATCAGAGATGCATAAGCTTCTGTAAGCTTGAGCTTAAGATGCTGTGAAGCATCTGATACCTCTGATAAAGTGAGCTCAAGGTCATGAACATTTACACATTTCTCATTTAGTCTATAAGGGGTATCTTTCTACTCTGCCTTCTGCATTTTGCCACTACCAAACCGCAAAGTATAATGACCACAAAGATAGCAACATTTATAGTTAAGATAGCCTGGCACTTTTCATTTTCAGTTGCTCATAATTTTGCCAGACCACGCTATTTGAAATGAAATTTTCCACGACACACCTGTCAAGCTTTGTTTTATTTGGAAAATGTGAAAAATAAACAAAAAACAGTTCAGTTATTTTTCAGAAAGATTTGAGGGAAAACGTTTCTTGCTCATCTTAAGAAATTTCTTACAAACATTTTGTTAAGAATCTCTAGTGCCTCTGTGCTTGGGAGCAGGAAGTAGAAACTGACAAGAGGCTCACTCTGTTGTGTCACAATATGTCTTTTGCCTGGAGTATGAAAATCCACATAAATCCGGCCACATTAAGAAGTCTCTAAAATCACTGCTTGCCTTTGCTCAATACAGTCCTGTTAGAGTCTAGACCAAAGGTGCGTCTATACAGTCCAGATCAGCATCATGCAGAGATACCTGACTGAGCTCCACACTCTCTAGTTTTAGAAGCAGTGTTGCTATGGTTGCCTGGTGAGATACACAGGCTAATTTGCTCTGCTCATAGGCAAGGTGTGTTAGCCCAGGCACAGTGTTATGCTGATGAGAGTAGAATGCTTTTAGATCCAGAATTACTGCATACACAACTACCCATATTGCCTTGTACTGTTTTGTGCTCTGTACACAGCAGTACATGAACCAACAGGTCCACGGCTACCTGGGGGGATCTACAGCAGAGTGCTATATTGCAAACAATGTAGCACTGTGCAATGTAGACATATCCTAAATTATCTTAAGATTCCATCTGCATGTTACTTTTAGTAGCTGAGAAGGGTCTTTTCCATCCTGTTGTCCTTCCCAGTTTCTGTGGAATCACTCTGGTGGCAGGAAGATGAAGAAGATTGCCTCTTTTGTGCTCTCAGAATCCCTGCTTCTGGAAATGAGGTAGCCAAAAGAAAGAACAGCAAAAATCTGATCAGAATGAAGAGGCCTAAAGAAGGCCTAGAGGTAGTCCTGTGATGCTCTACAGACTTGAGAACTTGACAAGATAGGACTTGCAATCTGAGATTGACGAGCTGCCCCAGAGCACCTCCCTCACATTTGTAAAATAGTG
>JAGPOW010002514.1:34980090-35025670 GCA_030014935.1 Caiman crocodilus | reverse complement strand
CAATAAAAACTTTTTTTTCTTTCAAACTTCCAACTGGCATTCATATATTAGCTCATGCATGCCGGGCAACGAATTCAGACTTGGGCTGAAGCATAACAGTCCTAGGAAGAGTGTGAAAAGACAGACAAGTACAGAGGTGGAAGAGATACATGCACTTCAGTTGGAAAGCTAATAGCCTGGGAAACTAGGACAAAGGAATTATACATAACACCTATACTCAATAACAATAGGTTTACAAGTCAAGTCAAGGTGCCAAAAGCCAAGAAATGCCAGATTTAAGGCTTCACATACAAACTTAATTTTCCCGCTTTGTACAGATGCATTGCAACCACAAACCATCTTTCCTACAGGACCCCAACTTTTTTTAGTATACAGGATAGATCTGCTCTAAAGATAAATCAGGGCTGCAGAATCCTGAAGATTATTAATGGGGCTTGTGACTCATTTGTTGCAGAAGTTGGAAGATGTGCAGTGAATGAAGCGGGAGACTGCAGAATCAGGAAGGATGGTTTTATTAATGTAATTAAATGCTTCTGTAGAGAACTGCATTCTATTTCTCTCTCTCAGGCTAGGAACAGAAGTTACATATAAACCAGTTTAAGTGATCAGAAACTTGTTTAAACCAGTAACAGAACAGAATCTCAGTGCCCATAAACCAGTTTAAAAATGGCTGAAATTGGTTTAAGATAAACCTAGTTGAATCAGACTTAACTGATTTAGGTCAAACTGCTTTATGAAACTTCTTCCTCATACCTCTTCCTGGTTCAAGGTAAATCACAGTCCCCCAGCGTTTTGCAGCCCTGGGCTGGGCAGTCTGCTCCAAAGAGGAGGGCTGGCCCCACTCACCTGCTCCCTAGGTGGGGCAGTGAGGGCTGGCTGACAAGGAAGTGATGGGAGCAAGTCCAGCTGGGGATGCAACTCAGTCTGCAAGAGGGGACACTGTCCCCCAAGGCAAACCCCTACTGGGATCTGTGGCCAGAGAGAGGGGTTAAATATCCCTTTCCCTGCTCAAACTTACTACTAGTTGCAACTGTGGACTACAAATCCCAGACACACCTGGAAGCAGGAAGAGGAAGTGATGAGCAACTTTGCAGAACACAGCTTTTGTAAGCCTGGACTGCAAATCCCAGAAACCTTGGGGGCAGCAAGAAGAGGAAGTGAACACATAGCCAGACAAACATGCTGTAGTGCCCCTGATCTTCTGGCCTGAGCCACTGCAGGTATGTTGCTGCATTACCTGAATCAAAGGCAAATGTCTGTTCATTTCTGTTTCCATTTAATCTGTGCATCTTAGACTAACTTGCAAAGACTGAATCAATTCAGCCTCAGGCTTTTTGACTGTCTGTACCTAGAGAGTTCCTAGGCTCATACACCAAAATTTCCATGGGCAACCACTCACAGTGTCCCACATCAAAGGAGCCTTCAATACAGTTTGCAAAACTTGAAGATTCATAGATGTTAGGGTCAGAAGGGACCTCAGTAGGTCACTGAGTCCGACCCTCTGCCCTGGGCAGGAAAGAGCACTGGGGTCTGACAATCCCAGCTAGGTGCTTGTCCAGTCTCTTGAAGACCCCCAGGGTGGGGGAGAGCACCACCTCCCTTGGAAGCCTGTTCCATATTCTGGCAACCCTTGCTGTGAAGAAGTTCTTTCTAACATCCAACCTAAATCTGCTCTCCGTCAATTTGTGGCCATTGTTCCTAGTTACTCCAAAGAGTGCCCTAGTAAATAGAGCATCTCCCGTTTCTGCTGTTCCTCACCCACAGTGAATTGACAGGCAGCCACAATATCACCTCTCAGACTTCTCTTCCAAGCTCTACATGCACATGGAGTGCCACCCTCCTCACTCCACACCCATTTGCTTTTTTAAGGTGCTTTCAGAACCATTTATTGCCCTGCTTCAGAATATAGCTCATTAAGGGACAGCCCCAGCACCCCCCACCACAAGGGCTACTTAGGCTGTGCAGAAAGCTATACAAATGTGGCTGTACTGCTTCTGATACCTGAGTTAGCCTGTTCTGAGCTAGCTCATTATCTCTGCCCAGACACGCAGTATAGCTGTGTAGGTATTCCCTAAATTTAAATAACTTTCTTAAAAGCTATAGAGTGGTTGCATCTACCTGAGATGCTGACTGTGCAGTCATCAATGTGCAGTCATTTAGTACTTGTATAAACAGGTACTAAATGACAGTGCACTAATCAGAGTTACCGAGGAGTAGCATCACCAAACGGCTTTTCGATGATGCTAACTCCACAATAGCTTGTGACTACTGTACAACAATGTCACTTCACGCTTCCTGCCGTGCAATGCATCTTGTGTAGTAACTCTGTTACTACTCACTAATTCTAGTTCAGAGCTAGAACTACAACACTGGACATCTTGGCTCCTAATCCCAAGCTCAGTCCACCAGCAGAGGTAGAAGTAGGCACTTAAGCACACTGGGCAGCAGCTGCGCATGGACAGCATCAGTGGCTGCAGAGCTGCTAACAGCTTTGGCAATGCTGGCAGTACAGTTGCTGCTCAGCACAGCTGCTGATCTTACTATCCCCTCCCTCCCCCAAGGTCAGTGCCTGAGGCTTGTGCCACAGTCATCTCCCCCTCCCCCGCATCATTACACTACTGTCCACCACAGCATTTTTCATGATTGGCACTTGCTTGTACATCTTATTCACCACAGCTCTAATTTGCTTCTTAACGTTCTAAGTTTGGAGTTGTTTGTTGCTCATTAACTTATTTTGTCCTTGATCTGAAGGGTCCCTTAACTCTTTCTCGGGAGAAGGTTGCATCTGTCTTACGAAATGAAATGTGCCAGTTGCTTTAACATGGAAAATTAAATGCATACTCAGGCTTGAGTATTTTATTCTGTTACTACTTAATGATACCTTCATTAAATTACCTATATAAGACTGACTGAAAAAAGGACATATCCTTTACTCTAATTCAAATACCACCTTCAGTGGACTGTTTTCACCATTCAGTAAAGATTTTTATAGCTGTTAAAATTAGATCTTGAAATTCTTGGTGAAAATGTGGCGATATCTCTCATCCTCTTGACAATTTCATTTTGAATCAGTTTTCTGTTCTAAATCCAATGACTGCGTGGGTAACAGCCAGGAACGAGATTATTTCAACAAAGCAAATACAGAAACCAGACAGAAAGACTGTGTCTAAAATCAGAAAAGTTTTGATTAGAGGAACTGAAAAATACATGGAAATATTTCTGAACCACAAGGCATCAGCTGAAGCTTTCTACATTATTGAAATTAGGAAAAAAAAACCACTCATGCCTTTCAAAGAAAAGACAGATTTCTATTGTGTCGCAGCAAGATGTGAAATTAGTTACTTAGCAATACTAAATTTTCAATACTAGGCCATTTAAATTTTTTCACATTATTACATGCATTTCTAAATGTCATTACATTTTCCTGTTAAAGTGACAGGTTATTATTTATTCATTGTCCTACTGGCATCGTGAGGTTCCAATAAGAATAAGTCCAATTATTGCAGGGCTGCAAAGGCTTCTGGATAAGCAACCCAGGCCCCAAGAACATTCAGTCAAGTACTAAAAATCTCTACCTACTGTGATTATATAATTGTGACAGGTAAAAAATATTAAACCTCTTAAGTAGTCAGACAAGATGACTGGTCAATATGGGCTTGCAAACAGTGAGATTCACTGTAGAGCAAGGGTGGGCAAAATATGGCCCATGGGGTGAATTCAGTTCACTGTGGGTTTTTGTCCAGCCCACAGCAGGTCCCTCAATCCTCTGACCCAGGCACAGTCCAACCATGGTGTGTCCTGCCACCCACTGGGCTGGGGTGGGGCTGGGGTGGCTCCACACCTAGACTGTTTTTCTAGGCAGCCCAGGTGGTGGCGGCTCCTTCTGGCTGCTGCCACCACTGGCCTCGGCCCCATGGTATTGGTGGGGACTCATGCTGTGCAGCCCCATCCCTATGTGCTGTGCCTGCTCCAGGCTCATCATCAGCAGGATGGGACAAACGCAGGAGCTCAGTGTAGGGGGAAAGCAGCCCCTCCCCCTCCTGCTGCTGACAGTTCCCTGCTGTAGCTGCTCAGAACCTGGACTGGGTTGCCCTGTGTCTGCTCTGTGCTGCCACTGATGCCCCGCAGGACAGCCCAAAGGTGGCGGTGATAGCAACGGTAATGCAAGGCAGCCCTGTGCAGGCTCCAGGTGACTAGAGCAGGGAACTGCTGGCACCAGGATGGGGAGGAGACATTTTTCCCCTACACTGAGCAACAGTTTTTGTCCTGTATCACCACTTCTGAGCCAAGGTAGGAGAGTCCAGAGCAGGCGCAGGACGCGCAGCATGGGTCTCTGCTGGTACCGTGGGGCTGGCAGCAGCAGCAGCTGGAAGGTGCCACTGCCACCTGGGTTGCCTAGAAAAGCAGGCTAGCTGCAGAGCTGCCCCAGCCCCACTGCATGCCCAGGGGGTTGGCAGGATGTGCCACAGGTGGGCAGCATGCACGGGCCAGGTCAGGGCTCCGCACAGGTTCCAGCTGATCCTGTCTGATGGGGGTGAGTTCAGAGTGAGTGTGGGACATGCTGGGGCTGCATACTCCTGGCAGTGGAGGGAAAGTGCTGCAGGGCATGTGGGCTCTGGGCCTTTGTGAGGCAGGGATGGGTTCTGACCAGATCAGGAGGGCGTGCATGGGGCCCTCCTGCACACCCCATCATACCCACATATACCCTTGCCCCATAAATCCCCCAATCACACCCACCCACACCCTCCCCCCATTCCCTCTCCCACATGCACCCCACTACCACATACACACACTTGCATGCTTCCGGGGGGAGCCTGGCTAACTGCTATGCACCCACACACCTGCACACACACCCCACACCCATTCCCCCACAATCTCACCCTCCCCCACACGCACACCCAGCCAGCCACCCTCCCCCTCCACACACCCTACACCCACCCATACACCCCCACAAACATTCTCCTGCACAAACCCCTCATACCCACTTACCCACATCCACACACACACCCCCTCCCCCACACTCCACATACACACATCTACACACTCCCCCATACCCACCCCTTCATAAACCCCTACCCCTTCACACTCCCCTACTATATACAATTGTAAGACCTGATTTTGAGCTATTATGCAATCACCTCTATATACACCACACAAACGCACACAAATCAGGACAATTTTTTTTTAATTAAATTAAAATGTGTTATGGTCAATATTTGATTTGTAGTATATAATTTTTTTCCAGTTCCAAGATATTAAGCCCCTTTCCCAAAAGCAGTACTTCTAGGGACAAGGCGAGAGACTTCTACTGGCAAAGGTAAGGGGTTAGGGGGCAGGACTTCCGGTCCCAAGATGGTGACCAGGGGGCAGGGCACCTGTCAAGGGGTAGGGCTACCCCTGCAGACCTGGACAGCTCACCCAAACTCATTAAGTGGCTGTCTACCCAAAATAATTGCCCACTCCTGCTGTAGAATCTCTAATTTGGGAAGTAATGATGCTCTTCCATTATGCACACTGGCAGAACTCAACTTGAGTCACAGAGGTTACAACCTGTGCAGGTTTAATCTGAAGGTTACCCATCCCTTTTTGGTGTATACATTGAGAATATCAGCCTTCAGAGACAAAGTGGAAAAGTTATAGAGAGTGTTGGTTATATGATGACCACTGACTGCACTTGGATTTGAGAGAGTAAGGGAGAAAAGTATGGGCTTCACCACTCTGGGTACATGCAGACATTACATTTAGATCAACCTGACTAGGGGGTAGATCAATCTAAAAGCCCATCTGTTCAGGGGGGCTTAAATCAGGACAAAGCTGATGGGCTCAATCTCAGTTAGTTCCCCTGAGTAGGAATGGGTTAACTTGATCCAACAAACATCTGAACATGTTTGGAGCACAGCCCCAAGGCGGGGAACATCCAGCCACTCACCCCTGCCTCTGGGCTGAGCTCTTTTGCTCTTCCTACCACCTCACCCTGACAGGGCTACTTTTAGCCTCCTAACCTTGCACTCTCAGACAGAACCCTCTCTCTGTGAGGAACCACCTTGACAGATTCACTACAATATAGCACAATTTTTGTATGGACCAAAATGACAAAATGAGCAGTAGCAATTGCATTTCATTTTGAAATTGCTGATAACAATTCTCACAACAAAATGTGGCAGGAACATCTAGGATGACAAATCAGGTGCCACCAGAGCTAAACACCAAGGCTCAAAAGAAAAAGCCCATTAATTGCTCATAAAGGGGGACTAGACACTGAGTGGGACTTTAACACATTCACCACAGTGTTGCCATACTTCCTTTGTTCAAAGAAATTCTGTCCAAGGTCTGGAGCATACTGTGATTCAAACCTAGACAAGCTCCCAGTTATACAGTACCATTATTGTCCTGGTGGACAAAAAATGGAAGATTATATAAGGGGTCTCCAGGGATAAGGAGCCAAATTTACATATCTGCAACTATAACCACTCATCCCCCATGGATCAGGCATGGAAGAGGATTTGTAATATACACTCACCTTGGAAGTAAAGGGAAGAAGAGCTGACATTCATACTGAAGAAACATAATTTATTCCATAAGCCCCACAAGGAACTTGTCACATAACTCATTATTACGCATGAGAAAGGTAAAATAACACACTTCAATTTGATGAACGTGCAATACAGCTTCACCATTTGAGGTAAACCATCTCAAATGCCACTACTGAAGAAAAATGTAGTGGGGAATGGAAGGTCATGTAAAACTGGGGTATAATATGTAGAGAATGCCAGAATCTTCAAAATATGTATGTCGTTTGGATCACAATGTCAGATGAACTCCATGTCATGTAGGCTGTTTTAAATTTACTGTCTATAAATTAATGTTAACTCAGGCAGTCATAGAGCACTAGCTCTGGGACAAATTCTGGAATCCACACTCACAATGATTGGTGTGCTTATACAGCAATGCCATTAATGTCAATGGAATTTATTACATGTGAATCATTTAATAGGAGTGAGTTTCACAGAATCTGATAGTCTGTTTTATCTAGAGTCTAAATGGCAGCCGAAAAATCACTTTACAACTGATATAACAACTGTATTTCATGAATAAAGGCTCTACCAAAGATAACTGATAAAGTAAATCTATTAGGTGGCAATTAAGGGTCACTCCTACAAAAAATGTTTGTTGTTGCATATGGCTATTGCAGAACACACATTCTCCTTTTAATACTAAAAGAACTATTGTGTTTTTATTGATTAAGCTGAAAAAACCTTCTTGGAATGGCTTTTTAATGGCTTGGAATGGCTTTGTATGTGGACAAACATATGATCACCATGTTTATAAAGAAAAAATAGTACTCTTACAATGTTAGGATTCCCATTACTAAATATCTATTGTTAATTTTCTGTTGATATTGAACATATTCTATGACAACTAGAATGTTACGTCTAATTACAAACAGGGTGTGGATGGAAACCGCAGCTAATTATACTGAACAGCTCTAGTGAACAATAAACTTACATCTGTAAGCTAAGATAATGAAAATAAATTTTACAGACTCAAGTCACCTTATTATTTTATCTTCCTTCAACCAACTTTATTCTTTTTATTTCAGTAATGGTATTGCATTATGTTTATTTAACCATTTTGATCACAGTTTTATATTAACTGTGATTCTCTATGCCCTATTTTCTATAATTTATTTATGACTGTTGATGATCTTTGCCCTCAGGCTATGCGAGTAGCAGCATGTGTCTGGTTTGCACAGCCACAAAACACATTTTAGCGCTGTGCAGGATGCATTTAGATGAGCATCTCTGACTACACTAAGATTAAACTGCTATATACATTACTGACGTTCTCTCAAAGTTTACTGAATACAATCACTTTAATCGCATAGAAATTTGGTGGCTTGCAGGAATAAATGTGACAATCAGCAAAGGAATATGGAGCCTTTTCCCCAGATAGTCTGTTGTGACTGAAATTTACCATTTGATGGTGTTCAATGACCTATATAAAATGAATGTTGTGACCTCAATCTAATTATTTTTCAGTGAACCATGGTCTATATCACATACACTATCACACACATTTGGTTGGTGTCTTTAATGACATTCTCAGCAGAGACTCTAGGCACTAACTGGGCAATAAATGTCCTTTTCAATAATGCCCATACAGATAACGCAATTAAACTTGAAACTAAAAATATTTTCCCTGTATGAATTTCATTTCATAACAGTACCTTGAATGCTGAATGTTAGTTTTTTGTCATATGTTTTGTGAGCCATCAATCATCCTTAGCAACACCTTCCCCAAAGATAACTAGGTCTACACTTAAAATTTGTCATAATCAGCTTCCTCGCTCACACTGGGAAAGTTCTCTGATGGGGAAGGACATTAAGCAGTCTTATGAGATGCAGGATGCCTGAAAATGTTGTTCAATGGAATGCATTAGGCCAGGAAAACAAGGCTTTCCAGCCAGACAAGGTAAATAATTCATAGCATGAAATCAGGTTCGATAGGGCCACAGAGAGAAATGTCTTAACAGAAATAAAAATGTAAAACAGAAGGTGTACTTGATAGAATCAGACTGTTAATGTCCCATGATTCATGCAGAAAGATATAGAACTACCAAATAATGCCAATAGAACAAGGCCATCTTAGTGAGTTAGCTATCTGAAGATAATATATGAAATAATGTGGAGGCTCTTAAAAGGGAAAGGTTAACTAACCAACACTGGCTGTTGTTGTCTGAGGTATACTATCCACCCAGATGCCGCTCTTCATGATTATGCACCCCATACATTCATGCTTGGGTTCTTCTTTAGTAGTAATCTATTGCAGATGTACCTGAATACCTGACATCTTCCAGATTTCTCTACTGGAGGAAACAAGGGGCAGGGTGTCTGGAACCTCCCTTTTGCACCTTTGACAACAAAAATCCAGTTCTTGGCATACAGTTCTCTCAGCAAGAATTTTAAAGGGAACTCTGAGACAGTTCTCTCAAAGTTGGCATCTGATCTGGAAGCCTGAACTACTAAGCAGAGAGCGGTGAGCATGTGAATAAAGCTCCTATTAGCTGTTCTGCGTACCTCAGAGACTGGAATATAAGTGAAGGAAGCTGGATGCATGCTGGTGGAATGTACTAAGATATGGCCTGGAAGGACCTTGATGTAGCCTTATTCAGATAGTCTCTGGGTGCATATATATGTGCAATTAACGCAAAGCAATAAACTCATAAGCAATTTGAGCCGGAGTAAACTACTCTCAGACACAGCTTCTATACATGCTCCTGGGACAACAATTTAAGCCAGAAGATTGTAAGGCTGGAAGGGACCCCAGAGGTTTATCAGGTCCAGCCCCTTGTACCAGACAGGAAAGATAACTGGGGTCAGGTGACACCAGCAAGGTGATTGTTCAGTCTCCTCTTGAAGATTTCCAGGGTAGGCAATTGCACCACCTCTGGAATATATCATCCTCACTAAATATACTATGAGCAGGCTATATTTAACTAAACCCTTTTGGTGAGATACTGGCCACCCCCTTCAAGGACAGATCATAGAAGTATGCCAGTTTTCATAGGTTCAAAGGAATATGTCATTCATTCAGTTAGGGCCAGACTGAAATCCTAGGATGGGGAAAACTCCCCAACTGGAGTAAAACCTTAAGGAAAAATCCTTAAGTAATTTTGATGCAAATGCAATATGACCCTGAATAAAGCTGGTACAGGGAAATGGCAACTAATTGTACTATAATGGAGCTAAGAGGAAGATTGGTTGTCTTTAGGAGAATCAGGTAGTTCAAGATGTTTGCAAATGAAGTTGCTCAAAACTTCTTTTGGTATACTACAAATCATTCCACAAATTCTCATTGGCTAAATATATCATGAAAAATGGTGTTATTACATGACTGTTCATTTAGGGTGTGCGAAGAAGGCCGTATTCAATTCAGATTTGGCCCAAACCAGGGACAGTGATTCAATTTGGCCAAATCGGAATCTGAAGATTTGATGCTGATTCAGAGAATCAGCAATTCAGATGTAGACACAACTTTAAATGTTTTTTCTACATACCTTGAGGTACCAGCATGGCTTGTGAACGCTGTGATGGTAGGGTGGATGGAGCATCCCACAGGAGTGCAGGGGAGCCCACATGGTTGGGAGCTGACCTGGAAATGGACTGGAAATACTTCCAGTCCACTTCTAGGTCCACCAGGGAGTGCGCTACAGGGGCTTCCTGTGCCCCCCCCAGCTTGGTGACCAGGCATGGGAGTACCCTGGGTACCCCCCAAACTCAGGAGGCACCAGTTGCTGAGCCAGGAGGTGCATGGGGATGGGGAGGGGCAGGGGCCCAGCATGCTCCCTGGTGGACCAGAAGTGAACCAGAAGTGCTTGTGGTCCACTTCCAGGTCTGCTGCCAAACTCACTGAGGAGCACCCCGCACTCCTGTGGGACACTTCATGTGTCCCAGCACTGCAGCATTCACAAGCTGCCTGCTACCTAGAGGTATGCAGAAAAACATTTAAAGCTGTGTCTATGTCCGAATCTTTCCGAATCTCTCCAAATCAAGTCAATTCAGAGGGTTCCAATTTGATTCAGAGAAATTAAAGGGTCCTCTGATTCAATTAGGATTCAAAGATTTGGTCACTGAATCAAGCCGAACCTCCACCGAATCGAATCGGGGACCAAAGCTTCATACAGCCCTACTGTTCATAGTTCTCTAATACTCAGCCAGAGTATTCTGGAAACACAGCAGGCAAAGGGCTACTTGTGTAATATGGTGGGTTAGACATTCATTCAGAAATTTGTTGACCCTTTGCAAACTAAGAAGTATCTTTCTTCTTGGTGAATATAATGTTGTTCATAAGCAGCTGCACTGTGAGACTACCAAGTACAAAAGATCCATTGTTGGATGGCTCTCAACACCAGACTGCTTATTGACACTGAGTTCTTATCGAAGTATCCGCAATCCCTGAAATGGTTGATGTGAGCCTCCTATTCGAAAAATGAATTTTCTGTTGCTAGAATCTTAGTTGAACTAGGTTTGAGAATTCTTCTGTATGTATCTCAAGTCCAGCAATCAGGTTAAGGAAAACAAGAGACATGAATAAACCATGACCAACATGTCTAAACTCAGCCTGTTTTTGAGGATGAAAGGACAGAAGCATGTGTCTTGGAAGTCAACATGAAGGAACCAACCTAAGGTATCTAGGGAATGCACTTTGGAGACTAGTGTAACCAAATAGACACTATGACAGATACACATACACTAAGATGTCACCAATCAAGGATTGGTCTCCAGTCCCTTTACTTCTTTGGAGCAAAAATGGGGGAGAGGTGTATACATTCCCCTTGCTTTGAATTCATAGGATATTTTTGCCATAGATACAACTTGCACAGCTGAAATGCAGTTCACCTCCTGTTCAGAAAGCTGCTTTTGGGAAGGGTTCCCAGGCAGGGAAGAGAAAAAAACTGGTAGAGATAAATGCACACTGGAAGTGGACACCGACTCCATGCTTACTACTTCAAGAAATCAAGAAGACTAGAGTCTCTTCTAATAATACTTTCTTTTGAGGAAAATCCAGGGGTGCGGCAGATGAATATCATTTATGAAACCTCTGTCTTTTCTGTTAAGGTTCAGAAGAACACTGTTCTTAATTGGTCTATTTCTGAAGGCTGTTGTTTCTAGTATTTTCTTGTACTGAAGAAACATACAGACTCAGAGAATATAAAATGACTGTAGTGTCCTTGAGAGTATGATGATAGAAAATGTGAGATACAAAATTCCTGGAACCAAAATAAGTACTTCATGGAAATGGGAGATATCATAGTCATTACCAGGACCAGATTAACCCTTCAGTGAGTCCTAGGCAAACAAACTTGGGGGGCCCTACTTTTTTCACACAATAATTATAATATGTAAAATAAACAAAACTGGGCCCCTTCTTCACTTAGGGCCCCGGGTGCCTAATTTGCGTATGCATTAATTCAGCCCTGGTTATTGCAGTCATGTCAGAGGCATCAAAAGTAACTTGTCAAGAGGTCGCAACAGTAAATTAGCTTTCAGCCATGCAGACTTTTACTTTTTGTTCATAAAGAAGATCACAAAGACATCACAGCAGATAAGCTGCTTCAAAAGAGAAACAGCTCAAGCATCTTTAATAGTAGAGACTGGCGGATGAGTAAATCTTGAGCTTGCAAATGTCTAGTCTTAAGGGTGCCCTGCTGCCTGAACTTCTCCTGACCCTAGCTTGTGCTTCTGTATGGATGATATTTAGCAAATCATGTTATTCCTCCTTTGTGACCTCCAATGTAATGTCAAGAATCTCTGCAATCCTCATGAGGATGGAACAATTTCAACTAGTTGAAGGAGACAGGCCTGGTGAGGGTGACTCATCAGGAGATGATGAACCTCTTTGACAGTTCTTGCTTTCCTTTGGTCTTTCTCATAGTTTTCTCTGTTTTCCCTGATGCACTTCCAATGTACTATCCAGAGTGGGGACTGAGAGTGAGAATGAGGTGAATCTTTGGTATGTCCTAGAGAAATGGTTGAAAATGAGAAGTCCTAAACCAGTGAATATGCCATTTTGAACAAAATTCCTTGCGTGCATGATACTGAATTAGAATTGGAGCCAGTGGTAGCTCAGAGACAATAATCAAATGTTCTGGGAGAAAAGACTCTGGTATTGGACTTAAGGATAGCTGGCCAGACACTAGGAGCATCTGGCAGTGAGGTGGCAACACTAAGCCAAAAGTGAAGGAATAGTGCCACAGGCAATGCAGTCCTTACCAAAATAATCTTAATAAAGGAGTCATTGATGCTGGTTTTCTCTTTAGTGCAGGCACTTTAGAAAGAGGTTTGGAACTGTAGATCTTGGTTGAATGTGCTCAGGAACATTTTGAGCCTCGCGTTCAAACTTAAGGATAGTGATCTAGGCATGCATTCCCAGCTTCGGTGTTTTTTCCTCCAGCTCTCTGAAAGTATTTAGATTATTAAAGAGCAGTGTATATAAAAAGGAGCTGCTCTTAAATGGGTAAGTAAACCAACAGTTTGACTGTGCTAACAAAGGGTGCTGTTACATGTTACCTTTAAACCATTCTAATTTCTGGAATGTTAGGCAGTTTTATAGCTAGAACAGTTTCAGAGCAGTCATATGTTAAGGCTTTGTGCTGTCTTTGAGCTGTGCAACTCTGACTTGCCACTGCAGGAATGGTGATCAGTGCTGTGGCTAGGACCAGGATGCCTGGGTTGTTCTGCTCTGGGTGGCTGGAAGGTTTGTTGAGGAGGGGAGCAATGCAGCATGGAGAGGCACAGAACCAGAGGTGGAGTAGCATTAGGGCTGGGGCTTCCCTCTGCAGGACTCCTAAGTCTCCTTAAATCCTTTAAGGTTATGTAAAGTTTTTATGTAAAACTTATTTGAATACTTATTTAAAGCATTTTTATTTTAAACGAAATAAAAGAGAGGAAAAAAATAAAAACTCTCACATATGCTAATGAATTGTGGGTGGTGGTACAGGGCTAAGCACAGCTGGTTGGCTACATGCCCACCTGCTCCAATGACCGCCCCTCAGTGCTTCTCTCTGTGGAAAAGACTGCAAGGGTCCAGGACTGGGTCAGAGGTAGCAGGGGTTGTGCAGGCTGGGAGACAGGCTGCTGACGTATGAGAAGGCTGCAAGTTCTCATAATAGCTGGAAGGGGTGGGAGGGGGCTAGCAACTGACTGCCACTTGCACATACTGCTGAGCCCCCATAGTCCTGTCCAGTGTGAAAGGGTTTAAGTTTTCCTCCCAAGTCCCTTGCAGTCCCATCCTAGCCTAGTGGGAAGGGGGCTGGTAAGTGCCAAGCTGATGGGTTTAGGAGGTTGGCTCCATGCCAACCACCTGCAATGAGCCCTGTCAAACTGGACTTCAGGCCGTCCCCGCCCCATTCCAGCCCCATACAAGCCTTGCTCAGGGCTGCCTGCACCTTTAATCTCCAAGACACGGAAAAATTTCAAGTAAAATGAGTTTCTCTGAGGTTAACTTAAATTTTCACACATCCAACTGGCCTTTTTCCCCTGGCCAGGCAGATTGGGTAGGAGGGCAGCTTCCCCTTGAGCCCCCTGCAGCCTAGTCTCAGGTGAAGGCAGCTGGGAGGAGGGCCTCAGGGAGGCATGATTACCTGTTGCTCCAAATAAAACTGCAGTGGCAAATAGAGCCGCAGTGTGGTGAGAGAAAGAACAGGCCTCCCCAGGCTGCAAACTGCCTGGCTGTTCCATGCGGAGTTAACCCCTGGCAGCTCTAGTCCCAGCAAAAAATAGCTGGGTTGTGAAAGCATGCATCTTGGGGAAGCATACCTCCCATGATCTCAGGGCAGTTAACTTCCCACAGCTTCACACCAGGAGGATTGTATGCTCTCACTGCCTGGTGGCTCCATGCTGGGAGCAGAGCCACTAGAAGTTAACATGCAACTGAAAAAACTGAACTGGAAAAAAAAAATCAAGCCAAAAATCAATTTTCCACACAGTGCTAAATTTGTCTACAGTAAACAAATCCCAGGTCACCATCCTAGTCTCAGATGCAACTTCCCCAGAATTCATGCTCTCACTAGGATTTAAGTCATGGAAGCTCTGCTCCCAGCCTGAGCTGCTGGACAGGAAAACCAGTAGAGCTTTGGAGGGTGCAAAAGGTAAAGAGGTTGGGAGCTGTGCATCCTGGGATGCTGGAGGACTGCAAATTGATTGCTTTATCTCCCCAGACCAGACCAACAATACCTTAACCTTGACCTGGGTAGAATGGCTCAGAGATAAAGCCCTCACCCCAAGTGGTGTACCTTTAAAATATTTAGAGGGTAGTTAGAATGGGTTAGCACCTTTCACTGCATGAATCCTCCTGTGTTAAGTGCCTTTAGAATGGTTTAAAGGTAAGCTGTAACACCAGCCAAAAGCTAAACTAATCTTTTCTAAGCACCTCATTAATGAAAAATGAAAGCTGCATAGACTTCTCAAACAGGTAAAATTCAGGAATGCTTCTGTTTTCTTAGAAGTCTCTTGGAGATTAAACGACATGCAAAACAGTGTTCTGTTAATTGCCCCTCTCCCAAGTATATAAAGCACAAAGAATGGCACAGCAGAGTCACAGAAGGGACAGCTGTGTACCATTACTGAATGCTCCAAATGAGGACAGTCAAAATGAAAGAGGACAAACCCTTACATATCTTTCCATGCACAAACATACTGGGTAGAACTGTTGGGAAAGTATACAGGAGCTCCATCCTCTAATCCAATAGCAATTTTTCTATCCCTACCTAGCAGCAGGGGTGTCCAACTTGTGGCATGGGCAGCCTGTGTGTGGTACAAATCAGACTGAGAATGGAATAGTCAGCACAGTGGCAGATGTGGCAGGAAACAGAAAGCAGAGCAGTAGATTAGGCAGGAAGCATAAGGTAGAAAACAAAACAGCAGATCAAGCAAGGCAAGGGGATCAGCATTACACTTAGGAAGGGTTCAGGAATAATTTGTGACAAGCCTGCCAAAAATATTGGCCCTCACTGTCTTAATTAGACTGTTGCATAGTTTACTACAGTTGCTTCAGAGATCCCTCATACTATTTGTATGAGGTGTATCTTAACTTTTTTTACTTGTTTTTGCTGATGGCATGGTGTAGTGTTTTGATATTCTCATTCTGTGAGATTTTTTAAGAATTGACAAAGGGTCTATACTGCTACAACCATTGCTATAACTTCAGCAGGTATCATAAGATAGTCTGTAGGATTGACTACACTGACTGTCAGCCATATTTCACAAAATCATCACAACCAAATATATTTAAATAACAAAGATGAACTGTATAAGTTTCCAGCCTTTAGGCTGCCACAATTTAAACAATACCTAATTACACAATTGCTGCTGATAGTCCTCAAATAAGTAGGTACTTAGCAACTGCAGCCACTTAGTTTACCTCTGACAAACACACACTTTTCTAAAGTCAGCAAAAATACATGTAAGGACAAAATGCTATATTTTGCTCAATTTTTATTTTTCCTTTACAGTGGGTCACTTTTTGGTGGTCAGCAGAACTCAATTTAAACTCTCTTTAGGGACTTTCAAAGTAATGATTTAAAATGAAAATGTATTTTCCCTAGCCTTGCCTGATTTCCTCTGTTTAATTATAGGCTCTAGCCTATCTTCTATGACAGCTTACATTTATGCAAATCAGTATTTTCTATATTTGATTGGATTGTAAAATAAATACAGTCCATGCTACAATTTAAATTAACACTTTTTTGGAAAAACCTTAAGTCTGAAGGAGGTTTTGGATACACCTCCATAAGGCTGAATCAATTCAGTCTTTGCAGGTTAGTTTAAACTGCACAGATTAAACTGAGAAGCAAGTGAAGAGACATTCACTTTTGATTCAGGAAATGCAGCCACATGCCTGCAGCAGCTCAGGACAGAAGCCAGGGGGTGCTAGACCATACCTCCCAGCCTGCCAACCACTGCCCAAAGGAAGGGACTGAAGCTCCAATACTACCCCATCCCTGCTCAAGTGGAGGGGGCATGGCCAGGGCCCAGCCTGGGGCTAGCATGCCGGAGAGTGGGGGTTTAAATCCCTTCCCTGGCCCATATGAGACCCCAGCCCAGGTCTGCCTGGATGAGGGAGGTGGGAAACAGTGCCTGTGAGGCTTCTGCTCCCCTTCCCCCCTTGCTTCCCACTTGGGGGTTGAGGGGCAGCCCCTACCAGGCTGAGGAGGGGGTGGATGGGGGGAAAAGTAGTAGAACTGAATTCATAAAAGCTGGAACAAGAATAGTCCTTTCTCTCAAGTGAACTTGTATTGAATACAGCAATTTGCAACCTCAAGCACACAGCAAAGAACAACCAAAAATCTTTTCCTAGGCTAAGAAACAGCCCAGTAAAACACAATAAGAGCACACACAATTTAGTCTAACTTAAAATGTAAACCAAGAAGACAAGAGAAAGCCCTGCATAAGTCTTATGTAATCCTGAGGGCAGAGCCAGGTATTCGAAAAGTCCTTCTTGGGGAATCAGCAGGTGGTCTTAGGTGCTGGAGTGGAAATCCCACAGGACTCATCTTTACTTGATGACTTGCTGGGTTTTTTGGTTGTAGCTGTGTTGGTCTAAGGACATAGGCAGGCAACGTATTTGAGTAGATGTGATATCTTTTATTAGATCAACTGAGTAGTTGGAAAAATTTCTTAGCAAGCTTTCAAGCAGCCACCCTTCTTCAGGCACTGAGACTTTCTGCCACATTTTTAGCTTCTTTCTTTCTTTGGAGTCTCAGACCAGCAGAGACTAACTAGCCTGAAGAAGGGTGACTGCACCCGAAACCTGGCTAAGAACGTTTTTCCAACAATTATTTGGTCTAATAAAAAATATCATATCTACTCAAAGTACCTTGTTTCTCATCTCTACTTTTTTTTTTTTTTTTTTTACAGGCACACTTGCATCCCCTTGTTCCCCTTGAGTGCCTTGACTTCAGTATGCTTGTTACCTTTGGCAGGATGCTTATGTATACAGTGTCTTTTGCCTCTGTTTAGATAGTCCAGTCTTCTACCTTTTACAGGCTCTGCTTTATAATGTAAATGTAGTTCTCTTCTTTCTTTGGTCACACCAGCCCAAGCAATCTGAGACCCTCTCCTGTTCCTTTAGCTCTGTCTTCAACACATACATGTGATGTGATGATTGTGCCAGGTCTTTTCCAATACCTCCCACCTCTTGGACTGGTCCTGCAGGGCTTGGCTCTGTGCTCACAGGTGGCAGGAGAACAGTCCTTCCAGCCCTGGTTCCCCAGCCTCTTCCTCCTCCAAGGGTGGGTTTTTGTCAGCCCACCCTTACAAGCTATCCAGGTCTTTCTGCAGTCTTTCCCTCCCTACTAGCATGCTCACCTCACCCCAGGTTTTGGTATCATCACCAAATTTGAACAGGTTGCTTTTCACCCCATCGTCCAAATCACTGATAAAGAAATTCAAGTGTGGGCCCAAGGACTGAGCCCTGGGGGACTCCGCTGCCCACTTCCCCCCAGGTTGAATATGACCCGTCCACCACCACCCTCTGAGTACAACCCTTCAGCCAATTAGCAATCCATCTGACCATGTAGGCATCGGTGCCACAGTCGCCTAGTTTTTTAACGAGGATGGGGTGAAAGACGGTGTCAAAGGCCTTGGTGACATCCAGAAAGACTACATCCATGGTAACACCTGCATCCAATGCTTTTGTGACCTGATCGTAAAAGGCAATCAGGTTGGTCTGACATGACCTGTCCCTAATGAAACCAAGCTGGTTGCCCCTCAGCATCACCCCTGATGCTGGCCCATCACAGATGTGCTTCTTGATGATCTTCTCAAAGAGTTTCCCCAGGACTGAGGTAAGACTGACAAGCCTATAGTTGCCCAGGTCCTCCCTTTCTTAAAGATAGGGGCCACACTGGCTATCTTCCGATCATCTGGCACCTGGCCTGAGCACCACGAGCTCTCATAAAGCCATGCCAAGGGCCCTGCAATAACCCCTACTAGCTCCCTTAACACCCTGGGGTGGAGAGCATCTGGACCTGCTGACCTGAACACATCCAGCCCCTCCAGAAGCACTCTAACCCGGTCCTCCTCAACCTTAGGTCTTGGGGTGTTCCCCTCAAGTCCGTTTTGAATGACGGTGGGGGAGTCCCGGTCCCTGCCCAGGAAAACGGAGGTGAAGAATTTGTTAAAGATGTCTGCCTTCTCTTCTGGCACGACCACAAGATTGCCCAGCATATCTTGCAGGGGCCCTACATTTCCCGGCGCCTTCTTCATCCTTCCTATATATTTGAAAAAGGAGTTTTTATTATCCTTGATCTTGGATGCTAGTCCTAGCTCTATGTCCACCTTAGCTTTCCTAACAGCCCCCCTACAGGCCCAAGCAGTTTAAAACCTCCTCCCTCCCCTCTGCCTGATCCTGCCTGCCCATGCCTCCTGTCCTCTCCACTCCAGTGGGAAAAAGTCTTGCAGGGGCTGCCCCCTCCCCAGGCAGACCTGGCTGTGGTCCCTAGCTGTGTATCCCACCCCCACTCCCCATCAGCCAGCCCTCACTGCTCCAGCTAGGGAGCAAAGGGGCGAAGCTAACCCTGCTTTCTGGAGCAGACAGCCCAGCCCAGCCCAGGGCTGGAAAGCATCTGGGATGCTGGGGGATGTGGTTTAACTTGAACCAGGAAGGGGCCTGGGGCAGAAGTTTCATAAACCAGTTTGACCTAAATCAGTTAAGTCTGATATTACATTCAGCAGGTTTATCTTAAACCAACTGCAGCCACTGTGTAACTGTTTTATGTGCACTGAACTTCTGTTCTGTTACAGGTTTAAAACAGTTTCTGATCACTTAAACCAGTTTATGTGTAACTTCTGACCCTTGCCCCAGTGTTGAATGTATGTGCCTAATAAACATGTTCCAGTATACCAAATGCAGTTTAAAATATGCTAGATGTTATAAATTAGAAATGTGATATGTTAGTACTGCACTGCCCTATGCACAGATAGCACAAATGTAGAAGCATGGCATACCTATGAATATAGATCAGAAAACTTCATATTTTATTGTTCTGTACTACGCAAAATCTTTGTGCAGGGGAATCAATCAGTCATTGAAATAATTGTAATGGGAACATACAAACCTGGGTACAAAATCCACTCATCTCCCTGGTACCCATGGCAACTGAAGAAGTGGGGGAAAAAATGATACTTTACTAGCCAATTGATAGAACAAAGTGAACCTGCATAGCCAAAGCATAATCCAAAACCCACTTTTGTTAATATATTAGCCCATGATTAGAATTTCAAACATCTTCATTTAACAATACTTTGTTATAAACATTTATTTTACCAAAAATGCAAATTAACAATAGAGATGACACCTAGAGACACAGACTAACTTAAGGTTCATTGATTACAGAACCTGTAAAAACTCTACATGTATGAATGGCCAGCATTACTAGAAATCCTGTTGTAGTGACTATCAAATAAATGACAAACTAGTTAAAAGAAAATGATTCCCAAATTTAGTGTTGCACAAGTATATATTCTATATTATTCAGAAGTAGTAAAAATTCTGCTTAAAATAACTTGAATTCTATTTTTCTTCTATTTCCTATTTTACCACCTTAAATATAAATAATCAAGTTTTACAACAAATGTTATAAAACTTTTGAACCTCATATTTTATGTCAACCAGCAATTCTGAGTGAGAGTCATGACTCAATCTGCTCTTCATGTTTACTTGTTTAAATAATTTAGTACTACACTCATTATAAAGTCTGTTCATGAAAAAAATAAATTATACTTTAATAGCAAAAGGCATACTAAGTGAACTGTATAGTAATACCATCATAATGGAACATTCATTAATAATTGAAGAATACTGCACAATTAACTAGCTCTTAGGTAACAGCAGTTAATACTTGAAAACTTCTAATGTAAAATATTGAGAAGTTAAAAACTGAAAAATAAAACAGAAACTATCTTCATATCTCACAAGATACATGTATTGATCCTGGATACATAAATAAGTCTCATTTAAACATCTCTTATCAATTGATCTGAAATATTTTTTCTATTGTTTGCTTTTTTAAAATTTTGTTTGCCAATTGAAATATTTTCTCCTACTCAGTTTGTGTTTACCTCTAACAAAACATTTATCTATAAATTAATAAACAGCTATAACAATGTGTCTGTTTTTTCCTTACACTGTTCCATGTGCTTATAGGTCTCATAACATTGTAGCCAAGGAAAGTATTAGCCTTACTTTCCAGGTTGGGGAGAACAGTCAAAGGCCCACAGTTACAAGAGTGAGTCAATGGGACAGGTAGAAACACAATATAGCTCTCCCCCCCAGCCTCCCCCGCCAGCTATGGCACTGTTTTTCCAAAATAAAGATGTATGAAATGCCTGTGATTGCACAAAAATGCATTCCATAAGACAAAAATAAAGGCTATTCATTTTAATTTAACTGGCAATAGGCTATACTCTTAAAATGTGATTTTTTTTTTTTATTCTTTTCTTCCTTTCATATATTTTATACCTTATCATACATTGTTGAGATCAAGCTTGAAAGCTACTGCAAATGCCAATTATAAACTACATGCTAGATAAACCTATTTAATCTGGAACAGTTTAAGTGACATCATGTAATAATCTTGTTCTTTACAAGCTGGAGTATTACCAAGCAGCTGATGAAGATTCCTCCTTAGCTCAAGTGAACCTCCTCATTTTGGAAAAGCAGCAGAATATTCCTCTCATATACAAACAAGAAACTGATACATGCAGATGAAAATCAAGGAATCAACACTGAATTCCTTAGTACATTTGGACAGTGCTCCCAGGGCATAGTCTCATGGCTAAATTCATCCCTTATTCAAGACTCCTGAAGCCAACAATTACCCTCCCTGACACCCACAAACAGTCTTGTTTAATAGCTATTAATGGATCTATCATTTATGAATTTATCTAGTCCCTTTTTGAACCTGGCTATACAATCTGCCTCTACAGCCTGCTGTGGCAATAAGTTCCACAAATTAAGTATGCATTCTGTGAAAAAAAATGTTTCCTCCCATTAGTTTTAAACTTGTCTCCTGCTAATTTCAGTGGGTACCCTCTAGTTCTAGTATTGTAGGACTTGATAAATAAGAATTCCCCACTCACTTCATCTACACCCTTTCTGATTCTATAGAGCTCCATCATATCCCTCCCTCAGCCTTTAATTCCAAAATGAAATCCTAGCATATGCATGTCTCAATACCCATTTCAAGCTCTAAAAGGTTGAGCACCACTAGTCTAAAGGGGGAGAGGAGATCCAGGCCAAGAAAGGAGCTTTCCAGGGAAAAGGAGTAGAAATCTTTGTTCAGAATGCTTTTTGGAAAAGATCAGGTACAACCCCTAGCTTTGAGATGACTGTAAATGGCAGTGAAAGCCTCATCATAAGCTCTCTTTTGATCTGAGTTGAATGATTCTTCTTTGTTAAATAAAGGAGACCCAGAGCAGAAAATGAGCTTGAATCATGTAAGTTTATGTACATTCTTCAGAAATCAATGTTGGGGAAAACAGGACAGCAGGTACTACATGAAAAAAAATGAAAGAATCCACAACCCTGAAAATAACTGGACAAAATAACGGAGTAACAGGAGGAAAGAAATGTGCTGTGGGGGAAGGGAACATGAAATGGAAATTCTCAGTTTCTTTTCCAAAATGAAGACGTTCACCTGACCTAAGGAAGAATCTCCATTAGCTTTTTGTTAATAATCTTATTTGTAAAAAACAAATTATTATACGCCATCACTTAAGTCAGTTCAGATAACATAGATTTTATCTAGCATGGAGTTAATAACTGGCACTTGCAGTGGTTCTCTTTTCACTCTCTAACTTGTATAATTCCAGACTATGATTCACTGATATCAAAAAATTTGTATTCTTTCCTGTAACTTACAAATGAACACATTGTTTCTGTGTATGAGTTAAATCATTAAAAATAAAAGAAAACTATAAGGTCCTCAGCAAGAATACTATAGACAAAATTACACTAAGGATCAGAACATTCTGAACATATGCTCATACAAAGCTGAACACAGAACCTTGATTTTCTGTGAGAATTCTGTGCAATGCCTTTATTATTATTATTATTATTATTATACAGCTCCAGTATAATGTTCATCCGACACTGATTCACTGTCTTATGCTAATTAAATATTCAAAATACAAAGGCAGGGGAAAAATCACATGGTGACTTGTTCCAGGATGTAGAAAAAAATAGAACCATCCCACTACATATGAATAAATCAATGGACAATTTATAACTTTGTTCTCTAAAATATTGTACTAAGCCCTAAGCATCAATTTGCCATTCTGAATCTGTTCAGCTAAGTCAGAAGTCTATCAGCATGAATTACTTTCCAGTAACAGAGCTAGTCATATTATGCAAGATTAGCATGGAGGAAGAAATTGCAAGGGTAGTTGCTAGCACTAGTTCCACAATACCACTGCATAGCCAAAATCCTTTGGCTATGGAATTAGAATGATGGTTTGCACTGATTGAACTATAAGAACCAGTAAACTTAACTCAAATAATGCTTACATGGCCAGTAGCAGAGCTGGCTTCAGAAGTGGGCAGTGAGAGCTACTGCCTGCTTGACTGCCTTTCCTGCCACCCTGTGCTGAGCCCTTCCCTGACCCCTAGCCCCACTGTCCAGCACCAGGCCAGCATCTCGGGTGAGCAAACATGCAATGCCTCACAATAGCCCACAGGTTCACTGCCACCCACAGCCATTGAGGCATGTACCCCCTCACACACCCCCACAGCCCTCTCAGACATATACCTTACATCCCCCGCAACATACTCCCATACACCCACCCCACACCTGTAACTTACTCCCCCCACCCCCATACATTCCTTACCCCCAATATATACACTCCATGCGCACACAGTGCCAGTGACTTGGGGGGATCCCAGGGGGTAGCACTGTGGGGCACCAAAATACAAGTCTGCCTAGGGCACCACTTTCTCTAAGGATGGCTCTAGCCAAAAGGTTGTCCCTTTGATGTTGCTAGGATCTTTAATTAAAACACTTTTTGGCAAACTGAGCCTAATAACACTGTGATTACACAATACAAGAGGTTATGAAAAGGTGGGATGTGGCAAAGAAAACCTAAAGAAAATAGGAGTTCCAGACAGCAGTAAAAGCTACTTTGCTTTTCCTGATTAAAGATATACAAATTAGTTTGTGCTAATGAAGTGTAACAGCAATTCATATCTTCACGTTACTCAAATCATCTTTTGCAAAGCTTTACATTTTATTCTTAATAGTTCCAAAATAAATCATTATTAACTAAATGTGGTGCATCTGTGACCTGAATAAACATTGACTTTAATCTCATGAGTATATGTGATTAGTTAAAAACAGGAAATATTCTTTGAAATATTGTTATAATTCTCTAAGGTTTTGTTTTTTTCCTTTGAAGCTTGCACTATACACTCCATGAGTCTCTAGATCCTTTCTTGCCAATTCAGAGCATGCATTGTTTATGATTCCTATCCTTTCTTTAGCCTATTAGAATATTTCTCCTTCTTTGTGCTTTGACTGGGTTTCCTCTTGAAATGCTTCACATGAATCAGACTCTTAATTAGTTTGGCTCCCTGAGAGATTGAAATGGGGAATACATTAAGGTTCTTTGAAGCAAACACATTGAAGGTAAGTAAAAGAAAATACAAATGAGAAAAGTCTATACAGTCAGCTACAACACATTGTGAATCCTGCAAAGAATAGCCAAATGACAGGTTCATGATTGATAATTCAGTTGGGCTATTAGAGATAGTTAATAAAAGTGCATAAAAGCATATTGTGAAATGTAAAAATAAATAAAGACCGGTAGCTTATCAGGCTTATTATGTAGCTACATTCCTGAATACTAAAAGGGCACACCCTACCCCTCTCTGTGTAAAATTCTTCTAAGGCACCTATCACTTTGGTATCCAAATGCCAAAGTCAGTGTAAAGATATTTATGGAGGATGGGGACTTTATCTGGTTGAATGCAAAGGGAATTATTGAGCATATGTATTTATTCCTGGAGCCTGCCCTTACATTACATACTTGGGCTCACATTCAATATTTAAAGAGACAGTAAGATGTCCTGCCAAAACATACAGACTACAAAGAAAATGGAAAGAAAACAGATCATTTTAAGGTTTATTAGTTACAATCACTATTTTTTCACAGGAGGAGAGATGCCAAAAAGAATTTTAAATTGTGGTCAGCACAAGTGTGTGTCTGTAGAGATTGTGTGGATTTGTCAAGGGATCTTGGCCTCATTCTTTCCATAAAATAACTACTGATTTATTTACTATGTTACATTGCTCCTTATGTCCCTTTCTCCCCCACTCTTGCTCAGCTTTTTTTTCTTAATCTTGTTACTAGAGAACAAGGACAACTGACTTCCCAGGTATCTGGGGATAAATATGTATGACTTGAACTACCAAAATATCCATATGTCTACATGCACCAGTGTATTAGAGTGAAGTTAGTCACATAGCCAGAACATAGTCAGATCTCCCCTTCTGCAGTTAGCTTTTCTTTCTTCCCCATTCCCGTTCCACAAGCCCTGATATTGTTAAATGGATCTTACCGATGTCTACAGGAAAATGTAAATGTAGAATAGGATAGATCTAAGAAGCCAACTATGGAAGTTACCACTTGGGTTAGGGACAGAAATTACACATAAACCAATATAAGTGATCGGAAACCATTTTGAATCTGTAACAACAGAAGTTCAGTGTACATAAATTGCAAAATGGCCAAAACTGGTTTAAGATAAATCTGGATGGCTGTAATATTAGACTCAACTGATTTAGGTCAAATCAGTTTATTAAAATTCTGTCCCAGATCCCTTCCAGATTTAAATTAATTCACAGTCCCTGAGCATCCCAGGATGCTTTGCACCTGCCCTAGAAAACCTCCCCACTCCTTGCAGAGTGGGTGGGCCCAAGCTGTCTGCTCCAGCCAAGCAGGGAGGTGTGCCCTAGCACCCCCCAGGCTTCTGGCCTGAGTCACTGAGGACATGTGGCTGCATTTCCAGAATCAAAAGTAAATGTCTGTTCACTTACTTATCAATTCAATCTATGCAGTTTAGATTAACTTGTAAAGATTGAATTAATCCAGCTCAGGCTTTTTGACGGTCTGTAATTATCCCATGTGATTGGGTCTGTCAGAAGCAATCCAGCAGAGTTCATTTACCCTCATGCTCCTGCTAATTCTCAGATATGATGCAGCTTGACTAGGCAGGAAACAGGGCATTTAAACTACCCCATGCTTTGAGGAATATGCTAAGATAATATGTTTCTGGTAAAGCAGTTACCATGTATATTTGACCTGTATATGCTTGAAATCTTGAGTATTAGGTAGTGTAGTAAGGCATTTCTTTTTAACTGATCAAATGTTATAGTTTTCATATTGACAAGTTTGCAATTACACTCTGAAATATAAATTAATTAGTTTTAGATCCATGAAGATGGATAGGGTTAGTTATAAAATTGAAAGTGATTCAGATATTTTTCAACTATTGTAACCAATACTTCTATTCTAGATTCATACTTTCACTTTCATCATCATTATTCATATTAAACACAGTAAAAGATAGGGAGACAACAGAGTCAGAAAAGAGATCAGCAGGTCAAAGGTCAATAGGCTCAAAAACAATTCTAACGGCATTAATGAAGTAGTGAGGGTATATCTAAAAAATAGCAAACCTTGCTGATACTATCTACAATGTACCAGACCTTATGCAGTTACTCCATACAACATTTTGAAGTAATTTATCTGGCTCTCAAAAGTCCAATCTTTCTATGAACTACTTAAAACAAAGTATGTGGAACTGAGAAAAAGCACAGAAGTACTCTAATGGATGAGCCCAATCACAGATCCAGTCCCTGGTTGTTGGAAACCTAATGTTTTCAAATATGCAGAAACCAGAAGCCATGGTCTCAATAAGATGCTATTCTATTCACGGAAGGAGGTCTTCTCTCTCTTCCCGCTTGGTCTCAAAAGTCTACTCTTTCTATGAACTGCTTAAAACAAATTATGTTATGTTTTTGCTTCTATAATATTTCTTGTACCAGAAGTAGTTCCTTCCTCTCCCTCCCCATTCCTGAATTTTTTGTCCTCCTGCCATCGATTTCTCAGCTTGCTTACTCTAATATTCTCGTCGGGGTCCTCTAGTTCCTCTGCTTAGCCCATCTAAAGATTTCCATTCTTAAAATACTGAGCATCCTCAGTTGCTCAACATCAATATTTTATATGCTTATTATTTTACAAATCCAGAACAAATGTATGTGAGATTTTAGAAGATTCAGGAGATACAAGAAAAAGGAAAAAAAGGCATTGTGCCATGTCACACATTGTCTTTTTAATGTTATCTTAATCTGTCTGCTCACTTTATCAGTGTCCCTTTCAATCTCCCTTCTTTTTCTATGCAAGTAAAATAGCTATAGTTCTATTGCATAAAAAAATCATTTACCCTAGTGCCTTTGTTGACTTTTCATATGCAATTAATTTTGTATTTATTCCTGTATGTGAATCAATACTACCCAAATTTGTTTTTTACCTTTTGCTTATTCATGTATAATGGACAAATATGAATAGTTTGAGGCCCTTGATGCAGTGGGCATTTATGCATATGTAATCAAAGGAAGAAGAGGCCACTGATTTCCATTCAGTTGTCTCTGTAATGTTTTCTTATCAAGCACATTTGCTTCAAAACAAACATTATAAAACTCTAGAGGCATACATTTTACCTTCCCTTGTAGGAGCAAATAATGTTCTCATGTGAAAAGTCAGCCTCTTTCTTTAATGCAGTGCTAAAAATAGTGCATTGATTTACAGTAACTTGATATTTTGCTGTCACTTTTTGATGTATCATTGAACCCAAATATGTTTTTTGTTTCATTTTTTCTCAGTATTATAGCCACAGCAACTATTTTAAGACACCTTTGGTTAAATGCCTTTCCAGTTTGGGATGCTGCAGGTGTGTTCATTTCAATATGTAACAATTTTAGTTAGCCCTTACATTTTATACCATTTACTTACAATTTCTATTAACATGAACAGAACATGTAAAAACAGTTTGATGTTATCTATCTGTATATACCTTCACTCAAATGTATGTGTACACACAAACCACTGCATAAATACATAGTATGCAACTATAACCTGCAGTTAATTTTATTCACACTTACAAAATCAATATGAAACTCCAAAACAACAGCAATTGACTATGGCATACCATCTGTTTACATTTAATCACTTTCTACTACAAACCTATCCCCATTACTTTAGGCTTATTTTTCCTTCATAAAATAAAGAAATCTCATAAGAAAAAGCCAAGAATATTGAAAATGTCAAAACCTTCAAAGCAAACATAAATGCTTTGCTCCTGAAGCTATAACAATTCAATAGATAGAATACCGACAGGTAATACATAGAAAAGTGCATTGCTGTAGATGGATGCAATGCAAATGAATCTTTTCATAAATCTGATCACATGTACCTGGATATATTTTGATATTATTATTATTACAGGAAAGTAATTCCAGAGATATATATATCAAGGAGAATTTCAGTCTTTCTTTTCTTTGTATCTATCATAGTAATAATTTTAGCAACAAGAACTATTATTTCGCTCTATTCCATCTTTTCCTTAGGAGGTTACACATCTGAATCACTTTTTTAAAAAGATAAATCACAAAAAATCTGTGCCTAGTCACTCTGGTTTAAACAGCACAGAATCAGATAAGTATATTTCCTTCTCAAGATCCTTGTTTGATTTTCTGGGATGGGGGGGAAGAAGAGAAGAGTGAATACTATGTAAGAAATCAGAGAGAAAAAGTAACTGCGGTAGCAAACCTTTGTATTCTCATTTTATAAGTGGAATACAATTTACTTTGATAAACTTCAGGTCTACAGTCAACTTAAAAGGGTTGGTCGTTCTCAAATCCTTTCTTACTCTCTGAAAGATTCCTTCTCACATTACAGATTGAAAATGAAAGTCTCCCATGCAAAGGTGAAAAATATTTTAAAGAGAAAAGTTTACCTGATCTTTTATTCTTTAGTACATTTTGTATAATTCTTACCATGTATGTGCCACAGTGAAACGCCGTTGTTTCGGTATGTTGCTACTCAAAAGCATCCTGCGTAACAGTCTTGGAGAATTTCTAGGAGAAATAACTGGAGATAACCTGGTGGAAGCAGATGATGAAGGCTTCATGGATGTCTTAGACTTTTCATGTTGCAACAGGTTTTCCTTTAAAGTCTTCACAAGATCCTCATTCAGCCATGGATTTTGACAATGTGGATCTTCTACTTCAGGTACAGTCAAAGTGTCTGGGCTTGTCGTCTGCTGAGCCATGTTTCCAGCAGATTTTATTACTGAATTCTAATGTAACGTGATATTTGTTTTGCTTGTTTAAAATATTTTCTTCCTAATTCAGTTCCAAGGAACTGTGCAGAGCTCCAACTCCGATTCAGCCTATTCTGTTCTCAACATGGTGTAGCCTGCCCTCAGCGTCTCTGTAAGATAATGATCTGTAAAGAAAAAAGCAAGCTAACTCCTCCACAGCAACCTATTAAACATTACCACTCCTTTCACAACCGTGTTGCCAAAGATCACTTACTAGCTATCATAGCAGATGAACATGGAGGGAAGAAACTGTATTAGCACAGCTTTTGTCAGAGCTACAAAGCTGTCTGTTAAACTATTGGAACTAATGTGCTGCAGCTGCTTGAGTGACTTCTGGTTATGTACATAAAAAGAGCTGGGAGGAGGGCTTAAACATCAGATGCTTGTTCATTTTGTTTGGTTATTCTTTCCGTTTACTTATTCCTGACTCTGCAGGGAGGCTGAAGGGAGCGGGGAGCAGAATACTGAACATCCTCCTCCTTTTTTCCAAGATCCACAATATTTATCTTTGCATTCTCCCCCCTCCCTCTGCTTCACAAAAAGATTGTCAACTTGAAGGTAATAGATGCACACTGACCTGCCCACCTTAAACTAAACCTCAAGAAAGACCCCACCATTTCCCATTTATATTCTTCAAAAATACAAAAGAAATGTGAAGCTATTTACACAGAACTAATATACAGGTTATAATCATTACTAGTACCTGTTTAGTGAGATGTCCTTACTACATAGTATACTGCCTTATCCCTGCAATTGTTATTAGGAATATTCCTTTTGCTTTGCATAGTTGGTGGGGACAATTGTCCCGTTGAGGCAGAAGAGCCTTTTTAAAACAGATGCGTCTTAAAGTTGTAAAATAAAAAAATATAGTGCCTGCATGAATGTAACTACTATTGGTATTGAATTTTAATTCTCAAGCACAGGATCAGCATTCCTTCCGAAAACTATACAAGACACTATGTTTCTGCAATTTTTCTCCATTTTCACAAATCATGTGCTGTTCAAGGTATTCTAGGGTTATTTTTTTCCCAAATTAAACTCAAGCACTTTAGCTATTCAAGAAGTGTGATCCTTTATAAACATTCATTTTCTTTGACACTGACATGACACATAACAGAAAAGGATGGGACTGAAGTAAGAACTCATGTATTTAAGTTTGGTACTAGCAGTATTTTCTTGTTCAGGAATGGAAATTTTTGTAATCATTTCTAGATCTCCTGTAGAACTCCCTCTGAATGCCAAATGTCACCAAGGTACAAAAGATTTTCTCAGTGGCAGAATATTAGTTGTATAACATTTATATCAATGCAGTATTTTTCTCATTAAGATCCATTACCTTGCAGTTATGTTCTCCTTTACAAGACGGCATTTAATTTTAAAGGCCCACATGGTGACCGTGCCTTCTAAATGGTAGGGAGTCTTGATCAAAATCTTACCCATAGTGCAGAATCATGTAGAAGACTGAGATTCTGCTCTCTTTGCTAGTTTGGAGAGGGCATAAAATATCATGTAAGTGTCAGTACAGATGGTCAAAAGGCCCAAGGCTGAATCAGTTCAATCTTCACAGGTTAGTAAGCTGCATAGACTGAACTGATAAGCAAGCTGACAGATATTTACTTTTAATTCTGGAAATGCAGCCACATGCCTGCAGTGGCTTAGGCCACAAGCCAAGGGACACTAGAGCATGCCTTCCCTCAGCTGGAGAATACAGTTTGGGCCCAAGCTAGCCCACCCACCCTGCAAGGGAAGGGTTTGCAGAGGAGATGCAAAGCATCCTGGGATGCTGGGGGACTGAGTTAACTTGAATCTGGAGGGAACCTGGGACAGAAGTTCAATAAACCAATTTAACCTAAATCAGTTAAGTCTGATACTACATCCATTCAGGTTTATCTTAAACCAGCTCAGGTCATGTTGAAAGCAGTTTATATGCACTGAATCTATGTTGTGTTACAGATCTGAAACAGTTTCCAGTCACTTATACTAGTTTGTATGTAATTTCTGTCCTAGCCTAAAAGTAATACTTTGTTGCGAGACAGAAGAAATGGCTTATCACTCAACCACAAAGACTTTCAGTCCTCCTTTGCTAAAAGGATAATTATTGTCTTATTGGACACTATATCAAAAGCTACCTAAAGGAAAGTAAAAAAATGCAAGTAAAAAAACTAGGATTTTTTCAGGCTTTGTAAAGGACAGGATGACCAACTCACACAATCCCTCTTTATTTATTTATATAAAAAATGATGATGACTCTATATAAAACTAGCCATTATTCTAAATTATTTAGTTTGTTTGCCAAGATCTAGGTGCTCTTGTACTATGAAATACTGCCCTCTTATGGTCATATGAAAACAGTTTTCAGACAACTCCACTAGCCTAGGAAAAGGCTGGTAGATACTCATCTATTTTGAGAACTGATCTTGCATCAATTAAGTTAATGCAACCATTGTCACTGACTTCAGTGGGAACAGGATCATTCTTGAATTAGGATTGTACAAATGTACTAGTTTATATACAAGTAAATCTTATTTTGCTTGTTTCAAGCAGTTATTAAAATTGGCTAAATTAGTAATGACTATCATCTTGATACACTATGCCAGGGGTGTTCAACCTATGGCCCACAGAGTTGCATCATCTGGCCTGGTGGGCTCCCCATGCATCTAAAAAATTGGGTGGCAGGGGAGCAGTGGAAGCAATAATTGTCACTCCCTGCTGCTGCATGTCTGGATCCATGGGGAATATAGCACTGCATGCCAGAGTGGGTGTGCAAGGCTAAGGCACCTCAAGAGATTTCTCTTGTGGACTGGCACCACTCATCTGGCCCACAAGGCAAAAGTTTAAATACCAAAAGAGCACTATTCTATATTATGAGCATACAGGGGACCTGCTACACATTTTAAAAAAATGTTATAAACATTAAACGCAAATAGTAGCAGAACAAAGGATTCTGATTTTTGCAAAAAATTCAAAAAACTTCACTTTTGATCATTATAAAGTGAATGGCCCAGTATAAACAGTTATTGAAATGCTTTCCCATGCTGGGGCAAGGAGGATATATTTTTGACTCATGATTTTCTAGCAGATGTTTGGGTATTCCACTTCCCTAGCCTCTCCTAATGGAAGAAGAAATGTTGAAAGAAACCATAAGAGACTGTGGATGCTTTAAAATGTCTTTTTATCATAGTACTTAGGGTCAGAAGGGACCCTAAACAGATCATCAGGTCTGACCCCCTGCCCTGGGCAGGAAAGGATGCCGAAGTCATATCACCCCAGCCAAAAATCTATCCAGGCTCCTCTTGAAGACCCCCAAGGTAGGAGAAAGCACCACCTCACTTGGGAACCCATTCCAGAGCCTGGCAACCCTAGCTGTAAAGTAATGTCTCCTGATGTCCAGCCTGAACCTTCACTCTAACAATTTGTGGCCATTATTCCTAGTAACCCCAGGTGGTGCCTAGGGGAACAGAGCCTCCCCCAATTCCTACTGGTCCCCCCTGGTGAGTTTGTAAACCACCACCAGATCCCCTCTCAGCCTTTTCTTGTGGAGGCTGAATAGGATCAGGCCCTTTAGCCTCTCTTTGTACGGCCAGCCCCTCTGCCCCTTGACCATGCGGGTGGCCCTCCTCTGGACCCTCTCAAGGCTCGCCACATTCTTCTTGAAATGCAGTGCCCAGAACTGGATGCAGTACTCCAAATGTGGTCTGACCAATGCCACATAGAGGGGAAGAATCAACTCCCTGGACCTGCCTGTGATGCATCTGTAGATGCACGACAAGGTACGGTTAGCCTTACTGACCACTTCTTCACATTGACGGCTTATGTTCATCCTGATGTGAACAATGACTCCAAGATCCCTTTTTGCCACCGTGTTGACAAGAAGAGTATTCCCCAGCCTATAGGTGTGTTGCTGATTCCTTCTCCCTAGATGCAGCACCTGCGCTGAATTCCATCGTATTCTAATCCACCCACCTCTGTAATTTGTTTACATCAAGCTGGATTCTGTCCCCCCCCTCCAGTGTGCCCACCTTGCTCCACAACTTGGTGTCATCAGCGAATTTGGACAGTGTGCATTCCACACCCACATCCAGATCACTGATAGAGATATTGAACAGTACAGGCCCCAGGACCGAGCCCTGGGGGACTCCACTGCCCACATCCCCCTGGGCTGAAAACAACCCATCCACCACCACTCTCTGGGTGTGACCATCTAGCCGATTTGCCGCCCATCTGGCTGTGTAGGCATCAATGCTGTAGTCACCAAGATTTTTTTAAGAGAATGTGGTGGGAAACAGTGTCAAATGCCTTCTTAAAGTCCAGGAAAATGACATCCACCCTGACACCCTTGTCCAGAGACTTTGTGACCTGATCATAAAAAGAAACCAGATTAGTCAGGCAGGACCTGCCCTCAGTGAACCCACGTTGGTTGCCCCTGAGCATTACCTCCCCTGCTGGGCACTTGCAGATGTGCTCCTTGATAATTTTCTCAAAGGTCTTCCCAAGGACTGAGGTTTATAAATATAACAAGTAGTTAAAATATATTCATCTGGGCTGCTTTTAACTAGTGAAAATGCACAGATTTCTAGCATCATTATTTTGAACTTGCACACTGAAAATTTCAGTCCAACGTAATTAATCATTATAAAGCTATCTTCACAATTCAAGTGCTTTAAATATCTGTCGAACAAATAAACTTTATCTACACTGTTTTATATAGAATTTGTACTTATAATGAAACTTGCAAGGCAATTTACTGTTGTGAAGTTAAATGTACAGGTTTATTCTAAACAAATCATATAAATGTAAGCAGTTTCCACTGTAAGAGGAACCAAAGATTAAACTTGAATTACACAAGTAGCTTTAACAAAACACAATAAGCAAAAAGCCCTTTAAGTATAGAGCATTTACCCTATAACCAGAGGGAAGAAAAAATCCTGTTATGTCACTTAGGATGCATCTACTCGTCATGCTACACTGCCGTAGTAACATGATACCTCACCATATGGTGCACTATGGCTATGTAACAATCACGAGATCAGCTATTTCACCATAAGAACTTTCTCCCCCATTTTAGCACAGCGAAGTAGCAGTGAAATCTAACCATGCACCATGCACACGGTGTAGTATGGGCAGTTACTGTTCCCAAAGGAAGTACTAAAGCATGGCATCATAACAATGTCACCATATGGCAATGTATAGATGCACCCTTACACAGATGCCTCTCTCATACTGCTACTATAAGCCCTTAAAAGCAAATACTGTGGGGAAAAGATCATGGCTTCTAGAGATTTAAGTAGTTGAAAAAAAAAAATGGGGAGCAGCTGCAAGATGGCCATATGCTATAAACAACTGCCATTTTTCAATAAATACTAGCATATTTAATCCATGAATCCATTTGTCTGCCTTCAAACAAGCACGTTTCCAATTACTTACTATAAACATTACAGTTTTCTCTGTGTTCCTGTGCCACATCAAAACCAGAAAGACATGTCAAGTACTTTCTTGCACAAACTGTTTTGATTTTGGTAGATCTCATAACTTGGTTGTTTAAAATCTGCATTTATCTAGTGTGGTAGGGTGCACTGAAGAAGGAACATAACCCTTACCCTTCTATAGTGGTTTTAGCTAAGATAATAAATACTATAACTATTTTTCTTGGCCACCATTAACACACTGCTAGGTTCACCACTAACAACGAATAATAAAAGGGGTAGAAAGCAGGTTAGTGAACTTTGCCAAAGAAAATAATGCCCCCCTCCCCTTTTGTCCCAAATAGCACATTTTAACAGGACATACATGTGTATCACATATTTAGAGGGCAATATTAGTGCTACTTTTAGTAACATTCATTTATATTTCATATGCCTCAAGGGTTTCAAACAAGTTTTAAACTAAATGTTCCAGTCAAATATACTTGCAGTTAGAGCTGATATATACAATGTTTTGAACATAGCTTAATGAGTAGAAGTTATATCAAAATTAGATTTCATCTTTGCTTTTTGTTCACCCACCTAAGAGGTGTTTAGCTTAAATATATTAGGCGTCTTAATTAAAATAAAGTTTAAAAAAGCATATTCATATTTTATTAGCATGCACTTTTTTTTTCATGTTTACTTTGTAACATAAGGAAATCTCTTCCAAATTTCCAGACACACAATAAGTTATAAGATACTATTCTGATCATTAGGGCTAGGTACAGACATTCAAAAAGCCCAAGGCAGAATTGATCTAAGTTACATGGTTTTCTGTCAGTGGCATAGTTTTGGTCAGATATGAACAGAACACACATTCTCCCTTTGGTGAGGAAGGCAAATCTTAGACCGGGTTTTGCCATTGTTAAACCCATCTATATTTGCCCAACTTCTGTTCTGAGTACAGACTGATTTCTTATCACTTATAACAGTAAAAGTGTAATGCCTGTATCTGACCTAGTTGTTGTATTGTTCCACTAAAATTTTAGTCTTAGGTTTGTGCATGGTTCTTGAAACTACAATCTCTTTACAACTTTTTAGCAGTATGAAAATCTGGAGAAAATCATCAAGTCACACTCACTACTCCACTTTACTCACTATTTATAAATATTATAAAATCAAATTCAAACATTCAACATTTATGCAACTGATATAACATTTATTTTCCAAAGAAAAATGCTCATGACGATAAACAATATAATAAAATGTTGAAGATTAAACTCTTTCTCAGATTTCTGTACAAATCATGGAAGAAGGCAGTGCCCTTAGCACGTACATACAGGAAAACTATTTAATAGATTTCAGAAACTATTTAACAGATTTTAAATTCTAGCCTGCAAAATAAAAAGAAATAGTAGAATAAATATACTAACAGAGAATTAAGATTAAAAAGGAATATGTAAGTACAAATTACTTTGTATATAAGAGTATAGTAAAAGTAGTTTTACAATTATTTATAGCATGAAATCAAAGTGCTATACACAATAGTGTGCATCAGTTTGGAAATTCTTTTTACATACTAATTCTTAAAAGGCTACTTTAAAATAATCTGTGGATAGAATGACCTATAAACAAAAGTAGAAAGGGAGGTAAAAGGAAAATATAAAGATGAAAAGCATGGCTTCATAGTACCAGAGGATGCCAGGCAGACAAGAGAGTATAGATGAAAGAAAAAATGCAAAATTAGTTGGCAATAAGAACTCATAATGAATTGATTAGTTATCAGAACATATCAGACCACAGTTTGCTACTACTGAAAAGAATCTCTTTCTGATTTATTTGTGGTGGGTTTTTTATCTTTGTTTCTGACAGTGTTCAGAATCAGTTAAAGAATAACTTTTCATGTAGTCATACTAGTAACCTAGTATTCAGCTTCTACACTGCTGTATATACTATAGTTCATTGTTGGGTCTTTACTTATAAACCAAAACAGATGAAGGAACTGTGGTTATTATAGAGCAATAGTTCTCAACCTTTGGTACCTTACACCCCCTGCTGATTGATGCAGCAAAAGCAAAACCAGAAGTCCCACCACGGCACTTCCAGTTTCGCCACTGCGAGTCATGTCCTATTTCTTCCTCACAGACCACAGCCTGGGGCAAAGAAGCCTGCGTGGGGCCCCGCTCCCTGTCCCGCAGCACACTGACACTGGGGAATGCAAGCCCCGACACATCGAATGCGGTGGGAGGGGCAGTAGCTGGAACTTCCAGCCTGAACAGGCAAAAACATCTCCAACACGCCGGATGGGAGGGCAGGCCAAACTCAAAACACAGCACCCACGTACCCCCTGCCCATGTCTCATGTACCCCCAGGGGTACACATACCATGGGTTGCAAAACACTATTATAGAGAACTATCAGACCTGAATTCCTACATCTGGATAAATATGGTTACTACAGCATCTAAAAAGGTGAGACACAAAAGCAGGTTTATAGCACCTTTGTGGATCTTGAATCTCCAGTGGAAGGAATGTTTTATGACTAGCATAAATTAGAGCAATTTTAAGGCTGCTCTAAAATCAGCAGTGCAGCCTGTAATCTACAGCCAAAGGGGCTGTTGTGATAATAACGGATTGTGTAAGTATAGAAGAAACTTGTTGAGCTGTATGTTCTTTTTAGCAGCTAAATCTTCATAGTGGAGACAATGGAAAGAGGTAATACCAGATTTTTTAGTTACCTAAAAACAGTTTCATAGAAGGATTAGATGTGGAGCAGAATTAATGGGGATGCTCAAAGACACTCTGAAAAATAAGCAAAAACGATAAATAAATGCAGTGCATAAAAAAATCGATTGTTTTCATTTTTATTATTCATCAGGGAAAGCCATTGAGATGCCATATTGTATTTTCAGGTGGTCTTATTATTATATAAAAAGTAAACAAAGATGGTACAATAGAACTAGTAAATACAAATACATTCAAAATTACTTACTGGTGGTTAGTGAACAAGGTCACTATTTTTCAGAACAATCACGGTATACCACATTTTCTCACATATAATATGACCCAGAATATAATACTTACTTTATTTTTGATAGGCCAGGTGAAGAAAAAAATTTTTTCCAAGGGGAGAACACCACATTGACAGTGTTTTAGGACTATGTTTTCCACACCAACCTGGTAAAATTAAATATTACTGGCATAATAAAATTTCTAAAAATATTATAGGCCCAGCCCAATTTTTGTAACAGTGATAAGTTCCATCTCAGAAAACAACTAAAAGGAAAAAGTATCACTGAATTTTTAGCAAACTGAAAAAAAAAAAAGAAAGCCTGTCTGAGCTTCTTGCTTTCCTAATTCTGAAAGAGACTTTCAAGGATTCTTTTTTTTCTAGAGTAAAACTCCCTAAACAGAGTTCAAGAGAACTGGAGGATACAGTGTGAGAAGGAGCTACTGTTATGGGGAGCTGCTGAAATTTTTCTGTTGTTTGAATCACAAAGAAAACGGTGTTAAATTTTTAAGATGAACTGACTTCCTTGTGTCAGACCAGGAAAGAAAAGCTTTAGCAAGGGATGATGATGATCAAAACACAAGTTATAATATCGCACAGGATTCAAGCAATTAGAGCCATACTTTCACTGCTTAGGGCTATCACTTTGGCAGGAATAGTGCTTTTTTTTAGTAAGCTGCAATGCAAAAAATGTGGGAAGACAGGGCACAGCTCTTGGGCTTGCCAGAATGTGGCACAGTTCAGTAAAAGAAATACCAAGAGAAAGCCATCAATGCCTATAAGGATTAGGTGTCTAATATAATATATGACTGTGAAGAAGTTGAGGGTTGGAAGTAGGTTGGTTCCAGAAAGGAAAGGTCGTGGAATTATACCACTTCACAAAATAGACAGACATGCCTTGGGCTATTATTCTGTTAATATAAAAGTAAAAGATGTGGTATTGAAATTGGAAATAAACATGGGAGCAGCAACTCCTGATTTCTAGGAGTTGTAAAAAGGAACATTTCCTATATTAAGATTAAAGAACATGAATATGCTTTTACCCAACAACAAAGGGCAGACAGAATCATTAGGTAGTCTCCCTGTCACTGTAACACATAAAGATATCTGTTTACCATGAAAGTTAATTGTAACAGAAAGAGATGACTCCTACCGATGAGCAGACACTGCCTATATAAATTTGATTGGGAATGAATACAATAGATGCCAGACAGAATAGAAAATTGAAAGAAAAATACACAGTTGCGTGCTGAGGCTTCACATAATTCAATTTTTTTTTATATAATTTTGACAGATAAAATCATTGTTTGTTTTTAAGCATTTATTTTGATTTTTATTGATTAAAATTTTTGGGATTGCATGAAATTAGGGCTGTGGGGGGCATACAATTTAGTAATGACAGGGTTAAATGATAGTAATCATAGTGTTAAAAGCTTTATAGAATCACAGGTCAAAATATAAAAAGTAAATATCCAGAAATCAATAAATCATACCTGCTTTAAATCATTCTGTTCATACATCAGGTAAGAGCCAAGTGGGCAGGGACCAGAAAAGGAGGGCAGCAGCACTCCCAGAGCTCTAGGAAAACAGGGAGAAGTGGTGACCACACTTGGCCCCCCACGCTTAGCTGGCCTGGCCCCGCAGGGCAGGACCCTGCTGCCAGTTGGGCTAGAGCCTCAAATAACCTTCTTCCCTCCCTCTCTCTCTGCCCCTATCCTGGGCTTTGGGTAGGAGTTTTCTAGTTTTCTCCCTCCAGCCTACTTCCACTTCTGCACCTGTGAATGAGCAGCTAATTATCTGACTGATTAATCCTTAGGCCAGAATTAATTGATGAGTTACTAGGCCACCCATTGTTTTCTTCTTTAACCGCTTTGCCTTCTGTCCCTCCATCTCTCTCAATTGTCCGGTAACAAGGGTAAGGGTTTCCTGTTACAGTCCTCTTTCTATAAATTTGTATTATTACTGATGGATATATTTTTCTGTTGGTCTGTGGGCGTGAGGTAAAATCACTATTTATCAATGAAAATCAAATCCTGCCAAGCCTATGCATGCTGTACAGACATATGTTTAGTCAAAGGCACAAAACAAGAGTGACTATACCTGCTAAGGCTAGTCTTAAATTGTTTAAGGACCAAGCTATACCATGTGCATTGTGAGAACCTATGAAAAAGCAACTGTGTGAATTAAAAAAGCAGTATAATTTGACTTGAGAAAGTCAGTGAATGAACTGTACCAGTTCTTGTACATCTCTGTACCAATTATGTAAGAATTCAAGAAGACTATAAAGTCACCATAACTAGCTGGCTAATAAATCAATATCCATATTCCTAATCCACAACATTTATTTTGTAGAATGTATTTTGGTGGAGTTTACCAAACTGTACTTATCCCAGGCCTATCAGCAGGTAGTACTAGCGCTGGATTAAAAAAAAAAGTACTGACAGCAAATATATATGCAAAGAGCTATTCATTTATGAAAGATTAGTAGCCAATACACCTGCTGTATTTTGAGAATAATGGAACAAGTACTGGTATGGGGGGAGGGAGGAGTAAAAATAGTGGAGAAATTCAGAGGAACATTTACAAAACCTATGGGAATTTCAAAAAATATTGCAAATGCATGGTTTTAAAGCTAGTGCTTTTTTCCCCCCACTAAAATAAGTTTATTTACTCAGTTGATTGTATAGATGCAGAAAAAACATCCATTAAGAAAAGACTGAAAAGGTAAATGCATTGGTACCATATAATGGTCTCAGAGCTTAGATTGTTTCTGGGAATATTAAGCTATTATGGAAGATTCATTTGAAGTGTTTTGACATTAATCAGTTCAATATCTACCTGTTATAGAAAAGTACAAAGTGAATTTGGACAGAAAAGGAAAATACAATTTTTTGAGGAAGCAAAATGGAAATTGAACAATTCTAGCCTATTGATACATTTTACGCCAGATTTACTTATCACACTGGCCTGTGACACCTCTGCTGTATAATTTGGAGCTGTCATTTCAAAATTATTTCTAAAATTGAAGTGGAAAAGTAACTATAATGGTTGCTTCAAGAACATTATCAAAGGCTCAAAGAAACTACTCCCAAACAGAAAAAGATTTTAGGTATCAGTTTGGGGGTATTAAATTCCATGAATACCAATTCAAAATAACTATCACCATTCTCACAGATAAGCCACTGGTAAAAATAGAACTCTATCTCACTGTTTGGTAGCCCAGCTACAAAAATAGAAAGAAGAATTCTCTTTCTTAGATAACCTCTTTCTTACAACTAGGGAACAAGAGAACAAGCATCTGGCTTGGCACTCTACACTTTCAGGATGGCCAAATCATCTATCCAAAGAGCAACATCAGCCTTAATATGTCAGAAAACTGGAATTATCTATGCAGCACACTTGTCTTTTTTTGAGATCATGAAAAACACGCCCCAAAAAAGAAATCCACCCCATCTTAGGAAAAAGTATACAGATAGTATAATGTGAACAGTACCAAAATGATAAAAATAAAGGGGATGCCCAGAGGTTATGGCATCTACAAACCATCAGTTGCTGGCTTTAGTTCAAGACATAGAAACAAAAATTAGCGTGACTTCTTTGACTGGCACTGGGACATGCCAGAAACTGCACAATGTTATACCTGAGAATAGGCTTCAAAATCCTAGCAGCATACCAATTTTCCAGAAAAAGATACACAGAACTATTTATTTCTGGGACAATACACATTCTTAGCATATTCATATTACCTCTTAGCAATAAGAGGTAATGCACATGATACACTCTCTGCTTTAGAATCTTTTGAAGCATTTAGATGTTTGACAAAAGCCAGAGTGGACTTGTACCTTATAGACCAACTAAATCAGAGAGGCATAAACTTTTGTAAACCCAAGCTCACTTCATCAAATGCTGTAAAAGGCCATGCACAGAACAGTCTATCAAATAGATACAAAAGATGTATTCAACTCAGGCTCACTGTATTCAACTCAGGCTCACAAAATCTCATGTTATACATCTCTGATTTAAAGGCACAAATCACCCTGCCTTTTACTTGAATACAAAAGACAGGGAAGGGAGAGGGTTTGGGGAGAAGTGGGAATGGAGGCAGTGCTGGGAGAATGCAAAATTGTGGAACAAGAAATTATCCACTGACTGGATTGTGTTAACTGTGTTCTCAACATTGGCTATGGATTCTTGTCCCATTACCTGGATTAGCTTTTGTGAACTCTTTGTCCCTTTGGGTTTATTACTTGTTTGCCTCTCCCAGCACTGCCCCATTCCCTCCCTCCCTTCTCTGTCTTTTGTATTCAAATCACTCTATGACTAGGGAAAGACATTACATATAAACCAGTTTAAGTGATCAGAAACTAGTTTCAATCTGTAACAGAACAGATGTTCAGTGCACATAAACCAGTTTGAAAATGCATGAAACCTGGTTGAATGTAGTATGATTTAACTTATTTGGGTCAAACCGGTTTATGCAATGTGTGCCCCCAATCCCTTGCTGGCTTAAGATAAACCAGAATCCCCCAGGATCTGGGCATGCTCTCTGAGCTGGGCAGGGCTTTATGCTCAACACCGAGGCTGGCCTCTCCCCTCTGCTCCCTGGCTGAAGCTTAGGTGGGACAGCAGGCTGCTCCCTCCCCTCCACCTCACCACTCCCTGATAAGCAGGAATTTCCCCCTCCCCTCTGCCTTGCTGATAGGTGTCTGTGTATTAGCTAGCAGACGACATGCTGGCTAGGGTCCATGCTGAGTCCACAGGTAGAATCAACAGGCAGAATCAACAAGTACTTGGTAATGTCCCTCTGTTGTTTTCTTAATGGGTTGATAAAGACTGCGTTAGGGGTGATAAACACTGTTACCAATTCCCTGCTGGGTTAATCAAAGTATCCTGCCCGTCATGTTCCATCCCCCTTTCAGCTTAGTATTGTGGAAGGAAAGGGGGGCTGCTCTAGCATCTCCCCAGCTTCTAGCCTGAGCCACTGAAGGCATGTACCTGTACATCTAGGATGTCTGTGCAGTTGCAAAGTGTTTAGCCTAGCCAGGTTAAACTAACCTGCAAAGATTGAATCAATTCAGGCTAAGGCTTTTTGAATGTCTGTCTCTAGCATATTTGATACACTGCTCTGTGCATGTCCTTTCACCACATCTGATTAAATGATTTCAGGCTCACAAAAACTTATGCATATCTAATTTAATTAGTCTACATGGTGCATCTCTATCCTGCCTTTTGCCTGACTTCAGACTTACATAACTAACTTTCTTAGGTGTGTTACTAAATGGTGTGTTTGCTACCTATTACATATGCTTACATATTGGCTGAGGAGCTCATCATAACAACAGTACATAATTTATTCCTGAGGCATTTCAGATGTTACTACAGCAAAATTTACTATAATATGCTAGATCAGCTACCTATCATCCTGCATCAAAGGGTCTGGCAGAATGTTTTGTACAGACACAGGAAAGGGCATTAGATAAAAGTGATGGGGAAAATCTAGAACACAGCACTACAAATGTTCTCTCTGCCCATAGTTCTACCCCTACTACTGCTTGGAAGACTCCAGCATAGCTATTTAGGAGGTCAGTTACTTACTAAATTTGATTTAGCAACATGCCATGAATTTTTAACCCATATAGCAAACAGTAAAAAATTGACACCATCTCCCCTACCTACTGCTCCAATGGATTAGATGGATACTAGGAAAATATATATAAAGTTGTTTTTCATTTCACTTTTGATTTAAGGTGTCTGCAACAAGGATCACTAATTTAGCTCAGGTCTGTCCAATGTCTAAGCAGCTGAGAACCACAAAGGGTACAGCAATGGATGCCATATGCTACACAGGCTGCACTGCTTCAGGCCATAGACCCTGCACCCCTCCCCCTTGCAGCTGCATACCATGTGGACACCCCAACCTCACCTTCAGCTCTCCAGCCAAAGCCTCCTCTGCCACACCACACTAAGCAGGGCTACCAGGCTGTGGTCTGTGCCATTCAGAACCCTACAGGCCACCTCAGCCAGGTGCAGGAAGTGGAGCTAGAGAAGGGAGGGTGAACCTGGATACCACAGCCACTGTTTCTGCAGGCAGAGAAATGAGACAATGGCAACTGGGTGGGAGCCCTGGAGGCAACAAATTAAGCCTTTGTGATCCACATGTGGCTCCTGGGCCACCAGCTGAACAACCATTATGTAGCTCATCTCCTATGGTTTTGCATGTCTGTGGACTCTTAGAAAATAAAGAACACTTACATTATTGCTTCTTCAGAAAGAATATTTTAATGTCTTCATATATTGCAAAATCAAAGAGCTCAACTGTACTCTGTCATGTATAGCAAGTAATCCATTACACATTTAAGCAGAGTTAAACCAACAATCCTAGAGGTATGGTCATATATTTAAGTGTGCAACTAGATTCTAACTGATGTGGAATCAAGTTTTCACAGGAGCAGATAGGCTGCATCCACAAAAGGCCATGGCATTATCAGACCTTATCTTTAGGCACGTAGGGCACCGATACACATGCCTGACACCTGCTCCAATGTGTGCTGGTTATTAACTGAGTCTGCTGCAGTGTACTAATTAGTAAGTAATTAGGAAGTAATTTCACCTAGGAAGATAGTGAATGTAGTAGTTATAGGTGGTTTAGAAAAAATACTTAAATATCTGATCAGAACTAATTCCAAACTATAGGTGCAGCGCACAGTAGAAAAAAGTAGCTCAGTCATTTAACATTTAAAACCAAAATTAACTTTTAGAATTAAAGTACCTTTGAAAAATAGGGCCAGAAGCAACCTCAGAATTCATCTAGTCAAGGCAGGATCATTCCTGTCTAAACCTTCTCGTCTAAGTGTTCGTCTAACCTGTCCTTAAAAGTTTCCAAGGTCAAGGATTCCACAACCCCTCTACGTAATCTTTAGGAAGATATTCCAGTATTGAAGCACCCTCATAGTCAGGTCTCTTCTAAAGTACTAACCAATCAATCATTCTCCAGTTTATATTATGTATGCCATTGCTTTGTTCCTAGTTCAGGACTTTGCATTTGTCCATACTGAATTATATTTGATAACTTTTGAACCATTTTCCAGTCTATCTAGGTCTGAGTGTTGATCATATCTTCATAAAGTATCTGCAACTCTATGCAGTTTGTTGTCTTTAGTAATCATTGGGTTCAGTTAATACAAGCATACATGAATGTATGGTAAAACACCAAGTTTTAACTGGCGCAGTTTACAACGACTGCAGACCCCATCTGGCTCTAACTGAACAACAACTACTTATATAAGGGACCATCTTCTAGTTACCAACTTCCAACTAGAGAACATCTTTAAATTCTAACTTATCACTATATCTTCCCACTTAGCAATAAATACAAAAGTCAGTTAACAGTCATATACAGAGGAGAGGTAATTACCACATTATTTTGGAGTGATTCTTTATTACTTATTTTCTTATTCCCCCTTTTCTGCAGCATTTTTAACAGACCTTAGCAAGTCTTTCAGGTTTCACATTCTTCTCAAACCACTGAGAAAGTATCAGATCCAGTTTCTGATTTAATTTTGGTTTGAAGCTTTTCCTCCAAGTCTTGATAGACTTGAATTCTTATAGTGGGCTCTGACTTGTACTTTTGGCATCCTTGCTTCCGCACATGGCACTAAGTTCATTAGTTACAGCCCACTGAGGCTGATTCCCTCTTTCTGTATGATAGCATTTGCACTTGTGTCTACAAGTACTTTTCTTCCCATAAAGACATGGTTGTTTCTCGTGTTCTGGAACAATTGGTTTCTTCCTGAGAAGACTGTCCAGATTTGGGCGGTGAAGGCCAAGAAGATGATCAGATGGCATGGGTGTTGTGTGCCCTCTACTACAATCACATGCTTAACTAGATCAGTTTCTGACAAGCAGCCAGACCTAAAATGTGTGTCATCTCCTTAGGTACTACAATGAATAGGAATTTGTATACTCTATTTTTATACTAGCTGTTAGCAATGCATCTCCCTTTCATTAGCACATTTGTTCCTGCATAGCCAATTATTTCAATGTTTGTTGGACTCACTTTTGGTCTCAGTTTCAATTTTCTATATTCATGCTCTTTTTGCTATATGTGTGCTCCTGAATTCCAGTGTCCAATTTAAATTAAACTGTTGTTCTTTTCACTTTTAATTCAGAGCAAAATCTAGTCACTCTCATTGAATTTGCTTTATTATTATATATATATATATATATAATAAT